>JAYESD010000011.1:65053201-66253201 GCA_036927565.1 Tuctoria greenei | reverse complement strand
AAGAGAGGGAGGAGAACCAATCTTTGTTACCTGTCATGTGCCGTGAGCAATCTGAATCCACAATCCAAATGTTCTCCTTCCCCAAACGTGTAACCTACATAGAAGCACAATACGTCGATGACTCAATACTGAGGTTAGTCAAATGGCATTTAGGAATCCAGTACTGAGTCACCAGACGTGCAGCAGGAAAAACACGCGAAAGCTGAGACAAAACAGCAGGTTTACGAGTCAAAGTTTGAGATTTTTTATTCTTAACTACTGACCTATAAGGTGTTACTTGTGTAGCACAAAAATTAGTAGTTTCGGAGGCAAAAACAGAAGGTCCGGAGGTAAACTTTGAATGCTTTTGACTCAAAACAGCAGGTTGTACATTCGGTTCAATATGTGCAGCAAATTTTGCATGAAAGTTATGAGATCTAGCAACCATTCTTTTCCTTTTCTGTTGTTTAGATAGTCTATAACAAAAATCTATGACATGACCATCTCTACCACAGTAGGTACAATGAAATTTAACTTTCTGTTCATGTCTAGATGAGCAAACAACATTTTAATTTAAAACTGAATGAGACATTACTCCTGCAGATTTGAAAACCACTTCTTTTTGTTTAGGAACTGTTTGAATCAAACCACTTCCTAATGACTTTACAATTTTAGGTGGACGTGCCTTAGCATGAGCATGAGAATCAAAACCTAAACCAGTTTTATCATTGCAAGACTTGGAAGAATTCAGCAGCAAGTTTAGGTTCTTATTCCCATTACAAAACAGATCTAATGTCCTATGCATGTTATGAAGTTTATTGGACAGATCAAGGCAATTTCACATGAAGTTTTTCCTCTTAATTTGCAATTGGAACGATATTTAACTTCATGAGAACGTAAAGCATTATTCAATATTGAAATTTCATTCATAGCATCTTTTAGTTTCTTTTCAAGATCATCACAACTAGAACAATGCAAATCAATTGTAGAACAAGAAGCATCTTTTAGGTTTCCAATGTCAAGTGCAGCAAGCTTTTTGTTCTTTTCAATTTCATGTTCAAGTCTATCTAGAGTAGAGGAATGTGCAGTTCTTAATGTGGACAATTGTTCATAGATTAAATCACACGAGGGACAAGAATCACCACTAGGAATTAAGGTTTTCAAATGATTGATTTCAGATTCTAGTGATTCAATTTTAGCAGCATTATCCCTAAGCTATTTGTCCTTTTTCTTAACAATAATAGTTGCATGAGAAATTGCATCACACATTTCATTACAGGTAGAACATACCTCATCATTGTCACTGTTGTGTTCTGCATCCTCCTGACTTGATCTTGATCTTGTTTTGCCCGCCATGAAGCATAAGTTGGCCAGATCGTCATCATCTTCATCAGTTTCAAAGTCTACATCGCTTGAACCGAGCTCTTGAAGTGCAGTGATGAAGCTGTTAATCATCTTGCGTCCTATGGTACCCTTCTTTTTCTTGTTGGTGTTTCTAGAGGTGGTCTTGACCCTGTTCTGTTTTTCTTCACAGGTAGTAGGACTTGAAAGGTTAGGGCATTCTATACGAAAGTGTCATGTATTACCACATTTAAAACAGCGATGAGGTCCGGAGCTCCCTCCCCTTCTAGTTCTCACATTTTGTAATGCTTTTGAGAACCGGGTAGAGATGAGCGCTAGCTCCTCCTCTGGAAACTCCTCAATCTGTTCAAGGGTTAGAGAGGACAGCAAAGCAAGTGCACCACAAGATGATGTTTCGGAACTAGGCATGTCACGTTGAGAAACAAAAGCAATAGACTTGTTGGGGTTCTTACGTGAGATTATGTTAATTTCATGAGTTTTTAACTTGGAATATAGCACATCTAAAGTAAGTGAACTCATGACAGTAGATTCACGAATAGATGTGACTTTCATCTCCCAAATTGACATATCTAATGCACTTAGAAATTGCCTAGCATTTTCAGAATCTAAAAATATAACATTGACACTACACAAGTTGCTGAGAATCTTATTAAAGCGGGTTAAAAGGTCCTCAATAGACTCACCGGGTTGCATCTCGAAGCGCATGTATTCTTTCTTGAACATGTCTTGCCTTACCTCTTTGATCATGTTGGGTCCTTCGTGGTAGTTACAATGTGCTTTCCACACATCGTATGCAGATTGGAGGTGTGCAACACGGTCGAAGTCGCTTTGTGTTAATCCTTGTATGATCAAGTTCCGAGCCTTGTTGTTGTTGTCGACATATCTCAGATTTGTAGCTGTAACTTGATCGTTTGATGGCACTTCGTAAGGCTTGTATACCTTCTCCCATATTGCAAAGCCTTGTGCCTGGATGAAAGCCTCCATGCGTGCCTTCCAAACCTGAAAATCAATACACTACTACAATAAGCCTCATCACAGGCGGCTCCAAACCTATTATCACAAACGGCTTTTGAAACGGCCTGAAATGAAGAGTCTGTGATAATCCGCAATTTCACGGGCGGAGAAGTGATACCGCCTGTGAAGACACATTATCATAGGCGGGTCTTTACTTAGGCTAGCCGCCTGTGAAGACACATTATCATAGAAGGTTCTTTACTTAGGCTAGCCGCCTATGAAGATACTTTATCATAGGCGGGTCATGCAGCATATATAACCGCCTATGATAAATGTTTTATCACAGACGGGTATTGAAGCATAACTAACCGCCTATGATAATGTGTCTTCACAGACGGGTATTGAAGCATAACTAACCGCCTATGATAATTTGTCTTCACACACGGGTATTGAAGCTTAACTAACTGTCTATGATAATGGTGTTATCACAGACGGACGTTTACCTACATCAGCCGTCTGTGAAGACACTTTAACGCAGCCGGTTTCTACCATAACTGTCACCGCCTGTGAAAATTTGGTTATCACAGATGTTTTTTAACTTGTATCTAGAGGCCTGTGATAATTATTTTTCACAGTCATGCCTAGCCGTTGGTTAATAACCGCTTGTGATAAGGTATAACCTATGCAATACTACTGCTGTTATTTCTAATTTCTAGGTCAATTCAATATAATCACAGAACAAAAAACAACAATATCATCACAGAACAAAAGTCAACAATATTATCATCACAGAAGTCAATTTCACTAAAACAATATACATATGTACAAGTTACAGATACAATTCATCTCAAAGTTTACAAGTTTTCACTAAAAACTGTTTCTATTGGCATAGTCGCAAAGTTCTGGCACATCAGCTGCTGCACCATTCTTATCAAAGAACCTCCCTATTTTGTGCAAAATTTCGCGACGAATGAACTGACAGAGTTTAGAAGCAATCATGTCGGCTCCTCCATCAGGAATACTTCTACAAACCGGCCATTCTTCGTTCAAATTCTTCGTGTGCTGCAATGTAACACATAACAAGGTTTAGAATGTGTTGGTTTGAACATTCTCAAAGTATAGATCAATGTGAGAGTATACAGTAATTTATTTGGTATTTTTGGAGCAGTTATACTATGAGCAATTGTTTTGAAGTTGGAATCAAAATATGAAAATAATGTTTCTGGTAATATTGAACAGCAGAGAATATAAGCATTAAACTATGCTAGTTACAATGAAAATGAAACACAAAAGTAAGAAAATAAGGTATCAACATTAAGGATAACTTACATCCTCACGATTCACTCTATATACGCCGGCGGTCCAAAGATGCTCGCATACATAATACCTGCATAAGACACTCCCAGCAGGCTGCTTCGGACAAGCATAATACGTTTTAATGTTCAATGCATTCGTATTAGGAGGTCTCTGAACGCCAAGTTGTTCCGCGTAAAACCGCCAAGCGCTGTAATACAAGAAATGTCATATAAAACTTGTCAACAAATTCTAAATGTGCGTAAATTAAAATTATTGAATAAACGTACAGTTTCAAAATGGAAAGGAAATCTTTGTAACGATCTGGTGAGAAATCGGCCGAGTCCAAGACTGTTGCCATTCCCTGCGTTGGCTTGATGAAGATCATTATGTAGTGATTACTGCAAACATATTGAAAGTGCATCTAGGTTCCCCGTGGGTTTTGGATGATTGATGACGACAATTAAGTCGCTAATGATCTAATGTGATCTTAGCACAGGTGTGGACTCGACCGGAGACGCAAACCCTCAAAAAGGAAAAGGAAGGAAACGGAGTCGACTCGAAGCGTAGAAACTAGGGTTTCTAGCGTGTTGAGTTAGACTAGCCGTAGAAATAGGAGGGTGTGTGCGTAAAGTGCAAAGAGATCAAAGTAGGAGCTCAAGAGTGGTGGTTGAGGTAGAAACCCTATTTAAAGTTGAAGTTAGAGTAGTCTGGCAGGAGTGGCCGGACTAGTCCGCCTTAGGGCCGGACTAGTCCGCTCCTGGCCAGACTAGTCTGTTTTCACACGGACCAGAAGGTCCTGTGTGACTTCGGACTAGTCTGTAGTGGGACGGACTAGTCCGGGGTACCCCTTAGGGTGGAGTTTCGAGACTAAGTCCTAGAGAGCGGACTTGTCCGTTTTGGGGCGGACCAAAAGGTCCTGGTGAGATCGGACTAGTCCGTCCGTGGGCCGGACTAGTCCGTGTTGCCAAGTGCAGAGAGGTTTTGCGACTAAGTCTGGGAAGACCGAACTAGTCCGCCCTTGGGGCCAGACTAGTACGTGGTCTCCAGACTAGTCCGTTTTCACACGGAACAAAAGGTTCTGTGTGAGATCGGACTAGTCCGGTGAGGGCCGGACTAGTCCGTTGTTGAAGTTACCATTTGAATTTGAAGTTTGGCGGGTAGCGTGACGATTGCCGCGTAGTGCTACAGTTGTCAGAGGGGTCAGTGGTCCCCTAGGCCGGACTAGTCCGGGCCTCAGGCCGGACTAGTCCGCCCTTTTGCTGAGGTCAGCAGTTTGGGCTCGGGACCCCTATAAAAAGGGGACCCCCGGCCTCATTTCAAACACTCTCGAACCCTAGCGCCGCCACAGCCAACTTGGAGCACTCTTAAGCCTCTTTCTTGCCTACTTTCCCTCTAAACCTAATTCTTGAGTGGATTAGGGTTTAGTGAGGTGGAGAAGAGGAAGAACATCGCGCTTGTGCTCCCGGTTTGATCTCTTGCACTCATTGAGTCGTTGTGACCTGTGTGGTGAGTGTGTTTCGTTGTGTTAATCATCTTTGTGGTGTGGGAGCCTCAGATTGTGAGAAGCCCCAACGAATCTTGTATTCACTCTTTGAGATAGTGGAGAACCAAGTTAGGCCCGTGTGGTAAACTTGGTGAGGGAAGGGTTGTTGAACCCGATCCTTTGTGGACTCCTCAACGGGGACGTAGATTCTTATGTGGAATCGAACCTCAATACAAAATCCTTGTGTCTCCGTGTTCTTTGCATTTTGTTCAACGAATATTTCGTTCTAGGGTTGCTAGTTTTGTCTTGTGTTTCACATTGCCATAATCTTGTTGAAACTTGACTCACTCTTGTGTTGGTAGTTGCTAAACTTGACATAAACATATCCTCACCTGTAGTATCGAGAAAATTCCCTTAGAACTTGCTAGAAACACCTTTTAGGGTTCTTCACGCAGACTGACCGGACTAGTCCGCCCCCATTCCGGACTAGTCCGCCCCCTGTGATTTAATCTTGTTTTATTGAGTCATTTGCAGGTTGATTAGCCTATTCACCCCCCCTCTAGGCAAATTTCAATTGGTATCAGAGCAGGACTCTCCACAAAGAGTCTAACAACTCGGAGAGATGGCCGGAGTGGTGTTTGAAGAGGTGTCGACCAATGATTCTCAACCGACATGTGAGGAGACAATGGCTTATCAAGACAAGCCAACGGATGATGAGGAGACTCGCCAGCTCAAGGCGAAGCTCCGGGAGAAGCTGAAGATTGTTGTGGTTGAGCCGTCAAGCTCATCAAGCGGTGGCGGCGGGGTCAACTACAACCGACAAGGGTTCAACTATGAACGCCTTGCCGCCAACAACCACTACCTCTCCATCCCATTGGGGAAACCTCCTCAATTCGATGGAACCGACTACGGGATGTGGAAGCACAACATGAAGATCCACCTCGTGTCACTCAATCCGGCATTGTGGCAAATTGTCATGACCGGGGTTGAGATCCCGAAGGATGAGGACAACATCACGCAAGAACAAGCCATCCTCATCCACCGCAACGCTCAAGCTGCGGGTGTGATCATCTCATCCCTCTCAAGAGATGAGTTCAACCGCGTCGATGGTCTTGAGGTGGCCAAAGATATATGGGACACCCTCAAGACGGCGCATGAGGGAAATCGTGTGGTCAAGGAGGCCAAGATCGAGCTCATCGAAGGAGAGCTTGGGAGGTTCGCCATCATGGATGGTGAATCTCCTCAAGACATGTACAACCGGTTGAAGATACTCATCAACAAGAGCTGATCATATGGCTGCACCAAGTGGACCGACCACGAGGTGGTGAAGAGGATGATCCGGGCATTCATGCCTAGGAACGTCGCTCTTTGCTCCATGATTCGAGAAAGCCCGGGGTTCACTCAAATGACCTCGGAGGAGGTCCTTGGTAGGATCATCAACCACGAGATCATGGAGAAGGAGGCGCTCTTCTACAACGACCTTCAAAAGTTCACCGCCTCCAAGATGAAGAATGTTGCACTCAAGGCAACACCCTCTCCAAAGGAGCAAGAGGAAAGTGATGAGCACAGCCTCGACACCGATGAGGAAGAGGCCTTCTTCATCAACAAATTCAAGAGGATGATGAGGAGGAAGAAAGGCGGATACAACCATGAAGGCAAGGGGAAGGAAAGAGCAAGGCCCAAATCAAAAAGGGCTTGCAACAATTGTGGCGAGTACGGCCACTTCATCGCTGATTGCCCTCATGAAAAAGTGAAGAAGAAGAAGGAGGGCAAGCCTCAAGAGAAGAAATTCTTCAGGAAGAAGAGGCCCTCCGGACAAGCGCACTTGGGCAAGGAGTGGGACTCTAACGATGAGTCCTCCTCCGAAGAAGAAGAGGAGAAGATGGCTACCATAGCCATCGGGAGGAGCTCCAAGGGAAGCAAGCTCTTCCCCAACCTCAACAGCGACTACAAACCAACTTGCCTTATGGCAAAGGAGGGAAGGAGAAAGGTAACATCTCACTCCCCCTCCTCCATTTCCTCTCATGATGAATTTGATAGCGCTAGTGAAAATGAGCACATGTTTAAGGACATAAGCAAAAGCACCCTGCGTAGGATTAAGTTGCTTATGGATGAGATATTTGAGAAGGAGGATCTCATCAACAGACAAGACGACATGCTCATCCTTGAAAAGGAGAGATGTCAAGAGCTTAATGAGCTCCTTGAGCTTGAAAGAGAGAAGAGCAAGGCATTGGAACACGAACTTGCTCTAAGTAAGAAAACGTGTTCAAGTCTTGAGGAGAAATCAATTGAACTCAAGGATGAACTTGGGAACTTGTCAAAAGTTAACAAGATCCTTGAGACTCAAGTTGAGTCTCTCAAGAACAATGTAGCCTCTTCCTCCAAGAGCTCAACCTCCTCAAAGGCCTCATCCAATGCAACTCCGCCTTGCAAGTGCTCTAACTTAATCCTTAAGCTTAAGGACGAACTCAACTTAACGCAAGGCAAGCAAGCACCTAAGGGTGCCATCTTTGACAAGGAGAAGGCGGCGTATGCACGAAGTGCATACACCAACACAAGACCTCCCCATGTCAAGGATGGTCTTGGCTATACTAGAGGTGGAAGGCATAACGCCAAAACCTCCAAGTATGGCAAAGACATGATTGTCTTTGTTAAGGGGAGTTCATCCACAACTAAAATTGAAAAGAACTCACCCTCTAGCAACAAAATGCCTAAATCTGAACCACATCCTCTATTCCATGATTTTGATGCATCTTATGTGCTTATGAGGAACAAATATGGCAAAGTGTTTGCTAGATATGTTGGGCCACTCTGCAAGAGCCCCAAGCCTTGCGTGTGGGTGCCCAAATGCCTAAGCACTAACGTGAAAGGACCCAACTCTGCTTGGGTACCTAAAAGGAAGGCATAAATTTGTTTTGTAGGCTTACTCCTCCGGCGGATCGAAATGGGTGTTGGATAGTGGATGTACCAACCACATGACTGGAGAGAGGAGCATGTTCATAGAGTATGAGGAGAACGAGGACCCAAGTGAAGGAATCTTCTTTGGGGATAATAGTCAAGGGAAAATCCTTGGCTCCGGTAAAATTGCTATATCCTCTTCACATACTCTATCTAATGTTTTGCGTGTTGATTCCCTAGACTATAATCTCCTATCCATATCACAACTGTGTGATAAAGGATATAAGTGTGTATTTACTAGTGAGGGTGTGAACGTTCTTAGAGAGGGTAATGACTCGATAGCCTTTAAGGGAATGACTCGATAAGGCTCAACTTGGCACATGCTTAATGGCGAAAGCCAACATGGGATGGCTTTGGCATAGAAGGCTAGCCCATGTTGGACTGAGGAACCTCCAAAAGCTCCTTAAGGGAGAGCACGTTCGTGGCCTAAAGGATGTGGTATTTGAAAAGGATAGGCCATGTAGTGCGTGCCAAGCGGGAAAGCAAGTAGGAGCTCAACACCCCTCTAAGAATGTCATGACGACAACTAGACCTTTGGAGTTACTACATATGGATCTGTTTGGCCCCATTGCTTATATTAGCATTGGTGGCAACAAGTATGGTCTAGTCATCGTTGATGATTTCTCTAGATATACTTGGGTGTTCTTCTTGCATGATAAGAGTGAAACCCATGGTGTCCTCAAGAAATTCCTAAGGAGAGCTCAAAATGAGTTCACCTTAAGGATAAAGGCTATAAGGAGTGACAATGGCACCGAATTCAAGAACATGCAAGTAGAAGAGTTCCTAGATGAGGAGGGCATCAAGCATGAGTTTTCCGCTCCCTATTCTCCTCATCAAAATGGGATTGCTGAAAGAAAGAATAGGACGCTTATTGAGATGTCAAGGACGATGCTAGATGAGTACAAAACATCGGACCGGTTTTGGGCGGAAGCGGTTAACACCGCTTGCCACGCCGTAAACCGATTGTACCTTCATCGCCTCCTCAAGAAGACTCCTTATGAGCTTCTCGTTGGTAAGAAACCCAATGTTTCTTACTTTCGTGTCTTTGGTAGCAATTGTTATATCCTCAACAAGAAGCCTAGGACTTCGAAGTTTGCTTCAAAGTCCGATGAGGGTTTCTTGCTTGGATATGACTCAAACACTCATGCGTACCGTGTGTTCAACAAATCCTTCGGAATTGTTGAAATAGCACGTGACGTGGTGTTTGATGAAACCAATGGCTCTCAAGTGGAGCAAGTTGATCAACATGCCATTGATAAAGAGGAACCTCCACTAGAAGCTCTAAGGAGAATGGCACTTGGAGATGTTCGCCCACAAGAACCATCTCAAAGCCCAAGTGACCATCCTCACTATGAAGTAGGTCAAACCCCCATTGGACAAGTTGGAGATCCACTAGATGCTCCCCAAAGTGATAATGGGAATGAAGATCAAGGGGGAGGCATGGATCAAGGGGGAGACCAAAGTGAAGAAGATGGAGCAAGTGGCTCAAGAGCTCAACCTCCGCATCCTCGTGTTCATCAAAGTGTTCAACGGGATCATCCCGTTGACAACATTCTAGGAGATATCACAAAAGGAGTAACAACACGTTCACGTGTTGCAAACTTCTGTGAGCATTTCTCCTTTGTCTCATCCTTGGAACCTCATAAGGTTGAAGATGCCTTAAGAGATCCGGATTGGGTAGTTGCCATGCAAGAGGAGCTCAATAACTTTGAAAGGAACAAGGTTTGGGAGCTTGTCAAGCGCCCACAAGCTAATGTTGTTGGAACCAAGTGGGTGTTCCGCAACAAGCAAGATGAGCATGGCGTGGTAAATAGAAACAAAGCACGACTTGTGGCAAAAGGGTACTCACAAGTTGAAGGATTGGATTTTGATGAGACATTTGCCCCCGTAGCTAGGCTTGAGTCCATTCGGATATTACTAGCCTTTGCTACTCATCATGACTTCAAGCTCTACCAAATGGATGTTAAGAGTGCATTCCTTAATGGCCAAATCAAGGAAGAATTTTATGTAGAGCAACCTCCGGGGTTTGAAGACCAAGACTATCCTAACCATGTTTACAAATTGCGAAAGGCTCTTTATGGCCTCAAGCAAGCTCCTAGAGCTTGGTATGAGTGCCTAAGAGACTTTCTAGTTGAAAATGGTTTTAGGATAGGCAAAGCGGATTATACCCATTTCACAAAGCACTTCAACGAGGATCTTTTTGTGTGCCAAATATATGTGGATGACATCATATTTGGTTCCACAAATAAAGTGTTTTGTGATGAGTTCTCCAAGATAATGACGGAGAGGTTTGAAATGTCCATGATGGGTGAGTTGAAGTTCTTTCTAGGATTTCAAGTAAAACAACTCAAAGAAGGGACATTCATAAGTCAAACTAAGTATACACAAGATATTCTAAGGAAGTTTGACATGGATAAGGCAAAACCCATCAAAACCCCTATGGGGACAAATGGACACATAGACCTAAATGAGGACGGTCCAAGTGTGGATCAAAAGTTATATAGGTCTATGATTGGTTCACTTCTCTATCTTTGTGCATCTAGGCCCGATATCATGCTAAGTGTGTGTATGTGTGCACGCTTTCAAGCGGCACCTAAGGCTTGTCATTTGACCGCAGTTAAAAGGATCTTGAGATATCTAGTACACACACCTTCCCTAGGACTTTGGTACCCCAAAGGATCTAAGTTTAACCTTATTGGATATTCCGATGCGGACTATGCGGGGTGCAAAGTTGATAGGAAGAGCACATCGGGTACATGCCAATTCTTGGGTCGATCTCTAGTGTCTTGGTCCTCAAAGAAGCAAAACTCTATTGCTCTCTCCACCGCCGAAGCGGAATATGTTGCAGCCGGAAGTTGTTGTGCACAACTTCTTTGGATGCGACAAACCCTTAGGGATTATGGGATTAACTTGCGCAACATTCCACTCTTGTGTGACAACGAGAGTGCCATAAAGATAGCCCATAATCCGGTGGAGCACTCTAGGACCAAGCACATAGACATACGACATCACTTCTTGAGAGACCACTCAGTGAAGGGAGATATTGTGATTTCTCATGTGAGGACGGAACATCAACTTGCGGATATCTTTACCAAGCCTCTTGATGAGAAGCATTTCTGTGAGCTAAGAAGTGAGCTCAACATCTTGGATTCTAGGAATGTGGCTTAAACCACATTCCTCATATATTTTGAGCTATTTCGCATGGTTGTATATACATATGTATCTGTAATGGACTGATGAACTTAACTGTAGTTTGTTTTTCCGTCTTGTTTGTTTTTGGTATTTTCAATTTCTCCGCGTAGGGTTTCTCTGCGAAGCCTGAATTGGGAGATTTATTGAAGTGGCAGTGCATCGTCCCCGATAAAGAAGGGGTAAGTCATGAAGAACAAGCACAATATGAGTTTAACCATCGTCCTCTTATTAATAAATTTCTTTTGCAGACTGAATGGGAAGATGGTTACTACCCCTGACAATCTCCTTCTCTGAGGACTATCCCTTGGTGCCTCCAAGATGCGCCTTTCCAATTGGGTTCTTCCACCCAAATGTCCATCGTTCGGGAGCACTCTGCATCGGGATTCTTGATCAAGAGACTGTAAGATAGACCTATTTTGTTCATGTAATTATTACTTATAATTGTTGTCGAACTTATTTGAACTGGTTTCTTATATTGCTTAAATTATATTTCGTAGGGGTGGTGCAGTGCTCTTACAATCAAAACTATACTACTTGAAGTTGAACATTTGCTGCATCAGCCAAATGTGCCTGATGTTGAAAATGATTGCTATAATCTACTTATCAAGGTTAGATGACACTTTGACTTAATGACCAATGTAGGTTAATCATTCCTCCTTCGACATTTGTTAATTTAAATAATGTCAATATTTTAAGGATCCAGCGGAATATAAGAGACGTGTTCGGGAGCAAGCAGGACGGTACAATTTAGATTAACTTGCATGGAACTGCAGCAAACTCGCATGGAACTGCAGCAAACTCGCATGGAACTGCAGCAAACTCCTAATGGACTGCAGACGAGTCAGTTGGAGGTGCAACAACAGCAAGAGCAGCTGTTGGTAGTCACCGAGGCACGAGACGAAGCCATCGAAGAAGATCAGAATTGGGAGTACACGGCAGACCAACTTCGGGATGATGTGATTGAGGCCGAAGCACAATTGCAACCAGTTGTGTATCCACCGGCTCATGACATACCGCTGAATATGGGTGAGCAAGTGGCTTTAGGTTCTGAGGAGGAGGAAGATCGTGAGATAATCGAGTACGCTGATGGCGATGCATCGGAGTAGGATGGGGCAGCACTACTGCCATCACGGGGCAACGTATAGTTAGTGGTTCCTCGTGTTTATTTTGTAGCCATGATTGTGTCATATTATAAATAGTAGTAGGTTTGTATGAGATGACAAGATGTGTATGACATCTCATGGATACCAAGTATAGTTGAGATGCACTTCAGTAGTGGGAGTCCGTTATTTTCGAAATGACTATTGTAAACTTGGTCATGAGATAATATATCCTGTATAAAGTTTGTACTTTATCAATATATGTGAATGTTATGCAATTATCACCTTCTCAATAACCGCACTACTATAGTATAGAATGGATGAAGCAAACAAACATGTTTCTGATTTTAATTCATGTGGATGCAGAATTGTGCGTACGCGTTCTACGCCCGAATAGGAGGTTCGAGCCGGGGTCGTGGGGATGAATCTCCGACCCGGGAGCAAACCGCGACACCACAGCAAAAAGTCCCTCCACCACCACCACCTGAACCTCTGAGGACGCTCGCGGAGATTCTGGCTGCAGTACTCGGCTCGCGCGACGAGCAAACCGAGTTACTGCGTATGTTGGTGCAGAATTCATCCCGTCAAGGGGGGCGACAAGACAATGGGAAATGCCAGTCCCAACAGAGTTCGTATTCGGACTTCTTGGCGACGCATCCACCGGTCATGACCTTGAGCTTGCAGCCATGGTACTCGCTTTGAAAATGTGAAGCCATTATTTACTCAGAAATCTAGTGCACCTCTACACCGATCACAAGAGCCTGAAATATATCTTCACTCAGAAGGAACTGAATATGCGGCAGCGAAGATGGTTAGAATTGATCAATGATTATGAGATTGAAATTCATTACCATCCTGGCAAGGTGAATGTAGTTGTCGATGCACTGAGCCACAAGTCTCACGTCAATAATCTGTCCATCCCTCCGATGGAAGAGGACGAGCCAAGTTTATACATGGTTCCATATGGAGCGTTATTAATCTTGCTCTCATCCCTACCATATGAGAGGAGATTATGGAAGCTCAAAAGAAAGACGTGGGTATGTCGCACATTCAGAGGATAATGAAGAATGGGCAAATGAAGTGCTTCCAAAGTGATGAACATGGTACCTTGTGGTTCAAAGACTGTATTGTGGTACCCCGTGACATGGAACTTTGGAAGAAAATCTTGGATGAAGCTCACTTTTCCAAGTATTCTATTCGTCCTGGCAGCAACAAGATGTATCAAGATCTGAAAACCAGATTTTGGTGGACAAAGACGAAAAGAGAAATTGCAAAGTACGTATCTGAGTGTGATACGTGTCGGCAGGTGAAAACCGACCACATAAGGAAAGCCGGAGAGCTGAAACCATTGAAAATTCTGGCGTGGAAATGGGAGGATATTAGTATGGATTTTTTTGTCAGATTACCTCTTACCTTGCACAAGAATGATACGATTTGGGTGATAGTCAATCGACTAACCAAATCAGCTCATTTCATCCCTGTACATACAAAGTACATTGCCAAGAAATATGTGGAGTTATATATTGCAAGAATCATGTGCTTGTAGGGAGTTCCCCGGACAATTATTTTAGATCGCGGTGCGCAGTTCGTTGCTCGTTTTTAGGAGCAGCTGCATGCATCATCGGGGACGAAACTGATCTGAAGCTCCACATATCACCCGCAGACGGATGGCCAAACTGAGCGGGTGAATCAAGTTCTCGAAGATATGCTACTTGCTTGTGCCATCCACCACGTAAAAAAATGGGATTATCAATTACCGTTGACGAAGTTCTCATATAACAAAGGCTATCAAGCTAGCATCAAGATGGCGCTGTATGAAGCTCTCTACGGCCAGAAATGTCTCACACCTCTCAATTGGTGTAAATCCGGCGAGTGAGTTATATACGGAATCAATCTTGTAAATCAAGCTGAAGAACGAGTGTGAGTAATCCAAGCCAATCTCAAGGCTGCTCAATCTCGGCAGAAAAGCTATGCGGATAAAAGACGTCGACCTCTCCACTTCAAAATCGGAGACCACGTTTATCTTCGTGTCTTTCCGATGAAAGAAATTATTCTTTTCGGAGTGAAGGGAAAACTTGCTCCACTATTCATCTGTCCATTCACCGTCATTGAAAAATGCAGACCCGTGGCCTATCGTTTGTAGTTACCGGCGTCACTATCTGGAGTTCATAACGTATTCCACATTTCTCAGCTGCGGGAATGTCTTAAACCCTAAGCTGAAATTCGTACCAAAGACATTGAAGCTCTACAACTGGATCTCACATATTCTGAGTATCTGCTCTGGATTATCGATGAAAAGACTCACACCACAAGAAACTGGACGTTGTACTTCTACAAAGTCTTAAGGAGCAACCATACCGCTGAGGAAGCAACCTGGGAAAATGAGAACTATCTCCAATCAAACTATCCGGACACTACAGGAATCACGATCAATTAAGTCCAGGGCCGACGTAATTAAGTTCTAAACCAACGTAAGTTACTTAATTACGTCAGTTTTCCCTTAATTACGTCGGTTGCCGGCCGACGAAGCAGTACATAATTAAGGTAACTTATGTCGGCCGCCGACGTAAGTTACTTAATTACGTCGGTATCCGGCAACCGACGTAAGTTATTTACCGGGATGGGCCGCGGGCTATGCCGGACTACTTACATCAGCCACTGTAAGCCAACGTAAGTTAAGTGGTATAACTTACATCGGTTGCGCTAAACTTCCGTAAGTTAGGAGGTTTAACTTACGTCAGTATGGCCAAACCGACGTAAGTTAAACTGGGCTAACTTACGTCGGCTTGGCCATAGCGACTTAAGTTAAGTTTTCTTATTTTTTTTAAAACAGAAACTGGCTACCTCGCACGATGGCCAAAACACAGAACAGATTCAAAGCAGATCCACAATAGATACAGATACACAACAACAGTTTCAAAACATTATTCAAACATCGATAACGCACAATTCCACCGGGCTACATGCTAGCCCGTCCACCACCTCCAGGATCTTCTCGGCGTGTTCCCGAACCCTGTTGTGGATCGAAAGGGAATCGAAAGTTGGCAGAATCAATCAACTATAATTTGCAGGAATAATTTTTCCTACACACGGATCAGCCATAAACAAAGTAGGTGCTGTCCAATTTTCAGAAAAACTGTCAACTTGCAAAGGAAGTATATCCTCAACCAGAACTGCTATGAGGTCAAATTAATACTCTTTGAAAAGATTTAGAAGTCCTCTACAAGTTCTCTATTCAACTCCAGACCTAAAAATGTCATCTACCTATTCTAAATCGAGTCTCAAGGCAAAGTTGTCAATCTGAACTGAACATCAAATTCTGAATGCTGAAATTTTTGCAAACCTTAAAAATGCACATCTCTTAAACAAGAACTGATATGAAGACAAAAAAAATACTTTCTGGAAAACTTATTATAGTGTCAAGACCATTTAGGAAAATCTATATGTGGGTTTCTTCTATGCTAAAGCTTTTTGACTACTACAAAAACTATTTCAATGGAGCTAAAGGAATACTGAAATGAATACGACAATATTACCTGCTCTGGTGTCTGCTGCGGCAGAAGCGTAGGAATCTTGATATCCTGACCGCTGTGTCGAGCAAGAGCCTGCCATTGCAAAATATTAGAAGATATATGTTATTAAAATTCTATGAAATTTAACTACGGTACTTTCAATTACTTACTGCCACTGCTGCTTGCATCTAGGCATCATTAAAGCCGTCCTCTGCTGCTCCTCTCTCGACCTCTCCAACTCTCTCTGGGTCTGCGTCAACGTCTCCTTCAAAGCGAGGAGCTCCAGCTGGGTTTGCGAGAGACGACCACTGGTGGTCCCAATGGATGAGGCCTTCAATCTTTAGGAACTTTGTTGGGATGTGGAAGGGCATCATTGAACAAATTGATGAGCTCGTTGTAACAGTTATTAGAAAAGAAGAACTTTGACTTAATTGCCATAAGTCTAGTCACAAAATTGAGGATTGTCATTTTCGTGTGTCCATGCAATGACTCTTCTAAATCTTTGAGATGTTTGAAGAACTTTTTAACCTCTGCTGTTTGAGGATCCTCTGTAAGCTCTGGTCGTATAGCTTCCAGCATCTCATCCATCATATCAACCTCCATGGCATCATCGTTGTCCGCTTCCACTTCTTGTACATCTTGAGTGAAGCTGTCTCGCTGTGGATGTTCCACGACTCATAATGTGACACGTAACCGTTTCGACACAAGTGCATCGTAAGTTCCACTTTGTCCAAAAATGTTCCGTTTCGGCATTTCGTACATGGGCACTGCACCTTATCGCTATTTGACAATGAAAAAGCTCGTTCCACAACAGCTTCTGTCTTGGTGTACCACTCATCTGAGTGACCACCAGTTCTGCTCTTCCAACTAGTGTACATCCAACTATGATCCTCGCCCATGTTTGACTCTGCAATTAATAGCCAGACAAACTACCGTTAGTTTCTCGTTAATTTATGCACGATAGAGAAAATAATGAGAGAGACAGTGAACGGGGTCTGGGCCAGCTCGAAGCCCGACACGGGCCATGATCGGGCTTGACCTCATACCCCGCTCGACCGCCCTCGGCTCCCTCCCTCGCCTCCAGCACCTCAGGCGAGCCCGACGAGCGACGAATCCTACACTCACATCTAGAAGAGGCAAGGCAAGGACCCCGGTAGGAGGCGACGAGACACGAGGAGGTGACCACAGCTCGGCCGGGCTTTGAGCCGGCACAGCACGCTCAGTCTGCAAACGATATACATGATAGGTTACGTCTCACAAATCACAAAATTTCGACAACATAACACCACATATTTAACACTACACCCCCTATTCGGTGCAGTTCTTAAAGTGCAAACGGGGGCAACGGGTTAGCTGGGAAACCTGTTGCCTTACGAATGTTGCAACTCAAGGACAATACTCGCAACATATGTTTTCAGAGTTTTCATCGTCTTATACGTACTCACAAACACGCACGATGTAAACGGGGGGTCTTGCGGCGGAGAGATACCTGGTTACAGACTTTTAGGCTTAGTAATGGGCCGCACGGCCCATATACACTTAATCCTAATGATTCACCTCGTGTCACCAGTCACGGGTCACGATCGTGACCCACAGTGCCTATATACGCTAGGGTTTGGCCTGATGGGTCATATATATGCTACATATATACCACAGCTCAGCTAGGCTTCGGGCCGACATGATACGCTCGGCCCGCGAACGGGCCTGGCACGGCCCAACTGAGGAAAATGGGATCCGTCGTGCTTGCCCTTGGCTTATGGCCTGCGTGCCGGCCCGGCCCGGCACGACAAATTTGCGGGCCGTGCTGGGCCTAATGTTTTCATGCACGAGACCGGCCGGGCTCGGGCCGGGCCGGACTGACACATCCCATTGGCCATTTATAGCCACGACAGAACCTAAGTGCCCTGACAGCCGGTCGCCCCGACACCGCCCTCAACAGAAACCAATTAAGCATAATCTACACTTTACTTATTAAGCATAATCTACACTAAATCAATTAGGCACAATTAAGCAACTTAACCACTTAAGCATAACTAAATAAACATAATCTAAATTAAGAAAATTAACTAATTAAGCATAATTAAATAAACAATTAAGAAATTGAAGCATAATTTAAACAATTCAATTCAGTTCAATTTCAAATTTGAACAATTCAATTCAATTCAATTGAAATCAATTTTGAACAATGCAATTAGTTTGAATTTCAAATTTGAAATTGAGGGGGTGGTGTGACACCCGGTTCCGAAAAATGAACCAAGTGAACGCATATGTGTGCCCAGGATGTTCAACACACATACACGAGTGCATTCACAAAAGAGTATACAGGAAAGTTACCACATAACAAGATTAATTAACCAAATTTTATTACACAATTCAAAATATTATCAAATACAAGCTGTAATGAAGATTAATGACAAGTTCAACTAATGCAGCAGAAATAAACTAATTAAGCAACTAAGCAAACTAAACATAAGGGATAGCGCAGCTCCAATAACACCACAGGCAAAGCTGACGGTAGACACGGCCTAGAACTCTGCATTATCCCCAATAAACTCACAATCCTGACCTGCAACTGTTGGGGGGGATTGCAAGAGTGAGTACATGTCGTACTCAGCAAGTGTGGAAAGTATGACATGTGGCTGATTCAAATGACGAATGTAATAAAGTCTAAGTGCTGAAAATTACAGTAAAACATTTGAAGAGCAATATATTATGTGTATGTGAAATAAACCCATCATAAACCATAATTAAAATCATAGTACCAGTCCATATTTCATATCCATCATCACATACCAATATCCATATTCAATACCAGAAATTAATTCATAACCATCCATAACCATTACCAAACCATAACCATAATACTAACCATAACCATTATACCAACCATAACCATCCCAAATACCATCCCAATATGGAGTTCCCTCTAATCATGTGAGGGTCCAGGTTGCTCATAACCGGGAGCACGACTATCATGATAGTTTTAGACACACTCTGCAGAGGTTGTACCGCTTTACCCACGTGTTTGTGATTTCATCACCCGTTGGCGACTAAAGAACCTCCCTTTTGCCAATTACACTTCCTTTGGTGTTTGGCCAAGAGATCACAAAATAGCCTTTACAACGGGATTACTAGACTATTTAGACCCCACTGAGGTTTCACCGGTGGTGATGTCTCCAACTGAGCACATCTTCAACCAAGGGCCCACTCTTGAGCCATTCGGATCGCAGGGTAGTCCCACCAATCATCAACAAACCCAATCCGACTACCCCTTCCCCGAGCATCCTTAATGGTCCAAATAGCACTGGCAAAGCCCTAATTAATCAGCTACGCCGCACCCATACTTGGCCTCGTGGTGGCACTGTAAATCCTGGATGGTCGCTCCACGAACCGGTCCTTAGATCTAAAGCAAGCAAAACCATCATACATCCAACCCATCCACATACCAAGCTTGCTTAGATCACCCATTACCATATCATATTAACTAGTTCATGTTAACCATAATCTATTCCATGCATAATTAATTTGAGTGGTATAGTTGTTTTCCCATCCCAGTTGATTAAGGGAAGCAAAAAGTAAAAAGCCATTCCCGACTCTCTACCATATATTCCAGGTGACAAGGGTGGTTAAACAAAGCTAGTAAACTTCCTACCTTAGGATTTCCCATCAAATTGACACAAGCATGCAGTTTTGCAAACAAAACATTTATTTTAAAACAGGATCAATATGCTTCAAGGACACTTGCCTTGCTCCGACGAATAGGGTTGCTCAAGTGCTTCGAAGTCTTGGTTCTGGAAATTCACGTACACAATCTCTTGAGCACTTCCCTCTTCTCTTGATCACACATACAAGAAAATACATACAAATCAACATGATGCACAGACATTAATCAACATGTGATGATATGCATGCATGCAAAGATCAATTATTAATTAAATATGGTTGTTTATTAATTAGATGCAACTAGTTCATACGTGTTCATATGAGTCTACGGGGGTTTTAGCGAGGATTAATGCCGCTGAAAATAAAAGGACGATGCAACTAAAATCAATTTACGTCTATTACATCTAATACGTCGCTAAAATTCGCATCGGAAAAACGAATCCTACCGTAGATGTGATGGCTTCGAAGATCGAGGGATGATGGCGACGCGTAGACGAAGTGGACGGCGCAACGGTCCTCCGGCGGCACGACGACGACGAGACGATCACCAGCGGACGACGACACCCTCCTCTTTTTCTTCCTCTCCTTCCCCTCTTTTTCTTCCGTGGTGGTGCCTCCATTCTCTCGTTTTTTTCTGGCGGCTAGGGTTTCATTTCTACGGTGGTGACAGTGTTTTTCTGCCGTTGGAGAAAACTATGAAGTCTTCGGCAGCTTATATAGGCGCGGCAGCAGGGAGGGCACACGATCGGCCAGAGGCCGAGTCGGTACCGGGGCTCGGGCACGGGCGCACACGTGGGGCAGGGCGCGTGGCGTGGGCACGGGGGCGGGGTGGGGTCGCGCGGGGCCGGCCTGGCGCGCTGGAGGAGCTCGCGCGGTCGGGGTCAGCGCGGGTCACTCGGTGGGCGGGGTCAACACGACGCGCGCGGGGCGGGCAGGCGCGAGGGGCGCAGCGCAGGCGGCGGGGCCGGTCGGGCATGCGGGGCGGGGCTGGCGCGGTGGGGCCAGGGCGCTCACACCGGAGCACGGCGCGTGCGGTGCAGGGCCAGCGCAGAGGGCTCGCCTGGGGCGTGCGGGATGCGGCCGAGGCAGGCGCGCTAGTTGGGCCGCTCGGCCTGGCTGGCAACAAGCGTTGACTCTTTTTTTTCTTTTTTTCTTTTTTACATATATACTGTTATTATATATTATTATTTATATATTTTTTATATTATATATATTTATATATTATTATTATATACTTATTCCCTAATACATGTTTGACGCTATTATTTTCTTTTTTCTTCTTTTGCTACACATATTTGTATATGTATATTTTATGTTTTATTATTTTTCTTTTATTATACTAATGTTTAATGTATGAACATGTATGCAATGCATGATGCGAAAATTTAGAGTGTTACAAACCTACCCCCTTAAAGTGAATCTCGCCCTCGAGATTCGACAGCATGGAGAAAAGATGAGGGAATTCTGCCTTCAGGTCTTCTTCACGTTCCCATGTAGCTTCGGCTTCCGTATGGTGGTTCCATTGCACTTTGCACCAACAGACTTTCTTATTCCTCGTGACCCTTTCCTTCACGTCCAAGATCTTGATAGGTTGCCGTAAGGATTGAATGCCCAAAAGGGGGGGGGGGTGAATTGGGCTTCTTTTCAAAAATTAAGGCAATAAAACTTAGTTGCTAAAAGCCCAATTCCCTACGCAAACAACCTATGCATTTAAGTAAATAGCAACTTCTCGGTATATAAAATGCATAAGTGTAAGGATGTGGAAGGGAATGCAAACTCCCGAGGAGACACGAGGATTTATCCCGTGGTTCGGCAAGATCGTCAAGATCTTCCTACATCCACGTTGTGGCACCCACCAAAGGGTATAGCCACACCCAAGTCACCAAGACTAGGGATCTTCACTATTCTTCTTCGTTTGCCAACCTCGGCAAGGTGGAGCTCAAGCCTTGTACAACTTGGTTCCTCCGGGCTTCCACAATCCTCTTGGCAAGCTTCGGAAGTCTCTCTCAATTACACACACAAAGGGACACTCCCTTACAGCTCTCACTACACTAGAGATTCCACTCACCAAGAATGGAGGCACACAAGCTCTCTCTCTCTAGCTAGTTCTAGCCTATCTTTGGTGTGTAAGTGGTCTAAAGGGTGTAGAAGTGATGGACTCTTTGTCTTGAATGCTTGTGAATGTGTAGAGTATGTCTGGTGATCAAGACTTGTCGATTTGACAGGTTGAAGGGGTATAAATAGCCAGCCTCCACGAAATAGCCGTTGGAAAAGTAGGCTGACATCACTGCTCTGTGAACATCAGATGATCCTATGTCTCCCCTTCAGTTATCATCGGTCAAGTTTACTTTAGCTGATGTCATTGTGTCAGATATGACCGTTGTTACACCGATGTTTCACTTCTCTTCTCATCGGATGATCCAGTGGCTCTTCCTCCAGAATTGGCTTAAACTTGATGCTTACTGGAGCGATTGGCCGATGTGTTCAAAGGTTGTACATCGGATGATCCGGTACTGCACTTAGTCCAAGGATATTGCTTACTGTACTGATGGACCAATGTAGCTTTGCCTTTAACATCGGATGATCCGGTGAGTGCTTTGTTCTAAGGTCTTCTTCTTCTGCTGAATCAACTCGACCGATGTGTTGTTCTCAGGAATCATCGTTTGATCCGGTGAGTTGATTTTATTTGCTTCGAGTTGTTCTAAGTGATTCTTTTGAACTTTGCTCGATTGACCTCTTAGACATTTGTTGCAAATATTCTTCTGATGATTTTCAAGCATTGAGTGTTGTCAATTATGGTTGAATGACTTTGACATATGAGCTTTTACTTCTAGTCTTCATAACATTCATTGATCTCATAAAATGATTGTTTAGGGGTCTCCAATGATCAGTAATTGATATTCATATTCATATATTTCATTTGATTGGGAGACCTTGCATCCACAAATTCATTAGTAAAAATCCAATGGTTATCATTAATCACCGAAACCATACCTCATGGGGCCTAGATGCTTTCAATCTCCCCCTTTTTGGTGATTGATGACAACACAACAAGTGAAGCACAATAGTAATGAATTTTATAATACAATACTTAATAAGGTATGCAATAAGTACACGATATGGCATTTTAAACTTAAAGACTCAAAAGAGATTAATGACACACAAGCTCAATCGATCAATAACTCAAGAGAATGAGTGCACATGAATATACACCAATAAGCTCAATCGATCAATAGCTTACGAGTACTTAATGAATAACAGAGTAGTAGCAAACACATCAAAGTACAAAAGATATAGATAAAGACTCCCCCTGAGACTAGGACACTCCCCCTGAGGCTAGTCTATCCTCCCCCTGGCTCTACTCTAACTCTTCTCCCCCTTTGGCATCAAGACACCAAAAAGGGATCCGAGTACCTACGAATCCTGAGTGCTCGGAGCGATGACGAATTGGTCGCCGTCGGGGGTGCTGTCGTCGGAGCTGCTGCCTGGAGTAGAGGAGGGAGCTGTAGGAGCCGTAGGAGCTGCCGTCGATGCCTGCTGAGTCAGAGCTGCTGGCAACAGGGCACTGATGACGGATGTCGGCGTCTGCAGGAACAACGTCGTAGCCGGCAGTGGAGAGTGGATCGGTGCGCCGAGAGCCAGCAGTGGAGACATGCTGATCGTCGGGATCGGCGTGGTCGGCAGCGGAGCTGCAGCTGGAGCAAGGACAGACGGGGGTGGAGCAATGCCTGGCAGCTGCGTCGGCAGGGCAATCCAGGTCTGGGTGTAGAGGTTGATGATCAACCCCAGGATGCCCATCATCGCCTGCTGCGTCTGCTGCTGCTGGTTGAGGGAGCGCTGGTGCATCTGGTCTATGAGCCCAGTCAGCCGGTCAGTGTCCTCTCGCCTCTCACGGGCGATCTGGCACTTCATCTCCTGCTGCTACTGCTGGAGCTCCAAAAGGCGCGCTGCCTGCTCAGCTCGGGCCTGCTCAGCTGCAAGCCGGTCCAGGCGCTGCTGCTCAACCATCTGCTGCAGGAGTGAGGTGAGCTCTGACAGCTGAGAGACCTGTGCCTCTGAGACGGGAGGTGGAGTAGGGGGTGGCACTGTTGAGCCTCCAGCCTCCGCGTCGTGCTGCCTGGGTGAGGGAGGAGGTGGAAAGTACTCCTCAACGCTATCATCAGTGTCGCTCTCGGACCATATATGCTGAAGGTCCTCACCCTAAGCCCCTGCCTCTACCAACCTCTCATCCTCCTTCTCCAGATCTGACCAATCCTCCTCGGATAGCCGAGCACAGACCTGACGCTCGACTGGACGGCCAAGGCGGCGGTCTCCAGGAGCTAGAGCACGGTAGTGGCTGATCCGTGTGACACTCTCGTCAGTGAGACGGTCACGCACGGTGGACTCCTCAAGAACCATCATGGAGAGCAGGTAGCTGATCCAATGTCCAAATACAAGCTGCCTCATCATGCCAACTCCGTTAGTGATCACATCCTCCATCTCACAAATGAGGAGGTCCACAATATCGAATTCCATCCCATTCATGATGTAGAACAGGAGGGTCTGCTGCAGGCTGGTGAACCCCTCTAGATATCCGGACCTCGACAAGAGTGTGCGGCGCAAGGCAAGATGCACTGTGCGCGCAGCTGGAGTCAGTAGTGCCGGTACCCTCGGCTGGTCTGGAGAGAAAGTCGGTCCAAACAGAGAGTGTATCTCCTCTAGTGGTGGTGCCACTGCTCCAGTGAGCGGCCTCCTCGGTGGGTCTGCCAGTCCATATACCCTCTCATGCACGCAAGTGTCGTGCAGGTCCACTCCTAGCAGTTGTGCCAACGTCTGCCTCGTTAGGTGATGGTGCTGGCCCATGAACATGAAGTCCATCGATCTGCGGCCCTCAGAGACATATAGGGTAGCGTAGAATACGCGGACCCAATCCTCCACATATGCACTCCTCTCATAGGACATCAGCTCCACCAGCCCTCGATACCTCTCAAAGTATTGGCGTATCTCTGTCTCTGCTGCCAGGGTGAGCTGATCCCAATCCAGAAAGTTGTGCTGGAAGAGCTTGTGGCCTCGGCGTCTATAGGTCTCATAGAGCGACGCCTGTGTCACGGTCCAAAAATGACTGTCCAGAAGAGCATCTCTGGGCTGCGGGTACCACTCCTCAAGCAACACACTCCTTATGAGTCTTCTGAGTTGCTTGGCCTTCATCTTCAGGTAATCTGTCAACCGGACACCTTCACCAACACGGACGTTGGTGTCCATCTCGTAGATGGCTCTCTGGGCCTCCCTGTCCTCTCAACGATCGGCAGCAGATGGTCTTGGACGTGGTGCTGCCGCGGGATGACCCCCACGGGTCCTGGCTGAGCGCCGGCAAACAAGCGGCACTTCCGGCTCTTCTTCTGCCTCAGACTCATCTATCATGGGAGGCTGCCTCGGACGAGCCTCGCGGATCCTCAGTGATCCTCCTCGTCCACGCTCTCGCTCCTCGGCGGCGCGAGCGGCCATCAACGCCTTCTTCTCCTCCTTTGATAGCTTTTGCTTCTTTGCGGCCGGCCCCGCAATGGCCTTACCCTTGTTCTTCTTGTCACGAGCCATTGCGATGAGACGATGCGCGTGAATGGAGTCGACGGCGACACGAAGATCGTCGGGGCCGGGAAACCCTAGCGGCATAGTGGCGGCTGTAGAGTGAGGCACCACGGTGGTGCGGCTGTGCGTGGGGTGGGGCGGCGTCGGTGGTGCACGAGCGGCTGCGGCGGTGGAGGAGGACGGCAGCGGCGGCGCTGGAGGAAGCGGTGGCGGCGGTGGAGGAAGCTGTGGTGCGGCGGTGGCGGTGGAGGAAGCTGTGGTGCAGCGGCGGCGGCTGCGGTGGTGCGGCGGCGGCCGGAGGGCGGCGGCGGCGGCCGGAGGCGGCGGTGGCGGCGCTTGGGCGAGAGGAGCGGCGGCGGCGGTGAGCGAGCGTCGGGGTCGGGGAGAGAGAAACCCGGGATGCGAAGGGCCGTTTAAATAGTGGGTCCCAAACCCTAGCCGAAAATTTAACACCAGATGGACCGACGTTAAAATGATAGAAGCATCGGTCAAATGGCACAGTAAGGGTATTCAAAAAGGTACCGTTGACATCGGATGGACCGACGTGGAAAGGGGTAGCATCGGTCGAATGTCACAGTAAGGGTATTCAAAATGTACCGTAGACACCGGATGGACCGATGTTGAACTGATTTGCATCGGTGGATTTTAGCACAGTTCCAAAAGTGTGAACACCAGATGCACTGATGTCTCTCAGGATGAACTCGTTGGTTGATTTGAGATACTGACTGAGTTGACCCTTGGCTGTTGAACACCAACTGATCCGATGATGGTCTGGCCTAAGCATTGGATAATCCGATGACTACAAAACAGCAACATCCCATATATGTCCTTTGACCAAACAAACAAACAATGAGAAACACATGTCTTAGGACTTTTTGGGCAACCCCTTACCCCTCAAAAGCTAATATGCCAATAACATGGCTAAGCCCTAAAGCAAATAGAACATCGAAGAAAATAGGGAGGAAATTATCCAAATAAAATGTAAGGCCCATGCTTTTTGAGCTAGAGGATAAAAACTTCTATCTCTTTAAAGCATGTTCCTTTAGGCATTAACACACCTAACATTTTGTTCTTTCCACCTCATATGAGTTGAGATATTGCATTTCAAACAAGTCTCTTTCTCATGAGGTGGGTTCCACTTTGTGACAATCTATCGTATGCAATGCCAAACAATTTATAGTGTAGGAAATTTAAATGTGAGTGCAAGTCTATATGGCAGGCATCATGCAAGGCATAAAATAAATCTATCTTGCCAAATTTGAACCTTCCAAAGGCTTCTTCAGGGAGAGCTACTCTCCAAGCCTTGGGAAAACCCAAAAGAACCTCCATCTCAAGCTAACCCTTGCTCACCCCTATCCTTTGAGAGTTAGGCAAGACCTATATGAGATGCATTCTTACATGACATTCATTGCATCTAGCACATTTAACTCACTTCTTAGCCTAGAAAAAGTTTTCTCATCAAGTGGTTTAGTGAAGATATCTACCAGTTGTTCTTCGGACCTCAAACCTCGCAATGAGATGTCTCCCTTAGCTTCATGGTCCCTCAAGAAATGATGGCGATTATCAATGTGCTTAGTGCGGGAGTGTTGAACGGGTTTTTTAGCTATCTTAACCGCACTTTCATTGTCACAAAGGAGAGGCACACAACCAAGTTTAATACCAAAGTCCAAAAGGGTTTGCCTCATATAAAGAATTTGGGCACAACATGCACTAAACATGATATTGGGCCTAGATGCGGTAAGATAAAGCAATGAACTACTCATTGAACGGTAGTTAGATTGATCAATAGGTTTACCGTCCTTATCCGCGTCGAGATGACAATTTGTTGCCATTGGAGTGCTTCTTGAGCTTCAATCTCCGATCTCAAATTTCTTCAAGAGGTCCTTGGTATACTTCTCTTGATAGACGAAGGTCCCCTCTTGAAGTTGCTTGATTTGGAATCCAAGGAAGAAGTTGAGCTCTCCAATTATTGACATCTCGAGTTCCCTAGAAATCATTTTGCCAAACTCATGGCTAAGAGCTTTGTTAGTTGAATCAAAAATGATATCACCGACATAAATTTGACAAATGAATAATTTTCCGTCGATGTGTAGATGTTGGAACTTGAAGCTCCCCCTTGATCATGGCTCTCCTCAACTTTAGGCTTGTCATAACATCATTCTTGCTAAAGGTGCATGTTAGCCCACAATCACAAAGTTTGTGCAATAGAAAGCAAATTGAAACTAAGTGACATAACATGCAACATATTTGAAATGAATAAACCATGTGAAAAATATAATTTTACCCAACTGGTTTACCTTCCCCTTAGTATTATCACCAAAGGTGACTTGTTCATGATTGTTGGGGTCCTCTATGGAGGTGAACATACCATCATTGTCGGTCATGTGTTGAGTGTACCCGCCATTGAGTACCCAATGCTTTCCACTGGCTTTGTAGTTCACCTACACACATGAATTCAATTTTTTATTTTTGGCACCCAAGCCAACGTAGGTCCTTGTATGTGTGATACAAGTTTCTTTGGGACCCAAACTTGCTTGGGGAGCTTCCCCTTCATGCCCTTTATGTCCTTGCCGATGAACCTTGCCTTCACCTTGCCATCTACTTTACTTAAGAGATAATAATGATCATTGAAAGTAGACTTGTAGTTAGTAGGCAATTTTGGAGAAGGTCGGTTAGGAAGAGGACACTCCCTTGTGTGGTGACCGGTGACCTCACAATGTTGGCAATAGGAACCAACTTCCTTGGTGAAGCTTGTTCTAAGCTCCGGTGAGGGCACCTTTCCTTTGTTGGGCACCGGGAAGGATCCAAGTCCTCTCTTGTTGAAGGCCTTTGCTTGTTGGAAGAGGATTTCCTTGTGTTTGACTTCCCCTTTTGATAGTCTAGCCACACTAGTGCGGAGTCTCTCAATTTCTTTCAACAAGTCCTTCTCCCTAGCATTTGCTTTCAAAGGCAAAGACTTGTTCAAGGCATTAGTGACATGATAAGCAATGGATATCCTATCATTAAGAGTTTGTTTCTTTATTTTTTCAATTCTTGATCAAGGGCTTGATGAGCAAGGCTAAGTGTTTGATGCTCATGTACTAACTTGTTGTGCTCTCCCAAGAGTGTTTGGTTTGCTAAGTTAAGCTCATGATGATCTAGCTTGATTTTAGCCTTATCCTCTTCAATTTGCTTGACATGGGATTTGAGCGTGTCATGTTCTTTAAGTATGCTTTCATACTTGTCAAGCAAATCGAGGTTAGCACTCTCAAGCCTAGCACGAGTTTCTTCAAGGACTTTAACCTTACTCTTTTCCCTCTTAATGATAGTATGATATTCATTTATCAAAGAAGTTAAATCATCGGGGGAAAGCTCATCATCGCTGGAGTCGTCACATACCTTGGTGTTACCTTTCGCCATGAGGCACGTGGGCGGTGGATGAAGAGTCATCATTGTTGGCAATGGCGAGGCCGACCAAACTTTCTTCTTCCGCTTCACTCTCTTCATCACTTGTTTCTTCGTCAAGGACCCATTCATTTGCCTCACACATGAACACCTTTTCCGGACTATTTCTCTTCTTTGGGAAGAGTTTTGCCTTCTTGCCTTTGTCATGTCTCTTCTTCCCAAAGGATCTTGGTTTGGGCTTGTCCTCTTCATCATCCTCACTATCTTCAAGCTTGCGATGCTTGCTCTTGTGGTTCTCTCTTCTTTTGTCCGATTTTGGACAATCATAGGAGATATGACCTTGATCACCACAATTATAACAAGTCTTGTTGTCATCTCTCTTTGGTAGAAATGCTTTCGTTTTGGGATCAAAGGTGTATCCCTTCTTGGCAATCTTGGAGTTCAAGCGAGAGAACTTTCTCATCATTGATGCAGGCTCATCATCGTCATCTTCACTTGATGCTTGCTCTTCTTCACTTGGGCTAGGCTCAACCACTTTCTTTTTGTTGAGATTTGTTCTCTTGGTGAAGGCCTTTAGAGCAATTGTCCTTGAAGATGATTGCTCCATCATCCCAAGTACACTCATTTCATGAGCGTGAATCTCTCCAATGAGTTCTGAAACTTCAATGTGGTCAAGATATTCTTTTTGGAGCATGGAGTTGATGATGTTGTACTTTGGCTTAGGGAGGAGCATAAGAATCTTGCGGTTGATGAGTCCCTTGCCAAGAGAAGCAATGTCAAGAGCATTAATTTCTTCAATAAGCACATTTAAGCGAGAAAACATTTTATTGACATTTTCAGGAGGTAACATTTTGAACTCATCATATTTGGCTTTAAGCATATGATATTTTAGTTCTTTGACACGAGAAGATCCCTCATGAATTTCTATTAAGCAAGCCCAAATTTCGCATGTCTTTTCTTTGCTAGCAATCCTAGCAAACACATCTTGACTAATGCATTCATAAATTGCATTCCTAGCTTTGGCATCCCACTTAATTTGATCACCAACATAATTGAGCTCACCAAACCCCGCGTGGGTCGCTTCCCATACTTCGGGAGCAATAGCCTCTAGATAAGTGTGCATGCGTGCTTTCCAATAGGCAAAGTTTTTTCCCTCGAAGATAGGAACCGAACCCCCAACCTTGGCCATTTTAGCTCTCTAGCGGTAAAGCTAGAATGATCCTATGAGCAATCTTGCTCTGATACCAATTGTAAGGATCGAATGTGCAAGAGGGGGGGTGAATTGGGCTTCTTTTCAAAAATTAAGGCAATAAAACTTAGTTGCTAAAATCCCAATTCCCTACGCAAACAACCTATGCATTCAAGTAAATAGCAACTTCGCGGTATATAAAATGCATAAGTGTAATGGAGAGGAAGGGAATGCAAACTCCCGAGGAGACACGAGGATTTATCCCGTGGTTTGGAAAGATCGTCAAGATATTCCTACATCCACGTTGTGGCACACAACAAAGGGTATCGCCACACCCAAGTCACCAAGACTAGGGATCTTCACTATTCTTCTCAGTTTGCCAACCTCGGCAAGGTGGAGCTCAAGCCTTGTACAACTTGGTTCCTCCGGGCTTCCACAATCCTCTTGGCAAGCTCCGGAAGTATCTCTCAATTACACACACAAAGGGACACTCCCTTACGGCTCTCACTACGCTAGAGATTCCACTCACCAAGAATGGAGGCACACAAGCTCTCTCTCTAGCTAGTTCTAGCCTATCTCTTGGTGTGTAAGTGGTCTAAAGGGTGTAGAAGTGATGGCTCTTTGTCTTGAATGCTTGTGAAATTGTAGAGTATGTCTTGTGATCAAGACTTGTCGATTTGACAGGTTGAAGGGGTATAAATAGCCAGCCTCCACGAAATAGCCGTTGGAAAAGTAGGCTGACATCACTGCTCTGTGAACATCGGATGATCCGATGTCTCCCCTTCAGTTATCATCGGTCAAGTTTACTTTAGCTGATGTCATTGTGTCAGATATGACCGTTGTTAGACCGATGTTTCACTTCTCTTCTCATCGGATGATCCGGTGGCTCTTCCTCTAGAATTGGCTCAAACTTGATGCTTACTGGAGTGATTGACCATGTGTTCAAAGGTTGTACATCGGATGATCCGGTGCTGCACTTAGTCCAAGGATATTGCTTACTGTATTGATGGACCGATGTACCTTTGCCCTTAACATCGGATGATCCGGTGAGTGCTTTGTTCTGAGGTCTTCTTCTTCTGCTGAATCAACTCGACCGATGTGTTGTTCTCAAGAATCATCGGTTGATCCGGTGAGTTGATTTTGTTTGCTTCGAGTTGTTCTAAGTGATTCTTTTGAACTTTGCTCGATTGACCTCTTAGACATTTGTTGCAAATATTCTTCTGATGATTTTCAAGCATTGAGTGTTGTCAATTATGGTTGAATGACTTTGACATATGAGCTTTTACTTCTAGTCTTCATAACATTCATTGATCTCATAAAATGATTGTTTAGGGGTCTCCAATGATTAGTAATTGATATTCATATTCATATATTTCATTTGATTGGGAGACCTTGCATCCACAAATTCATTAGTAAAAATCCAATGGTTGTTCTTCCGGTACCCTGAGACACTTCTTGAGTTGAGACACGTGAAACACATCGTGTACATCAGAGAGATACGCCGGCAACTCAAGTCGATATGCTACTTCTCCTCGTTTGTCCACAATCTTAAATGGCCCGATATAGCGAGGTGCCAGTTTTCATTTGACGTGAGACCGGCGTTGCCCTCGGATAGGTGACACTCTGAGGTATACGAAATCTCCTATTTCATATGCCAGATTCCTTCACCTATTATCTGCATAACCTTTTTGTCGCGACTGAGCAACCCTTAGGTTTTCTCGTATTATTTGAACTTGCCTTTCAGCATCTTGTAACACATTAGGACCAAATACTTGGTTCTCTCCTATTTCATTCCAAAACAAAGGTGTCATACACTTCCTTCCATATAGTGCTTCATAGGGTGACATTTTCAAACTTGCTTGGTAACTACTGTTGTATGAAAATTCTGCATACGGCAAGCTCTTGTCCCAACTTTCCCATGCTTTAAAGCACAAGCTCTTAACATGTCTTCCAAAATCTGATTGGTCCTCTCGGTTTGTCCATCTGTTTGAGGGTGATATGCTGAACTAAAAGTCAACCTCATTCCCAAAGCTTCATGCAATTTCTACCAAAACCTGGAAGTGAATTGTGAACCTCTATCCGAGACTATCTTCTTCGGAACTCCATGCAAACATACTATTCTTCCCAAATACAGTTCCGCCAATTTCTCTCCATTATAGGTGGTCTTGACGGGAATGAAGTGAGCTGACTTAGTTAATCGATCCACAATTACCCAAATCGAGTCATATCCGGACTGTGTACATGGTAATCCAACTATAAAGTCCATACCAATCTCTTCCCACTTCCATTCTTGAATCTTTAATGGCTGCAATAATCCTGCTGGCCTTTGATGTTCAGCTTTAACTTGTTGGCACACATCACACAACGCAACGTATTCGGCTATGTCCTTTTTCATGCTGGCCCACCAATGGCATGTCTTCAAACCCTTGTACATCTTTGTACAACCGGGATGAATTGAGTACGGCGAGTCATGTGCCTCCTTCAATATTGTCTCCCGAATATGCTTTACATTAGGCACAATGATTCTCTTTCCAGGCCATAAGGTACCATGTTCGTCTTCATCAAATCTAAATTCTCTCCCTTCCTCGGTCCTTTCCTTGATTTCCTTGATCTCCTCATTCGTGGTTTGTGCTTGTCGAATTTCTTGCTCCAAGGTTGGATTTAACTCCATTATTCCCATCTCATTCACAATTCCAAGGTTCAACCGTTCGAATTCCTTACATGGCTCGGATGGTTACTCTCGAGCTGTGAGTTGATTACTTACTCCTTTCCGGCTCAAGACATCGGCCACTACATTGGCCATTCCTGGATGATAGTTTATCCCCACATCATAATCCTTGATGAGCTCCAACCATCTTCCTTGCCTCAAATTCAGATCCATTTGTGTAAAAATATACTTCAAACTCTTATGATCCGTATAAATTTCACACCTATGTCCAAGGATGTAGTGTCTGCAAATCTTCAACGCGTGTACCACGGCTGCTAGTTCAAGATCATGTGTAGGATAATTCTGCTCATGTTTCTTCAATTGTCTCGATGCATAGGTGACCACTTGACCTTCTTGCATGAGCACACATCCAAGTCCTTGTCTCGAGGCGTCGCAATAAATATCAAAACTCTTGCTCACATCCGGCAGTACCAAAACTGTGGCTGTTGTCAACCTCTTCTTCAACTCCTCAAAACTGTTTAGACAAGCTTGAGTCCATTGGAAAGTCTTTCCCTTAATTAGCAACTCCGTCATTGGCTTGGCTATCTTGGAGAAGTCCTTGATGAATCGACATTAATATCTAGCCATTCCAAGAAAACTCCTTATTTCTTTTACGTTTTGCGGTGGCTCCCACTTCAACACATCCCTCACTTTCCCGGGGTCGACTGATACTCCTCCTCCTGAGATGATATGACCCAAAAATGGCACCTCTTTCAACCAAAACTGACACTTCTTGAACTTGGCATGCAATTGATGCTCCCTCAATTTCTGCAACGTGAGCCTCAAGTGTTCCTCATGTTCTTTCAAATCCTTCGAGTAGATCATAATATCATCAATAAACACAACGACAAACTTGTCCAAGTACTCCATGAAGACTTTGTTCACGATGTACGTAAAGTAAGCAGGCGTATTTGTCAATCCAAAAGAGATCACGGTGAACTCATAAGATCCATATCATGTCCTAAAAGCTGTCTTGGGTATGTCCAACGGTCTAATCTTCATTTGAAAGTATCCCGACCTCAAATCAATCTTAGAGAAGATACAAGCACCCTTCATCTGATCAAACAAGTCTTCGATGTGTGGCAAGGTGTACTTGTTCTTGATTGTTACCTCGTTGAGAGCTCGGTAATCAACACACATCCTTTGGGATCCATCCTTCTTGTCCACAAATAGAACGGGCGCTCCCCAAGGCGAAGAGCTTGGGCGAATAAAACCTTTCTTTAGTTGCTCTTGAATTTGTTTCTTGAGCTCCACTAATTCCATAGGAGGCATCCTATACGGCCTCTTATCTATAGGTGTAGTTCCAGGTATTAAATCAATAACAAACTCAATGCCTTGATCAGGTGGCATACCTGGAAACTCGTCCGGAAAATCATCCAAAAATTTACACACCACCGAAATCTCCTCAATTGCGGCACCGTCCATATGATTCAACTCCAATTGATTCGGTGCGGTTTGAGATGCTTCAAACTCTATGGTGATCCCTTCCTCATTAGTCAACTTCACCGTCTTCGTGGCACACTCAATAACTCCATTGTGCTTCCTCAACCAGTCCATACCATGTATAATGTCCAATCCTCTAGAATCCAAAACAATGAGGTTGGTGGAGAAGTCTACCCCCCTTATTCTAAGGATTACTTTTGAACATACTATATTTGTCCTCATCTCTCCTCCAGGAGACTTAACCAATATAGTAAACTTGATATGAGAGATAGGCAAACTATATTTGGCAACATACTTCGATGCAATGAATGAATGTGATGCTCCAGAATCAAATAACATAGTTGCGGGGTTGGAGTTGGCGAGAAACATACCAATGACCACGTCATCCGCTTGTTGAGCATCCTCCGTAGAGAAATGGTTAATGTTGCCACGAGCAAAATTCAGCTGTCCATGATTCCCGTGTGGCTGTCCTCCATTGGGTCCTGGGTTCGGTCTTGGCACATTGCTTCCTTGTCCAAGGCCCGACATAGGGCATTGATGTGCAAAGTGTCTAGCTTCTCCACAAGTATAGCACTTCCTAGCTCCACCAGAATTATTGGGACGAGCTTGGTTCTGAACATTGGCACCCGTAAAGTTAGCACGAGGCGCATAAGGCATTGGAGGCCTAGGTGCTTGCATAACAGGGCGCTGCTGCACAAATTGGGTTGGGCGCGGTGCAAATCCAGGGCGTCGAGCAGGCTCAGAAGAGCTGAAATAAGGCGCATTGGGTGGTGCATGGTGAGGGCGCACATTACTTCCTTGTGGCTGTCCTTGATATGGTGCCTACCTCTTATTGTCATGTTCCATCTCACGAATCTTGTTCTCGACCACAATTGCTTTGTGCACTAGCTTCTGGAAGTTAGCATAGTCACAATTGAGCAATTGCACTTGGATCTCATTGTTGAGGCCTCTCATGAACAAATATTGCCTCTGGCTGTCCCGACTCACATCTTCACGCGCGTACCTTGAGATTGAGTGAATTTATTGAGATATTCACTCACGCTTGATCTTTCTTGCCTTAAGATCTCGAGTTCTTGTCTCTTCAAGATCATAACACCTTCCGGCACATAATGAGAATGGAAGTTCTCCTTGAATTCTGCCCAAGTGATCCTCTCTTGATTCTCATGAGCATTGCAATGAGCATCCCACCAATCCGCAGCTGCTCCAACTAGTTGATGAGAAGCAAATAGGACCTTCTCTCGGTCATTGCATTGGACAATAGCAAGTTTCTTCTCCACAGACTTGAGCCAATCATCAGCGTCCATAGGGTCGGCAGCTTGAGCAAAGGTTGGCGGCCTAGTCCTCATAAACTCTCTCAATCGGTTATGAGGAGGCGGGGGTGGCGGTGGAGGCATGTGGGGCTGATTGTTGATGTTACCAGCCTGCAGTTGTCCCATAGTTTGTATCATGGTCTGCATGAGCTGGTTCTGCATAGCCAGTAGCTACTCAATATTGATAGCTCCATGAGCAAGTCCTTGTCCATTGTTGTTCTGAGGTACTCCATGGTTCTCCTCCTCATCATTGACATCCCTCTGGTTGCGAGTCCTCACCATCTGAAGAGAAGCAATAGGTAAGAATTTAGAAACGTCCCCAACTAAATGCATCAAGGGATATGAAGCTAACCAACTAGCTATACTAGCCTAGGTGGACATGGCAATACTAAAGCATCCCAAAATTCTCTATTAAGCACACAAGCAAACAATATATATATATATATATATATATATATATATATATAGCAAACAGCACACCAAGCAAAAACACATCGATTCCTGAGTGCTCCTATGTGCTCTAATGTGTCATTCTATCTAGGTTGCGTCCTATGGTCAACCTGTGGCTCTGATACCAATTTGTGACACCCAGTTCCAAAAAATGAACCAAGTGAACGCATATGTGTGCCCAGGATGTTCAACACACCTACACGAGTGCATTCACAAAAGAGTATACAGAAAAATTACCGCAGAAAAAGATTAATTAACCAAATTTTATTACACAATTCAAAATATTCTCGAATACAAGCTCTAATGAAGATTAATGACAAGTTCAACTAATGCAGCGGAAATAAACTAATTAAGCAACTAAGCATAAGGGATAGCGCAACTCCAATAACACCACAGGCAAAGCTGACGGTAGACACGACCTAGAACTCCGCATTATCGCCATTAAACTCACAATCCTGACCTGCAACTGTTGGGGGGGGGGGGGGGGATTGCAAGAGTGAGTACATGTCGTACTCATCAAGTACGGAAAGTATGACATGTGGCTGATTCAAATGATGAATGTAATAAAGGCTAAGTGCAGAAAAGTACAGTAAAACAGTTGAAGAGCAATATATTATGTTTATGTGAAATAAACCCATCATAAACCATAACTAAAATTATAGTACCAGTCCATATTTCATATCCATCATCACATACCAATATCCATATTCAATACCAGAAATTAGTTCATAACCATCCATAACCATTACCAAACCATAACTATAATACCAACCATAACCATAATACCAACCATAACCATCCCAAATACCATCTCAATACCGAGTTCCCTCTAATCATGTGAGGGTCCAGGTTGCTCATAACCGGGAGCACGACTATCGTTATAGTTTTAGACACACTCTACAGAGGTTGTACCACTTTACCCACGTGTTTGTGGTTTCATCACCTGTCGACGACTAAAGAACCTCCCTTTTGCCAGTTACACTTCCTTTGGTGTATGGCCAAGAGATCACAAAATAGACTTTACAAAGGGATTACTAGCCTATTTACACCCCACTGAGGTTTCACTGGTGGCGATGTCTCCAACTGAGCACATCTTCAACCAAGGGCCCCCTCTTGAGCCATTCGGATCCCAGGGTAGTCCCACCAATCATCAACAAACCGAATCCGACTACCCCTTCCCTGAGCATCCTTAATAGTCCAAATAGCACTGGCAAAGCCCTAACTAATAAGCTACGCCGCACCCATACTTGGCCTCGTGGTGCACTGTAAATCCTGGATGGTTGCTCCACAAACCGGTCCTTAGATCTAAAGCAAGCAAAACCACCATACATCCAACCCATCCACATACCAGGCTTGCTTAGATCACCCATTACCATATAATATTAACTAGTTCATGTTAACCATAATCTCATCCATGCATAATTAATTTGAGTGGTATAGTTGTTTTCCCATCCCAGTTGATTAAGCGAAGCAAAAAGTAAAAAGCCATTCCCGACTCTCTACCATATATTGCAGGTGACAAGGGTGGTTAAACAAAGCTAGTAAACTTCCTACCATAGGATTTCCCATCAAATTGACACAAGCGTGTAGTTTTGCAAACAAAACATTTATTTTAAAACAGGATCAATATGCTTCAAGGACACTTGCCTTGCTCTGACGAATAGGGTTGCTCAAGCACTTCGAAGTCTTGATTTTGGAAATCCTCGTACATGACCTCTTGAGCACTTCCCTCTACTCGTGATCACACATACAAGAAAATACATACAAATCAACATGATGCACACACATTAATTAACATGCGATGATATGCATGCATGCAAAGATCAATTATTAATTAAATATGGTTGTTTATTAATTAGATGCAACTTTTTCATATGTGTTCATATGAGTTTACGGGGGTTTTAGCGAGGATTAATGCTGCTGAAAATAAAAAGACGATGCAACTAAAATCAATTTACGTCTATTACATCTAATACGTCGCTAAAATTCGCATTGGAAAAATGAATCCTACTGTAGATGTGATGGCTTCGAAGATCTCGGGAGGATGGCGACGCGTAGACAAAGAGGACGGTGCAACGGTCCTCCGGCGACACGACAACGGCGACGACGATCTACGGCGGACGGCGGCACCCTCCTCTTTTTCTTCCTCTCCTTCCCCTTTTTTTCTTCCGTGGCGGTGCCTCTGTTCTCTATTTTTTTCTGGCGGCTTGGGTTTCTTCTCTATGGTGGTGGCGTTGTTTTTCTGGTGTTGGAGAAAACTACGAAGTCTTCGGCTGCTTATATAGGCGCGGCAGCATGTAGGGCACGCGATCGGCCAAAGGTCGAGTCGGTACTGGGGCTCGGGCATGGGTGCGCGCGTGGTGCAGGGCGCGTGGCGCGCGGGCACGGGGCGGGGTGGGGTCACGCGGGGCCGACCGGGCGTGCTGGAGGCGCTCGCGCGGTCGGGGTCAGCACGGGGCGCTCGGAGGGCAGGGTCAACGCGATGCGTGCGGGGCGGGCAGGCGCGCAGGGCGCTGCACGGGCGGCGGGGCTGGCGCGGTGGGGCTAGGGCGCTCGCGCGGGAGCGCGGCGAGTGTGGTGCAGGGCCAGTGCATGGGGCTCGCGCGGGGCGCGCGAGATGCGGCCGAGGCAGGCACACCTGTTAGGCCGCTCGGCCTGGCTGGCGGCACGTGTTGACTCTTTTTTTTTTCATTCTTTTTTTTACATATATAATGTTATTATATATTATATATATATATATACATTTTATATATTGTTATTATACATATTATTTATATATATTTTTATATATTATTATTGTTTTTATACTTATTCCCTAATACATGTTTTACACTATTATTCTCTTTTTTCTTCTTTTGCTACACATATTTGTATATGTATATTTTATGTTTTATTATTTTTCTTTTGTTCTACTAATGTTTAATGCATGAACATGTATGGAATGCATGATGCGAAAATTTAGGGTGTGACAGGTGGGGTGGGGGGTCTGTGGAGTGGAGGGGGGCCTCAGGGAGGGGAGGGGAGGGTGGGGGGACCTCTGCAGGGAGGGCGAGGGGGCGGCGCTCGGCTGGGGAGGGTAGGTGGAGGTAGGGCCTAGGAGGGGTGGAGGGGGGCGGGGAGGGGAGGGGGGCTTGCGGAGGGGAGCGGAGGTGGGGGGGGGGGGCGCTCGTGAAGGCCGAGCCGGTGGCGGTAGGTCGGGGAGGGGGGCAGCGCTTGGGGAGGGGTCGGGGGGGCGATGGTCGGGTAGGGGAGCAGAGGGGATCGGAGGGGAGGGGAGGGGAGGGGAGGGGAGGAGTAGTACCTGGCGGCAGACGGCGACGGCGGGCGCGGGCGGCGGTTGAGGCGGGGGCGTCGGACGAGGGAGCGAGGGACAGAAGCGGTGCGCGGGTACGAAGAAAGAGAGACGCGTGCAGGTAGGTTAAATTCCGTAACTTACAGCGGCTAATTAATATAATTACTTCGGTCTTATTTACTTACGTCGGCCATTAAAGCGGCCGACGTAAGTTAAGCGTAACTTACGTCGCCCTTTTAACTTACGTCGGCTTGGGTTCTTGGCCGACGTAAGTTCATGTTTTTTCCTGTCGGCCAACTAACTTACGTCGGCCGCCGACGAAAGATATTTAACTTACATCGGTTTGTTCTGGCCGATGTAAGTTACTCGACTTTCGTCGGCTGGCCGACATAAGTTAATCCAACCAACGTAAGTGCTCGCGTTTCCTGTAGTGGGAGTTGTTATCATCTCATATCCAGTAATCTTTTTACCTCCATCTCTTTTATTTGTAATCTCGGGACGAGATTCTTTTAGGGGGGGGGGGGAACGTAAAAGCCCTAAATTCAAAGTGCAAAGTTCGGAGAGGAAAACTTAAAATTTGAATGGGGAAAAGAAATCAAATGGCAATTGGGAAATAAAACAATTTCAAACTTCAATAGAAGGGATTCAAAAATTCAAATGAGCTCCTATTGAAACTTTGCCAAAATAAAAATCTGAGTCCACCAATAAATTCCAAATATTCAAAATAGCCTCTCTGCAAAGTTTCAAAATTTTTGAAGCCCATTTGAAATTTAATTCAGTGGCTCCATTGAATTCCATAGAAATTCAAATTTGAATTTGAATTTTACCTGAAACTTGTCCAAATTTGAAACATTCCAGAATATGAATCTACACATTTGAATTGGCCTCTCCACAAAAATCTGGAATTTGTGGACAAATTTAGGTAGGAGAATTGAAGTTCCAGAGAAGGGATGAGGATGGGCGCTGTGGGACCCATTAGTCAGCCTCCCCTGTGACTGAACCGACGGAGGCTTGTTTTTCTCTGTTGTGACCGTGCTTCAACATCGGGAGAGGGTTCCACTGCAAATTCTTTGCATGGGGCAAGCAGCTGTGTGGCCTAAGTCCCTCTCTCTCCCCTCTACTAATGCTTCGGTTGCTTCCCCTCCGACGCGTTTCATCGCCCTTACGTGAAAACAGATCGCCGCCACCATTTTCGCCGCTTTCCAATCACTTTCTTCGTGCTTCTGTTCTAGCCGTCGGTTGAGCGAGCTCCAAGCACCAGAAAGTAGCGCAACGACCTTGTCTAGCTTCTCCGACAATCCCTTCGTTGTTTACTGGGCTGATAACTACGTATTTTGCAGTCTCGCGGGCGCCATCATTGAGCCGCCGTGGACATCACCCTCTGCCCACCGTGGTGCCGGAAACCTAGGCTGTTTCAAGCTTTGACTTCAACAGACAAACTGAGCGCCAGGACACCACCTTGCTCACAGTAAAAACAGTTCTTAGGTTAATCCCTTATCGAGAGCGAAATCTTTCCTTTTCGGCATGATTTTTACGTACTTGCTAGGTTTACCTTTCAATTCATTTTCTAGATGTAACTATCTTCTAATCCAGTTACATAATAGTTTCCTAGCCTCTTTACGTGTGTGCACGAGCAAGAACTAGAAAGAATAATTGAGGAACGGCTATGATATGCCGATTTTTGTAGCCGTCGTGGAAAAACCGTCGGCACGCCATCGAAATCATCGTTGTTGACCGTTCCACGGTTTTGGCACCTCCGTTTCATCTTTCGCTTGATCCCAGGAATGTTTCCAATTGATTTACGAGATGTTTGAGCTAAGGATATGTATTCCCGACATCGCCGGAGACCTAAATGCCGCCGCCGTCGTCGCGCCGCCATTTCCGACCGTCGTCGATTCGACCCCACCATCGTGTTCCTCGACCCTTGAAATGGTTGGGGGAAGAGTTTCATCAAGGGAGATGGCCGGGGAAAAGGAAACGGAAAGCGTGCCGGCGCAGCACCGCCGCGGCAGCTCGGGCGCCGCCCGCGTCAAGATGTAGACAAAGACTGGTGGGCCCCGCCTGTCAGCTGTTCATTAAACCGTGTGGATCTGCTATGGCCACGGGATCGGCTGCGGCTGTGCGGGTTAACCCCGTGGCCTCGGTGCGGCCCAGCTCTGATTGGCAAATTTTAAATGAGTGGAGCCAGGCTGATTATTTAAACTTTTCCATTGGAAAATAATTCCAGATTTCAATCAAACTTCAAAAATCTATTACTCCTAGCATAGTTTCTCAAATAATTCCTAATAAATTATGGTAGACTCATCTTGATCCCAAATTTGCTGTGTACAATTTGTTGGACATGAAACACCCAGGATTTTCATAATTAATTCCTTTGATCTAACTAATTGGGAAATTAATTACTCCTGTTCTGTTAATTGGAAAATTTCAAATTTGGGTCAGAACACTCTTAAAAATACACTTGATCTCCAGTAAAAGTTTCAAGTTCATTGGACTTTATTTACTTGACCAAACAGTGTTCAAATCACCTATGTCAATTGAAAAATGGAAAATGTACAGAAACATTTTCAGGATTTCTTGCAAACTTATAAAATTAGTTTATCCCTGTAGAAAGCTTAGAAAATTATAAAAAAAAGATTTCATAGAACCAGTGAGACCCCCTCTACAATGATCATCCACTTTTAGCCATGAAAAATCTTCAGAACTACAACCAAAATTCAAGGAAGGCTTTTACTTGTTGGAATTTTAGACACAACAAGCTTCCTTGAACATCTCCAAATTTTGGTCCACCTCTTGCTCATAGAAGCTAGTATGTACTGTAAAAATCCCAAAGCCAATTAAAATACTTTTCTGGACTGATCAGTGTTTATAAGATTTTGTATATAGTTTCAAATATCACTAATGTACTTTATATATTGCATATCATATAGTGACCGAGATCGAGGAGGACCCGGAGGCCTTGGACAGCATCATCCTAGAATCTAACTTCCCCTCTTACTCACAACCAGGTAAGCCCCAGTTTGCATTTAAGTGCTATTTCAAATATTATATTTGTATCACTTATGTCTAGGATGATTTTGTGCATTAGGGCTATGGTGCTTGTTACTCCACTTGCAGGACCCACATATACCACGGATTTTTGGGTAGGTCTACAACCCAACGAGTAGGCAATGTCATGCTTATGTTCATAGGAATCCAGTAAAGTCAAGTAGTTGGAATCTACTCGCGAGATAGGATTTTATTACATGGGATGAATTGAATCACGGAATGGTTTATGAATATAAAATTGGGACCAAACAGCGGGTAGGATGCAGCGAGACGTGGTCTCACGTGCGTTGTCCTGCTTGTGTCGATTGAGGACCGATCTGTGTGTGGCCCTGCTGGACATGTTTGAACTATACCGGATGCATACTGGCTATATGAAAACCAGGAAAACGATGTAATTGGTTAACCTGGGTGCCGAGGCTTACCCCACCGTTTTATAGGAGTGGGCTGAGGGTAGCAAGGTGTAAATCTGCCGGCGGGCATAGAAGATGCTCCGTGCGGGGACCTCCTGCCCGTTACAGAAGGACCGGTTCGGCATTTGGGTTTCCTTTGAAAGGTTGCTGCATACAACATAGTATTGAAGTGTGAGTTTATCCACTTCCGAAATGGGTGTATGTGACGTGTTATCTGGGTGTGTCATGATTGCAATCACCGTTTCTTGCGGTTATTTGTGTACCGCTTGTTCACTGCTCTGTGACGTAGTAAAAACTGAAGAAGCCAGAAGAATATGATGTATTGAATTATACTTGTTTTGAAAATTTGATTGCTGTTAAATATGATCACTAAAGTTATTTTTATTAAACTTGCAAGCTGCTGTTAATAACTTGAAAATTAAGGATCAACATGTAGGCGAGTCATTTACTGCAATATCTATGCCAATGTTAAGTATCACTGCATGAAAAGTTCCATGTTTAGGTGAGAGGGTTAAGTCTTACTGAGCCTTCATGCTCACGGTTGCTATATAAAGTTGTTTGCAGGTGGGACATATGAGGAAGGGCCGGAGGATGAGGTGATGCCCCCGTCGGGGTATACCACCAAGTGGGAGCCCTACACGCCGTCGTAATTTGTGTGTTGCTAGTTTGCAGTGTCCGCGGGTTGGACGGCTGTACTTTTGCATAGCTAGGCTGAGAGTTTAGCTATAAGTATTATCTTCTGCTGTACATTAAGTATTGTAAAAGACTTCCGCTGTTTATACAAATAAAACTTTGTATTTGTCGTATTCTTTTTGTTTGTTCTGTTGGGTGCCGCATCGCATGGCACTACCCTCTGCGATTCCTGGAATGTGTGGACCCGGTCCTCACAAAAGGAAGGCTCCCGCACTGCATCATGTTGTCAAAGGAAGGGCTTTGCCAGCCCATCATCTTTCGGACTCTCACGATGTCCTTCTTGCTCACGAGCTTGGAGGGGAGAAGACCGGGTTCCATGGCTGCGAGTGGAACAGATCAGAAAGCAAAAGAACGATGCAAATAAGGAAGCAAGGAGGTTTAGGTGCAAGGAAACAGATCGGAGTGTAAGAGTTCCTTCATTGCGTAACTCTTCCCTTTATTACTCTCTGCGATGGTTTGAAGGTAACTGTACGTGAACTATGGTTACACACCGCATAATTATCTCGTCGATGACAAGGGGGCCCGATTCCACTTTGCCAAAAAAGTCTCACCAGGTGAATCATTGTCATGATGAGATGTTGGGAGCCCAAGGAAGGCAGCCTAACAAGGCTATAAAGATTATGAAAATTGTATTGGCAATTGGCGTTCTTCAAAACGTGGGATCCCATTGCCGCGTATCTCACCTGCCAAATCAAGAAGGGCCACGTAGCAGTGGCACGAGAACATGCCATCGTTTGAACCGGCCAAGTGAAAAGTTGAAGCAGCAATGCAAAAAGTGATGGTGGCCCCACATGCGGGATCGAAGCCTCCCACAAGGTGGGCTCGAGGGCCACAGTCGGTACCCTACGGACCTGGTACCCTCGCATACCAAAATAAGAAGTGTTGAGTCCTACTTTCCAGGAGACAAGACCTTTGTAACCCGCGTACCCCGTAGTGCTGGACCTGCCTACCTACAAAGGGTGGCTCCAGTGTTGCCACGTGTCACAGCACTAGACCTCCCTCCCTCTTAAGGGTGGCTCCAGTGCTGCCACATGTCCCATTGCACCGGACCAACCTCCCTGATAAGGGTGGCCCCGATGCAGTCACGTACCCTGTAGCCCCAACATGCCTCCTTCCTAAGGATGGCTCCGTTGCTGCCACGTGTCCCGCATCTCCGAACCTACCTCCTTGCTAAGGGTGTCTCCGGAGGGGCCACGTGTCAGACCCTACCTGTAACAACATCATTTTAATCAATCATGCATTGCAAACATCCTAATAAATGTTAACATTCATCCACATAAAAAGAAACAAGTTTAAAATCAGTTAGAAACAAAACAACACTTAAGAATTTTGGGAAGTGCGGACTAGTACGATTTCTCTCTGACTTCAAACGGACTTGTCCATTTTGCTGCGGACTAGTCTATTTTTCCTCTGGACACTTTCGAACTTGTCCGGTTTTGTGCGGACTAGTCTGGTGTTCCAAATCCTTGAAAAATTCGCTAAGTCCCTGGACTTGTCCAGACTAGTCCGGTTTTCCAGCGGACTTGTCCGTTTTCCTCTCAGACTAAAGTCGGACTTGTCCGATTTTTGGCCAGACTTGTCTGTTTTTCCACCTGGATAAGTTCGGACTTGTCCAAAGTCTAGTCCGAACTTGTCCGATTTCCCTCTATCCAACTTCAGACTAGGCCGGTCCTTTTTGGACTTGTCCAATAAATCACGACTCCGAGTTGTTCTTTTGTTTCACGACTTGTTTCTTGGGTTTTACGTTAAGTGGGCCTTGGGACATCGTGCCTAACTCTTTTAGAGCCCATGTGGGACTCTAAACCGGCCTCTACTCATCCCCAAACTCAAAATCCATCTAACCCTAGCCTCCACCTCTATAAAAACAACCCCACCCCTTGGCTTGACATCTATTTACCTCTTTTCCACCACACCTAAACCCTTGCTCGTGAATAGCCGCCAGCAAGGAGGGAGAGGGAGATCTAGAGCTAGAAGAAGAACAGGATAAAACGAAAGAGGATCAAAATCTCCATCATGTTTTGTTCTTCATCACCAAATCATCACCAAGTTCTTCGTCAACCCTAGATCATCAAGATCCAAATGTTATCTCCAAGATCCTTGATTCATTGGAGTCCTAGACACCTGGTATACCTTCTATTCTCTTTTCCTTACGTGAATTCAACCCCTAAACTCCAATTTCACGTCGATCTAAAAAACCCTAATCTGTTGTTCTCTTGTAGTGCGGACTTGTTCGGTTCCTAGCGGACTAGTCCGATTTTCCTGGTTAATTTCTATTGAATTCATTCTAAATTGACTCAAATCAAATGCAAACTTGTATAAACTTGTTAAAATCTATTACAACTAATTTGTGAACATTAAAAGCAACTCATTAACATGTTTCACCTTGCAATTGCATTAATCACGCATGTCATGCCATATTGAGTAATATTTGTGCATCTATTGATTGTAATTCTTGTCTTGCATGATCTTTGTGCGCATTAGATGGATTTGCGCTGGAGAGCGCTGCGGACGATCTACAGCACCAAGAGTTTGAAGACTTTGATCCGAACCAATCCCAAGAGCAAGGCAAGTGTCCTTGAAGCATATTGATCCTGTTTGAAAATAACTGTTTTGTTTGCAAACTGCATGGTTGTGTCAATTTGATGAGAATCCTATGGTAGGAAGTTTACTAGTTATTTTTAACCACTCTTGTTACCTGGAAATTTTGGTAGAGAGTCGAGATGGGCTTTTTTCCTTTTTGCTTCGCTTAATTAATTGGAATGGGAAAACAATGCTACGCAATTAATTATGCATTAATGAGATTATGGATTCCAAGCTGGTTAATATGATATGGTAATGTGTGATCTAAGCAAGCATGGTATGTGGATGGGTTGGATGTTATGGTGGTTTCGCTAGCTTTAGATGTAAGGACCGGTTCGTGGAGCGACCATCCAGGAATTACAGTGCCACCACGAGGCCAAGTATGGGTGCGGCGTAGCAGCTTAATTAGGGCTTTGCTAGTGCTGTTTGGACCATTAAAAATGCTCGGGGAAGAGGTAGTCGGATCGGGTTTGATGATGATTGGCGGGACTACCCTAGGTTCCGAATAGCTCAAGAGGGGGCCCTTGTGATGAGTAGGGTTAGGCCCGATCTTCCGAAAGGTAATGCGTAAGTCGATTGATGGAGATCTCAACGTTGATGATCCGAGGCTCTCGAGTAGAACACGAACAGTCCCTGCAATCACTACACCACCGCTCCGTTGGTTATCAACCGTGCTTCACACGATTGACCTCGCCAAGAAGGCTAATCCCTGCAAGTGCAACCGAGAACACAAGCAAGAACGTAGAATAAGCAATCTGAAATTGCTGAATTGGGGTTTCACAAACCGATAAACGGCGATATTATTGATCTAAGAAAAACCCAATTGTCTATGGCGGCTACCATGGAGTATATATAGGTGGGAGGACGTCCAAGGGGGTGTTAGGGTCGTGACCTAACCCTATGACACGAAAATAATGGACTTAGACTTGATACAAGGCCCAATGGCCCAATACGGTGGCGCAGCACCCTGGCAGATTCTGTACTTGATTTTGTTTCGACGATTCCCATCGACTCCGAAGGAATTTTGACATGGTACCGGGTCCATTGGAAAGGTTATCCTCTTCCCTTTCCATGCATATGTAGAATGTCCAAAACGGAGTTCGTATGCGTCCTGGGTATCCGTTTTAGTGCGTACTGCTTCTGGACTCCGAGTTGGATACGATTTGGAGTTTGGTTCGGTTTCCATCTTCTTTGAACGAATTCTCTGGTCTTCCACGTCCCTTATACTCCCTCCAAGTACTCCTTGAACCTCTCCATGGATCCTAATCACAAATAAATCATTATGTAGCAATCGATGCTCAAAAACATATAAGGAAATATATAAGAACGAGTTCACCTCTGAAATTAATTGTTGTGTATGAACTCTATTAATTGCATCTTGTATGTTCAATGGAGTGTTGTTTGTATCTATAGAAGTGATGTCCTCATCATCTTCCCCTTCTTGAATTGGAGTCGTCCTCGACTCATGTTCATCTCCTCTTATGTGTTGGTCTAAATGTGCAACGCCATCAAATCTTCTTGTATGCATGAATGGAGGAGGCCAAGGTGGTGGACGACATAGTGCGCCATCTTGATCTTGTCCATCAAATAAGAGTGCACATTCACTTGAGCTAGGATCCCAAAAAAATAAACATTGTGTCATGTTTGTATTTGCAATGATAACGTGCATGATCTCATCATTCTGCCCTTCTTTATGACAAGCCGTCCTCGGCTTGCTTGTATGTCCAGCAAAGAGGCTTTTGGGGATGGAGTGAGCATTGTCCATATTGCACAACCGCAGTGAGTAATGCTTTTGTTGTCCCTGCTGCAAGGAAAAAATACTAGAAAAACTTTACAAGATATTATTAGCGTTAGTATATTCATTTACTTGACCATGTTGTTGCAGCACAAAAGGAGCTTCCTCATTTGAACATATGTAAACTTTATGCACCATAAACATACCACTATGTTCATATTTGCCTATAGCATGAAAAATATTTCTACTTAACAAAGGGAATTCAGATTGAAAAAAATATTATCTTCTCTATGATATCTAGATCACAAAGAGTGTCAAATTCAATATAGCCCAAAGTATTTAGAGAAGATAACAATTTCAGCTCATCCCTTTCACAAGTAATTGGAATCAAATTCTTAATTTCAGCACATGTGGGTGATAAAGTATCAAATTCATTTAGTTGTTCTAGCATAGGTACAATATAATTATTAGCACACAACTCATTTTTAACTGAAGCATCAGCAGGAAAATCAACATGTTTCAATAGTGTATCCATAAAACATTCCACTAGTTGCTCCTCGACAATAGCATGTTTGGTGAAAAAATTCAGAACATCCAAAAACTTCTCACCTTCAACAAGTGTGTTGTGATATTCGTTACCTTTATTCTCATTTTCAGCAGTAATTGTGGATGAAATATGAATTGATAGATCTGAATTTTCACAGGAGTTGTTGAACACCTCATTCGCTTTTGGATTTTCTACAATTATTGGTTCTTGTTCCTGCAAAAGGTTAGGCATAGGAGGAGGTACAACAATAAAATTCTTCTCAAGCTCATGTGTTTCATCTTTGCAATTGGATACACTAGTAAATGTTTCTCGCATAAGAATTTTCGTATCTTTCCATGTTCGAGGTTTTTCTAAATCATTTAAATTGTTCCACCAAGTTAATGCACAACCTACTAATGAACTTGCAACATTTCTAATCTTCCTCCTCTCACACATGTGACATTTTCCAAAAATTTTATCCAACTCTATTTCCCAAGCAATATATTCATCATAACCAAGACAATCAAAAGAAGGAAAAGATGGGAGAATGTAATTACTTATTGTTGAAGGAGCTGTAAAGGTGGTCTGAACGTCATGTGCAACCTTGGTTGATGTTTGATTTTTAGTGAGCAACTCCATCGTCGTCTTCATCATGTCAATCATCTCAGCATACAATGCATGATTCTTGCTTTTACCTGACATTGTTAGTAGCAAACAAAAGACAACAAAAATAATATGTTATACCTATCAACTACAAATGATAATGGCAATGTGGAAGTGGAATCTCACACTCTCAAGCGTCTTACCACGCTCTTACAATTGTTCTTACCGACACTGCAGGCGGCAAACGGTGTCCGGTATGAAGAAACCAAAGAAGCGTGGGATGATTGCAAAGGTGTATCGATTCTGCTCAAGAGTAACGTGTAGCTTGGAAGGCACTTTATATGTAGCAAGGATTAGCAACAATGAAATCAGATAGTAAAGTTGAATAAGTGTCCAAAGTACTTGTCAAAGTTGCTGGTCTAAATGTGTTCCTAGTAGTTCAAGCTAGCAAGACATGAGACAAAACTAGATGACACAAAGAATGCAAGCACTTCTGTTTTTTGTTGTTGTTTTTTTTCCTCTTTTTTGTGCGGCTTTTCTTTCTTGTTTTGCACTTGCCTTTTTATTTTTTCTTCCGTTTTTTTTTCAGAATGTGCTGCAAGGGAAGAACACAATGAAAATCAATCCAAGATATCTCGTGTGTCTGTCGCAGATTTTCTGCTCAATCTTTCAAGGACAAATACGCTCACTTATAGACTCTAAATTGGAAAACTTAGAACAGAAAGATTGTAGATATATCTGTCCTCTTTAATTTCAATATATGGAAGACCTATTTTGGAAAAGAACAATAGGAGATACTGCCCCTGAAATACAGACTGTTCAGAATTTTTAGGTCAATAAGAGATTCAGATCTAATGCAATTTCAACATCGATAACTATATTTTCTGGGAAAATGATTAATAGGAAAGTTATATAGAACTTCTTAAGCTTTCCAGAAAGTATAAGAACATGAAAATCCGAGTTTGTATGAGCTAGATATGATGAAAATACTGAACTGGACAGAGATAAATCTAATATAGACATGATGACGTGATTCAAAAGGATGAATCAACACAATGCAAAACTCAAACTAAGACTAAAAACACTTCTAATCCAGCAATATTACTCAACCACGGACACAAAATCAACCAAACCAAACTGAATAACAAAGTTGCAAAGGCTCAATGTGGTTTGGACAAAGTAATGAACAGATCTACTAAACTGCAAGTTTTTTTGTGGCTTTTTTGTGGACTCTAGGTATGAAAAACAAAACTAATGTAATGGATAGATGAATTACCTAACGGGCAAGCTGGAAATCTGATACCAATTGATAGTAAAATTGGTCCCGATCTTCCGAAAGGTAATGGGTAAGTCGATTGATGGAGATCTCGACGTTGATGATCCGAGGCTCTCGAGTAGAACACGAACAGTCCCTGCAATCACTACACCACCGCTCCGTTGGTTATCAATCGTGCTTCACACGATTGACCTCGCCAAGAAGGCTAATCCCTGCAAGTGCAACCGAGAACACAAGCAAGAACGTAGAAGAAGCAATCTGAAATTGCTGAATTGGGGTTTCACAAACCGATAAACGGCGATATTATTGATCTAAGAAAAACCCAATTGTCTATGGCGGCTACCATGGAGTATATATAGGTGGGAGGACGTCCAAGGGGGTGTTAGGGTCGTGACCTAACCCTAAGACACGAAAATAATGGACTTAGACTTGATACAAGGCCCAATGGCCCAATACGGTGGCGCAGCACCCTGGCAGATTCTGTACTTGATTTTGTTTCGATGATTCCCGTCGACTCCGATGGAATTTTGACATGGTACCGGCGCCATTGGAAAGATTATCCTCTCCCCTTTCCATGCATATGTAGAACGTCCAAAACGGAGTTCGTATGCATCCTGGGCATCCGTTTTAGTGTGTACTGCTCCTGGACTCCGAGTTGGATACGATTTGGAGTTTGGTTCGGTTTCCATCTTCTTTGAACGAATTCTCTGGTCTTCCACGTCCCTAATACTCCCTCCAAGTACTCCTTGAACCTCTCAATGGATCCTAATCACAAATAAATCATTATGTAGCAATCTATGCTCAAAAACATATAAGGAAATATATAAGAACGAGTTCACCTCTGAAATTAATTGTTGTGTATGAACTCTATTAATTGCATCTTGTATGTTCAATGGAGTGTTGTTTGTAACTATAGAAGTGATGTCCTCATCACCTTGGTTGAAGATGTGCTCAGTTGGAGGCATCGCTATGGGTGAAACCTCAGTGGGGTCTAAATAGGCTAGTAGTCCCTTTGTAAATGCTATTTTGTGATCTCATGGCCACACACCAATGGAAGTGTGTAATGTGACAGACGGGTCATGGGCATAAGGGAGGTTCTTGGTCACTGAAAGGTGATGAAATCACAAACACGTGGGTATATTGATACAAACTCTGTTGTTCTCCCGGTTATGAGCAACCTGGACCCTCACATGATTAGAGGGAACTTGGTTTGGTGATGGTTTTTGGTATGGTTATGGTTGGTAATGGTTATGGTTATGGATGGTTATGAATTGGTTTATGGTATTGAATATGGTTAATGGTAATGATGAAATCTGGAATTTGGATGATGGTAATGAATATTGATTTATGATGATTACATGGATTATGATGGGTTTATTTCACATACATGTAATACATATATTGTTTTTCAAATGTTTAATGTACTTTTCAGCGCTTTGCCTTTATTACTGTCGTCATTTGAATCGGCTACATGTCATACTGTCCACACTTGCTGAGTACGACATGTACTCACTCTTGCAACCCCCCCCCCCAACAGTTGCAGGTTAGGATTGGAGGTATAATGATGATAATTCAGAGTTCTAGGCCGTGTCTACTGTTAGCTTTGATTGTGGAGTGTTTGGAGATGGAGATACATGTATACCCTATTTGCTTAGTTGCTTATTTGCTCAATTTAGTTATTTCTGCTGCATTAGTTGAACCTGTCAATAATATTCATTAGTGCTTGTATTCGAGGATATTATGAATTATGTAATAAAAGTGGTTAATTAATCTTGTTCTTTGGTAATTTTCTATATATCTTTTTGTGATTGCGCTCATGTATGTGTGTTGAACGTCATAGGCACACATATGCGTTCACTTGGTTCATTTTTGGAACCGGGTGTCACAAATTGGTATCAGAGCCACAGGTTGACTGTAGGACGCAACCTAGATAGAATGGACACTTTAGAGAACATAGGAGCACTCAGGAATTGGTGTGTGCTGGCTTGGTGTGTTGTTTGCTATATATATGGTTTGCATGTGTGCTTAATAGAGGATTTTGGGATGCTTTAGCATTGCCATGTCCACCTGGCTAGTTAGTTGCTTAGTTTCATATCCCTTGATGCGTATAGTTGGCCACGTTTTCTAATTCTCACATATTGCTTTCTTTAAATGGTGAGGACTCGCAACCAGAGGGATGGTAATGATGAGGAGGAGAATAATGGAGTACCTCAGAACAACAATGGACAAGGACGTGCTCATGGAGCTATCAACATTGAGCAGCTTTTGGCTATGCAGAACCATCTCATGCAGACCATGATACAAACTATGGGACAACTGCAGGCTGGTAACAACAACAATCAGCCCCACATGCCTCCACTGCCACCCCCACCTCCTCATAACCGGTTGGTAGAGTTCATGAGGACAAGCCCACCGACCTGTGCTCAAGCCGCTGATCCTATGGATGCTGATGATTGGCTCTAGTCCATGGAGAAGAAGCTCGTTATCATTCAATCTAGTGACATGGAGAAAGTTTTATTTGCTTTCCATCAACTTGTTGGAGCACGCCTGTTGGTGCGATTCGCTATGCAATGCTCATGAGAAACAGGAGAGGATCACCTGGGCGGAATTCAAGGAGAGCTTCCGTTCTACTTACGTGTCAGAGGGTGTTATGATTCAGAAGAGGCAAGGATTTGAGAACTTGAGGCAAGGAAGATCAAGCGTGAGAGAATATCTCAATAAATTCACTCAACTTTCTAGCTATGCCCCTGAAGATGTTAGTCGGGACAGCCGGAAGCAATATTTGTTCATGAGGGGCCTTAACAATGAGATCCAAGTGCAATTACTCAATTGTGATTATGCCAACTTCCAGAAGCTTGTGGACAAGGCAATTGTTGTGGGGAACAAGGTCCGTGAGATGGAGCAAGACAATAAGAGGAATGCGCCATATCAAGGACAACAACAAGGAAGTCATATGTGCCCTTGCTTTGCACCACCCAATGCGCCTTACTTCAGCTCTTCTGCGCCAGCTCATCATCCTAGATATCACCACACCCAACTCATTTTGTGCAATAGCGCCTTGTCATGCAAGCGCCTAGGCCTCAGATGCCTTATGCACCTCGTGCCAACTTTCCTCATGCAAATGTTCAAAATCAAGCTCGTCCAAATTTCTCGAGGAGTTAAGAAGTGCTATACTTGTGGAGAAGCTGAACACTTTGCACATCAATGTTCTAAGTCAATCCTTGGTCAAGGAAGTAATGCGCCGATGCAAAACCCAAGACCCAATGGAGGACAGTAGCAAGGAAATCGTGGACAACAGAATTTTGCTCGTGGCAACGTGAACCATGTCTCTACGTAGGATGCCCAACAAGCGGATGACGTGGTCATTGGTATATTTCTCGGAAACTCCAACCCCGCGACTATGTTATTTGATTCTGGAGCATTGCATTCATTCATTGCATCGAAGTACGTTGCCAAGTATGGTTTGCCTATCTCTCATATGAAGTTTACTCTATTGGTTAAGTCTCCTGGAGGAGAGATGAGGACAAATATAGTATGTCCAAAAGTAAGCCTTAGAATAAGGGGGGTAGATTTCTCCGCCAACCTCATTGTCTTGGATTCTCAAGGATTGGACATTATACTTGGTATGGACTGGTTGAGGAAGCACAATGGAGTCATTGAGTGTGGCACAAAAACGGTGAAGTTGACCAATGAAGAAGGGATCACCGTAGAATTTGAAGCATCTCAACACGCACAGAAGCAATTGGAGCTGAAGCACAAGGACAGTGCTACAATTGAGGAGATTCCAGTGGTGTGCAAAATTTTGGATGTGTTTTGGAACAAGTTGCCAGGTATGCCACCCAATCGAGACATTGAGTTTGTAATTGATTTAATACTTGGAACTGCACATATAGCTAAGAGGTCATATAGGATGCCTCCTAAGGAATCAGCGGAGCTCAAGAAGTAGATTGAAGAGCAACTAGAGAAAGGTTTTATTCGCTCTAGTTCTTCACCTTGGGGAGCACCCGTTCTGTTTGTGGACAAGAAGGATGGATCACATAGGATGTGTGTGGATTACCGAGCTCTCAACGAGGTAACCATCAAGAACAAGTACACCTTGACACGTATAGAAGACTTGTTCGATCAAATGAAAGGTGCTTGTGTCTTCTCCAAGATTGATTTGAGGTCGGGATACTTTCAAATGAAGATTAGACCGTCGGACATACCTAAGATAGCTTTTCAGACACGGTATGGATCTTATGAGTACACCGTGATGTCCTTTGGATTGACAAATGCAACTGCCTACTTTATGTACCTCATGAATAAGGTCTTCATGGAGTACTTGGATAAGTTCGTTGTTGTTTTTATTGATGATATAATGATCTACTCGAAGGATGAGAAGGAACATGAGGAACACTTGAGGCTTACGTTGCAGAAATTGAGAGAGCATCAATTGTATGCCAAGTTCAACAAGTGTCAGTTTTGATTGAGAGAAGTATCGTTTTTAGGTCATATCATCTCAGGGGGAGGAGTATCGTTTGACCCAAGAAAAGTGAGGATGTGTTAGAATGGGAACCACTGCAAAACATAAAGGAAATTGGAGTTTCCTTGGGATGGCTGGATATTACCGTAGATTCATCAAAGACTTTTCCAAAATAGCCAAGTCGATGACGGAGTTGCTAATGAAGGGGAAAGTGTTTCAACGGACTCAAGCTTGTCAAGAAAGTTTTGAGGAGTTGAAGAAAAGGTTAACAATAGCGCCTGTTTTGACATTGCCGGACATGAGCAAGAGTTTCGACATTTATTGTGATGCATCAAGACAAGGACTTGGATGTGTGCTCATGCAAGAAGGTCAAGTGGTTGCATATGCATCGAGACAATTTAAGAAACATGAGCAGAATCATCCAACACATGATTTGGAACTTGCAGCCGTGGTACACGAATTGAAGATTTGGAGACATTATATTCTTAGACATAGGTGTGAAATTTATACGGATCATAAGAGTCTTAAGTATATTTTCACACAAATGGATCTGAATTTGAGGCAACAAAGATGGTTGGAGCTCATCAAGGATTATGATTTGGGAATCAATTATCATTCAGGAATGGCTAATGTAGTGGCTGATGCCTTGAGCCGGAAAGGAGTAAGTCACCAACTCACAGCTCGAGAATTGCCATCCGAGTTATGCAAGGAGTTTGAACGGTTGAATCTCGTATCTGTGAATGAGATGGGAACAATGGAGTTAAATCCGACCTTAGAGAAAAATTCGGGAAAGTCAAAGTAAGGATGAGGAAATTCAGGAAATCAAGGAAAGGACCGAAGAAGGGAGATAATTCAGATTTGATGAGGATGAACATGGTACCCTATGGCTTGGAAAGAGGATTGTCATGCCAAATGTGAAGCATATTCAGAAGAGAATACTAAAAGAGGCACATGACTCGCCATACTCAATTCACCCTAGTTGTACCAAGATGTACAAAGACTTGAAGACTTGTTATTGGTGGGCTAGCATGAAGAAGGACATAGCTGAATATGTCGCCTTATGTGATGTGTGCCAACAAGTCAAGGCTGAACATCAAAGGCCAGCTGGATTATTGCATCCATTGAAGATTCCGGAATAGGAGTGGGAAGAAATCAGCATGGACTTTATAATTGGATTGCCACGTACACAGTACGGGTATGACCCAATTTGGGTAATTGTGGATCGGTTAACTAACTCAGCTCACTTTATCCCAGACAAGACCACCTTTAATAGAGACAAGTTAGCGGAATTATATATCGGGAGAATAGTGTGTTTGCACGGAGTCCCGAAGAAGATAAAGTTAGACAGAGGTTCTCAATTTACCTCCAGGTTCTGGCAAAAATTGCATGAAGCATTGGGAACGAGGTTAAATTTCAGCTCAGCATATCACCCTCAAACGGACGGACAAACTGAGAGGACCAATCAAATTTTAGAGGACATGTTAATAGCTTGTGCTTTGAAGCATGGAAAAGGTTGGGACAAAAGCTTGCCATACGCGGAATTTTTATACAACAATAGTTACCAAGCAAGTTTGAAGATGTCACCTTATGAAGCACTATATGGAAGGAAGTGTAGGACACCTTTATTCCTGAATGAAATAGGAGAAACTCAAGTATTTGGTCTGGATGTGTTGCTATAGGCTGAAAAACAAGTTCAGGTTATCCGCGAGAACATGAGGGCCGCTCAATCAAGGCAAAAAGGCTATTCGGACAATAGGAGAAGAAAACTATCCTTTGAAATAGGAGATTTTGTTTACATCAAGGTGTCACCAATGATAGGTCAAAAGAGGTTTAACATAAGAGGCAAGTTAGCACCCCGATACATTGGGCCATTCAAGATTTTGGACAAAAGAGGGGAAGTATCGTATATGTTGGAGATGCCAACACACTTATCGTACGTGCATGATGCCTTTCATGTTTCTTAGCTCAAGAAGATCTTGAGGGTACCGGAAGAACAAGTGCCAATGGAAGAATGGGAACTATGAGAAGATTTGACTTATGCCGAGCGACCGATCAAAATCTTGGAAACCAAGGAAAGAGTCACAAGAAACAAGGTTATTAGATGGTGTAAAGTGCAATGGAAGCATCATACAGAATCGGAAGCAACATGGGAGCTGTAGAATGATCTCAAGAAGGAATTTTCCTATCTTTTGTCCTTGAAGCATATTGATCCTGTTTGAAAATAAATGTTCTGTTTGCAAATTGCATGCTTGTGTCAATTTGATGGGAATCCTATGTTAGGAAGTTTACTAGTTTTGTTTAACCACTCTTATCACCTGTAAATTTTGGTAGATGGGCTTTTTAACTTTTTGCTTCGCTTAATTAATTGGGATAGGAAAACAACACTACACATTTAATAATGCATTAATGAGATTATAGATTACATGAAGTGGTTAAAATGATATGGTAATGTGTTATCTAAGCAAGCATGGTATGTGGATGGGTTGGATGTTATGGTGGTGTCCCTTGCTTTAGATCTAAGGACCGGTTCGTGGAGCGACCATCCAAGAATTACAGTGCCACCACGAGGCCAAGTATGTGTGCTGCGCAGCTGATAAATTAGGGCATTGCTATTGCTGTTTGGACCATTAAGGATGCTCGGGGAAGGGGTAGTCGGATTGGGTTTGATGATGATTTCTGGGACTACCATGGGATACGAATGGCTCAAGAGGGGGCCCTTGGTTGAAGATGTGCTCAGTTAGAGGCATCGCCACCGGTGAAACCTTAGTGGGGTCTAAATAGGCTAGTGTGTAATGTGCCTGACGGGTCATGGGCATAAGAGAGGTTCTTAGTCATCGAAAGGTGATGAAATCACAAACACGTGGGTAAAGTGGTACAAACTTTGTAGAGTCTAATAAAACTATCATGATAGCCGTGCTCCCGGTTATGAGCAACCTGGACCATCACATGATTAGAGGAAACTTGGTTTGGTGATGGTTTTTGGTATGGTTATGGTTATGGCTGGTTATGAATTGGTTTATGGTATTGAATATGGTTAATGGTAATGATGAAATCTGGAATTTGGATGATGGTAATGAATATCAATTGAATTATGATGATTACATGGATTATGATTGGTTTATTTCACATACATCTAATACATATATTACTTTTCAAACTTTTTAATGTACTTTTCGGCACATAGCCTTTATTACTGTCGTCATTTGAATCGGCTACATGTCATACTTTCTGTAGTTATTGAGTACGATATGTACTCACTCTTGCAATGCCCCCCCCCCCCAAAGCTGCAGGTCAGGATTGGGAGTATAATGATGATAATGCGGAGTTCTAGGCCGTGTCTACCATCAGCTTTGCCTTTGGAGTGTTTCGAGCTGCGCATACATATATACCCTATTTGCTTAGTTGCTTAGTTGCTCAGTTTAGTTATTTCTGCTGCATTAGTTGAACATGTCAATAATATTCTTTAGTGCTTCTATTCGAGGATATTATGAATTATGTAATAAAAGTGGTTAATTAATCTTGTTCTGTGGTATTTTTTGGTATATCTTTTTGTGATTGCACTCGTGTATGTGTGTTGAATATCCATGGCACACATATGCGTTCACTTGGTTCATTTTCAAAATCGGGTGTCACACTACCTCTCCAATGGGAAGGACTCCAGGATCTCCAACAGCGTGGACATTCAAGTGATTATAAATCAGCCACTAGAACACCTGGTTAATACATCATTATTTCTACATTAATGTCGCACGATAGAGGGCCTTCAAGCATGGTAATTCTGCCATCAACGCACGTTATTACACAAATATACCACTGTTAAGCACCTATATCTTGTACATGGTGCTTAATAGCTCGGGGTCACCTATCGGGCCTAGGTTACCCTGTAACAGCCAGACCTTAGCATATAAAAGGTTTGAGCTACACGGTAGAATTGAGGTGATCTCAGACATTCGCACAAATACTGTCTCAGGCTCAGTAACACTCAAGCATACAACACACCCCCGTGGAGTAGGGTATTACGCTCAGGCGGCCCGAACCACATAAAATCCTCGTGTCACCCTTGTTCTTGAGATCTTCGATTTACGCCCTCCTAAAGTAGAAACTTTGCAGACTACTTCTTAGTAGTACCTAGGGAAGTGTCGGTCGCACACTTCGACAGCTTTATTCACCCAAGCTCATCACCTTGGGGCTTCTCCACTGTTCGTTAAGAAGAAGGATGAAATGTTGCGGTTCTGTGTGGACTATCGTCCGCTCAATGTCATGACTACCAAGAACATGTATCCACTACCTCTCATCGACATTCTCTTGGATCAATTAGTGGGTGCTAAGGTATTCTCCAAGTTGGATATTCGGTCCGAATATTATCAAATCAAATTCGGACGGAGGATATACCGAAGATGGCATGATCGACGTGATATGGACTATAGGAATATCTCGTCATGTCTTTTGGTCTCGCCAATGCTACGGCCCACTTTATGTATCTTATGAACTCACTGTTCATGCCGGAGTTGGACAAGTTCATCGTGGCCTTCATCAATGACATCTTGGTTTATTCCAAATTGGGGGAAGTACATGTCGAACAATTGCATATCGTTCTTCAACGATTGCAAGACCATAAGCTCTATGCAAAATTCAGTAAGTGTGGATTTTATATCAACCAAGTGCTGTTCTTGGGACACATTATTTCAGTTGAAGGGATCCAAGTAAAATTGTCCAAGTCGAAGTCCAAGTCCGAAGCTTCCTTGGTTTAGCGGGATATTATTGGAGGTTCATTACGGGCTTCTCAAAAATTGCTAAACCTATGACGGAGCTGTTGAAGAAAGGTACCAAATAAATATGGAGTGAAGCATGTGAGAAGGTGTTTCAAACATTGGTGAAGCATCTCACAACAGCCCCGGTTTTTGTGGGGACCGGGGTCCCGACATCCAAGGATATCATTGGGTGGTGTCGTGTGATGCGACACCCAACATTATACATGAAAATAACTAGAATAAAATACAAACCGAGTCTTTTATTTATAAACACAGTGGAAGTTTTTTACAATACTAAACGAAGGAAAGAGCCTATACATCATAGCTACGCTCTGAACTCTAGCTATGCAAAAGCAAAGTCGTCCATGCCCTTAGGACACTTCGCACTAGCAACACTCACTCTCCTAATCACGGCGGCGTGCAGGGATCCCACTGAGTCGTGAACCCTGATGAGGGTAAGGCGTCGTCGTCAAGCCCTTCCTCAACGGTATAACCTGCAAAAACTCATTAACTGCAAACATGAGCATAAGGCTCATCAATTCTGTCTCGTCTCACTAGACATATGCATGGTAAAGACTAAACATAGGTAGGGAATAGCATAAATAGGCTCGCCTACAAGTGGATACTTATAGTCATGTTTTTAAGTAGCAAATGGCATTCCTCAGGCACGACACATCATAGACTCCACAATCAAACAAGAAACGCTTTACTGATGATATGACATGCCCAAAGCACATAATGCTATTACAGGTTAAGTGTTTGGAAATTGTAAATTTTAACTGTGCTATCTCTAAGCCACACAAGTTGCAATACAATAATAATCAGGGCAACAATTTCATAATAATTCCACTACTCTTTATTACTACGTCACGGCGCAGTGAACAAGCGGTACTCAAATAACCGCTAGGGACGGCTATTGCAATCATTAGACACCGGGATAACACGTCATGCACACCCGTGCATAAGAAGCATGATGTGCTCCTCATCACGTCATACGCATCAACCTTTCACAAGAAAATTAGACACTGAACCGGTCCCACCATCGCGGGCATATGGTCCCCGCACGGAGCGTGTCTGTGTCCACCGGCAGATTTACACCTTACTACCTTTAGCCCACCCCTATCAACAATGGGGTAATACCTTGACACCCAAGTTATCAAGTTATATCGGTTTCTTGGGTTCCATATGCCCAGTATGCATCTGGTACAGTTCAAACTTGTCCAGCAAGGCCGCACACGGATCGGTTCTCAATCGACACAAGCAGGGCTACACACGTGAGACCACGTCTTGTTGCATCCTATCCCGCTGCTCGGTCTCCAATTCATATTGGTAAACCATTCTTTGATAAACTCCATTCCGTGTGATAAAATCCTATCTCGCGAGTAGATTCCAACTACTTGACTTCTACTGGATTCCTAAAAACATAACCATGGCATTTTCTACTCGTCGGGCTGTAGACCCACCCAATACTCCATGGGATTTGTGGGTCAAACAAGTGGAGTAACAAACACCTTAGCTCTGATACACAAAAATCATCCTAGACATAAGTGATACAAATAGAAACTTTGAAATAGCACTTAAATGCAAACCAGGGCTTGCCTTAGTTTGCAACTCGATCAAATGTCAATGGTCAGTGGTCTTCCTCTGGAGATTCTGCCAAGTAACTTCAAGACGGACACCCTGGCCTTCTCCTCCAAGTGAAGCTACTCGTCGATCACCTATTATCATGTTCCTACCGACATGATATGCATATAAGTAAACATTGCAAATTTACTTTAGATTAAACAAGTTAAACAAACTCTATGAGTGATGAGATTAACTAGGTGGAAGAGGTATGCCTCTCTTGTGTGGATAAAAAAAGGATGGAGTCAAGTGGTCATAGTAGTGTCGACATGTGAATTGACAGGTGCAATGAAAGCATGTAATGCCATTATTCACTTTGCACTTGGAGCTATGCCACTCGAGATGGCTGAGACTGACTAGGAAGTGTTGGATTGATTAGGGTAAGGATGACCCAGGAATCAAGGTGGGATATCAAAAGCTTGAGTATGAGTGGAGTGTGTAACAAAGAAGGTCGCGACTAGAAGTCGACCAATGAAGTTATTCAAACTCATTAAGGTGTAAACCTAGTTAAGTGAGAAGTGTGGTCGCACGGTTCAGAATTAGGATGAATCAAAGTGGAACCCTAACGACACTTGGAAGTGAAGTGAGATCAGCATTGCTTCGACTCAAAGAGTCATCACAAACACTGCTAACCTGACGCGAGTACCGAGACAATGTTCAAAACACTTTTAGGTAAACCAGTCGCTACGACTAACTTCGCAAGCATCGTTCAAGTTCTTACATGACACTATTGTAGTGTCTTTTGCAAGATTGTCCAAGTGAGCTCGGTGAACACCTGGAACTTGAACATAATGCATTACGATGCTGTGACAACATACTTAGCCATCTCGTGAAGATCGTATCATCGATGTTCACATTGACCCAGAACTCGTTAACGGTGGTGATTGGAATCCAGAACACCACCTCATTAGTCTCAAGGTTAGTGATGTCGACTCTATCATCGGCAAGCGACTCGACGAACCAGCCGTCGATGAAGCGGCACACCTAGTTAAGCAATTCTTCGAACAATTAGGAAACGTCTATGACACGACCAAGAAACTCTTATCCAAGGTTCCCATTGGTCTAGTTCTCCTTGACGGTCGCGACATTCTCGCATTCCTCTAGCATAGATTATCGGTAGTCACCAATACCCATGGTTTGAACTAGAAGGAATTTCATCGAGCATCTTGGCTACACCTAGGACTTGATGAATCTCGCCTTGACTAAACCCTAATTTGGCCAAACAGCCATTGCCCGATGTATCGTGGTTGTGTTCCTGCACTATCTATATCTCAGGCATTCCTTGTCTCGTTGCCAGGACACGGCCATTATGTGGAACGTCGTGACGGCGTGAAGCGTACGATGACGACAAAACATTGGCTTGAGCTGGTGTGCCAAGTAAAAGGTAAACGACCTAAGGGCACTCTAGTGGAGTTGCAGGATGTAGCGGCACAATGCAATACGCTAGGCTCCCCTTTGTGCATCAAAGTTATGATGCAGGGTGGGCGACGTGCTCACCATGGTCAATGCACAGGCATGACCATGGCATGAGCAGGGCAACAACACAACCCTGGTGGCGACGTGACACACACAAGGGAATCACACAGCATGGCCGATGTGGATGAGAATAAGAGCGTGCAGTCACTGTGACATCACGAGCATGGTGATGGTCACCGCAACACGTGGATGACCATGGCACACTGGAGTGCGACGAGCAGTGGCACGACACATAGCAGTGTAGCATCATAGCGGCATTTCGTTGCGTAGGTGGTGGGGGAACACGTGCAACGGGGATGATGCACAGGAACGTGCAGCAGCATGGCAATGTGGCGCATGGCGGTTGGGTGGAGTCGGTTGACCAACATCAAGGGGGAAGGAATTGCATAGCACCCAAGCAAGGGGAGGTGGCCATTAGCACGTAACCACCAGCCAGTGCATGCGGTGAGTGCTGGCTTGCGCGGTGAGGCCGCAGTGTACGCGATTGAGTGTAAGTCGAATGGCAAGCAAGGCACGACGCCGTTGGGAAAAACTGACAGGGAGAGGGATGGCGACATGGCAAACACATGCGAGTTGAAAGTGAGCATAAAGGTGAGAGCGCTCACCTGGAGGCGACCGTTTGGAGCCGAGCGGAACCCGCGGCAGCAACTGGCGTTGACGGGAGCGCACGGCAGGAGAAGACTGGGGCGGCCAGGAGGCCGTGCGCCGGAGTAGAGCGTCGCCAGGGCGTGGTGCGCGGGCGTTGGGGTGGAGCGCGCGGTGCGCTGGTGAGTAGAACAAACGGCAGGGGGGAGCTTGGCTGGTGGCGTTGGGGAGGGTGGAGTGCGGCCAGGCGGAGCGGTGCGGCCAGACATAGTGACGTTGGTAGGCAGAGCAGCGCGTGGGGCATAGCACGAGGGAGGTCGGGGCACTATGGAGTAGAGCCGGGAGGAAGAAGCAAAATCGATTTTCTGCCACAGAGGATAAGTATGACATGTGGGCCCCACCACTTGATAATATCCCCTTTTCCTTTTTCCCTAGATTTAAAACAATGATTAAATGAGCTTAACAAAAGATAACATGGGGATGGTTATTTGATATGTGGATAATCCAATTTTTGAACCAAATTTGAGAATTCAATCAATTGAATTTCAAATTCAAATTTAAATTTGAAAGCACCCTAGGCTTTTGCTTTTATTCATTATCTATTTTCTTTTCTAAAAACTGATACAAATCCTAAATAATTGGCATTAATAAATTAAGGGTTCTAAGCCCTACATTTTATAATTCAAACTTTAAGCTCCAATTTGTTTGGATTTTTATCCTTACTAACACAAATTTCTAATGGGTGCCACGAGTCGAAGAAGAGAGAGAGAGAGAGAGAGAGAGAGCATGTGGGTACTGTCGGGATCGACGAGGACAGCCTCAAAACTAGCTTGTGGGCAAAGCATCATTGGCACACCTATCGAGTTGGCTCTTGATAACTAAGAGCAGAAGAGAATACCAAACGACGCTTGATGAGAGCTGACTGGTGGGCCACGCGATAAGTGGGCCCCACCAAAGGTGTTATCTTCACTAGAAACACCACGATGTTGCTCAAGCTGAGGTTAAACTAGAATTGGAAGTAACACCCGAAGCTTTAACAGTTTATGTGACATTTTCCAGATAATGCTTGAAGTTTTTAACAATTCCTCATTTCGTGATCATTGGGTAACTAACATGATTTCATGTGAATTCGAATTGCAAATTCCACTTTTAAAAAATTTTAAGTTCAGATTTTTGTGTTCTTGCTCTACTCAAATGCGGGCCTTTACACTCCTTCCCCCTTAAAGGAATCTCGTCCTGAGATTCTAGAGAATGAGAAAGTTAGGACGAGTTGTTGATGAGATGACTCCATTGTGCCATGCGATTGGAAGAAGTACCCTCTTCGTCTCCTTCTACAGGTTCTTGAAGTTGTGGCTAGTCCAGCTTATGTTGTAGACCACATCATTTAGCTTTGGTATCTTGCGTCTTCGTACTGCAACTCAAATTCGGGGTGCTCGGCATGACTGAGATCACCCTGTAAAGTTTGTGTCTTACAAATTATGCTGATGTATCTAGGTTGTGTGGAGATACTCTTCTTTCCGTCAAAATGAAGTAATCTTCTTCATAGTAGTAACACTAATGGTTCTATGATATTGGGCATTCATAACTCGTGACATTCTTCTCATGAAAGTCTTAGTGCCCTAGTCTTGTATTCTGAGAATCAGTACTTATTCTTCAACTCTCTTGAGTATTTTGATGACCTTGCTACCAGTTGCTTTCAATTTTGGCTTTGTGTACTAAGTCCTTCAAGCTGGGTGTAGTATTACTCAATACAGAATCAAGGGAGTTTGTGAGATTAAACAATGAATCATTAATCTCGTCTGGATTGGGTTTTGCAATTAGGTAGTCAACAATGTAACTACTTACTAGTCAAAGGATGAAATGCTTTGTACTCGACATAAGAGAATTCAAGATTTGGTTTCTATAATGTCCTCAAAATACAAAGATGTCTAATACATGGCATCTACAAGGTTGTCGGACAAAGCAAAGTTACCATGCATTACCCGTCAAAGGGTTCTCAAATAATGATCTCGCAAATAGAAAGAATACATGGTTCTCGCGGGGTTGAAAAGTCATAAGGAGACTCCTCGCAAACTAGAAACAATCAACTTTCAGCAATCAAGGTGATTGAGCCTGAACAAGTCAAGGATAAAGACTCAACAGTATTTTGGTCATAAGTTGCATCTAGAGGTTGATCAATTAAGAAAGAACCCCACAAATCAAGAGTATGAGTGTTTACACAACCACGGCAATTGAACCCACATAAATCAAGGATGAGGGTTCAACTCCTAGTTTTACTACAACAAGGATTGAATAATCGGTTTCCCTAATATTACTCAATGAAGGCAAATCAACTAGAACGTTGATCATAAGAGTTGGAAACAATCAAGACCAATAGACATCACTTAATTTCTTCAATGGAGATACATATTCTTGCTCAAAGTTAATTAATACTCATGTATTATGATGGATTACAAACCGGATGATGTTATGCAGACACAATGCAATCCCGGGAAAAACTATGCATAAGGTATGATGCATTCATCTGTGTGTTTTGCCTAAAAGTATGTATAACAATTCAAACACGATAAGCACTATCTCAAGTTCATAATGTTTGAATCAACTTGCTCATGAGAAGTGTTGGACAAGGAACCTACTTCACATAGGTTGATCAAGATAGAAGGATTCAAGTATAACCATGGAAACAAGTAGCGGTGAGCAATATACTACACAATCTTAACCTTCGTAACTTGTACACATTTAACCAGCATATCCACTTGTCTCCCTAGGTCCTAGTCGCATCTGCCGAGTCACAGACTCATGTTTGCTCGAGAAATCCTCTAACTAGGTTACATTGATGACTTGGTACTATTCAGTATGGGGTCAAAGGTGCTAGAGTTCACGTATTGGTGTTTCGCTTAATCTTCTCTTCCATCATGTAGTGGTGATTGACATCTTCCATGAATATGCTGATAGAGTTCAGGATGCACTTCGTCTATAAGGTGCTAACCTCGTACTTGAAATTTGTTTCTCTTGAATATGTAATTTCTCGATCACTTTAAGCTACTTGGATGTACACCTTCCCCCTTAAAGTTTTGAACTAGAGGTTCGAGAAGTTTACTTCAACTAATCCTTATGGGAAGGTTATGTGCAATTCCTGGAAGTAAAACCACTGCTCAATCCACCACACAGTGTCGAACACCAGTTGCGGAGCATGAGCAATGATCCAAGAAATTGAAACCAAAACAGATCGAAAATTGAACCACTGTCCAGGTTCTGGTACACCCGACCACTATGGAGAATTTCAAATTTTTCGACCAGTTAGAGGAAAGATCTGGATGGGAGTTAAACTAAAAAGTTGTAGTACACTCGATGAACTTTCCCGCATGTATTTATTTGCCATCACAGCATTCCTGGTTGAGGAGATATGCCTTTTGCAATTTGACAGTTTTTCCTGGAAATTTGGACAGCACCTCCTTTGTATATGGTTGATCTTGTCCACAGTTTCCAGATATATAAACATCAAAAATTGCAGAAGTCACACACTACAACATTGTTATAAACATCCTCAGGGTTACAGAAATGTAAAACACAAAGCAATTAGATGATTCTTCTCGAAGGTATGGTCAAAACAGTAACTCAATGTAAATCTGTCCAGATTCTGTGCTGTCAAGACACCTTCGAGGATACTTCAACTTAAACCCAGTTATTGAGATATTTAGCCTTAGAGTCAAATAGAAACATTATATAGGACTTCTTAAGCTTTCCATAAATGTATATAATTTTCTAGTTCACATTTCTAGATTGGAAGATATGCCAGTTCAAAGTTCACCGATAAGCTGAATAGTGTAGTTAGTACCAGCACAGAGTACCAGTTTCAACTCCCTATTTCAAATAATACTGTACCAAATTTGCAAATACTTTGAACTAAAAAATGGTAGAGTATATTCTTCCCTTTCCGAAAATGCAACACAATGGCCTAGAAGAGTTTTTCTGCAAAAATATGTGGCAAAATTACAGATGCTGATCCACTAAAGTTCAGAATAGCAACACTTGTAGTTAGAGTGCTTTTTCATATTCTTAATTTGGTTTTCTGGTTTGGAGTTCAAAAGAAGATTTATGGAAGACTCTCCAGTCTTTCTAAAATGTATTTATTTGCCCCCATATCCCTTCTGTTTGAAGAGATATGGATTTTTGAAGTTGGACAATGTGCCCAGATTTCTAACGAAATTCTGACAGGACTTTATTTGTTGTGGCTGATTTGGTTACTGATTTTCAGGTAGAGAACATCAAAATTTGACACCAAGTTATATTACAAACGTCTTGTACAGGTTGCAAGGTTTCCAGAAATGTATTACACGAAGTTATTCGATGATTTTACCACGAGTTATGGTCGAAATTGTAACCATATACAGATCTCCCCCGATCTGGGTCCAGATTTGTTAGAGTTTGTAAATTTGAGTTTTTCCTCGAGTTACATGAGGATTCTGACCTGGAGTTCTGTGGAAAAATTGTAGAGGACTCTCTACAATTTCCAACCATATAACATACACCTAGATTGGTTGAATAACTGAGGAGATATGGCTCTATGAAATTCACCCAAAATCTGAATACAGCTGGTTGCAGCTACCTAGTGTACCAACTTCAACTCAGGATTGGAATTAACTAAGTACTGAATTGGAAGACACTTTGCATGACCAACTTGGAGAACATCTTAACCTCTTTCAAAAACTGTATCACAAGGGTCATGGAGAGTTTTCTACAGGAAGTTATGGGAAAAATAGAGAGACTTTTGCAATGGTATAAGCATCTGGAGTAGTTTTGGTAGAGTTCAAATTTCACCATATTATCAAATCTTTCTGTCTTAGTGGTCAACAGAAAGTTTATAGAGGTCTTCAAGAGGTTTTCATCCATATAGCATACCCCTGTGTTCTCTAACAACTAACCAAGATTGCAACCTGGCGATGTTGAACAAACTTCTGCCATAAACAAAGAATCATAGTTCTATAACATTCTCGAGCCAATAACCAATGACACAAGTCCAAACATACCAGCAACTGATAGTCGGACTTCAAACACAATGCATCCATTCTGTCGTGGGGGATTGTCAAGTATCAAATGTGATACTGTCGGTACTACGTGTCTCACAAAACTAAAAATTCTAACCGGTATATCCGAATACATCTATAGGTGGCCCTAGTATCATTCACTTGTAAACGTGTTCTTCATGGGTCGCTACCGTAGTTAGTGTAGCTGCAGAAGACAAACAATCCCATTTCACTCCTTCACACCTCAAGGGCGGCACGGGGAAACAAGACAGACATTCACAATAATATATATGAAAGTAAATGCATACGACTCTGGTGTGAGTCGACCTCGAGCGAAGTCATGTCTCGAGGTACATGGTTGTACTACGTCTGTACAGCGTAGACTCCTACACGAACCGGCTTATACACGATGAGGCATACGTATTTCGCATGCTCCCATAGAACATAAATAGTTATAGAGATGCATATTATCGGGTTATCCACCACCCGACGGGCGCTCCGACTAATTTTGTGTCATGTTGGGGTACCGCGTGTCATATGTTCTCATCAACATGGAAAGTTTCAGAGACTCATATTGACTTTCCATGCCAAGCCACGGAAACAATCACATACCACATCTCGTATGGAAGAGCTTACCGAGATTGGTCCGCTCTCGGTGGCGTACCTTACCTCTTACCTGACGTCAGAGCATCATTACAGAAATATAATAACAAGTAGGTTAGTATTGCCACCCTTATATATTATACTAGTAATACTCCATAGTGGGCATATAACTATTTCCTCACTCATATACTCCTAAGTTTTGGAAATATGCTCTTTTGAGGCACACTATTCCCAATGATGCTCTGATACCATGTTGTGGGGACCATGGTCCCGACATCCAAAGATCTCATTGGGTGGTGTCGTGCCATGCGACACCCAACAGTATACATGAAAAGAACCAGAATAAAATACAAGCCAAGTCTTTTATTTATAAACACAGTGGAAGTTTTTACAATACTAAACAATGGAAAGAGCCTATACATCATAGCTATGCTCTCAGCTCTAGTTATGCAAAAGAAAAGTCGTCCATGCCCTTAGGATGATTCGCACTAGCAACACTCACTCTCCTGATCACGGCAGCGTGTAGGGCTCCCACTAAGCCGTGAACCCTGATGAGGGTAAGCATCGCCGTCAAGCCCTTACTCAACGGTATAACCTGCAAAAACTCGTTAACTGCAAACGTGAGCATAAGGCTCAGCATGTCTGACCCGTCTCACTAGACATATGCAAGGTAAAGACTAAACATAGGTAGGAAATAGCATAAATTGACTTGCCTACAAGCGGATCCTTATAGTCATGTTTTTAAGTAGAAAATGACATTCCTTAGGCATGGCACATCATAGACTCCACAATCAAACAAGAAACGCTTTGCCGATGATATGACATGCCCAAAGCACATAATGCTATTACAGGTTGAGTGTTTGAAAACTGTAAACTTTTAATTGTGCTATCTCTAAGCCACACAAGTTGCAATACAATAATAATTAGGGCAACAATTTCATAATAATTCTACTACTATTTATTACTACGTCACGGCGCAGTGAACAAGCGGTACTCAAATAATCGCGAGGGACGATGATTGCAATCAATAGACAGCCGGATAACATGTCACGCAAACCCGTGCATAAGAAGCGTGATGTGCTCCTCATTATGTCATACGCAACAACCCTTCACAAGAAACTCAGACACCGAACCGGTCCAACCATCGCGGGCATAAGGTCGATGCACGGAGCGTGTATGTGTCCGCTAGCAGATTTACACCTTACTACCCTCACCCCACCCCTATCGACAGTGGGGTAATGCCTCGACACCCAAGTTATCAAGTTACATTGGTTTCCTAGGTTCCATATGACCAGTATGCATCCGGTATAATTCAAACTTGTCCAGCAGGGCCGCACACAGATTGGTCCTCAATCGACACAAGCGGGGCTACGCATGTGAGACCACGTCTCGCTCCATCATATCCTGCTGCTTGGTCTCCAGTTCATATTTATAAACCATTCTTTGACAAACTCCATCCCGTGTGATAAAATCCTATCTCGCGAGTAGATTCCAACTACTCGACTTCTATCGGATTCCTGAAAACTTGCATAGAATTTTCTACTCGTCGGGCTGTAGACCTACCCAATACTCCATGGGATTTGTGGGTCATGCAGGTGGAGTAACAAGAACCTTATCCCTATTGCGCAAAAATCATCCTAGACATAAGTGTTACAAATAGAAACATTGAAATAACACTTAAATGCAAACCGGGGCTTGCCTTAGTTTGGGACTCGATTAAATGTCAATGGTCAGTGGTCTTCCTCCGGAGATTCCACCAAGGAACTTCAAGACGAACACCATGGCCTTCTCCTCTAAGTGAAGCTCCACTTCAATCACCTATTATCATGTTCCTATCAACATGATATGCATATAAGTAAACATTGTCACTATACTTTAGATTAAACAAGTTAAACAAACTCTAAGAGTGATGAGATTAACTAGGAGGAAGAGGTATGCCTCTGTTGTGTGGATAAACAAAGGATGGAGTCAAGTGGACATAGTAGTGTCGAGATGTGAATTAAAAGATGCAATGAAAGCATATTATGCCATTATTCACATAACACTTGGAGCTATGCCTATCGAGAAGGCTGAGAATGACTGGGAAGTGTTGGACTGATTAGGGTAAGGATGACCCAGGAATCAAGGTGGGATATCAAAAGCTTGAGTATGAGTGGAGTGTGTAACAAAGAATGTCGCGACTTAGAAGTCGACCAATGAAGTTATACAAACTCACTAAGGTGTAAACATAGTTAAGTGAGAAGTGTGGTTGCACGGTTCAGAATTAGGATGAATCAAAGTGGAACCCTAGTGACACTTGGAAGTGAAGTGAGATCGGAATTGCTTCGACTCAAAGAGTCATCACAAACACTGCTAACCTGACGTGAGTACCAAGACAACGTTCAAATCACTTTTAGGTAAACCAGTCGCTACAACTAATTTTGCAAGCATCGTTCAAGTTCTTACATGACACTATTGCAGTGTCTTTTGCAAGATTGTCTAGGTGAGCTCGGTGAACTCCTGGAACTTGAACGTAATGCATTACTATGCCTTGACAACATGCTTTGCCATCTCATGAAGGTCTATTCATGAATGTTCACATCGACCTATAACTCGTCAAGGGTGGTGAGTGGAATCCCGAACACCACCTCATGAGTCTCAAGGTTATTGATGTCGACTCTATCATCGGCCAGCGACTCGACGAACCAGCCATCAATGAAGCGGCACACCTAGCACATTAACGGCGATGAGCTATGGCCAGTGCGCGCGGTGAGGGTTGGCTTGCGCAGTGAGGCTGCAGTGTGCGTGATGCAGTGTAAGCCGAACGGCAAGCAAGGCGCGGTGCCGTCGGGAGAAACCGACAGGGAAGAGGCTGGCGGCACGACAAACACACGCGAGCTAGAAGTGAGCACGGGGGTGAGAGCGCTCACCTGGAGATGACAGTTTGGAGCCGAGCGGAACCCACAGCGGCGGCCGGCATTGAAGGTCGCGCACGGCAGGAGAACCGGGCGACCAGGAGGCTGTGCGCCGGAGTACAGCGTCGCCAGGGCGCGGTGCGCGGGTGTTGTGGCGGAACGCGCGGTGCGCCGATGAGTAGACCAGGCGGCAGGGGGGAGCTTGGTCGGTGGCGTTGGGAGGGTGGAGCATGTCCAGGCGGAGCGGCACGGCCAGGCGAAGCAGCGCAGCCAGACAGAGTGGTGCGGCCAGGCAGAGCGGCACGTGGGGCACAACATGAGGGAGGTCGGGGCACTGTGGAGCAGAGCCGAGAGGAAGAAGCAAAATCGATTTTCTGCCACTGAGGATAAGTATGACATGTGGGCCCCACCACTTGATAATATCCCCTTTTCCTTTTTCCCAAGATTCAAAACAATGATTAAATGAGCTAAACACAAGATAACATGGGGTTGGTTATTTGATATGTGAATAATCCAAATTTTGAACCAAATTTTAATTGAATCAGTTGAATTTCAAATTCAAATTTAAATTTGAAAGCACACTAGGCTTTTTATTTTATTCTTTATCTATTTTCTTTTCTAAAAACCAATAGAAATTCTAAATAATTGGCCTTAATCAATTAAGGGTTCTAAGCCCTACATTTTATTTATACAAACTTTAAGCTCGAATTTGTTTGGATTTTTATCCTTACTAACACAAATTTCTAATGGGTGCCACGAGTCGAAGCAGAGAGAGAGCACATGGGTACTGTCGGGATCGATGATAAGGACAGCCTCAAAACTAGCTTGTGCGCGAAGCATCATTGGCACACCTATCGAGTCGCCTCTTGATAACTAAGAGCAAAGGAAAAAACCAAACGACGCTTGACGATAGCTGACTGGTGGGCCACCTGATAAGTGGGCCCCACCCAAGGTGTTATCTTCATTGGAAACACCACGATGTTGCTCAAGTTGAGGTTAAACTAGAATTTGAAGTAACACCCCAAGCTTTAACAGTTTATGTGACATTTTCCAGATAATGCTTGAAGCTTTTAACAATTCCTCATTTTCGTGATCATTGGGTAACTAACATGATTTCATGTGAATTCGAATTGCAAATTCCACTTTTAAAAATTTTTAAGTTCACATTTTCGTGTTCTTGCTCTACTCAAATGGGAGCTTTTATTGTTTTAGCTCAACCAGATACAACGAAACCGTTTGATGTTTATTGCGATGCATCCGACATCAGTCTTGATTGCGTTCTTACGCAAGAAAGACGTGTGGTCACATATGAATCACGGCAGCTCCGCAGCCACTAACAGCATTATCCAACTCATGACTTGAGCTTGCTGCCGTGGTGCTTGCTCTAAAATTGTGGTGGCATTATTTACTTGGAAATATAGTGCATCTCTACACTGACCACAAATGTTTGAAGTATACCTTCACTTAGAAGGAGCTGAACATGAGACAATGATGATGGTTAGAGTTGATTAAGAAATATGAGGTCAAGATTCACTATGATCTTGAAAAAGCTAACGTGGTTGCAGATGCGCTTAGCCGCAAGTTTCATGTCAATAACTTGACCATAACGCATGTGGAAGAGGAAGAACTGAGTTTATACTTGGTTCCATATCGAGCTTTATACAATCTTGCTCTCATTCCCTGATCTCATTCCCACAATTCGAGATGAGATTATTGAAGCTAAAAAGAAGAACAAAGGTATGTCTAACATCCGCAAAAGCATGGACAGCAGTGAGATGAAAATGTTCCCAAAGACATGGGCTTGGTGCTCTATGGTTCAAGAATCAGATTGTAGTGCCCCGTGACATGGACCTTCAGAAGAAAATATTGGATGAGGCTCACTTGTCCAAATATTCCATTCATCCAGGCATCAATAAAATGTATGAAGACTTGGAGACTAAGTTTTGGTGGACACGGATAAAGCATGAGATTGCTAAGTACGTATCTGAGTGTGATACATGTCGACGAGTGAAGGCTGACCATATAAGGAAAGCAGGTCAGCTACAACCGCTAAGTATTCCGGCATGGAAATGGGAGGATGTGAGTATGGATTTCATCGTCGGATTACCACTCACATTCCGGAAGCATGATTCGATTTGGGTGATAGTCGACCGACTAACCAAATCAGCAAATTTCATTCCCGTGAATGTCAGATTCAATGCCAAGAAATATGCGGACTTGTACATGTAAAGAATCGTGTGTTTACACGGCATTCCTCGCATAATTATTTCAGATTGAGGCTCACTGTTTATTGCTTGTTTCTGGGAGCAGCTGCATGCATCATTGGGTACTAAGCCTATTAGAAGCTCCGCATATCACCTGCAGACTGATGGACAAACTGAGCGGATGAACCAAGTATTCGAAGATAGGTTACGCGCGTATTCCATCCACCACGGTAAAAATTGGGACGATCATTTACCGTTGGCGGAATTCTAGTACAACAACGGTTCTGTGAACCAAATACTCGAAGACATGTTATGCGTGTGTTCTACCCATCACGGTAAAAATTGGGACGATCATTTATTGTTGGCGGAATTCTCGTACAACAACAGTTATCAAGCGAGTATCAAGATGGAACCATACGAAGCTCTCTACGGACGATAATGCAGCACCCTGCTGAGTTGGTGTGACTCTGGCGAGATGGTGACATTCAGGATTGATCTAGTCAATGAAGCCGAAGAACAAGTTCGGGTCATACAATGGAACTTGAGAGCGGCACAATCTCAACAATAGAATTATGCGGACAAGCAGCGTCGCCCATTGCACTTCGATATCGGAGATCACATATACCTCCGCGTGTCTCCAATGAAAGGAATTCACCGGTTCAGTGTAAAAGGAAAGCTCGCTCCCGATTTATCGGTACGTTTACAATAACGGAGAAGTGCGGGCATGTGGCTTATCGATTGGAATTGCCGGCAACTCCCACTGGTATACATGACATTTTCCACGTACCTCAGCTTCGGATATGTCTAAAGTACTCAGCTGGAGTCCACACGGATGAAGTCGGCGAGTTGCAAACTAATCTCACCTACGACAAACATCAGGTTCTGATTCTCAATGAGAAGGCTCGAACAACGCAGAACCGCACGCTGAGGAAGCGACATGGGAAACCGAAGAATATCTCTGCTCCAACTATCAAGATTTCTTATTGTCTCATGTCTGGTAATTTCTCTCCTACTTTCATCTCGTAATTGTAATCTCGGGACAAGATTCCTTTAAGGGGGCAGGAATGTAAACGCCATAAAAACAGAAGTATAAAATTCAGCTCATGAATCAGAGTTGGTTAAAAGAACACGAATTGGAAACATAGAGCTCATGTTGTGTATGTGAGTTAAATTCAAAATGGGAGTTTCAGAATCACGTCTAATATCATATTCAATTCTGCCAAAGTTCCAACTCAAATCCACTAACATGTCTCTTGTGATTCAAATATCACTCTTTGCAATTTATTTCAATCATGCCAAGTGAGGGCAGTCAAATTCGAATTTGAATTCAAACTCTACTTTCCACTTTGTCAAATGCCAAATCTGATTTCATATCTGAAATCTACACATTGGAATTGGCCTAGCTGCCAAGTTTCAGAATTTTTTATGAAAGTTTGATCGGCATTTGAATTTAACAGACAAGGTGATTTGCTTGTACAGTGGACCCACCTTCCAGTGAGCCATTTCCCTCCTCTGTTCTCAGCTTGCCACCTCCCGGCATGCATAGTCCAGGCAGCTGTGTGCTTGCCTGTTTGCTTCTCTACGTGAATCCAGCTGCAAACTTCACACCCAAGTCTCCTCCTTACCCTACTTCAATCAACTGGACAGAAAACCTTGCCTCTGTTTTGTTCATGGCGCAGAAGACTTGCAACAGCCGTGTTCCTTCTTCTCTGGCCAAAATCAATTGAGGACAATCGGTTCGGTTCCGTTTTCTTTGCCTCTCCTTCCCCTCAAACATCTTGCACAGCTATTTGCTCATGTGTCTTAGCAGCTCGAGCTTCTTCGAAGTCCAGCAAGGTAAAAACGCGGCCGCCGTTTCCCCTGTTCTTCACTTGCGCCTCTGCTCACTCGAAGACCCGACGAGACAGCCGTCACCTCACCCACTTCCTTTAAGAGAAAAAGGTACGCTATACCCTCAGTAACATGCTCCTAAAATTTCTGCCCATGTCATGGCTCCTAGCATCCGGATTTTGAAGTTTTCCGACGAGCTTCGTGTATGAACTGAGCTAGGTTAGAGCTTAAAGTCGTTTTCCATGTTGGGCCATAGCTGGTGGAAGTAATCTTTTATTCTCAGAACGTCTAGATGCACCTTCTCAAAGAAAATAAATTAAAATCCACGAGGCTTGACCGTGACGTCGTTTTTTCTCGCCGTTAGCAAAAAACAGCTCGGTCACTGGTGGAGTCCATGTTGCCCTTCTTTTCATTGAGTTTTTGAGCCATAATCTTGTTCCCCAGATCAAGGCAAAGCTTTAGGTTCATTTCCTGTGCGAAATGGTGCACCATAGGGACCGGCCGACATGGCCGGAACCCTAGTTCCACCTGCCGCTGTCGCATCACCATTTCCGGCCACCTATCTTCGGTATGGACTGCACCATCGTTTTCCCTGTGCGAATTTAGCTGGTGGAGGCAAAGCTCGAGGGCTGCCGTGCCCTAGTGCGGGCGCCGGCGAGGGGCCACCGTGTGCCGGCCCTAGCGCCGCCATCGCGAGGTGGAAGAAGGCCTCAAGTGGGCCCCAGTTTGCAGCGAGATCGCTGGGCTGTCCGGATCTAATGCGGCCGAGCAATCTGCTGTGGCTACAGCCCAGTAGTATGTGCCCCCTTGTGGCCCCAAGCCTATTGGTTAATTCTAAAACCCATGGGCCCGGCCCATGAATTAAATATTTCCATTCAATTTTTATTCCAGTTTTCATCCAATCTTAGAAATTCAATATCTCTTAGCATATTTGGCCACAAGTTCTCAAATAGATTTTCATAGAACCCGGGTGAACTATACATTCAAGTGGTGCACTTGGATCTGTACGAAAATCCTTAATTTGCCTTCAATAATTCCATGAAGCAAAATGCCTTTTGAATTAATTCCTGATGCTCTATTCATTGAAAAATTCTTAAACTTGGCCAGATCCTTCCCCATAATTCTCTTGAGTTTCAGTAAAAATTTCAGATCCATCTGAGTTGATTTTAATGGCCAAATTGTGTTCCCAACCTGTATGCACCTGAAAAATTCCTAGATATCCAGAAACTTTTTTAGAAAATTGTCCAAACTTCTAAAATCAATATCGTACAGTATAATGCTTAGAAAATTATGAAATCAATTTTGTTGGATCAATCTTGACCTCCTATAATTGGAAAACTAACTCTTGGTAATGTTAAAGCTACATAAGTTTCCAGAAAATTCTCGGAATTATTTAGGTTCGGTGAATTTTATACAACAGCGACTTCCATGAACAATTCCAAAATTTTGCCAGAAGCTCTCTCATAGTCCCTAGTGTCCCTTGTAAAATTTCCAAAACCGGTGCCATGATTTAATACACTTAACTGTGTTTCCATTCAACTATGTCATATTATCACTATTGAATCACTTTACATCTTCTTTGCATATCAAATAGTTGTTGAGCTCGAGAGGACCACGGAGCCACTTGAAGTCGTCCCTCCGAAGATTAGCTTTGACACCATCTCGCAGCCAGGCAAGCCCTGGTTTTCATTTAACAGCATTTTAAACATTGATTTGTATCACACTATATGAGTTAGCTTGTATTGTGCATTTGGTCTAAGTTTCTTTGAGTTTTTCCACTTGCATGACCAGAAAACCCATGAGAGTAGGGTAGATGGTTATGTCCTTGATGTGTCCACGCTATGCTTAATGTTGTAGTTGCTTCAGTAGAAGCTGAGTAGTTGGAATCTACTAGTAAAATACACCTTTACTGGATTTTTCTACTAAGACTTATGGCTTTTCAAAGCCAGGTCAAATTCTTGACAAAGAACAGAGACTCTGGTTTCTGAATCACTTGTGTTTAAACCTACGCTAACTTTAAAACTTAGTTCAAAATTTGTGATCGATTGCTAATGATGGTATTATTATATCTTCCTAAGTCCATTTTACAGTGATCTTTATAATGCATCGATGGGACACATGTCGGCACTACGTCCTCACCAAACAAAATCCTAAGCCTATTCCAGCATATGTCTCAACGGTGGCACTAATAATGTTCACTCGCTAATGTTTTCCAAGCGCAATATGATCACGCAGTGTATCTTCATAAGACACACAATTTAACTAACACTCATTATGGTGGCGTATGGCACGGTCCGCACGGGCGATCATTTCAGGCAATTATAATAATATATATCAAAGTAAGAACACCCATCCCGTATCATTCCATATGGGCCGCCCCGAGCAGAGACACATCTCCCGGTACATGACCAGGTTTTCTACCACCTGATAGGGATCACACTTCTTTTCCTAATGCTGCACCAGTAGGAGGCGCTTTCGCGTGTTTCTTAAAAAACAAACTATGTGCTTTTCAACCGCACGATAGGTGGCCATGTAATTTATCTCTTGCGCTAGGGATCAGCGCTGCGTATGGCCCTTTGAACATTGAACGTTCAAGAGTTGCATACTTCTGGTTTTTGACCACACGATAGGGTATCCTCACTTTTGCCTGAAGCACACTGGGGAGCAGCATTTTCATATGTTCCCATAACCATTAGAAGGTTCAGAGACTTATATTAACTCCCACACCAAGCCACGGGGGACAGTTATCGTACTACCTCTCGTATAGGGGAGCTTACCACAATTGATCCGCTTACGGTGACGTACCATACCTCTTACCTGACGTTGGAGCATCGTTACAGAATATAATAACACATATGTTAACTTTGTCACCTTAAGTAACTAATACCATAATAGACCTTATGTGGGTATAATCACTAATCCTCACTCGATTACTTAGGAGTTTTTTTTTTTAAAAAAAAGGCTCATTTCAAGCGTATTATTCCCAATGCGGCTCTGATACCAGGCTGTGAGGACTGGTGTCCCGACATCCATGAATCACATTGGGTGGTACCGTGCAATGCGACATCCAACAACACACTAGAAAAGAGTACTCACAATACATCAAAGTTTTCATTTCATAATGTGAGACCTATGTGTGCTGAATACATTGGCTATTTTGATAAAAGTTTTGAATATTGCCAAACACCCTTTACAACAAGGTATGACTCTAGGTTCGAGCTTCAACAAGGTCCAAAAATACGTCCAGCATGTTTTGGGCAGGTCTGGTGCAAGGTCCAACATGCTTTGGTTAGATCTGACCTGAGGTCCGACAGACTTTGGCTAGGTCCGGCGCAAGGTCCGGTTAGCTTTGACTAGGTCCAGTGCAAGGTCCAGTTAGCTTGCGCAAGGTCCGATTAGCTTTCGTAAGGTCTGGTTTGCTTGAGCAAGGTCTGCTTAGCTTTGTCAAGGTCCAGTGCAAGATCGCAGTGGTTCTGCTTCTAACTTACAATGTTCAAACATGTTTTTTGCTCATGGAAATTTTGCTTAGTATTCCTTTGACTAAGTTTTTGAAGTGTTATGGCTGTTTACGGTGGTTAATGTTTTGGTATGGTTTGCAACATGCTTATGTGAGGTGCTCACATAAGGTGTTGTGGTTTTTGAGCTAACGAGAGTCAAGTCGAGGACTTGTGCTCGGAAGAATTTGTTGTTTGTTCATGTGTAGGTGTTGCTTGAGGTCAATATATGGCTGGTGACAGGATACATTGAACTGGTCTTAGGGAGAAGATGAGGTTCAACAACCAAGTTTGGGAGGAATTGTGGTTGAGTTGATTGGGAGGTCATGCAGCATGTTTGGGTCAAGAACAATGCATATAAAGGTATCGTGGACATTGTTGGAAGGTGTATCCACATGTGCAAGGAGTGCATAGACGTGGCAACATGGTTCCAACAAGTGGTGAAGAAAAGTGTTTGTAAAGAATTGGTCGGATAGGTCCAACCAGCTGGATTATGCGACAGGCTACGGCTGAGGTGGTTATGATTCGTTTATGAAAAGTTTCGTGTTTGTTTTGGTTAGATTCCATGTGACTCATGAATTTTAGTTGTTTTAAGAATGTTTGGTACATTCCTAAGGTGTTTGGAAGTTTTAAGATTGCTTCTATATGCATATGGAAGAGTCTTGAGCAGTTATGGAATGTTTTGGTTGAAACTGAGTAGGATTAGAGTTCTATTTCGGATTGGGTTGGCCTTAGAGCTGGTTATATAAGAAAGGGAGGCCACAGCTCGTGATGTGATGACTTTGGGCTGTTCCTATTTTGTATGATCAATAAAATTTGTAGTTTGGAAGAGCTTTTGTGCCGTGTTCTTCTGACTTGTTTCGGACAAGTTTTTCTCGTCAAGTTTCTGCGTAGCACTACGTTGTAGCAGTGTTTCTACCATAACTCGAGATTTACAGATCTAATTGACGTGATTCTTCTTGATTTGTCTTTAAAACTTGATTATCTATCATCTTTGAAAATTAAATGGTCATTGGATTTGTGGTTTTTGATCTACACGAGTTTCTTTGCAGTGTTGCAGATCTATTTTTACTCGGGTAGAACAGATTGACATTTGTTCGACCTTTCGATCATAACTTGAGTTTTTCTCGACGGTTTTTCGTGATTCTGGTTGTCGTGTCTTCATTACATGATTCTATATAATATCTACTACTTTTGTCATGGTTTAACACGTTTTGATCAGTTGCACACGTGGTTTCTTAACAAATTGATTTTGTGTCGAGGGGTTTTTGTTGCTTCTGTTGAAATAGTTTTAAATCTACAATTCACCCACCCTCTAGTAGCTTTTCACGTCATCTTCGGTCCTACAATTTGTATCAGAGCCACGATGCTCTAATATTTGTGATTTACACGTGTTTTGACTAATCATCATGGAGAAATACTCCACAAAACCTTGTGTGTTTAGTGGCATTGATTTTCAGGATTTGAAGGCACGTATGGAGATTTTCATCCAGGCGCAAGGCTTCACAATATGGGAAAATATGTACAAGCCTTATGACGTACCGCCAAATGATCAAGTCACTGCTATGAACATGAGAGATGTTGACAACAACAACAAGGCACAAAACTTGATCATACAAGGATTGACTTAAAGCAACCTCAAGCGAGTTGCACACCTCCGATCTGCATACGATGTTTGGAAATCTCTATGTGATTATCATGAAGTATCCAATACTATCATGGAGGTGAGACAAGACATGTTAAAGAAAGAATACATGTGCTTTGAGATGCAACCTGGTGAGTCAACCGATGACCTCTTTGCTCGCTTTAACAAAATTCTCAGCAACTTGTGTAATGTAAATGTTAATTTTTCATATGCTAAAAATGCTAGGCAATTACTAAGTGCATTCGACATGTAAATTTGGGACATGAAAGTTACATCTATTCGTGAGTCCACTGTCATGAGAACACTTACATTAGATGTGCTATATTCAAAGTTAAAAACTCATGAAATTGACACAATCTCATGAAGAACCCCAACAAGTCTCCTGCATTTGTTTCTCAACGTGACATGTCTAGCTCTAGCCAATCTTCATCATGTGGTACACTTGCTTTGTTGTCCTCTCTAACCCTTCAGATTGAAGAGATTCCAGAGGAGGAGCCAGCACTTCTCTCTACTCTGTTCTCAAAAGCATTGCAAATTGTGAGAACTAGAAGGAGAGTAAGTGTCGATTCTCAACAATGCTTCGTGTAAAAGACCTAAAGTTCAAAGCATAAGGTTATGTTAGGAGGAATAAAATCAAGCATGACTCAAGAAATCAAATGGCAATTGAAAAATCAAACTAATTCAAACTTCAATGGAGGGAATTCAAATATTCAAAACAAGCTCATGTTCAGACCTTATTAAAATAAAAATCTGAGTTCAGCCTTAACTTCCAGATATTCCAAATAGCATCTCTACATAGTTTCAAAATTTTTTAAGCACATTTGCTATGTAATTCAGTGGGAACATTGAACTTTCTTCAAATAGAAATTCAAATTTGAATTTCGATTGAAGCTTGATCAACTCAAAGTTTTGAATTTCAGAATCAAATCCTAGATATTTGATTGAGCCTATCTAAAAAGTTTCATGATTTTTGGACGCAAGTTGTTGGGATATTTCAGTGTCCAGGGAGGGATGAGTATGAAGAGTAATGGGACCCACTGGTCATTGTCTCAATTGAACTGAGCCTTCGTGCCTTGCTCTGTTGTATGTTTCACGGCAGCAGCCCTGCATCCATCAAGCAGACAAGCAAGCACCTGAAAATTGATGACAACCTCATCCAACTGATCGAGTCTCCATCTACTCCCCTAAGAGCTGGAGAAAATCTTCTTTGCTCTTCCATTTCCCTCACGTCACAAGAACACAGGCTATGTTTGTTCTTCCTTTTCCCAGCTCAAGCGCCTCTCTGTTCTTCACTCGCCGGAACAGATTGCAACCGCCATTGAGTAAGCCACCAACAGAGAAAACATTCTTCCTCGTGCCTTCTATCATCTGCTCAACTTGTTTCCCCAGCTCCCTCACTCTGGTTCATTATTTTGAAGTTTTGGCAGCCGTCGCCATTGAGCCGCCGAGGTCGAGCCTCTCTGCTCCCAAAAGCAAACAGGATCACCAGAACACCTTCTCGCTCAAGGTGAAAACCTTTCCTGAGTTCATTCTGTATCCAGAAAGAAATCTCCATTTTTCTCGGTCTTCTTCAAGCATTGATGCTTGGTTTCCATAGCAATTTGGTTTCTATATGCAATAATCATAGGCGATACTTAGATTATAGTTTCCAAACATCCCAGCGCACAACCTCGATAGAGAATCGATGAAAATGATCGACCATAGACGGAGTATTTTGAGTTTTCCTTGGCGCATTTGAAAAGCGCCGCAGTTCACCATCGAAGTCGACTTTGCCGGCTATTCCACCCCTTTTCCTCCCCATGTTCATCTTCCTCATGCTCCTAGAAACAATTCTGATCAAATTCCAGGAGAGTTGAGCAACATGGCGGCAGCACCAGCATGGCTGGAACTCTAGTCGCTGCGGTTGGCGTCGCACCACCATTTTCGACCCTCCTTGGCCCAAACTTTTGCCACCATCATCTTCCTCGTTCTAATGTACGAACAGGCGGTCAAACTCGGGCTTAGAGGCATACGAAACAGCCGGGCTGGCTACCTCGCCGGCGAGCGCCGCTGCGCGCCGCCACGGGCGCCCCCTCGAGCCGAGGTTGAAGATAACATGCGGGCGGGATCCGCATGTCAGTGGCCTTTTTCACTGTGGGGATCCTTTGTGGCATCGGATCGGGTGCGGCCACCCTATGGCCTTGGTGTGGCCCAATTCTTATTGGTCCAATTTCAACTAGTGGGTCCAGGTGAGGTTTATTTAAACTTTTCGATTGAAAGAAAAATCCAGAAATGCTACAAACTTTGAAAATCAATTACTCCTAGTAGACTTGCTCAAATAATTCCCAATAAATTCTTGTAGACTCATATTGTCCCAATTTTGCGGTGGCGGAATTTGTTGGACATGAAAGTCCCATAATTTTCATAATTAATTCCTTTGAACTAACTGACCCGGAAATTAATTACTCCTATTATACTAATGAGAAAATTTCCAATTTTTGTCAGAACATTCATTGTATTACACTTTATCTCCAGTAAAAATTTCAAGTTCATTGGACTTCATTTACAGGACCAAAAAGTGTGCAAATCCCCAATGTTCATAGAAAATTCAGAAATGTACAAAATCATTTCCAGATTTTATCCAAAACTTGTAAAATCAATTTCTCCTTGTAGAAAGCTCAAAAAATTACGAAACAAATTTCCATAGAACCTGTAAGACCTCCTATACAACGATCATCCATTGTTAGCCATGTTAAAGTTACAGATTTAGTACCAAAATTCAGAGAAGCCTTTTACTTGTTGGAATTTTAGAGACAACAAGCTTCATTGAACATCCTAAATTCATGACCCAGATTCTCATTATAGAACCTAGAATCCACTGTAAAAATCTTAAGCCAATTAAAAATCATCTTCATACCTGATCAGTGTTTAGAAAGTCTTTTATATAGTTTTAATATCACTCATGTACTTTATATATTGCATATCATATAGTGACCGAGATCGAGGAGGAGCCAGAGCCCTTGGAGAGTATACCACCAGAAGCTAACTTCCCCTCTGAGTTGCAGCCAAGCGATCCCCGCTTTGCATTTAAGTGGTTCTGTAAAATTTTGTTTTGTATCACCTATGTCTAGTGTGAGATATGTGCATTATGTCTAAGGTGCTTGTTACTCCACTTGCATGACACAAAAATCTTTATGGAGTATTGGTTAGGTCTATGGATTGACAAGTAGAAAATACCATGCTAATGTTTTGAGGAATCTGGTAAAAGTCAAGTAGTTGGAATCTACTCGCGGGATAGGGTTTATTTCACACGGGAATGGTTTGAGTACATAACTGGATTATGAGTGTGAATATGAGACTGAGAAGGAGGATAGGATGCAGCGAGACGGGGTCTCACGTGCGTAGCCTGCTTGTGTCGATTGAGGACCAATCCTTGTGCAGTCCTGCTAGAAAAGTTTGAACTGTACTGGATGCATACTGGGCATATGGAACCCTGGAACTAATGTAACTTGATAACTTGGGTGTCAAGGCATAGCTCACTGTCGATAGGGGCGGATTGAGGGTAGCAAGGTGTAAATCTGCCGGCGGGCACAAACACGCTTCGTACGGGGACCTTATGCCTAGGACGGTGGCACCGGTTTGACGCTTGAGTTTCTTGTGAAAGGTTGTTGCATATGATGCCGTGAGGAGCACCGCACACTTCTTACGCACGGGTGTGCGTGACGTGTTATCCGGGTGTCTACTGATTGCAATCACTATCCCTCGTGGTCATTCAAGCACCACTTGTTCACTGCGCTATGAGGTAGTAAATACTAAAGAAGCAAGAAGAATATGATGTATTGAATGATAATTGCTTTGCAACTATGATTTCTATAGAATATGCTCACTAAAGTTACTTTTATTAAACCATTAATCTATTGCTAATAACTTGAATACTATGGATCAACATGTAGGTGAGTCATTTACTATTATATATATTCCTATGTTAAGTATCCCTACATGTAGAGTTCTATGTTTAGATGAGACGGGTAAGTCTTGCCGAGCCTTCGTGCTCACGATTGCTATATTAAGTTGTTTGCAGGTGGGACGTATGAGGAAGGGCCCGAAGATGAGGCGATGCCCCGGTCGGGGTATACCGCCGAGCGGGAGCCCTGCACGGCGTCGTGATCTGTTGTGTGTTGCTAGTGTGTACATCCCCAGGCTAGACGGTTGCACTTTTGCATAGCTAGGCAGAAAGTTTAGCTATGAGTATTACTTCCTCTGATGATTAAGTATTGTAAAAGACTTCTGTTGTTTGACAAATAAAACTTTGTATTTTGTCGTATTCTTTTCGTGTGTGCTGTTGGGTGCCGCATCGCACGGCACCACCCTCTTCGATTTCTGGAATGTGTGGACTCGGTCCTCACAGCCTGTTATCAGGGCCACATTGGGAATAGCACGCTGAAAAAGAGCCTATTTGGAAAACATAGAAGTAGTTGAGTGAGGATTAGTTACTATGCCCATGTAAGGTCTATTATAGTATTAGTTACTTAATGTGCCAAGCGAACATATGTGTTATCTGTAACGACGCTCCTACGTCAGGTGAGAGGTAAGATACGCCACCACAAGCTATCAATTGCGGTAAGCTCACCATGCGAGAGGTAGCATGTGCTTGTCCCTGTGGCTTGGCACGGGAGTTAATATGAGTCTCTAAACCTTATCATGGTTCTGGTAACATATGAAAACGCTGCTCCCCGGCATGCTTCAGGCAAAAGCGAGGATACCCCATCGTGTGGTCATAAACACAATGTATGCAACCCTTGAACGTTCAATGTTCAAAGGGCCATACGCAGCGCTGGTCCCTAGCGCACGATTTAAATTATGTGACCACCTATCGTGAAGTTGAAAAGCACATAGTGTATTTTTTAATAAACACGCAGAAGCGCCTCCTACTGGTGCAACACTAGGCAAGGACGTGGGACCCCATCGGGTGGTACATAACCCAATGCACCTTCTACTGGTGCAGCATTTTGCAAAGACATGGGACCTTCGTCGGGTGGTAGAAAACCCGGTCATGTACTTCGAGATGTGGCTTAGCTCGGGGCGGCCCGTATGGAATGATACGGAACGAATGTTCTTATTTTCAGATATATTATTGTGACTGCCTGAAATGATCGCTCGTGCGGGTTGTGCGGTATGGCACCATACGATTGATCAGTAAGTTGTGTGTAGTTGCAGGTACACTAAACACGTTTTAAGTAGCTCGAGTCAATAACATTTGCGAGTGAACATCATTAGTGCCACCTTTGAGATGTATGCCGGAATACCAGCTTAGAATATTCTTTGGTAAGGGCGTAGTACCGGCATTGCATTCGAGTTTCATCAGGCACATCGACAATGATATTCGTGCTGGAGGTGTGACTCGACAACAAGTAAAAATTTCCAACTTAGTACTAAGTTATAATTTGTAATCTCTGTTTTGGAGCATGCTGGTCAGATTGATAATTAATCATGTGGTCGCTCTGGTAAGCAGGCATATGATTTGGAAACTTGAGGAAGTCATCCACAAGTTTCATTTTCAGTTCCAAGGCAGATTTCATGATTTACAACTGGAAAATTTCATTTGAACTTAAACTGTCAGGTTCCTGATTAAAACTGAGAATCTGGTAGCAAAATGCTTAACTTTGGAATAGCATAACTATCTGTAGGAGTAACCGCTGAAGGTATTCCACTAATGGTTAGAAAGTTTAGAGAGTCCTCTAAAACTCCTATGTTCAACGCCGATCAGCATCCCCCTCTAAACTAATGAAAAATTCATATTTTCCAAACTCTGTTAAATCTGGACAGAAACTGGACAGTTTCTGTACCCTGTCATTGTTTCTATAATATCTCTTAGAAGAATCGACGAATGACTTCTTGTAATACAGTTATGGAATCCCGAGGATGTCTGCAACAATTTTTTAATTTATGATTTTTGCATATTTTGATATTTTGTATCTGGAAAAATGTGGACAAACTCAGCCATACACAAAGAAGCTGCTGTCAAAATTTTTCCAGAAACACTGTCAATTTGCAAAAGCCATATCTCCTCAAAAAAAAAAAGCTATGGAGGCGAATAAAGACATTATTGAATGTTTATTGAGTGTACGACGACTTTGTAGTTGAACACTAGTCCAGATTGTGGATCTAACTGGTCGAAACATTTTAATCTCTCCAGACTGGTCAGCTGGACCAGAATCTGGACAGTGAAACTAGTTTTGAATTCTTCAATTCAAACCACTCTGCTTTCAATTTCTGGTGTCATATACCATGTACAGCAGCTGTTATTTGATATGCTGGTTTGGAATCGAGTATGTGACACAATCAAAACATCACTTTGAGTGATGACATGTTTAAGTCTCGTACAATAGCGAGGATACATGTATGCTAACACACTCAATAACCCGTTGTGATCTAAGATAGTCGAAATGGACTTCCATCCATGAGGTTCATTACTTTTGAACTCGATTGTGGTAACATGGTATAGGGATGTTGTATGTTGTATAAAGTTTACACTTTATCAGTATATGTGAATGTTATGCGTGTTCATTGGTCAATGCTTGCAGTACTATTGTATGGACTGGATGAAGCAAACAAACATGTTGCTGATTTTTAATTCATGTGGATGCAGAATTCTGCGTACCCGCTCTATGCCCTAGGTGGGAGGCTCTATCCTGGGTCGTGGTGATGAATCTCCAACACGGGAGCAAACATGACACCGCAGCAACAAGCTCCTCCACAACGACCACCTGAACCTCCTAGGACTCTTGCGGAGATTCTTGCCGCAGTACTCGGCTCGTGCGACGAGCAAACCGAGTTGCTGCGGATGTTGGTGTGGAATTCGTCCCGTCAAGAGGGGCGACAAGACAATAGGCAATGCCAACCCCAACAGAGTTCGTACTCGGACTTTTTGGCGATGCATCAACCGGTCTTCACGGAGATTGAGGAGCCTCTAGAGGCGGACAACATTATCCGCACCCTCGAGGTGAAGTTTGGTCTGTTCTGATGCACCGAACAGCAAAAGGCGCTGTTTGCAGCGCAACAGTTTCAAGGATCCGCTGGTGCTTGGTGGGCGAACTACATTGCGTCACTGCCGGCTGGTCATGCGGTCACGTGGACCGAGTTCCAAAAGGCGTTCCGCGCCTACCATATATCTCCCGTTATCATGAAAAGGAAGCTTCAGGAGTTTCTAGAGCTCAAGCAACGAGGGAGGAGTGCTCATGAATACCCCCGTGCATTCAATCATTTGGCGCAGTATGCACCAGATTATGTTGGGATGGAAGACAAGAAGCGAGACACGTTCTTCCGGGGCCTTAATCCTTGGATGAAGGTCCAACTTGCACAATGCAATTGCGGCACCTTCCACAATATTGTCAATGCCGCAATAGTGCAAGAAGATGCTCAGCGCGAGCTCATTTCTGATAAGAGGAAAATGAGCGTGCCATCGAGCAGCAGTGGGGGTGGTCCACAGAAGTACCACTTGGTGTATCGCTCACCATCCAGTCAACGATGGTAGCCACCGGCGCGACCGCAGCAGTTCTGCGGTCGTTCTTACAACGCGCCGCGTTTCTGACCGCCATTTCCACAGCAGCAGCAGCAGCAGCAGCAGCAGCAAAGGATTGTCCCACATGCGTATCCACCTCCACCACGTGCACTGGCATTCCGTCCGCAGCTTGGAGGGAACACGACACAATACATGTGCTATACATGTGGCCGTGTCGGGCATTTTGCGAGGGACTGCCCCGAGCAGCGACAGGGCAGCGGACAAGCACCATATCAGGGTGCATCTCAACCCCGCAATCAGCCCAAGAAACCAGCACCAAAACCCGGCAACGTCCACCACATAGCTATCAAAAATGTGCCGGAAGGCAAACCCATCCTCGCGGGTACGTTTTCTCTACTTCATCATCCCGTAGTCATACTCTTTGACTCCGGTGCCACCCATAATTTCATACGCCAATCATATGTTGTCAAACACACATTACCTATCACTCCCACAGAAAGTCCATATTTGATTTGCTATCCAGGTGAGAAAATAGCAGCAGACATGAAAGTCCATAAAGCACAACTTATGATGGGTGGGAATATCTATACAACTTCTCTAATTATATTAGAGGGTCAAAAGCTCGATGTCATCTTAGGAATGTCGTGGCTACACCGTCATGGTGATGTTCTTGACATCATTCCAGGTGTGGTCCATATAAACTCTCCACTACATGAACAACATACTCTCATTCTAGACCGCCATATACAAGAAATTCCAGCCACATACAACACGGAAGCCACAAAGCTTGAGGACATTCGTGTGGTCCATGAATATCCGGACGTGTTTCCCGATGACCTTCTGGGTATGCCACCGGATAGGGACATCGTGTTCAAGATTGAACTTATTCCGGGAACCACGCCTATTTCTCGAGGGCCGTACAAGATGGCACCAAATGAGTTGGCAGAATTAAAGGAGCATTTGAAGGACCTGCTGGACAAAGGTCTAATACGCCCAAGTTCATCACCTTGGGGCTGCTCCGCATTGTTTGTGAAGAATAAGGACAAGACGATACGTCTATGTGTGGACTACCGTCCGCTCAATGCTGTGACGATCAAGAACAAGTATCCACTACTGTGTATCAATATTTTATTAGATCAATTAGTGGGTGCTAAGGTTTTCTTGAAGATGGATCTTTGGTCCAGATATCATCAAATAGAAATCCGATCGAAGGATATACCAAAGAAGGCATTCTCGACAAGATACGGGCTCTACGAATATATTGTCATGTCGTTCGAACTTACCAACGAGTTGAGGTTGAAGGTAACCCATGGGCGGGTCCCGCAAGTCATTGGCCTTTTCCACTGCGGGCATCCTTTGTGATGCCGGATCGGGTATGGCCACCCTATGGCCCTGGTGTGGCCCAATTATTATTGGACCAATTTAAACCAGTTGTCCGGGTGAGGTTTATTTAAACTTTTCAATTGAAAGAAAAATCTAGAAATGCTACAAACTTTGAAAATCAATTACTCCTAGTAGACTTGCTCAAATAATTCCGAATAAACTCTGGTGGACTTATCTTTATCCCATTTCTGCAGTGGTGCAATTTTTTGGACATGAAAGTCCCAGAATTTTCATAATTAATTCCTTTGACATAACTGCTTGGGAAATTAATTACTCCTGTTCTACTAATTGGAAATTTCCCAATTTTGGTTAGAACATTCATTCCAGTACACTTGATCCCCAGTAAAACTTTCAAGTTCATTGGACTTCATTTACTAGACCAAATACTGTGCAAATCCCCAATGTTCATAAAAAATTCAGAAATGTACAAAAACATTTCCAGATTTTATCCCAAACTTGTAAAATCAATTTCTCCATATAGGAAGGTCGTAAAATTATGAAACAAATTTCCTTAGAACCTGTAAGACCTTGTCTACCATGAACCTGTAACAAATTTTGAATTGTATCACCTATGTCTAGGGTGAGATATGTGCATTATATCTAAGGTGCTTGTTACTCCACTTGCATGACCCACAAATCATATCGAGTCTTGGTTTGGTCTACAGCTTGACGAGTAGAAAATGCCATGCTAATGTTTTGAGAAATCCAATAGAAGTTGAGTAGTTGGAATCTACTCGCAAGATAGGGTTTATTTCACACGGGATTGGTTTGAGTACATAACTGGATTATGAGTAAGAATATGAGACCGACTATTGATGGTTGTTATATACCAATTTCACCCATCAATATAGCTCAATTATGTGAAGGAAATATCATTTCTTGCACACATCACCTTTCTATTTAACTTATTTCCACTTGTACTTGGAGAAATTGGTGCATGGAGGCATTTTATACACAATTGAAGTGAAACAAGGGGTTGGATATTATAAAATACCATCCCAGCCAAACAAGCGTCGACATGTGGCACCACATTGATCAAATGGCCCACAAATAGAAGTATTCGAGGCCATCCAACGGTGTAGCACCCATATAAAGGGATGGTGCCCACCTGGATGTCACCCCAAGAAAGCATAGACTGTTTGGAGGGCTTACTAGGTCGGCTGACCCCCCTAGTCGGCCGACCTGATCTTTCCTCTAAACTCGGTCAGCTTCCATGTGTTGACACCTCCTGGCTTTAAGAAGTCAGTGGTGACTGATTCGCGCGCTTTTGGTGGCGGGAACCGACCCTTCTCATAGCTATAAATAGGACCTCTCACCCCTCACTTCAACACACACCATAGGAGCATCATTCTATTGTATACACTATTTCTCTTAGTCCTTAGTGGAGTTATACCGTAGAGAGGAGATCCTCTAGTCCCAAAGTACAAGTTGGGAAAGGTATGGCTCAAGTATCCTTTCATATATTTGTGACTTTATACATAATAAAGATATTATCTTTAGCCTTCTTTTATTCATATACATGGATGAAGCATTTCCTGTTTGATTGTTGATTCTATGTATGTGGTAGGAGTAGTCTTTATTATTATGCCATATCACTCTTAATCTATCATCATAAACACTACAAACCCCCGCTATAGTCTAATTAGTTATGATATGATCATATTAATATGAATCACTTGTGCTATATATCAACATTGTTTCAACGATAATTTATTTCATTGCCTTAGGATGGCTTGTGCCCGGGCTCTTAAAGTAATTACTTAATATGCTAGCATGGTGCTAGGATAGGAAGTAGCGTTGAATGTCTCGTAGACCCAAAGATTGAAGAAGTAGGCAGTATGTGGTGACAGCCCTATCTGTCCTTTGTAACCCTCCACGTTTTGCTATGCCACAGGCTCTTGGCGGGAGTCGCCTAGTGTTGCTAAGGGTAAACCCGTGCCCGATGTGTTGAACAACTTAGCATAAGTATTCACTATCAACATGCTCATTAGTACCTTACCTAGGCTATGTATATGTATATTAGAAGCATTGTAGGAGCAACTCCCCAACTCTAGGTCTAACCTCCACTAGGACCCATTTACCACATAGAATAGATTGCTTAGGTGTGTGTCACACTACACATATATTGTTAACTTACCCCTGTCTTTATAATTTATTAGTATCACTTAGCTTGATTATAAGAGTAGTGTTCACTTTACTCCATTGCCTTCCTTTGGGATAAATACGATACCCTTGGGAATACTCTTGGGTGAAATGCTACACGACAATTTCCGTGTGCTTGCGGACCTCATCTCTTTCGAGAGATGATTTGTGATGTAAGAAACATAAACAAGCATTTCTGGCGCCGTTGCCGGGGAAGGCAAAGGAAGTGAAGGATCGCTATCACTTGGGATTAAGCTATAGGTGCTAATAGTTATTAGACAAGATTACCCTTATTGGTTTTCTCTTTTTGTGGTGAAAACAGGGTATTGTTGGCTAACCATTCCATGTGATGGCCAACGAGGACCCTAGTGCTCAACTGCAAGATGATTCAAAGCATACCTCAAAAATACCTCAACAAATGTCCGCAAGGCAACACCATTGCCTTTCGTGGATGAATTTCAGCTTCCAGTAGGAGCAAAAAGTCATCCATCCCAAGCTCGGGGGAAGCTCCAAGAAGTTTTTCTTCATTTGCCTCCACCATTGGATGGATAGTTGGCTCTTCATCCAACAATCATATCATAGGTTGGCTCCACCAATCCATGACTACATTTGTGCTAGAGCTGAGGCAGTCCTATTCTCATTCACCATGGATGAGAATATGGTCTCTACGCAAGGGGTGGACTGAAGAGTGCTCTAGTTTCTTGAGCTTGGCATGCACACCACTTAACAAGGTGGACATGCTAGCTGACGAACTATACCTCTCGTTGAAGTATCATTAAAATCAAGCCGATGGAGAAGTGTTTGGATGATCATAGCAAAGGATATTCACATAATTTGTGAAAATTCATGTCAACATGGGCCACTTGGGGAATCATTTCCCTAAGACCCATGAGGATTCTTCCTTTCAAACACAACTCCAATGGCTATCACCTACAAGGAGGTGAAGGGTGAATCAATATCAACCATGTAATCAAGGAGGCTATAGGAATTCCAAGGGATTGAAGTTTAACTAGCCTACCTTGAAGTATCTTGTCTATGGCCAAACAAGAAATCAAGACAACATTTACATAATGTTCTTGGCCAAGCAAAAGAAACATAAAGAGTATTCAAGATCCAAGATATCCCACAATCACTTGTTGGGATTCCTACCCTTCGACCAAGCCCAAGCAACCAAGGGAAAGTGACATTGTGGATGAAGCATTTCTTGTTTGATTGTGGAGTCCATGTGTCATCATGCCAAACGAAGCTTTTGATCCATGATCAAAGTATGGGTTAACCTTATGGGATTTCAAGATGGTCGAAGTGACAACCCTAAAAGAAGGACAAGCCTCACCATTCTAATGAGAGAATATCTTCAAGAGGGAAAAGTCGTCACTACACCAACAAGTCTTCATCAAGATGACAGAGAGGCTCAGGCCACCATGTGGCCCACATGTCCAAATGAAATGCCAAATGAGATTTGGCATGACAAGCAAAAGAAGTTGTCCACATCTTCAACTCCGTGGTTGGACAACAAATCATCACACTAAACAAGACGGAGGTAAGTCCCACTCAAGGGACTTCAAAAATCGGTGAGTCCTTGCCAATAGGTTAATTATTAGTTATCTCATATTTGATTTCCCAAATTGCATATTTGAATTTCCCATCAAAACTTGCATTTGCATTTAGCATGTTTGAATTTTCACACTAGCATGTTGGAAAGTAAAATTTCCAACCTTCCTAAAACTAAACTTTTTAATTAGGAAATAAGTTTATTTGGATATGAACCTTGGGCATGACCTCTTGAATTCATCTACCTAATTAAAACAAAAAAATATTTCCCCTAATATTCATTGAATTTACATGTTGTTTCAAGTTGGGAAAAACAATTTGGCAGAGTACAACATGCTTTTGAGCCAACGTAACCCATTTTTGAGGTTTTTTGTTTGTTCTTGATTTTAGTGCAGCCAAGACAAAATTTGTAAATAGGTTGGAAGGCCCCATCAAGCGCATATCCCTCCATCGATCTCATTTTGAGTTCATGGTGGAGGAATGCTCAAGATGGTGGCCCAATGGAGGAGAAAGATTAAGCCCATTCAACTCCAACCTCAACTTGACATTGAACTTGAAGGCTTCACCAAAATTCATGGTTTTGAGTTCCTCACAGAACGATCTTCAACCAAGACTGCTCTTCAATTGAGGTACAAGTTTAAAATTTTCCGTTGTTTGAATTGCATTAGGATTGGATTATTTTTGCTTACATTGGTAAGGAAGGTTTACACCTTCTCATCATTCAATTCTTATACATCCTCACGAGAGTAAGTGTTGACATTACTCTTTTTGATTCTTAAAAAAAAAAGAATGTCACCTTACATGGGAATATATTTAAACAAGTACATAGAATTTCATAAGCATTGCTAAAATTGACTTAGACATTTTCTGCCTAGGTAATTGTCGGTACCCTGCGTACCGGGTACCCCACTACACTGCAAGAAAAGCCAGGAGTTCCACCTGTCAGTTGAAGACCTCCGAAGGCTCCACGTGCCCCGTAGCACTGGACCCGCCTCCCTCCTTAAGATAGCTCAAGCACTGTCACGTGTAAGGTAAGGTCAGACCTAACTCCTTGTACAGGAAAGCTCAGGTCGTGCCACGTGCCCAGTGCCCCGGGCCTAACCCCCAGTAGAGGGAAGATCCAGTGCTGCCACGTGTACAAGCGGCTCTGGACCTGCCGCCCCACAGTGGAAAGCTCCAGAGCTGCAACGTGTCGAGTGTCCGAACCTAAACCTGCAATGGGAAGATAGACGGTTCTCCAATGGTGCGGACATTCAAGGGACAGTTAAAACTATCGTTACAAGACCTGATTATGTGTCATTGATGACACAAGATCAAATGGCCTTTAGTATCGATAACGCCACCATTAAGGCCCGTTATCACTGTTAAATGTACTTAATACATACAGATCGTGTATTAGATAATTAAACACCGTAGGGGCCACATGTCGGGCCAGACAGCCAGTGTAATGGCCAGCCCTTGGACTATAAAAGGGTTGCACCGCACGGTATAGGGACAACTAAGCTCATACGCACACAAGCCACCGCATACCCATACATCAACACACATCCCGTGGAGTACGGTGTTACGCTTAGGCAGCCCGAACCACATAAAAATTCCCCTTGTCACTGTCTTGTTAATAATCTCACACGCACCCCAACCAATCAACCCCCGCGGGCTATGATTTAGTAGTACCGGGGGAAGTATTGATCACACACATTGACATTTGGCGCGCCAGGTAGGGGCGCATGATATTTCAAGATGGTTAACTCTGCGGTAGCATCATCCAACGGCAACACCCGACAGCCGCACGGAGGAAATCCCTCCAATGCTCATCAGCCAGTTGGCGTTGTTGTCTCTGCGGGTATTGCTACATCACCACCACCACCTGCTCTGGCTACCAACGCAAGACAACAAGATGGTGCCCTTGTGTCAGTGACTGCATCGACAAACAACCCAGAGAATGTGCTAATTGTTGTGCGTACTCTACTTCAGCGCCTGCCAGTGGTTGGAGCTCCTCTCGCAGCCATGGAACAGTGGCATACTGATGTTGAATATCTGGTTGCAGCTGCAGCCGATGCCACCAGTAACAAAGGCCCGCCCCCTGCTAGGCAGATAACCTCTCAGCGAACGACCTTGTTTGGCAGACTTGGCCCTCAAGTTTCACAGCACAGGAGACGTGATGTGTCCCAACAAGTGATGTCGCTACCCTCCGGGGCATGTCACACTCATACGGCGTCGAGGCTCTCGACCCATGATCTCCAGTCGAAGCTTGAACGTCGTTACAGGCAGCAGGACGACCGTGTCCACATCAGGCTTGCTCGCAAGAGGTGAGAAGATCGAGAAAATCCTTCTCCTTTGGGAGTAGGGGGCGGCTGTTCGGCCCTTGCCATGCACCTTTGCATGGTCCGATGGCTGCAGAAGTTTCGAACTCATCTGTCGGAGAAATACGATGGGACTGTCAACCCCGTCGAGTACCTCCAAATCTACTCCACCACCATTCTCGCTGTGGGGGGGGGGGGGGGCAATGAGGCCGTGATGGCCAAATATTTTCCTGTGGCTCTGACTGGGATAGCCAAATCCTTGTTTATGAGTCTCCCGCCTGACTCCATCAACATTTGGGCGGAGCTATGCAACCAGTTCATAGCCAACTTTCGGAGTTCCTACACCCGACATGGCACAGAACTTGGTATGTTCCCCGTACAACATAATTCGGGGGAGTCACCACGATCATTCATCCAGCATTTCTCCCAGGTACGGAACACCATTCCTTCTATCTCCAACGCATCTGTTGTTGTAGCATTTTGATAGGGCGTCCGAGACAAGAAGATGTTGGAGAAGTTGGCGACGAAAGAAGTCACCAGTGTCATGGAACTCTTCAGTTTGGCCGACAAATGCGCCAGGGCTGCTGAGGGCCGCGAAACGCACACCAAGCCAGCTCCGGAGGCTAACAAAAAGTTTTCCAAGGCTGAAGCCACTACAGCCGATAGTGGAAAGAAGAACAAAAAGTCCAACAGCAAGAAGAAGTTGTCAGCCAACATGCCTACTGCTGCAGCAGCTGCAGCTCTGGGTGGCCGGGGGCCACGACCCGAGAAGCGACCTTGACCTTCATCTGAAGACGACGACGGTCCAAAGATGTGGTGTCCGATCCACAAAACGGACACCCACAATTTTGAAGATTGTCGAGAGGTTCAAAACCTTGTCGAGCGCTTCAACAAGCGCCGAGAAGAAGCTGCTTTCTGCCAGCGGGAAGGAAAGCAGAAAGTCGACTTTCACAGCTAGGCTTTCAGGACCCCAAGGAGGTCATGAACGCTGTGTACAACACCGTCGACGACGACCCTGACATCTCTGACAACGAGCATCGGAAGACCCTCAATACCATTTATGGAGGGTCCTAGGATATCACCTCCCGCCGCGTCCTCAAGACAATGCGTCGGCAGATGGCTGGCACACCTCCTACCGCCAAGGCAGAACCCCATCAGAAGTTGATGGACACTTCCATCACTTTTGATGCTACAGATTGTCCATGAAACATGATCAGAGCTGGACAACTGCCATTGATGGTGTCCCCTACCATCAATAATGTCCAGCTCTACCATGTCTTGTTGGACAGAGGGTCAGGACTCAAACTCCTCTGCTATGATGCTTTCATCAAGATCCAGCTCCGACTCTCAGACCTTTGCCCCTCATGTCCTTTCTTTGAGGTAGTTCCGGGGACCATCAGTCCTCTCGGCTCAATTACTCTTCCAGTGACATTTCGGACTTGGGAGAATTACAAAACCGAGAAGCTGGTCTTCGACGTGGTGCACATCAGCTTACCCTTCAACACCATCCTAGGAAGGCCAGCCCTGTATAGGTTTATGGCCGTAGCTCACTACGGCTATTTGGTGTTCAAGATGCCGACACCTTCAGGCGTTCTCCAGATCCGCGGGGACCGCACTGCGGGATTCACTGTGCTTGAAGAACTCCACGCGCTTGAAATGGCGCAAGAGGAAGCATCCAACAAGGAGCGAGCTGCTCAACCTGCGAGCACTTGTCACCGAGGCTCAACCTCTACATCACACGTGCAGCCAAGCGGCGACACAGACATTATCGTCAAAGCCGTCCAAATTGGTTCTGATGCTGCCCAGACCACTCGTATATCGGGAGGTCTGGACAACAAATAGGAACTCGAGCTCCTCACTTTCCTCCATGCGAATGTTGACATGTTTGCCTGACAACCATCAAAGATGTATGGTATCCCTGGGGTGGTGATTGAGCACCGTCTGAAGATATATCCCAACGCACGGCCTATACACCAGAAGCCCCAAAAGCAATCAGTCGAGCAGCCAAACTTTATTCAACAAGAAATCAAGAAGTTGCTCGAAGCTGGTTTCATCCGGGAGGTTCATCATCCATGATGGTTGGCAAATCAAGTCGTTGTACCCAAGGCCGGCGGGAATTTTCGGATGTGTATCGACTACACCACCTTGAATAAGACATGTCCAAAGGATCCATTTCCACTACCTAGGTTAGACCAGAAAGTGGACTCCACGTCTGGATGTGAGCTATTGTGTTTGCTAGATGCATACTCCGGATATCATCAAATCCAAATGACTAGGGAAGATGAAGAGCATACTGCTTTCATAATAGTGGATGGATTGTATTGTTACACTGCCATGCTGTTTGGTCTCAAAAATGTTGCTTCAACTTTTGTGTGAGCCATGCAAAAAACATTTGAAGAGCTTATTAGGGACTTGGTGGAGGTATACGTCGATGACATCGTCGTGAAGGTCAAGAATAAGGAATGACTCCTTGATAACCTGCAAGCCATCTTTGACAAGCTGCGCATGACACGCACTAAGCTAAACCCGGACAAGTGTGTCTTCTGGGTTAGCTCCGGAAAGCTCCTTGCATTCTTTGTGACTCACGAAGGAATTGATGCGAATCCGGTGAAGATCAATGCTATTGAAGACATGCGGCCCCTAGCCCGCATCAAGGATATCCAGAAGCTAACTAGATGTCTAGCTGCGCTTAGTTGGTTCATCTCAAGACTGGTAGAACGGGCGCTTCCTTTCTTCAAGTTATTAAGGAAGTCTGGACCATTCCACTGGTCTGAAGAAGCAGAAAAGGCATTCCAAGAGCTCAAGCAGCTCCTCACCACACTACCAATATTGGTAGCTTCGAATGCTAGTGAGCCTCTTTTGCTTTACATTTCGACAACTACAGAGGTTGTCAGCATGGTCCTGGTCGCGGAAAGACCAGAACCACCTACAGTTCAGGAGCCCAGACCCCTCTGGGAGAGTCCAGAGCTACCTGAAGGCGAGTCTGGGTCCCAGCCCCCATGCACAGATCTTCAAGGCAAGCTGCCGAAGGATCAACCTCTCTCATCTGTGGGAGTTCACATGGCTGAAGAAGAAATTCCGAACCCATCCGGGAGGGTTTGGGAAGCTCAAGAAGAATTTCCAAACACCTGTGGGAGGGTCCGAGTAAATGAGGAAGAAGATTTGGGCCCTTCCGGGAAGGTCTGAAGTATCCAGCAGCCATTGTACTTCATCAGTGAAGTACTCAACGATGCCAAGACCCGATACATTGAGGTGCATAAGCTGCTTTTTGCAGTGGTTATTGCCTCAAGGAAGCTACGTCTCTATGTCCAAGCCCATAAGATATCAATGGTAACCTCTTATCCACTGCATGTTATACTACATAACCCCAATTCTACTAGGAATATTGCAAAGTGGGCAGCGGAGTTGGCATAGTTCAATCTCGAATTCTTGCCTCGACATGCTATCAAGTGTCAGGCATTGGATAACTTATTGGCAGAGTTGACCCCTTCTTTATCAAATCCAGGGGGCCCCAGTGACCAGAAGCCGGAACCCAAGGTCCCAGTCTTCACTGAGCCTCACTCGACTCTCTACTCCGACGGTTCCATGCAAAAGCAGGGGTTCGGAGCTTGAAATCTTCTCCTCGCTCCGTCGGGGAGAAGGTCAAGTACATTGTACACCTTGATTTCAAGGCAACCAACAACATGGCAGAGTATGAAGATCTCATCCATGGGCTCAAGGTGGCGCTATCATATGGCATCAAGCAGATGCTGGTGAAGAGAGATTTGCATCTCATTGTCGAGCAAGTCAAGGGCAAATGCAGCTGCAACAACCCACAACTCGTTGCTTACCTCCTTGAAGTCCAGAAGCATCAGAAGGAGTTCCACGTCCTGGATCTCTGCCATGTCCAGTGTCTTGACAACGCTAAAGCTGATGAACTCTCGATGAAGGCTTCAACTGGAGCTCAAGATCTCGATGGAGTTTTTTTAGGAGGTTGTCAAGACCAATCGCCCAGTCTGCCGAACTGAGTGAAGGGGGCGAGACCATCACTTCAGAGCTGGCAGTCCTGGTGACCCTGTTACCATGGCGTCCACCAAGGGTCGTAGGCGCTGCAGGAAGCTCCGAGCAACCCAACGCACCAGATTCGGGAGCTCAAGTGAGCTTAGATGCATGGATCTCGAAGATCCAGAGCTACTTTAAAGACAACATCCTTCATGAAGATGGTGCATCCGCTGATCGGATCATCAGATTGCTAAAAGATACACGCTAGTAGAAGGGGATCTTTACTAGCGCGGTGCCAACGACGTCCTAATGCGGTGCATAGCAAGGGAATAAGGCCGTGAGCTCCTCGCAGAAATCCATGGAGGCGAGTGTGGGAACCATGCGTCTTCCCGCACGTTGGTCGGTAAAGCCTTCCGGCATGGCTTCTACTGGCCTACATCACTCTAGGATGCAGTTGAGCTGGTAAAAAAGTGTGAAGCATGCCTGTTCCATGCGAAACAAATTCACACATCGGATCAGTCACTGCAAATGAAACCTCCTACATGGCCATTCGTAGTGTGCGGGGATGGACATTTTGGGACCTTTTCCAAAATCCGTTGGAGGTTATAGGTTCTTGTACGTCGCCATCGACAAGTTCACCAAGTGGCCGGAAGCAACTCCAGTTGTGACTATCAACAAGCAATCAACTATCAAGTTCTTGAAGTCCATAGTCTGCAGATTTGGAGTTCCGAACAGAGTCATCACTGACAACAGAACCCAATTCACAAGTGCAGCATTCCAAGAATATTGCGAAGACCTCGGCAAACGAGTCAATTATAAATCAGTAGCTCACCCAGCAAGTAATGGCCAAGCCAAGAGATCAAATGCCGAAATATTAAAAGGACTCAAGACACGCACTTATGAGCGCCTAAAGAAACATGGATCTAACTGGATAGAGGAGCTTCCGTCCGCATTGTGGGAGAGCAGGACAACACCTAGTCGGTCAACTGGGGAGACACCCTTCTTCCTCGTGTACAGAGCTGAAGCGGTCCTTCCTCCAGTAATCACATTGGGGTCACTCTAGGTCTGGACCTTCGACGAAGTCACGCAGGACAAGCTCCGACGTGAAGGCGTTGACCCCATAGACGAGGGAAGGTGCAAAGCAGCTTTTCGGAATGCACGATATCAACAGACGCTCCGGCGCTATCACCAAAGGCATGTGCACAACCGATAGCTTTGAGAAGGCGATCTGGTGCTGCGTAGAATACTAATTCGTGAAGGGATGAACAAACTGTCCCCCAGCTGGGAAGGATCCTTCCGAGTGATCAAAGCATCCCGTCCCGGATGCGTTTGCTTGGCAACAGAGGAAGGGACTCCGCTTCCCAATCCTTGGAACATCGAGCACCTCCGAAAGTTTTATTCTTAATTTCACGAAGGTGAGTCTATAATTACACACGATGTAAGTTATAAAGTCTATACACAAAATCGGGTAAGTCCTAAAGGAGGACATCCGGACCCCTCCGGGAGGGTCCGACAAGTTGAAGCCCACCTAACTTGGTCCCTGTACTGAATGTGCGGCTTACCTATCCTAGGTTAGAACAAGATGAATAGCACACATGGCCTGGTTCTGTACTGCAAGTGTGTCCTTGTCTCCCCTGTAATTCGGACCTATAATGAAAGACATTGTTGTGTGAAGGCAGACTCCACGTGCATTAATTTTGTACAGGCTCATTTTATTTTTATTATCTTTTCCTTCTCATCTATAACGAAGTTATGCAATTCTTTTTGAGATTTAGTCTGAATTATTCATATGATATACGAGTTATATTATTGATCTTTTTTGTATCTTAGCATTGCTAGATGGTCTATGTGCCTGGACGCCAAGGCCAAAGATAGGTCTGGAGTGCGCTATTGACCTAGACTGGTCCAGCACCCTAAGTACGCCACTCTACCTATATTCCGGCAGGCCTCAGTAGACGGGTCCAGAAGGCATTCGAATATGAAGAGATTACATCAATTTACTTGTTGTCATGTTGAATTTCGTCGAACTTAAATTTCAAATAAGAACAGTAAGCCGCAAACAATTTATAGACAAGAGGATGAATTTTACTGTTTTTCTTGTCTTTAACACCTTGGAAAAATGGAAAGTTCATGGTGATGGTGGATGTTGCCAGAGCCACTAAGCTCCGACAACCCCCAGGGGGCACGCCGTCAACGTTTCTAATGTTGAAAGTGGGCTTCCTTGGAGCTAACAAGCTCCGGCAACTCGCACGGGGGGCCAGCCATCGACGTGAAGAATAAATGGCAATCCAAGTGAAGATGGCGAAGAAATCACCCTGAAGGGATTCGCCGTCGATGTAGTATACGTTGATGGTGGATATTGTCGAAGCCGAAAAGATCCGATGATCCCAGGGGCCCGCTGTCAACACTCTAAGTGTTGATAGTGGGCGCAATCGAAGCTATAAAGCTTCGACAACCCCCAAGGGGCCCGCCATCGATGCTATATGTGTTAGGAGTGGGCGCCGTCGGACCTATCAAGCTCTGACACTTTCCCAGGAGGCCCGTTGTCAAAGCTCTATGTGTTGGCATTGGGCACCGTCGGACCTGTCAAGCTCCGACACCTCCCTGGAGGCCCGTTGTCGATGCTTTATGTGTTTGCAGTGGGCACCGTCGGACCTATCAAGCTTCGACACCTCCAAGGGGGCCCGCCGTCGACGCTCAATCTGTTGGCAGTGGGCTCTGTCAGACCCATCAAGCTCTGACACCTCCCAGGGGCCCACTGTCGACGCTCAATGTGTTTGCAGTGGGCACTGTTGGACCTATCAAGCTTCGACACCTCCCAGGGGGCCGCCGTCGGTGTCACAAAGGGTCCCTAGAGATGTCAGAAGTAAACTTCAGACCTAAGAGCTAAGCGTTCTAGCTACAAGTTCAAAGCGCTCAAGACATTATAAGATCCTTATGGTATATGTTCGCAATCCAATTGTGTACATTTACCAGGGGGACAATAAGATAAAGGACAATGCATTAAAGACAAATACAGAATAGAATTCATTCATTCAAAAAGATTGGATTTCATTCATTCGATGATTGGATTACAAAATTGGAGAAGTACAAGTAAAGGAAGAAGAAGAAGGTCCTAGGTCCTATGGAAATACAAGGCAACTTTCTGGGCAGCTTCTTGAACATTGGCCATGGCGGCATCTTCCACCTCCGCAATGGTTTCTTCGAACACCAGATCTAGAGAAAGTTGGGAGTCTTGGCTTTTGAAACACGTCAGCACATATTCGGCGACGTTCTTGGCCAGAGACTTTCCCTCTGTCTCCAGTTGGTCGACGATGACGTTACCCATTGCGTCCAACTTGTTGCTTGTAGAGCTCAGCACCACCAGCGCCTTGTCCATCTCTGGCTTCGAGTCATCCGTACGTACAGGGCTGAAGCCAAGCGGCATCAAATCCTCGTTAGCATGCCCCAGGAACTCCCAGATTTTCTTGGACTCCATTGCCATCGAATTCTTGAGTTCCTCCAGCGACCTTCCGGCGACTGCAAGCTTCGAACCTTCCCGGGCGATGTGCTCTACCTCTTTGGCATGTTGCTGAATACTCTTAGCCACCTGCTTTTCACGGTCGGCAAGCTCTAACTCCCAAAGGTGGATGCAGTTCCGACAGTTTGCCAGGTCCTTCTCCCTGCCTTTCACCTTCTCCTTTCTGGTCATGACATCAGCTTCTCTTTTGGAGAGCTCCTACCCCATCTTCTAGTGTTTCTCCTACTCCTGCTTGCACCCCTGCTCAGCCTTTTTAGTGCGGTCAACCAAGGTTTCCTCCCCCAAAGACAGCCTCTGGGCGAGCTCCTCTTCTCTCTTCAAAATATCCTCCTGCTTTTCCAGGAGCTTCTCCTCCCTCTCGTTGAGGTCCGCCCTGCGCTAGAGGAGCTTTTCATTTAATTCATTCAGGCTATCCTGACGATCATCAGCAGCCTCATTGGTCTCCCTAGCATGGTGTAAAATCTCTCCAGCCTTATTGTCGAGAGCCTTAATGGCAGCTTCCCACTCGTTCAGCAAGCGGTCCCTCAGTGCTAACCGAACCTTCTCCTTGGCCACCCATTCCCGCTGGTCGGCATGCCTTGACTGTGTTACCTTTGTCTCAAAGTGAAGCCTGTTGTGCCAATGACTCAAAGTGTTGCACTCTTCTTCGAGAGTCTCGTTTTCATAGTTGAAGGCTAGTTGAACTTGGCGCGGACTGGAGCAGGTGTTGTCAATAGACATCACAAAAGGAATTAGCTCCGGACCAGCCTAGATCTCTCCTTTTGGCTCAAGCGAATCTTCAAAAATATCAATGGGGTCCCACGGCACAAGCGTGATCCCCTGTATCTCCACGGCACTAGGACCAACTTCGGGAGTTGATGAAGAAGGTCCACCCGCCGGATCTTCAATCATCAGCTCTGGGGCGGAGGACCTACAGTTGAGTCTTGTGGGTACTCTAGCTCCGACATAGACTCCTCCGGAGTAATCACCTCTGGAGTGGATGCTGCAGCTTCGACCGAAGCTCCCTCTGACTTCGACTCAGGTGTCGGGACTTCAACTTCTTCCGGCTCAGGTGCTGGAGCTTCAGTTACCTCCGGCTTAGGTGCCAGAGCTTTGGTAGTCTCCTACTCCAAGGTCGGAGCTTCAACTTTTCCGGCTCAGAGGCCGGAGCTTTAGTTATCTCCAGCTCAGGTGTCGGAGCTTGTGCCACCTCCGTCTCTGGATCAGGAACTTCAACCGTCGACGCCGAAATCGTTGGTGCTTCATCACGAGCATCTCCCCTATGGTGCGGCACTACCACGGGAGCCTCTACTGATGACTCTGCATCAAGTCCACGACAGTTGGCACCAGAACTGCTGTGTCTTCAGCCACCACTTGAGGAGGCACAGAGGTTGAAGCCGGAGCTTCCGCCTGCACAGCCCCAGTTGCTGTAGCAGGAGCCGAAGTTTTGGTCTTCTTTTTTGACACCCTGGAAACAAAAGATCGAAAAAATTCAATACATGATAAAGACAAAATTAGCACCTGAAGGTGAGATGACAATGCTTACCTGGGGATGTTACCGCTCCAGTCAGCGTAGAACCTCTTCATCGGGCAGTCAGAGCCAGAACCCACCGTCGTCGGTGTGGTGGAGGCTCCGGACTGCTGCCCGGAACTTGCCGCAGCTGCTGGCGTTACCTCAGCCGAGACCTCCCTCGGCTGAGAAGGACTTTCGGACCTGGAGCCCGTAGCCGGCACTAGAGCAAGAGTCGATTTGCCAGAGCTAGCGCCCCTCGAGCGCGTCGGCACCAAAGGAGGAGTGGTCGTTGAAGCTCTGCTTGGCCGGGGACCAGAAGCTGCTCGAGATGGAGCTGACCTGAGCGAGCTCCCATCAGCATGTCTCAACTTCCTCTTCCGGCTGGAAGATTCGGTCGGCTCCTTGCCCTTGCCCTTGCCCTTGCTAACATCATCAACCTTCTGGCTCAGAGTAGTGGCGACCACCCTTCCTGAAGCTCCAGGAATTGCAATCCTGGAGGTCTTGTGTCTCTCAACAACGCTGAGGTCGTCCAGCTCTGGCATTCTCCTCTGGAGCTCCCTACTAACCTCTAGAACCATGTTCAGAGGGAGGAAGGTAGCTGGCGGGGTCAAGGCGTACTGCTTCAAGTCTTGGTGATCTTGAGGTTATGGAGACTATGGCTGACATAGAAGAGGTATTTTTATTAGATTAAAAATGTAAAACATTCTTGCTGTTTGGAAAATCTAGTATACTTAATCTTTCGTTTATTCATTATCTTCTAGGATCAGGACATTGAAAGTGATCCAGATGTGATGGATGATGCTGAGGAGTTGTTTGGGAAATGGTGAAAGAGCATGTATGAGCTTTTCCAATTTGTGTACATGTCAGTTAATGTAAATGCTTGATTTGCATGTATGAGCCATGAGGAGCTTTTTAATTCAGTTCTGGTAGCTTTTCTATTTTTTTTTCTCAAAATTTGCTAGATCCTCTATTACCTGCTATGCACCATATTTGGTGAACCAATTCTGCAGAATATACCTGTTCTTAATCATAGCATGTTATCTTGGCAAATAACATGTGATTCTTTGTTTAAATCGGAATTCTGCAAACTGTATGACTTGTTATTCTGCTACTAGTTTGTTTGTGTCATCTGAATATATTGGCATCATGTGTCCTTTGTTTGTAGACCTGCAGACCAGAAGAAATGAGGAAATTTTGCGTTGTCCGAATTTTGAAGCTGAAATAGAATTACCTGCAGACCTACATACCATAAGAATGTTCGCGTTATCTTTTGACCTCTGTGTTGCAGACTAACCAGACATCTGTTTTTGTCTTAGTGTTGTTTTAATATCGAACAATGTAATGAATTCTTGTGCTTTGAAACTGATACTATGAAATTCAAACTCAACTTGGTGAGTTGGTGTGCTATACTGCTATGTACAGATTATGCTCGTGTTGTTGAATGTTTTGATGAATGTAGAATGTATGGAAATTGTGAGATAAATGAATGTTTCTTATTTGATAACACATCTTGATTTGGATGAATATTTATTTACGTATGGACAATGCACATGTACAGTGGTGAAAGTTCCAAAAAAAGTTCCGTAACTGTTCCGGTATTGATATAATTCCGTTCAGATAATTCCGTTGCCGATTTTCCGAAGTTTCCGATATCGTAATCGTTTCCAATAATTTCGTTTCCGACTCCGTTTCCGGAAAATAAATATGAAAATAAAAATGATTTGTCTCTTTTTCCGTTCGTTTCCGACCGTTTTCATCCCTAATGTCCCCTGTGGTCCGGCACTACCACGGGAACCTCTGCCGACGACTCTGCATCAAGTCCACGACAGTTGGCACCATAACTGATGTGTCTTCAGCCACCACTTGAGGAGGCACAGGGGTTGAAGCCGGAGCTTCTGCCAGCACAACCCCAGTTGCTATAGCAGGAGCTGAAGTTTCGGTCTTCTTTTTTGACACCCTGGAAACAAAAGATCGAAAAAATTCAATACATGATAAAGACAAAATTAGCACCTGAAGGTGATATGACAATGCTTACCTGGGGAAGCTACCGCTCCAGTCAGCGCGGAACCTCTTCATCGGGCAGTCAGAGCCAGAACCCACCGTCGTCGGTGTGGTGGAGGCTCCGGACTGCTGCCCAAAACTTGTCGCAGCTGCTGGCGTTACCTCAGCCGAGACCTCCCTCGGCTGAGAAGGAGTTTCGGACCTGGAGCCCGTAGTCGGCACTAGAGCCAGAGTCAATTTGCCGGAGCTAGCGCCCCTCGAGCGAGCTGGCACTAAAGGAGGCGTGGTCATTGAAGCTCTGCTTGGCCGGGGACCAGAAGCTGCTCGAGATGGAGCTGACATGATTGAGCTCCCATCATCATGTCTCAACTTCCTCTTCCGGCTAGAAGATTCGATCGGCTCCTTGCCCTTGCCCTTGCCCTTGCCCTTGCTGACATCATCAACCTTCTGGCTCAGAGTAGTGGTGACCACCCTTTCTGAAGCTCCAGGAATTGCAATCCTGGAGGTCTTGCGTCTCTCAACAACGCTGAGGTCGTCCAGCTCCGCCATTCTCCCCCGGAGCTCCCTACTGACCTCTAGAACCATGTTCAGAGGAAGGAAGGCAGCTGGCGGGGTCAAGGCGTCGCGGGAGATAGCCCCATGTTGAAACTTCTGGAGATGGAGCTTCAAGGCTTCATCATCCAAGTTAGTATTAAAACTGGCTTCAATCTGTTTGTGATCCATCTCAGTGGCGCCCACTTGTTCACCAGGAAGTTGCCGAAGACCATCTGAGGGTTCACGCCACCCTCTACGCACTCCTGAATCCTCCTCAGGGTGGTCTTGTATGCTTCAGACAGCTCCGGAACTGCATTCCAGGCGTTGGTGTCGACATTAGGGAGGCTCCTGTGCAACTCCAATCTCTAGTGCTCCTCCACTGCGATGATCACCCAGTCTTTCTTCCAGTTGTCCCATTTGCCAAAAGGAAAGGTCTTCAAGTACTTGAAGGGGCTGTTCTTGCGCTTCATGAAGTAATAGAAGCCAATCAGTTTCGTCCCCGTGCCGGTAGTGTGGACCGTGAAGAAGGTCCGGAAGAGCTCGATGCATGTCGGCACACCCACCCATATCTCGTAGAAGTGGACGAAGGTCGCCACAAGCAAGGAGTGGGGGCCGAGGTGGTGAAGCTGTAGACCGTAGAAGTCCAGCAGCATCAACAGGAAGCTTGAAAATGGTGGGATCCAACCCACCATGGCGTATGCCGAGAAGAAAATGATCCCGTCAGTGCGCTTCTTATTGAAGACAAGCTTGCCGAAGCGGATGTCATTGTTGAAGGAGTCGCCGGACCACCCCATGTAGGTTCGGACGCTTTTCAAAACTTCATCGTTAGTGATGTTGCTGCGGGGAAGACCCAACTCCATCGCGGAGGGAGCGAAAGTTTGAAGGTCTATGCAAAGGTTGGGAGGCTCTGAGTGCAATTTTGAATGAAAGCGTAAAGAGTCCTCAAACCGTGCGGACTTTCCTTCTTAAGTAAGCCTCCGCAACACTTGGATGGAAATCGCAGTGGGATCAAGATCACACTTAAGAAACCTACCCCGTCAATGACAAATGGGGCCGGGTTCACTTCGGCGGAAAAGTCGAAGTTAATACCCCTGGCGAACCGTTGTCATGATGGGAAGTTGGAAGCCCGAGAGCGGCAGCCTGACAGTGCGCTCGGAACCGATATGGTTTTTGTATTGGGAACCAGCGACCTTCAATTGCGTGAGGTCCGCACGCCAGGATCTCACCTTCCGCATCAAAAAGAGCCATGTGACGGTGGTTTAACTATGGACCATCGCCTCAACGGCCCATGAAAAGACCATTGAAGCTGCAGCACGGGAATCGAAGATCGCCCCACCTCTGGTAGAATAAATTAACCCAAAGGGTTTCTGCCAAAAGGTGGGCCCGGTGGCCACTGTCGGTACCCTGCGTACCAGGTACCCCACTACACCATAAGAAAAGCCACGGAGTTCCACCTATCAGTGTTGAGGACCTCCGAAGGCTCCACGTGTCCCGTAGCACTGGACCCGCCTCCCTCATTAGGGTAGCTTCGGCGCTGCCATGTGTAAGGTAAGGTCGGACCTAACTCCTTGTATAGGAAAGCTCCGGTCCTGCCATGTGCCCAGTGCCCCGGACCTAACCCCCAGTAGAGGGAAGCTCGAGTGCTGCCACATGTACAAGCGGCTCTGGACCTTCCTACCCACAGTGGGAAGCTCCAGAGCTTCCACGTGTCGAGCCTCCGGACCTTAACCTACAACGGGAAGATAGACGGTTCTCCAATGGTGCGGACATTCAAGGGATAGTTAAAACTACTGTTACAAGAGATGATTACGTGTCATTAATTCCATATTAATGACACACGATTAGATGGCATTTAGTACTGGTAACGCTGCCATTAAGGCGCATTATCATTGTTAAATGTACTTAATACATACAGATCACGTAGTAGGTAATTGAACAGTGTTGGGGCCACATGTCGGGCCAGGCAGCCAGTGTAATGGCCAGACCTTGGACTATAAAAGGGTTGCGCTACACGGTACAGGGACAAATAAGCTTATACGCACACAAGCCACCACATACTCAAACATCAACACACATCCCATGGAGTACGGTGTTACACTCAGGCGGTCTGAACCACGTCGCAATTCCTTGTGTCACTGTCTTGTTCATAATCTGACGCGCGCCCCAACCAATCACGAACCTCCGAGGGCTACAATTTAGTAGTACCACTGGAAGTGTCGATCACACACTTTGACGGTAATGCTTATGGAATTACTTAATGGTTGAATTGGTATGTAGCTACCTAGGAATAGTGATCTCCATAATTTTGATTTTAAACTCATTCATGCGTGGATCACTAAATTTCAAATTCGTAGTCAAGAAAATAAAAATATTTAGGAGGATAAAATTGAGAATCTTGCTTGCCATGAACCCCATGATAAATATTTGGTCTTGTAAAAAAAATATGATGGTTAGCAATTTTACAAGACGAAGGGATCCATATAGTGTATTTATATCTCTTGCATTGCTATGGGTAGGAGCTTTAGAAAATGTTCAACTTGAATTATCCATAAAGCCCCACTCCTAGCAATGATTCATACATTGTTCATTAATACACTGGAAATTTGACCCAATGCATCTTTGTTCTTGTCCCCCCACCCCCCGTGCGTACAAATGAAGGCCCGGTTACCTAACGCTAAGATTCATATGTACAAGTATCGGGAGCTAATTATCCCTCTCTATCATAGAGAGGATGTTTGCTGTAGTAAAATAACAATGTAGGCATTCAAAGATTCGATTGTTGCAAACCATAAGAACATTCCATTTCAATATCTCTTGGCCAAGGAGTAAATTAGGATGGTTGCTACCTATCGGAAATTAAGCCCGATGGTCAACCAAAACTATACGAGGCCAGAGATTTGACATGGAAACCCTCTGTGAGCAACCAATGGGCTGCTATGAATATGTGAGAGCATTAAGCTCTCAACTATTCTAAGCACTCATTCAAGCTCAAGGGAATTGCCACCATCATGTAGAATTTAACTAGCGCAAAACTGCATGGATCGTGTAGAACCTAGCCAATATAGCTCTATAAAAAGACATCATGGATCATGTAGAACTTACCTAGCACAAAACTGGACTTTAGGGCGTCGCAGGGAGGTGTCGGCAATGAAGAGGTTCGGTAGATCCCGTAAAACTTGGTCGCCCGGCATTCTACCCACGAGTCACCACCACCAAGAGCTTCGATGTGTCACTGCGAGATCCATGGGGAAAAAATTGTAAAAACCATGGGAAATGAAAACACGGGAATTTCATAGGAATACAAGTTTGGAACACAAGACAGAAATACAACACATTTGGAGTACTACGAGATCACGGGAAGGGTGGTGAAGTACTGTGTCGGGAACGGAGGCCAGTGTTTCCATTTATACACATCATGGCTGAAATAGGGCTACAATAGGTGGGACTGAAATTGAAGGTGTGGGGAGTGAAAATTGAATTGTCAAAATATCAATTGTGGCACGCCAAGCAGAACAAAAAATATTTTATGGGCGTGGAGAATTTGGTGCTAGACGTGCCCATGTGCACGCATGCAATCATGATTAATTACATGTCATGGTGCATCGATTTCAACTCATGGTGCATGTAGCTTGAGGGGTAAACTTCTTCGGACAACTTCCTTGCTTCTTAACTACAGTATGGCCTAGTTGCTTGCTCGCCGTGCAACCGCTAGCTCCCCTTCATCTTTGTTGCCATGCATGGAGATCAAAACCCAAAAGCAGTCATGTGCTAGCTAGTAGGACATTCCAAAAAATACGAACAAAAATATGAATCACCAAATGTATGTGTGCTAATGCAAATACAAAGCACCCAAGTCCACGAATGGACGATGGCAAATCCATGGTATAGTAAAAGGTAAACAATCAACATTCTGTAACATTGATCACAATGAAATGTGAAGCATATTCGGGACACAGTATTAAAGGAGGCACATGACTCACCATATTCACACCCGGGTTGTACCAAGATGTACAAAGACTTGAAGATTTGTTATTGGTGGGCTAGCATGAAGAAATACATAGCTGAATATGTAGCCTTGTGCGATGTGTGCCAACGAGTGAAGGCAAAATATCAAAGACCCGCTGGACTATTACAGCCATTGAAGATTCTGGAGTGTAAGTGGGAAGAAATTGGAATGGACTTTATAGTTAGATTACCACGAACTCAGTCTGGTTATGACTCCATATGGGTAATTGTGGATCGGTTGACTAAGTAGGCTCATTTCATCTCTGTCAAGACCAAGTATACAGCTGCACAATTGGCCAAAATATACAAGGACATATTTTGTGCCGACATGGGGTACCAAAGAAGATAGTATCGGATAGAGGTTCTCAATTTACCTCTAGGTTTTGGCAGAAATTGCATGAAGTATTGGGAACAAGGTTAAATTTTAGTTCAGCATATCACCCACAAATGGATGGACAAACTGAAAGGACCAACCAGGTTTTAGAGGATATGTTAAGAGCTTGTGCCTTGAAGCAATGGAAGAGTTGGGACAAGAGCTTGCCATATGCAGAATTTTCATACAACAATAGCTACCAAGCAAGTTTGAAGATCTCACTATATGAGGCACTCTATGGAAAGAAGTGTAGGACACCCTTTTTTTGGAATGAGATAGGAGAAACTCAAGTGTTTCGACCTGATGTGTTGCAAGAAGCTGAAATGCAAGTCCAAATAGTTCATGAAAAGTTGAGGGCTGATCAATCAAGGCAAAAGGGCTATGCAGACAATAGGATAAGGAAATTAGCTTTTGAAGTAGGGGATTTTGTTTACCTCAAGGTGTCGCCAATGAGAGGTCACAAGAGGTTTAACATAAGAGGCAAGTTAGCATCTTGATACATTGGACCATTCAAGATTGTAGACAAACAGGGAGAAGTAGCACATATATTGGAGATGCTAGCTCATCTTTCAGATGTACATGATGTGTTCATGTTTCCCAGCTCAAGAAGTGTTTAAGGATACCGAAAGAACAAGTGCCAATGGAAGAATTGGAGTTAGAGGTCGATCTGACTTATGTCAAGCAATCGGTCAAAATCTTGGAAACTAAGGACAGGGTCACAAGAAACAAGATTATTAGATGGTGTAAAGTGCAATGGAAGCATCATACAAAATCGGAAGCAACATGGGAGCTGTAGGATGATCTCAAGAAGGAATTTCCCTATCTTTTCTCTTCTGCGTCGAATCTCGAGGGCGAGATTCATTTTAATGGGGGTAGTTTTGTAACACACTCAGTTTCATGCATCATTCATTGCATAAGTTCATATACATGTTTAACATTAATGCACATAAAAAGGAACAAGTTAATAATGAATTGATAGCAAAACAGCACTTAAGAATTCTGGGATGTGCGGACTAGTCCGATTATGGTGCAGACTAGTCCGATTTCTCTCTGACTTCCATCGGACTTGTCCGTTTTGCTACAGACTAGTTTGTTTTTCTCTCTGGACACTTTCGGACTTGTCTGGCCCTGTGCGGACTAGTCCTGTATTTTAATTCCTTAGAAATTTTTCCAAGTCCCTAGACTTGTCCGGAAATGTCCGGTGTTCCAGCGGACTTGTCCATTTTTCCTCTGACTAAAATTGAACTTGTCCGGTTTTGGCTAGACTTGTTTGATTTTCCTCAGACCAAGTTCGGACTTGTCCGATATAGTCCGGACTTGTCCGATATCTCTCTGACCAACTTCGTATTAGTCTAACCCTTTTCGTACTTGTCCGATAAATCGCGATTCCGAGTTGATCTTTTGTTTCACGACATGTTTTCAGGTTTTATCTTAAGTGGGCCTTGGGATGTCGTGCCTAACCCTTTTAGAGCCCATGTGGGACCCTAAAACTGACCCCTACTCACCCCCAATCTCGAAATCCATCCAACCCTAGCCTCCACCTCTATATAAACAACCCCACCCTTTGGCTTGACTTCTATTTGCCACTTTTTCACTTCACCCGAACCCTAGCTCGTAGATAACCACCACCAAGGAGGTAGAAGGATATCCCGAGCAAGAAGAAGAACAATAGGAAACGAAAGAGGATCAAGATCTCCATCAACTTCGCGTTCTTCGCGAACAATTCACCAACAATTTCCTTATCAACCCTAGATCGTCAAGATCCAAGTGTTGCCTCCAAAACCCTTGATTATTTGGAGTCTTAGACATCTGGTATACCTTCTACATCCTTTTCCTTACGTGAATTCAACTCCAAATTTACGTCGATCTAGAAAACCCTACTTTGCTAGTTCCGCGAAGAGAGGACTAGTCCGGTCCCTAGCGGACTCGTCCGATTTTCCTTGTTAATATCTATTGATTTAATTCTAAGTTGACTCAAATCAATTCCAAACCCATCCAAATTTGTAAATAACTATTAGAACTAGTTAGTAAACAATGATAGTATCCCATTAACTAGTTTTACTTCACAATTGCATTAATCATGCATATCATGTCATATTGAGTAATATATGTGCATCTATTAATTGTAATTCTTGTCTTGTATGTTTGTTGCACGGTTTAGACGGATTTGCGCTAGAGAGCGTTGCGGAGGATCTCCAGCACCAAGAGTTTGAAGGCTTTGACCCGAACCAATCCCAAGAGCAAGGCAGGTGTCCTTGAAGCATATTGATCCAGTATTTAAAGTAAATGTTTTGCTTGCAAAATTGCATGCTTGTGTCAATTTGATGGGAATCCTATGATAGGAAGTTTACTAGCTTTGTTTAACCACCCTTGTCACCAGGAATTCATGCTATAGAGTCGGGATGGGCTTTTTACCATTTTTGCTTCGCTTAATTAATTGGGTTGGGAAAACAACTACACCATTAATTATACATTGATGAGATTATGGTTAATATGATATGGTAATGGGTGATCTAAGCAAGCCCAGTATGTGGATGGGTTGGATGTTACGGTGGTTTGCTTGCTTTGGATCTAAGGACTGGTTCATGCGAGAATAAGTCGGGACTACAGTGCCACCACGAGGCCAAGTATGGGTCCGGCATAGCTTATTAATTAGGGCTTTGCTAGTGTTGTTTGGACCATTAAGGATGCTTCAGGAAGGGGTAGTCGGATTGGGTTTGTTGATGGTTGGTGGGACTACCCTGGGATCCGAATGGCTCAAGAGGGGGCTCTTGGTTTAAGATGTGCTTTGTAGGAGACATCGCCACTGGTGAAACCTTAGTGGGGTCTAAATAGGCTAGTAATCCCATTATAAAGGCAATTTTGTGATCTCTTGGCCATACAACAAAGGAAGTGTAATTGGCGTAAGGGGGGTTCTTTAGTCGTCGACGGGTTATGAAATCACAAACATGTGGGTAAAGTGGCACAAACTCTACAGAGTCTAATAAAACTATCATGATAGTCGTGCTCCTGGTTATGAGCACCTAGACAACTTCCATGATTAGAGGGTACATGGGATTCGGGAAGGTTATGGTTATGGATGGTTTATGGCTTATGTTTATGGATATGAATTTGAGTTATGGTAACTGGACATGGATAATGATGATGATAGCAATAATTGGATATGATTTCATATTATGTCAATCTGATGGATATGGTGGGATTATCTCACATAGACATAGTATAATGCTTTTTATTTGTTTTAATGTACTTTTCAGCACTTAGCCATTATTATATTTATCATTTCTATCAACTACATGTCATACTTTCCACATTTGCTGAGTACGACATGTACTCACCCTTGCAATTCCCCCAACAACAGTTGCAGGGCAGGATTGGGAGTATTACGATGATAATGCAGAGTTCTAGGCCGTGTCTACCGTCAACTTTGCCTGTGGAAAGTTGGAGTTGCGCTATCCCTTTTGCTTAGTTGTTTGTTAGTTTATTTCCGCTGAATATAGTTCAAATTTGTCATTAATATTCATTAGAGCTTGTATTTGAGGATATTATGAATTGTGTAATAAAAGTGCTTAATTAATCATGTTCTGTAGTAATTTTTTGTATATCATTTTGTGAATGCACTCGTATATGTGTGTTGAACGTCTTGGGTACTTCACTTGGTTTATTTTAGGAACCGGGTGTCACAAATTGGTATCAGGGCCAGGTTGACCGTAGGACGCAGCCTAGATAGAATGGTCACTTTAGAGCACATACGAGCACTCACGAATCGATGTGCTTTTGCTTGGTGTGTTGTTTGCTATGTATTGCTGCTTGTGTGCTTAGTGGAGGATTTTGGGATGCTTTAGCATTGCCATGTTCATATAGGCTAGTGTAGTTAGTTGCTTAGATTCATATCCCTTGATGCATACAGTTGGGGACGTCTTCTAAATTCTTATCTCTTGCTTTTCTTCAGATTGTGAGGACTCGCAACCAGAGGGATGGTAATGATGAGGAGGAGAACAATGGAGCACCCCAGAACAACAATGGACAAGGACCTGCCCAGGGAGCTATCAATCTTGAGCAACTATTGGCTATACAAAACCAGCTCATGCGGACCATGATACAGACTATAGGACGGCTGCAGGCTGGTAGCATCAACAATCAGCACCACATGCCTCCACCGCCACCCCCACCTCCTCATAACCGGTTGGTAGAGTTCATGAGGACTAGGCTGCCGACCTTTGCTCAAGCCACTGACCCTATGGATGCGGATGATTGGTTGAAGTCCGTAGAAAAGAAGCTTGCTCTTGTCCAATGTAGTGACCGGGAAAAGATTCTATTTGCTTCTCATCAATTAGTTGGAGTAGCTGCGGATTGGTGGAATTCTTTATGCAATGCTCATGAGAATCAGTAGAGGATCACTTGGGCCGAATTCAAGGAGAGCTTCTGTTCTCACTTCGTGCCGGAAGGTTTTATGATCTTGAAGATACACGAATTTGAGAACCTGAGGCAAGGAAGATCGAATGTGGTGAATATCTCAATAAATTCACTCAACTGTCAAGTTATGCCCCTGAAGATGTTAGTTGGGATAGCCGAAAGCAATATTTGTTCATGAGAGGCTTGAACAATGAGATCCAAGTGCAATTGCTCAACTGTGATTACGCCAATCTCCAGAAGCTTGTGGACAAATTAATTGTTGTGGAGAATAAGGTCCGTGAGATGGAGCAAGACAACAAGAGGAAGGCGACATATCAAGGACATCAACAAGGAAGTAATGTGTGCCCTCGCTTTGCACCACCCAATGCGCCATATTTCATCTCTTCTGCGCCTTCTCATCACCCTAGTTATGCATCGCGTCCATCCAAGTTGGTGCAGCAATGCCCTGTCATGCAAGCACCTCGGCCTTCGATGCCTTTTGCACCTCGTGCTAATTTTCTTGGTGCAAATGTTCAGAACCAAGCTCGTCCCAATAATTTTGTTGCATTTAAGAAGTGCTATACTTGTGGAGAAGCTGGACACATTGCACATCAATGTCCTAAGTTAGGCCTTGGTCAAGGAAGCAATGTGCCAAGATAGAACCCAAGACCCAATGGAGGATAGCCGCAAGGGAACCGTGGACAGCAGAATTTTGCTCGTGGCAACGTGAACCATGTCTCTATGGTGGAAGCTCAACAAGCGGATGACATGATGATTGGTATGTTTCTCGCAAACTCCAACCCGACGACTATGTTATTTGATTCTGGAGCATCACATTCATTCATTGCATCGAAGTATGTTGCCAAGTATAGTATGCCTATCTCTCATATGAAGTTTACTCTATTGGTTAAGTCTCCTGGAGGAGAGATGAGGACAAATATATTATGTCCAAAAGTAATCCTTAGAATAAGGGGGGTAGATTTCTTTGCCATCCTCATTGTATTGGATTCTCAAGGATTGGACATTATACTTGGTATGGACTGGTTGAGGAAGCACAATGGAGTCATTGAGTGTGCCACAAAGACGTGAAGTTGACTAAAGAGGAAGGGATCACCATAGAATTTGAAGCATCTCAACACGCACTGAAGCAATTGGAGTTGAATCACATGGACAGTGCCGCAATTGAGGAGATTCCAGTGGTGTGTGAATTCTTGGATGTTTTACCGGACGAGTTGTCAGGTATGCCACCTGATCGAGACATAGAATTTGTTATTGAGTTAATACCTGGAACTGCACCTGTAGCTAAGAGACCATATAGGATACCTCCTAAGGAGTTAACGGAGCTCAAGAATCAAATTCAAGAGCAACTAGAGAAGGGTTTTATTCCCCCAAGCTCTTCACCTTGGGGAGCGCCCGTACTTTTCGTGGACAAGAAGGATGGATCCCAAATAATGTGTGTAGACTACCGAGCTCTCAATGAGGTGACAATCAAGAACAAGTATACCTTGCACCGTATGGAGGACTTGTTTGATCAGATGAAGGGTGCTTGTGTTTTCTCCAAGATTGATTTAAGGTTGGGATACTGTCAAATGAATATTAGGCCATCAGACATACCCAGGACAGCTTTTAGGACACAGTATGGATCTTATGAGTACACCGTGATGTTCTTTGGATTGACAAATGCACCAACCTTTTTTATGTACCTCATGAATAAGGTCTTCATGGAGTACTTGGATAAGTTTGTTGAGGTGTTAATTGATGATAAAATGATCTACTTGAGGGATGAGAAGGAACACTGAGTTTTACATTGCAGAAATTGACAGAGCATCAATTGTACGCCAAATCCAGCAAGTGCCAGTTTTGGTTGAAAGAGGTGTCGTTTTTGGGTCATATCATCTCGGGAGGAGGAGTATCGATCGACCCAGGAAAAGTGAGGGATGTGTTGAAATGGGAACCCCCGCAGAATGTAAAGGAGATCCGGAGTTTTCTTGGATGGTTGGGTATTACCGTAGGTTCATCAAGGACTTTTCCAAAACAGCCAAGCCAATGACGGAGTTGCTAATCAAGGGAAAGGCTTTCCGATGGACTGAATATTGTCAAAATAGTTTTGATGAGCTAAAGAAGAGGTTAACTACAGCCCCAGTTTTAGTTTTGCCGGATGTGAGCAAGAGTTTTGATATTTACTGTGATGCGTCAAGACAAGGACTTGGATGTGTATTGATACAAGAAGGTCAAGTGGTTGCATATGCATCGAGGCAATTGAAGAAACATGAGCAGAATTATCCAACGAATGATTTGAAACTCGCACTTGAAAATCTACCCCCCCTTATTCAATTATCGAGGCAATTGAAAATTTGGAGACACTACATCCTTGGTCATAGGTGTGAAATTTAAACGGATCACAAGAGTCTTAAGTATATTTTCACGCAAACGGATCTGAATTTGAGGCAATGAAGATGGTTGGAGCTCATCAAGGATTATGAGGTGGGAATTAATTATCATCCAGGGAAGGCTAATGTAGTGGCTGATGCTTTGAGTTGGAAAGGAGCAAGTCACCAACTCACGGTTCGAGAGTCAACATCCGATTTATGTAAGGAGTTTGAACAGTTGAACCTCGGATTTGTGAATGAGATGGAGATGATGGAGTTAAATCCAACCTTGGACCAAGAGATTCGAGAGGGCCAAGCGAAGGATGAAGAAATCCAAGAGATCAAGGAAAGAACCGAAGAAGGGAGATAATTCAATTTTGATGAGGACGAACATGGAAGTCTATGGCTTGGTAAGAGGATTGTCATGCCTAATGTGAAGCATATTCGGAGACAATATTAAAGGAGGCACATGACTCACCATATTCAATTCACCCGAGTTGTAACAATATGTACAAAGACTTGAAGACTTGTTATTGGTGGGCTAGCATTAAGAAAGACATAGCCGAATATGTAGCCTTGTGCGATGTGTGCCTACGAGTGAAGGCAGAACATCAAAGACCCGCTGGACTATTACAATCTTTGAAGATTCCGGAGTGGAAGTGGGAAAAAATTGGTATGGACTTTATAGTCGAATTACTGTAAACTCAGACTGGTTATGACTCCATATAGGTAATTGTGCATCCGTTGACTATGTCGGCTCATTTCATCCCTATCAAGACCAAGTATATAGCTGCACAATTGGCCGAAATATACATGGAGCATATTGTGTGCCGACATGGGGTACCAAAGAAGATAGTATCGGATAGAGGTTCTCAATTTACCTCCAGGTTTTGGCGGAAAGTGCATGAAGCATTGGGAACAAGGTTAAATTTTACTTCAGCATATAACCTACAAACGGATGGACAACCTGAAAGGACCAACCAAATTTTAGAGGATATGTCAAGAGTTTGTGCCTTGAAACTAAGGAGAGAGTAACAATAAACAAGATTATTAGATGTTGTAAAGTTCAATGGAAGCATCATACAGAATCGGAAGCAACATGGAAGCTGGAGGATGATCTCAAGAAAGAATTTCCCTATCTTATCTCTTTTGCGTCGAATCTCGAGGGCGAGATTTATTTTAAGGGGGGTAGGTTTGTAACACCCTCAGTTTCATGCATCATGCATTGCAGAAGTTCATATACATATTTAACATTAATCCACATAAAAAGGAACAAGTTAAAAATGAATTGATAGGAAAATTGCACTTAAGAATTCTGGGAAGTGCGGACTTGTCCGATTTTGGTACGGACTAGTCCGAATTCTCTCTGACTTCCATCGTACTTGTCCATTTTGCTGCAACTAGTTTGTTTTTCTCTTTGGACACTTTCGGACTTGTCTGGCCCAGTGCGGACTAGTTCGGTATTCCAATTCCTTGGAAATTTTGCTAAGTCTCTGGACTTGTCCGCACTTGTCCGGTGTTCCAGTGGACTTGTCTGTTTTTCCTCTGACTAAAATTAGACTTGTCCGATTTTGGCCAGACTTGTCTGATTTTCCTCTGGCCAAGTTCAGACTTGTCCGTTATAGTTCGAACTTGTCTGATATCTCTCTGACCAACTTTGGACTAGTCCTGCCCTTTTCGAAATTGTTCGGTAAATCGCGATTCCGAGTTGATCTTTTGTTTCACGAATTGTTTTTAGATTTTACCTTAAGTGGGCCTAGGGACGTCATTCCTAACTCTGTTAGAGCCCATGTGGGACCCTAAAACCGAACCCTACTCCCCCCAAACTTGAAATCCATCTAACCCTAGCCTCCACCTCTATATAAACAACCCCACCCCTTGGCCTGATATCTTCGCGTTCTTTGTTAACAATTCACCATCAAGTTCTTCTTCAACCCTAGATCATCAAGATCTAAGTGTTTCCTCTAAAACCCTTGATTCTTTGGAGTCTTAGACATCTGGTATATCTTCTACTTCTTTTTCCTTACATGAATTCAACCCCAAATCTCCAAATTTACGTTGATCTAGAAAACTCTAGTTCGCTAGTTACGCGAAGAGTGGACTAGTCCGATCCCTAGCGGACTAGTCCAATTTTCCTGGTTAATTTCTGTTGACTTAATTCTAAATTGGCTCGAATCAATTCCAAACCCGTCCAAACTTATAAATAACTATTAGAACTAGTTAGTAAACATTGATAGTAAGCAATTAACTAGTTTTACTTCACAATTGCATTAATAATGCAAATCATGTCATGTTGAATAATATATGTGCATCTATTGATTAATTGTAATTCTTGTCTTGTATGTTTGTTGCGCAGTTTAGATGGATTTGCGCTAGAGAGCGTTGCGGAGGACCTCCAACACCAAGAGTTTGAAGGCTTTGACCTGAACAAATCCCAAGAGCAAGGCAAGTGTCTTTGAAGCATATTGATACAGATTTTAATGTAAATGTTTTGCTTGCAAAATTGCATGCTAGTGTCAATTTGATGGGAATCCTATGATAGGAAGTTTACTAGCTTTGTTTAACCACCCTTATCACCTGGAATTCATGGTAGACAGTCGGAATGGGCTTTTTACCCTTTTTGCTTTGCTTAATTAATTAAGTTGGAAAAACAACTATACCATTAATTATATATTGATGAGATTATTGTTAATATGAACTGGTTAATATGATATGGTAATGGGTGATCTAAGAAAGCCCGGTATGTGGATGGGTTGGATGTTACGGTGGTTTTCTTGCTTTAGATCTAAGGACCGGTTCATGCGAGAATAAGCCAGGACTACAGTGCCACCACGAGGCCAAGTATGGGTGCAACGTAGCTGATTAATTAGGGCTTTGCTAGTGCTGTTTGGACCATTAAGGGTGCTCGGGGAAGGGGTAGTCAGATTGGGTTTGTTGATGATTGGTGGGACTACCCTTGGATCCGTATGTCTCAAGAGGGGGCCCTTGGTTGAAGATGTGCTCTGTAGGAGACATCGCCACAGGTGAAACCTCAGTGGGGTCTAAATAGGCTAGTAATCCTATTGTAAAGGCTATTTTGTGATCTCTTGGCCACACACCAAAGGAAGTGTAATTGGCGTAAGGGAGGTTATTCGGTCGCCGAAAGGTGATGAAATCACAAACACATGGGTAAAGTGGCACAAACTCTGCAGAGCCTAATAAAACTATCATGATAGTCGTGCTCCCGGTTATGAGCACCTAGTCAACTTCCATGATTAGAGGGTACTTGGGATTTGAGATGGTTATGGTTTGGTAATGTTTATGTATGGTTTATGGCTTATGTTATTGGATATGAATTTGGGTTATGGTAACTGGACATGGATAATGATGATGATAGCAATAACTGGATATGATTTCATATTATATCAATATGATGGGATTATCTCACATAGACATAATATAATGCTTTTTACTCGTTTTAATGTACTTTTCAGCACTTAACCATTATTATATTCGTCATTTGTATTAGCTACATGTCATACTTTCCACACTAGCTGAGTACGACACGTACTCACCCTTGCAATCCCCCCACCAACACTTGCAGGTCAGCATTGGGAGTATTACAGTGATAACGTGGAGTTCTAGGCCGTGTCTACCGTCAACTTTCCTGTGAAGTGTTGGAGCTGCACTATCCCTTTTGCTTAGTTCCTTATTAGTTTATTTCCGCTGCATTAGTTGAAACTTGTCATTAATATTCATTAGAGCTTGTATTCGAGGATATTATGAATTGTGTAATAAATGTGCTTAATTAATCATGTTTTGTGGTAATTTTCTGTATATCTTTTTGTGAATGCACTGGTGTATGTGTGTTGAACGTTCTGGGCACACATATGCGTTCACTTGGTTCATTTTCGGAATCAGGTGTCACATGCATGTTTGATGACGTTAGGTGTTTTCTCTAAACCCTGATCATCATGTTTCAACTAATGCATATGTAATATATATATATATATATATATATATATATATATATATATATATATAGTTTGAGGCTCGTTGATCATATGTTTGGGGCCTAGCATGCATGGACAACTAACATGCATGTGAGAGAGACGTCGATATCATGTATGATGACGTTACGCATGTTTTCTCTCTTTTTGTTGAAAGATCGTCATGTTTGAGGCTCGTTGATCATCTTTGGTGCATAGCAAGCATGGAAAACTAACATGCACTTGAAAAACCTCGCGATCATGTTTGATGACGTTGTTACATGTTTTCTCTTTTTGTTGAAAGATCGTCATATATATAGTTTGAGGCTCGTTGATCATGTTTGGGGCGTAGCATATGCATGACAACTAACATGCATGTCAAAATAATGGCGGACCTAGGATTTAACCGAAGGGTATGCGCTTTGAAAAATATATACAACTTGTTATTAATTTAATAAAAAATATAAAGGTTAAAATTCGATACACAAGTAGTAAATAATGTCATAAATTTGAAATTTTTCATGATTTAGATTGTCTAATGAATTTTTTATCAGCGTGTTAATTGTCCAAATGTTATTCAAATTTTCTATCACAGCATTAGCTACAATGTTGTGTCATTTTTTGCTTCTATAACAAAATACAATAAATGTTAGGTATACAAAATAAATCCTTGTTGTGTTGAATATGTATTGATCAGAGGAATTCTGGAACCAAGGATTAAATTTGTTGGATAGCTTGTTTAAGAGAACGCATGAGTATATTCAAATAAGGCACATTAATTGAGAACTAATAAAATTGTGTTCTTGAGTTTAGAAAATATTTTAGTTCAAGGGAAAATTGGTGCCTCGCTCCTGGTTTGAAATATTTGTCACCGATTAGTTCAAAAATTAACTATCTGGTGACAAATATTTCGAATCCAGTGGGAGTATTAATTAAAAATAAATACTATATAAATTAAATAAATTTCTTGATGAGTGAATAAAATCTAGAGTCTAGGCAAAGGCCTTATACATTCTATTATTTATTGTTGTAGTTTCATTCGTTCTTATCCTTGGCTCATTATCTCTCTCTTCTAACGTGTGCTCCATCAAGAGCACTTGTTTCCTCAAGCTAAGTCTGCATAATCACTTCTTCAAGATGCGCTCACGAGTTCAATCTCCTGTGTCATGCTCATACTCAAGCCGTGACGTCAAGGGGCGACTGCCGTTTCCAAGCACGGAGTTCATGGCAGGTGAGGCGTTAGCGCTCTTTGCATGGTGGTAGTTTTTTTCGACCAAGGGTCACGGAGCCGTAGGCAACTCTCAGCACCGCTTATTATTGTTGCATTGCCCGTGTTAGTGCTAATCATGACTTGCTAGGATAATGAACACCTGATGAGTTCAGGTTCTGTTCGTGAGTGCGTGCACGAGAGTGGTCTGGTGCTGATTATTAGTTGCTGCTTCAGAAGATCTTTTTTGGCTCATGGACAAGGAAAATACTTTATACGTAGTACAAAGTAAGTTGGTCGGCTTTGCCGTTCGTACGCGAAATGCAGCCAGGTAGTTGCAAGTGCAGGTGTATGCTAATTACATGAATGTTTGGCCAAGTCATGTGGTTAGTCCTTGATGCACCCTAAACCCGGCGTCGAGGCCGTGTATGTGTGTACACTAGTTACATGTGACAAGGTGCTCAGTCAATTGCGTTTGGTTTGACATCAAAGTTTGATTGGATAGGATCATCCATTTCTTTATGTATTGGATCATCCAAATTAATATTTGGTTGGATGGACTGGACGATCCAGTTTTTGTTTGGTAGGTTGGATGAAACTCGGGTGGATTGAATCATCTATGTTGATAATTTCATAATATTAATTATATATATACTAATTATCATATCACTAGCAAATATTAATGCTAATATCATAATTGCAATTATTAATCAACAATAAATAAGTAAATTATCACTAACTACATTACTAAGAAGCATAATTAGATAAAGATGAGGGACTCATCCAACCAAATTTCCCGGACTATCTCACCTAGCATCTGGAAGGAATATTCCTTAAACCTGGATCATCCTATATGTCTGACCGTGAAACAAATAACACTTGACTGACCATCCAATCCAAGTCAATACAATCCAAGACAAGCAACCAAATGCAGATTTTTTTTTGGCCCTGTCGTGCTCGTGCGCACGATTGATCGTGCACGCCGAGCATCGAGACATTCGGATCGCTGAGAAAATTCTGGACGTGAAGTTCGTGTCCTCTAAGCCTATAAAAGGTGTTGTACTCATTTGTTGAAATGACAGTACGAATAATATAAAAGCAGTGTTCGTCGCTGGCCATGTTAGCTGTCAACCAGAGTTTTTTTTTGTTTCCTCTGTTATAGTTCGCTCACTCGTTCATCATTAGTTCTAACAGGTTGTCGGCTTTTTCCATGCATGGGTCGCTTCAAACATTGAAACAATGTTCATCAATTGTTCGATTATTGCGTTGTGCTCGTGTGCGCTGCAAGATTCGGGGTGTTTGGTACGTGGCATTCATCAGGGCAGGGTGGCATAGTCGCGGGAACCGTGCAGTGCGTCCTTGGTTGTATGGCTGTAAGATTCGGAGCGTTGACGTATGTGGCAACCATCTGGCATGGTCGCATAGAGACGGGTGTGCGGCCCTGCCGCATAGAATTTGATTCCGGCACCAAGGGGTTAGACCATCCGCACTGGTTCACTGTAAAGTTTACTGTACTGTAAATATAGCATAGATTACTGGAGGTATAGAGCAAGTGTCTAGAGTGAAATGCTAAAAGTATAAAGGATATACTGGAAGTATAGAGGGATAGAGTAAGTTTTAGAGGAAACCGCTGCGGATGGTCTTAAAGGCAGGCCCAACTCTGGGCTTAGGCGAGAGGGGCAACTGCCTAGGGCCAGGCCGGGGAGGGGCCCACGATGTCAGCTGTTAAAGAGATGAGAAATAAAATTAATTAGTATTTGGATCATCTGTATGCGATGTACAGTGACATGATCTAGCTTTCTTCGTAATTTTTTAAATATAATACTATGTCCTAATGTGTTTAAAATTTATTAGATATAATATTACTAATGTGTAATTTTCCATATGCAATGTTTCCCGATAAAAGAAGGAATTTTACGTCAATGCATACTCTAGGACACATTCTTCATGAACGTAAAAGACAGTTTTCATTGACATAAAAACAAAACATTTATTACAATCAAGAAAAAGAATACATAGAAAACAAAAGAAAAAACTACTACTAATCCTACTCTACTCGGAGGAGGACTTGTCCACCTTCTCAGCAGCTGTCTCTGCATCTGCCGGTGGCGCCTCCTCCAACACTAGATCAAACTTTCGGCCGACAGCGTCCACTAGTTGCTCAGAAAACTCCACCCCAGACTCCTCACCGATCAACTCATAGAGGAAGTCGAGATGAGCGGCGACAAAGCCTAACCCGAAGACGTCGTAGCCGGCGGAGACCATGCTGGTGTGGTGCGGATGATCCCAAGTCCCAAACGGTGATATGAGCGAGATGTATTGTCAAATACATCCCGCTCCATTGTGTCGAGCGCTCTTGCTTGCACGTTGGCAGCGGACAGGTCGCCGGTGAACTCCTTAAGCTGGCCCTTGAGTTTGGCGATGTGGTCCTCGAAGAGGCGAACAGTCTCAACATAGTCGGTCGGAGGAGGTGTAGGCGCCGCGGGGAGAGACAGGGGCGGAGGAGGTGCGGGCGTTGCCTCCCGTTCCACCGGCATTGGCGGCAACAAAAACTGAGAAGGAGGTTTGGAGGATGTTGATGGCCTGGAGCACTTCGGTGCGGGGCTACCCATTTGTGCGGCAACGGATGTGCAGATAGGGAGAGCGAGAGGTGGTCGACGGTGGTGCGGCGGAGAAGCTAGAGCAGAGGTTTGGAGGCTAAGATCGATGGAGAGGTGTGGCGGAGAAGAAGAGGATGGTGTGCCTCTATAGCGGGTCCTCATCTAAGCGTGCAAGTGTAGATGATCAGACGCCTCTAAGACTGTGCTTTTGAATCGATGGTTGGAGTTACTCCAAACTGCAGTTTGCCTGCTTTCAGTTATTGCAATGGCTCGACACGTCCCATCTGCCAGTTTTTTAATTTGACATGCAAAGGCCCATGTATGCAATGGCCCACCTGGCATACTTTGTAGGTCCATCCCACAATGTTTGTAACATTTCGTGCGAACAATTTCAATGAGGTGCGGAAGATTGATGTGAACGCATGTGGTAATCGACTTAGAGTCCGAATCTTTTTTTTTTTGAAGGATCCGACTGTTGTCGACTGAGACTCCATATCGAAACGATGATAATTGCCGTGATCATATATATGATTGTGGACATGAATATAATGCATGTGAAAGAGACTCGAGATCAAGCATGTTTGATCATGTGTTGAGGATTTTTGCGCTCCCTTGTTAAGGATCATGTTAATTCGATGACGTTGAGGATCGAATGTAGTGTACGTATTTTCACAAGTTTATTCATTTGTTCCTAAAATCAGAACACTTAGCGGCTAGTGCCTACGGCTCCCATTTCTTCAAAAGACGAGTACAACACATGCATGTTAGAAAATAGACTATATACATGGCAGCATACGATCGATTAATTTGATGAACCACGTACATAGTGAGAGTTATGTGCCTATTAGACGGTAATACACATTCTATCATCGTGCCCTCGAGGGAACATCCTTGCTGTCAAATATAGTTTGTTATCTCTATTAATGACAGGATAATATTCTTCATTACTGTGGTAGATAAACTGCTATATAGGTTTAGAGTATACGCATGCATGGTAAGAATATGATAAATATAGAAATATATATATAAGAACATGGTAGGAAATATTCTATTCTTGGAATACATGTTTGGGCCGTAGCATGCATATGGACATCTAACATCCATGTGAATGACCTCAATCATGTTTCATGACGTTACATGTTTTTTTTGTTGATAGATCGTCATGTTTGAGGCTCGTTGATCATGTTTGGGGCGTAGCATGCATGAACGACTAACATGCATGTGAAAGACAACGATGGATCATGTGAAAGACCTCAATGCATGTTAAATAACATGCATGTTATTAAACGGCCTCACCTCGGCCCGCACCACTGATCTAACCGACGATGGCGGCACGGAGGCCGAAGGCAGCGCGTCGAGCCGGCGGCACGTCGAGGCGGCGACGAGGCAGAGGCAGGACCGATGGCGCGCGACGCCAAACTTTTTGCTCGCAGTTTGCAACCTCACGGTGGTACATGGAGGCGGGGCACGACGCGTGGAGCTCGGGGCGGCAACGCTCGAAGCTCGCAGATGTGGCGCCGTCGCCAAGCGACCGGCCGGAAGAAGGGTGAAGTAAATTTATTACTTATTCAAAATTCTTAATATGTACTCCATCCATCTCCCAAATTACTTGTCCCTCTTTAATTAATTAGTTCATTTTTGAACTAAAAAGAGTGACAAGTAATTTGGGATGGAGAGAGTAGTTGTAATTCTGTAATTGTAAGGACTATGTTAATTTGTAATTGCTTAACCTACAAAATTAATGGTTAATGATTAATTGCAAAATAAGATACTAATGACAGTAATTATTACCTTCTAATGATCTGTTGCCTAAAATTTTCTCAAAATTCAGACACATGACAAACGGACTCCAGCTAATTCTTCCATCACAAAACTATTCTTTTTTTTGAACAATCATCAGAGAAACTACTAAAACATTAACTTAAATGCCAAGATGGTGGCGATGAAATTCTCTGCCCTGCAGTTATTACTGCAGCTGACATGTGGACCCAACAACAGTAGGGCACACATGTGATATGAACCCAAGATAGTGTTTCCTCAAGGAAAAATAATTTTATGAGAGATTGAGCGCACAAGAAAAAAAGCTAGAACTTGAGCGTTGCACCTGCGAATTCCATGTTGGGATGATCGACGGCAGCCGATCTGCAAACTCGGGAGGTAGATTAGTAGTCGCTCGAGATCAGCTTGCGGCCTATCTCGAAGGAGACAAAGGCATCGATGCAGGCAGGCATAGTTGATCTGCTCGTCGAAGAGATTGTACACGTCCCAGTGGCTCGTCGTCACCCGATAAGGCTTCTCCATGTCAGCGCCCATCACGGCGCTCGCGATGTCCTTTAGCCCCACGCGGCGGAGCCTCAGGCGATCCATCTCCTCTGCCGCGAGCTCGGCTTGGTCCATCATTTGGGCCTCCTTCAGCTGCCAGTCCTTCCAAAGTCGGTCGGCGTCACCCTCCACGTCCATGCCAACGAAGTGGTAGTAAAAATCACCGAGGAAATCTTCCAGATTGTCGAGGAAGTAGTCAGCATGGATGAAACGAAAGATGAGGTAGTGGTGGCCGATGCTGAGCTGCAGAACAGTGACGGGGTTCTGGTCGGCGGAGTAGCTGTGGCGCCACTCGATGTCGAGCCCGACGATGAGCTTGTGAAGGCGCCGACGGTGGACGGAGAGGACCCCGTTGGGCTAGTCCTCCACAGCCTTGCCGGAGGATGTCATGGTGGTGGTGATCACGTCATCCTCGAACGTCACGTTGTACACCTTCGTCCCCGCCATTGGGTCCTCTCCTTGTCCTTATGGTTGCAATCTGCGGCGACGCGGTGCAACTTCTCTCTTGTGCAAACCTTCCTCTATCTCTAGTTTGGATTTTGGAAACGGGCGTGGATATATAACTGATACAGTTATGATATGAGTGGAGGAGTTTCCGATTTGACAATGCCGAGCCCCAAGTAAAGAAAGTAATGAAGATTTTCTAATCTGATATACTCTTTCTATTTTGTTTCTTTAGGAAGCTCTGAGCTGGTGCTCAACCATTATCGTAAGCAAGGAGTAAAAGGTACAAAGTCAGAGTCATACAGAAACAGATTGATGCACAAGTTGAGCACCAAAAAAGAAAATGAAAGACACCTAAAACAGAACAAAAAAATTGGCATTCAAGACCCCTCAGGAGATCAAAGCGGGGCTCCCGCAAAAGTCCAAGTACGGGTTGTCTTCTTTATCTCAAAAAATAGTTGTTGTTCAGTCTTCTCCTTGCCATCGAAAAAACTCTTTCCATTTTTGAATTCTTACCGTTATGACCACAAGTTTCATTGTCTCAACTAAACATCACGTACAACAACAAATTTTCTCAGGGGCGCACCCACTGGGTATGCCGGGTGGGGCACGGGATACCCTGGGTCCAGCCACCAAAGAGTAGCTAGTGTGAATGCATGCTGGAGAGATCAGCGGAATCAGGAACTGGCCAATGAAGATGGAAGTCAGCAATCTCACGATTCATGGATTGAAACGCGTGCCATACTTTTTCTTCTTCCTTTTTTCTTATATTATTTTTCCACCAATTTTCTAGCCCTCCTTTATTTGAAGTTGTACGGTTGGATCAGGATACGTCGCCGGTGTGAGGCGAGAGCCGTGGTGTAACACCAGGCAGAACATCATGGAGAGACATTGCTCCCCTTGTTGAGGATCATGTTAATTTGATGACGTTGAAGATCGGATGTGGCGTACATGTTTTCACAAGTGTGTTCATTTGTTCCTAAAATCAGAACATGTAGCGGCTAGCGTCTACGGCTGTCGTTTCTTTGAAAGGACGAGTAAAACATGTTGGAAATTATATTATACTGTGCCAATTCTAAACGAGCCAAGCTTGAGCTTGCGAGCTTGATGTGCTCAAGCTCGAAAAGCTTGAGTAAGCTCATTTATTATTGTCATCTATGATATGTACATATGATTAACTAAAGTATATAATTCTATTAAAAATGTTTTATTGGACATAATTTTTATATATGATACCAACAAATATTGTGCAACATCGTCCACCTTCCTACTCCATTAGTTGTGAATCCTAAATTTAGTAGATTATGTTGTATATACATGAATTTTTGGCTCGGCTTGAGATCAACTCGGTGTTTTATTAAACTCAAGCTTAGAAAGACAAGCTCGCTTGAGTTTGACTCGTTGACATCCCTAGATGCAATTAATGTTTTGGTGCAATCGTGTAATCAACAATTTTTCATCCGTTGGATCTACATCTTACGGTTATTACATATTTTCATTTAACGCCTTCCACCACGCCGATCGACGAAGTAGTAGTCGGAATCACCGAGAAAACCTTCCAACTTGTTGGGGAAGTAGTCAGCATGGATGACCTGGAAGAACAGGCAGCGGCGACTGACGCAGAGCTGCAGAACGGAGATGGGGTTCTGGTCGGCAGAGTAGCTAGGGCGCCACTCAACATTGAGCCCGATTGACGACAAGCTTGTGAAGGCGCTGACGGTGGATGCAGAGGACCTCGTCGAGCCTGTCCTCCACGGCCTTGCCATAGGGCGTCACGGTGGTGGTGATCACGTCGTCCTCAAATGGCACGTTGTACACTGAGTCCCCGCCATTAGGTCCTCTCCTTGTCATCCCTACAGTCGCCGTCTGCGGCAGCATGGCGCAACTTCTCTCTTGTGCAAACCTTCATCTACACCTCTAGTTTTGATTTTGGAAACAGGCGTGGATATATAACTGATGCAGTTAGGATATGAGTGGAGGAGTTTTCGAAATTGACGGGCCCGAGCCTCGAGTAAAGAAAGCAATGAAGATTTTTGAATGTGATATACTCTTTATATTTTTTAATTCTTATCATTATGACCACAAGTTGCATGGTCTCAACCAAACACCACGTATAGCAAAAACAACTTTTCTCAGCGGCGCACCCACTGGGTATGCCGGTTAGGCCACGACATACCCTGGGTCCAGCCACCAGAGAGTAGCTAGTGTGAATGCATGCTAGAGAGATCAACAGATTCGGGAACTGGAGAATTAAGATGGAAGTCAGCAGTCTCATAGTTCATGGATCAAAACACGCGCCATCCTTTTTCTTCTTCATTTTTTCTATCCATGAACCATAAGAGTGTTGAGTTCCATCTTCACAGGCACACGTACGGTCCGAGTGTGCCAGTGTACCTTAACCCCAGTCGTGTGTTCCGGTGGTGGTTGGAAGACCCCTGCAGGTATGCTCATATTCTTGTCCTCCAACTCCATCTAGGATTCTGATGACGCAGGCGATTCACCACCAGACAAACCAGCAAAGCCATGGTGATGAGTGGCATGCAAGTTTCTTGATGAGCAACTGACTGTGGGGGCGGCCCCCGGCATGCATGTATGACAGGAAGGACGTTCCTCGAGGGTTTTAGGATAAAAGGTATACCATGGTCTATGTAGCTAGACAAAGGTTTGAACGAAGCTACAAGAAGCTGCCTAGATGGCTGCCTAAATGGCTGCCTACACGAAACTACACGAAGCTTCGTTCAAACCTCCGGCTGGCTGCCTAGATGGTATATCTTTTATCCTCAAACCCTTGAGGGAACATCCTTCCTGTCAAACATGCATGTCGGGGGTCGCCCCCGCAGTTAGTTTCTCATAAAGTAACTTTCATACTAGTCATCATTGAGGCTTTGCTGGTTTGTCCGGTGGTGAACCGCCTGCGTCAACGGAAACCTAGATGGAGTTGGAGGACAGGAATCGGAGCATACCTACAAGGCTCTTTTGAACCACCATTGGGGACGCACAACGGGGGTTAAGGTACACCAGCACACCCGAACCGTACGTATACCCGGCCAGCGGCATGAAGCTTCGTTCGAACCTCCAGCTGGCTGCCTAGACTTTGGTATACCTTTTATCCTCAATCCCTCGAAGGAACATCCTTCCTATCAAACATGCATGCCGGGGGCCGCCGCCGCAGTTAGCTTCTTACCAAGAAACTTGCATGCCGGTCATCACCAAGGCTTTGCTGGTCTATCTGGTGATGAACCGCCTACATCAACAGAAACTTAGATGGAGTTGGAGGACAAGAATCGGATCATAGCTGTAAGACTCTTCCCAACCACCATCCGGGATGCACAATGGGAGTTAAGGTACACTAGCACACCTAGACCGTACGTGTACTCGGCCAGCCGTGTAGCTTCATTTGAACCTCCGGCTGGCTGCCTAGACGATGGTATACCTTTTATCCTCAAAGCCTCGAGGGAACATCCTTCGTGTCAAACATGCATGTCGGGGCTGCCCCTGCAGTCAGCTTCTAATTAAGAAACTTGCATGCCGGTCATCATTGAGGCTTTGCTGGTTTCTGTGGTGGTGAACCGCCTGCATCATCGGAAACCTAGATGGAGTTGGAAAACAAGAATCGGAGCATACCTACAAGGCTCTTTACAACCACCATCGGGGATTCACAAGGGGGGTTAAGGTACACCGGCACACCCGAACTGAACGTGTACCCGGCCAGCCGTGTGAAGCTTCGTTCGAACCTCCGGCTGGCTGCCTAGACGATGGTATACCTTTTATCCTTAATCCCTCGAGGAAACATCTTTCCTGTCAAATATGCGTGCCGGGGACCGCCCCCGCAATCAGTTTTTCATCAAGAAACTTGCATGCCGCCCATCACCGAGGCTTTGCTGGTTTTGGACTCGACGCCATGGTAGAAGAAAGCGGAAGCATGCAGGGAAAGATTATTGTGGTCTCGAGACACCATATAGAGAATGGTTACTAGACTATTCTATATGGAGAATGTTTGTTGTGTACGCCATGTAATGGAGTATTCGTCAGGGAACACATGTACACTTTATATAGGCTTGCTATTGTAGTGTGAAACCAAAACTAAACCCTTTCACACTACATAGATTCAAAGGATAGCGTTAATGACTAAACGTAGGCCAACACAGTCAAACAATGATGTTAACGTAGACCAACGCAGTCAACAATGACTGTTACATGTGTGTGTACTTATCCTTTCTACAGTCTGGTGGTGATTCGCCTGCGTCATCGGAAGCCTAGATGGAGTTGGAGGATAGGAATCGGAACATACCTGGAAGGGTCTTCCCAACAACCACCGGGGACGCACGACGGGGGTTAAGGTGCACCGGCACACCCGGACCGTACGTGTACATAGCCAGCCGTGTAGCTTCGTTTTATATTCTCTTCCCTAGGCTTAAAAGTTTGCTCTTCCTCTCTGTTTGCTCTTCCCTAGGCTTACAAGTTTTATATTTTACAATATTTTTACATATGTAATATGATATAGGATAAATCACTCGATAGTTTTGCAAAAAACAAAAAAAGAGGAGAAATATCATTAATTAGCTAGTTATTTTTTAAGATGATAAAAAATTATTATGTTTTTCTAAGTGAGGTGGCCAGGGTAGATGATGTGGCATATAGCTTATGTGGCATGCCAATGTGGATGTCCAGCTCAGACTAAGGATGAAAGTGAAACGGTTGTGTGAAGTTAAGGGACTAAATAATTGACCCATTTGAAAGTTCAAGGATCAAACTGAGATTTGGTTGAAAGTTTGAGGATGAAGTTGAGTATTGTGCCAATTCTGAATAATCCAAGCTTGAGCTTGCGAGCTTGATGAGCTCAAGCTCGAAAAGTTCGAGTAAGCTCATTTTTTGCTGTTATCTATGATATGTACGTACAATTAACTAAACTATATAATTCTATTAAAAATATTTTATGGGACACAAATTTTATATATGATAGAAAAAATAATGTGCAAGATCGTCCACCTTCCTACTCCATTAGTTGTGAACCTAAATTCAGTAGATTCTATTGTATATACATGAAATCTTGGCTTGACTCGAGATCGACTTGGTGTTTTATCAAACTCAAGCTTAGAAAGACAAGCTCGCTCGAGTTCGACTCATTGACAGCCCTAGATGCAATTAAAGTTTTTGTGCAATCGTGTAATCAATGATTTTCATCCGTTGGATCTACATCTTACGGTTATTACATCTTATCATTTAACCTCTTCCACCACCACCACACCTCCACCTGGTGGAGGGGGTTAAATTAAAAGATTCAACGATCATAATGTAGATCGATCCAACAGTTGAAGATGGTTGATTGTACGATTGCACTAAACATCTGATTACATTCTAGTTGAACCCAACTTTAGTAGAGGAAATCTTTTGACACAGATTAATCCAATCGTGGTGTTTTTCTCTTCTTGTTTTCTGTTTTTTTCTTGTTTCATGATGTTATTTTTCTTGTTTTGTACTTCCTCCTTTCCATATTACTCGTCGTTAATAATTAGGAAAAGTTTTCTAGTTCAGAAATGAACTAAAAAACTTGTTCTAATGACAAGTAATATAGGAAGCAGGGAGTAATGTTTTATGATAATGAACTCAACGTTGTTCGTTTGTTCCATTTGTTATTTTGTTTTCTGTCAGCTATTTAGTGGACTATCTATTCTATCTGTATTCTCTTGTTAATTAACGACCCTCCACACCACCTGTGGCCTCTAAAGTGGCCTGTACGATTCTTTAGCCACTGGAGGTGACAGGAAATCACCCGCAGCGAGGCCTGCAAAGCGGTCTGTAAAGTAGTATAGTAACAGGAAAATGCAACAGGTAGCGACGACTGGAATGAAATGTGGACACAATGAACAGAGAGAAAAGAAAAGAAAGGACTAGAAAAATGTAAGAAAAAGATAGGTAGTACTCCAACGTACCACTGGCCATATGCCCCTATACGAGGATGTCCTCATTACCACTATTCCTATACACGACAACAATTATTACTACCGCTTGAAGGAAAGTGTTGCGGACTAGATATGCTGATTAGTTTGTTTTGTGTCTATTGAGGATTATGTAACAGCTAGTTCTATCAATTAGCGATGACTGGAATGAAAAGTGGAGACAATGAACAGAGAGAAAGTAAAGAAAGGACGAGAAAAATGTTAGAGAAAGATAGGTAGTACGTACGAATTAAGGGGAAAGAGCGTGGAGAACCAAACTGTAAAACAGAAAATGTTTGGTGCAGACTACTGTCAAACATAGTATGTTATCTCTATTGATGACAGGATATTATTCTTGTGCTGATGTTGAAAATAGTGCGGTTGCATTACTTCGCACATCCCATCAGTGCATGTAGAGAGGCACAGGTCCCATAGGCTGTGGTGTTCACATGTCAGCCACCCTTAATATACCGGCAGTACTGCAGAGGATGTGAAGCCGAACCATCAATACGCGCAACCCCCATCTGTACGGGCAGAGAAGACGATGGCGTGTGTCTTTATATAATGTCTCAATCGTCTTCTCTGCGCGTATTCTATAAAGACACACCACCATCTTCGCATGTACTCTAGCCTCCTCTTTGCCTCCGCCGTGCTCATCCTCATTGGTTCCCTTTGCAGCACGGTGATGTTGAAGCCTATGTTGTTGTCGTTCACACACGATATTACTGTCGAGATCGCGGGGCGCCTCGCCGTAAGCTCACTGCGACCCTTGGACGACCTCTCCAGTCTACGTGCCAGCTGCAAGGCCATGCATGCGGCGTGCTGTCATGGCACAGTGGGCAAGCGTGTGGCGCTGTAGCGGGAGATGCGGATGATGTGGTGTGACCGGGGCTCTACAAAGCCTTCGTGGAGAACCTGGCCATCGTCAGCCACCCTCGTGCATGCTACGTCACCGGTCTCAAGCTCGTCTTCACGGTCGATCGCGTGCACTAGGGCACCTGGTTTCTCGCCCGGGCGGCCAGGGTCGGCCACAAGGAGGCGGCCTACATTCTTGGCCTCCTCCGCTACGATGCTGACTGTGGGGCTGAAAGTGCATCTAGGTTCCCCGTGGGTTTTGGATGATTGATGACGACAATTAAGTCGCTAATGAGCTCAAGTGATCTTTAGCACAGGTATGGACTCGATCGGAGACGCAAACCCTCAAAAAGGAAAAGGAAGGAAACGGAGTCGACTCAAAGCGTAGAAACTAGGGTTTCTAGCGTGTTGAGTTGTGCTAGCCGTAGAAATAGGAGGGTGTGTGCGTAAAGTGAAATGAGATCAAGTTAGGAGCCCAAGAGTGGTGGTTTAGGTAGAAACCCCCCTTGAAAGTTGAAGTTAGAGTAGTCTGGCAAGAGGGGCCGGACTAGTCCGCTTGAGGGCCGGACTAGTCCGCGCCTGGGCAGACTAGTCCGTTCTGGCACGGACCAAAAGGTCCTGTGTGACTTCGGACTAGTCCGTAGTGGGACGGACTAGTCCGTGGTACCCCCAGGGTGAAGTTTCGAGACTAAGTCTAGGAGAGCGGACTTGTCCGTTTTAGGGCGGACCAAAAGGTTCTGAGTGAGATCGGACTAGTCCATCCATGGGCCGGACTAGTCCGTGTTGCTAAAGTGCAGAGAGGTTTTGCGACTAAGTCTGGGAAGTCCGTACTAGTCCGCCCGTGGGGCCGGACTAGTCCGTGGTCTTCAGACTAGTCCATTTTCACACGGAACAAAAGGTTCTGTGTGAGATCGGACTAGTCCGATGAGGGTCGGACTAGTCCGTTGTTGTAGTTACCGTTTGAATTTGAAGTTTGGCGGGTAGTGTGATGATTGCCGCGCAGTGCGACAGTTGTCAGAGGGGTCAGTGGTCCCCTAGGCCAGACTAGTCCGGGCTGTAGGCCGGACTAGTCCGCCCATATGCTGAAGTCAGCAGTATGGGCTTGGAACCTCTATAAATAGAGGTCCCCTGGGTTCTTTTGAATAACTTCTAGAGCAACCTATAACCCTAGCGCCGCCACAGCAAAACATGGAGCATTCTTGAGCCTCATTCTTGCCTACTTTCCCTCTAAAACTAATTCTTGAGTGGATTAGGGTTTAGTGAGGTGGAAAAGAGGAAGAACATCGCGCTTAGGCTCCCGGTTTGATCTCGTGCACTTTGTGAATCATTGCAATCTGTGGCTTGAGTTAATCTTTGTGATTTGCAATTGTAATTGTGGTGGGAGCCTCAGATTGTGAGAAGCCCCAACGCATCTTGTATTCATTCTTTGTGATAGTGGAGAATCAAGTTAGGCCCGTGCGGTAAACATGGTGAGGGAAGGGTTGTTGAACCCGGTCCTTTATGGACTCCTCAACGGGGACGTAGATTCCTTGTGTGGGATCGAAGCTCAGGATAAAATCCTTGTGTCTCCGTGTTCTTCGCATTTTGTTCATCGAATATTTCGTTCTAGGGTTGCTAGTTTTGTCTTGTGCTTCACATTGCCGTTAACTTGTTCCTCTTAGTCATATACTTGTGTTGGTAGTTGCTGAACTTGACATAACCATATCCTCACCCGTAGCTTCGAGAAAATCGCCTTAAAACTTGCTAGAAACTCTTTTTAGGGACCTTCTCGCAGGCTGACCGGACTAGTCCGCCCCCAGACCGTACTAGTCCGCCCCCTGTAATTTAATCTCATTTTATTGAGTCATTTGCAGGTCGATTAGCCTATTCACCCCCCTCTAGGCAACTTTCAATTGGTATCAGAGCAGGACTCTCCACAAAGAGTCTAACAACTCGGAGAGATGGCCGGAGTGGTGTTGAAGAGGTGTCGACCAATGATTCTCAACCGACACGTGAGGAGACAATGGCTTATCAAGACAAGCCAACCGATGATGAGGAGACTCGTCAGCTCAAGGCGAAGCTCCGGGAGAAGCTGAAGATTGCTGCGGTTGAACCGTCAAGCTCATCAAGTGGTGGCGGCGGAGTCAACTACAACCAACAAGGGTTCAACTATGAACGCCTTGCCATCAACAACCACTACCTTTCCATCCCATTGGGGAAACCTCCTCAATTCGATGGAACTGACTACAGGATGTGGAAGCACAACATGAAGATCCACCTTGTGTCACTCAATCCCTCGCTATGGCAAATTGTGTTGACCGGGGTGCACATCCCTAAAAATGAAGAAGATATCACTCCGGAGCAAGCCGTGCTTCTTCACCGTAATGCTCAAGCGGCCGGAGTGATCATCTCATCCCTCTCAAGAGATGAGTTCAACCAAGTGGATGGACTTGAGGTGGCCAAAGACATTTGGGACACTCTCAAGACGGCTCATGAAGGCAACCGAGTCGTCAAGGAAGCAAAGATTGAACTAATTGAAGGAGAGCTCGGGAGGTTTGCCATTATGGATGGTGAATCTCTCCAAGAGATGTACAACCGCCTAAAGATACTCATCAACAAGAGTAGATCTTATGTCCGTACCAAGTGGACGGACCATGAGGTGGTGAAGAGAATGATCCGGGCATTCATGCCTAGGAACGTCTCTCTATGCTCCATGATCCGAGAAAGTCCGGGGTTTGCCAAAACGACCCCGGAAGAGGTCCTTGGAAGGATCATTAATCACGATATCATGGAAAAGGAGACACTCTTCTACAACGACCTTCAAAGATTCACCGCCTCGAAGATGAAGAATGTTGCGCTCAAAGCAACATCCTCCCCAAAAGATCAAACGGAAGATGATGAGGAGACCCTTGACACCGATGAGGAAGAGGCCTTCTTCATCAACAACTTCAAGAGGATGATGAGGAGAAGAAAAGGAGGATACAAGCATGAAGGAAAAGGCAAAGAAAAGGCAAGGCCCAAAAACAAGAGGGCTTGCTACAATTGTGGCGAGTATGGCCACTTCATAGTTGATTGCCCCCATGAAGAAGTGAAGAAGAAAAAGGAGGGAAAGCCTCAAGAGAAGAAGTTCTTCAAGAAGAAGAGGCCCTCCAGACAAGCACACTTGGGCAAGGAGTGGGACTCTAACAATGAGTCCTCCTTCGAAGAAGAAGAGGAGAAGATGGCCACCATAGCCATCGGGAGGAGCTCCAAGGGAAGCAAGCTCTTCCCCAACCTCAACAACGACTACAAACCAACTTGCCTTATGGCAAAGGAGGGAAGGAGAAAGGTAACATCTCACTCCTCCTCCTCCATTTCCTCTCATGATGAATTTGATAGTGCCAGTGAAAATGAGCACATGTTTAAGGACATAAGCAAAAGCACCTTGCGTAGGATGAAGTTGCTTATGGATGAGATCTTTGAGAAGGAGGAGCTCATCAACAGACAAGAGGACATGCTCATCCTTGAAAAGGAGAGATGTCAAGAGCTTAATGAGCTCCTTGAGCTTGAAAGAGAGAAGAGCAAGGCATTGGAACACGAACTTGCTCTAAGCAAGAAAACATGTTCAAGTCTTGAGGAGAAATCAATTGAGCTCAAGGATGAACTTGGGAACTTGACAAAAGTTAACAAGATCCTTGAGACTCAAGTTGGATCCCTTAAGAACAATGTATCCTCTTCCACCAAGAGCTCAACCTCCTCAAAGGCCTCATCCAATGCAACCACGCCTTGCAAGTGCTCTAACTTAATCCTTAAACTTAAGGAAGAACGAAACTTAGCACAAGGCAAGCAAGCACCTAAGGGTGCCATCTTTGACAAGGAGAAGGTGACGTATGCACGAAGTGTATACACCAACACAAGACCTCCCCATGTCAAGGATGGTCTTGGCTATACTAGAAGTGGTAGGCACAACGCCAAAACCTCCAAGTATGGCAAAGACATGATTGTCTTTGTTAAGGGAAGTTCATCTACAACTAAAATATAGAAGAACACATCCACTAGCAACAAAATGCCTAAATCTGAACCGCGTCCTCTATTTCATGATTTTGATGCTTCTTATGTGCTTATGAGGAACAAATATGGCAAGGTGTTTGCTAGATATGTTGTGCCACTCCGCAAGAGCCCCAAGTCTTGCGTGTGGGTGCCCAAATGCCTTACCACTAACGTCAAAGGACCCAACTCCGCTTGGGTACCTAAAAGGAAGGCATAATCTTGTTTTGTAGGCATACTCCTCCGGTGGATCCAAATGGGTGCTCGATAGTGGGTGCACAAACCACATGACCGGAGAGAGGACGATGTTCGAGGAGTATGAAGAACACGATGATCCAAATGAAGGAATCCTATTTGGAGACAATAGCCGAGGAAAAATCCTTGGCTCCGGTAAAATTGTCATCTCTCCTCAACACACTCTTTCTAGCGTTCTACACATTGATTCTTTAGACTATAACCTCTTGTCCATATCACAACTATGTGACAAGGGTTATAATTGCATTTTCACTAATGAGGGTGTGAGCGTCCTTAGAAGAAGTCATAACTCAATTGCTTTTAAGGGTGTGCTCAAGGGAAAGCTTTATCTTGTGGACTTTGCGTCGGATAAAGCTCAACTTGACACATGCTTAATGGCGAAAACCAACATGGGATGGCTTTGGCATAGACGGCTGGCCCATGTTGGCATGAGGAACTTACAAAAGCTTCTTAAGGGCGATCACATCCATGGCTTGAAGAATGTTATCTTCGAAAAAGACAGGCCATGTAGTGCGTGTCAAGCGGGGAAGCAAGTAGGAGCTCAACATCCCTCCAAGAACATCATGACGACAACAAGACCGTTGGAGCTGCTACACATGGACCTTTTCGGGCCAATAGCCTACATAAGCATTGGCGGTAACAAATATGGTCTTGTTATTGTTGATGACTTTTCTCGTTTCACTTGGGTGTTTTTCTTGCATGATAAGGGTGAAACCCACGGTGTCCTCAAGAGGTTCTTGAGGAGAGCTCAAAATGAGTTCGCCTCAAGAATCAAAGCTATAAGAAGTGACAACGGCACCGAGTTCAAAAACACCCAAGTAGAAGAATTCTTGGATGAGGAAGGCATCAAGCATGAATTTTCAGCTCCATACGCCCCTCAACAAAATGGGGTGGCGGAACGAAAGAACAGAACACTCATTGAGATGTCAAGGATGATGCTTGATGAGTACAAGACATCGGACCGGTTTTGGGCGGAGGCGGTTAACACCGCTTGCCACGCCGTCAATTGATTATACCTCCACCGCCTCCTCAAGAAGACTCCCCACGAGCTTCTAGTTGGTAAGAAACCCAATGTCTCTTATTTTCGTGTTTTTGGGAGCAAGTGTTATATTCTAAACAAGAAGCCTAGGACTTCAAAGTTTGCTTCAAAGTCCGATGAGGGTTTCTTGCTTGGCTATGACTCAAACACTCACGCCTACCGTGTCTTCAACAAAACCTCCGGAATTGTTGAAATAACACGCGACGTGGTGTTTGATGAAACTAATGGCTCCCAAGTGGAGCAAGTTGATCAAAGTGTGCTAGATCAAGAAGACTCTCCACAAGAAGCACTTAGGAGAATGGCACTTGGAGACGTTCGACCACAAGAACAACCTCAATGCTCAAGTGACCAACCACATAATGATACAAGTACTCCTCCATGTGATCAAGCTTTCGACGGTCAAGTAGGACCTCAAAACGATCAAGAAGATGAAAGTCAAGGGAGAGGCACCCATCAAGGGGGAGATCAAGAAGAAGAAGAAGATGATGATGACTCAAGAGCTCAACCTCCACATCCTCGTGTACATCAAAGTGTTCAACGGGATCACCCCGTTGACAACATACTAGGAGACATTACTAAAGGGGTAATCACTCGTTCTCGTGTTGCCAACTTTTGTGAACATTACTCTTTTGTCTCTTCTTTGGAGCCCCATAGTGTTGAAGATGCCTTGAGAGATCCGGATTGGGTGGTGGCCATGCAAGAAGAGCTTAACAACTTCGAGAGGAACAAAGTTTGGGAGCTTGTCAAGCGTCCACAAGCAAATGTTGTAGGCACCAAGTGGGTGTTCCGCAACAAGCAAGATGAACATGGTGTTGTGACAAGGAACAAGGCACGACTTGCCAAGGGGTACTCACAAGTTGAAGGTTTGGATTTTGATGAAACCTTTGCTCCCGTAGCTAGGTTAGAGTCAATTTGAATATTACTTGCCTTTGCCACTCACCATGATTTTAAGCTCTATCAAATGGACGTCAAGAGTGCGTTCCTAAATGGCCCAATCAAGGAGGAAGTATATGTGGAGCAACCACCGGGCTTTGAAGATCAAAAATTCCCAAACCATGTCTTCAAATTGCGTAAGGCTCTCTATGGCCTCAAAAAAGCTCCTAGAGCTTGGTATGAGTGTCTTAGAGCCTTTCTAATTGAGAATGGTTTTAAGATAGGAAAAGCCGATTACACTCTATTTACGAAGCACTTCAATGATGATCTTTTTGTGTGCCAAATATATGTCGATGACATTATATTTGGTTCTACTAACAAAGTGTTTTGTGATGAGTTTTCAAAGATAATGACGGAAAGATTTGAGATGTCCATGATGGGGGAGTTGAAGTTCTTTTTAGGTTTCCAAGTCAAGCAACTCAAATAAGGCACGTTCATAAGTCAAACAAAGTACACTCAAGACATATTGAAGAAGTTTGACATGGACAAGGCCAAACCCATTAAGACCCCTATGGCGACGAATGGACATCTAGACCTCAACGAAGATGGTCCAAGTGTGGACCAAAAGGTATATCGTTCCATGATTGGCTCCCTGTTATATCTTTGTGCATCTAGACCGGATATCATGCTTAGTGTGTGTATGTGTGCACGGTTTCAAGCTGCACCAAAGGTGTGTCATTTTACCGCCGTGAAAAGAATTCTTAGATATCTAGTTCACACACCGAGCCTAGGACTTTGGTACCCCAAAGGATCCAAGTTCAACCTCATTGGTTATTCCGATGCGGATTATGCGGGGTGCAAAGTTGATAGAAAGAGCACATTCGGGACATGCCAATTCTTGGGTAGATCATTAGTGTCTTGGTCCTCTAAGAAACAAAATTCCATTGCTCTCTCCACAGCCGAAGCGGAGTACGTCGCGGCCGGAAGTTTTTGTGCACAACTTCTGTGGATGAGACAACTCTAAGGGATTATGGTATAAACTTGCGTCGTATCCCTCTCCTATGTGACAATGAGAGCGCCATCAAAATAGCCCATAATCCAGTTGAGCATTCAAGGACCAAACACATAGACTTTAGACACCATTTCTTGAGAGATCACTCCTTAAAGGGGGATATAGTGATTTCCCATGTGAGAACCGAGAATCAACTAGCCGACATATTCACCAAGCCCCTAGATGAAAAGCGATTTTGAGAGCTTAGAAGCGAGCTAAATATCTTAGATTCTCAAAATGTGGCTTGAAACATGCACATCTGAATGTTTACATATGCCTTGTTCAAAAAAAAATGCATGTGCTTTGAAAAACTCTCTATCTCAATTTTCTCCTAAATATTTGAAAAACTAGTGACTTCGTGAGTCATGGTCATAGTTTGAATGTTGATTGCTTACTGACCATATTCACAAAGTTTTGTTGTGCCTTTTGTCCTAAGGGACCTAGTTGTGGGCATGAACTCATATATATTGTCTTCAGCCCAGTAGGACCGGACTAGTCCGCCCTAAGGCCGGACAAGTCAGGAGGCAGACTAGTCCGCGGCTGGTCCGCGCACCGGACTAGTCCACCCTGGTACCGGACTAGTCCGGCCCTTGGGGACTTAAACCCCCCAGGGGCGGCCCAGACCCCTCCTCTCTCCCCTCACTCTCGCCCCTCTCTCTCTCTCTCCCGCGCGCAAGCATCCCCCCGTTGGCGATTTTTCGCTCCAACCACCAAAACTCGCATCCAATCCGCACATTGAAGCCTTTAGGAGTGTGGGATCGTTTCCCCGCACTTCCTCGACGCCTTCCTACTCCGATCTCGTCGATTTCTTCGGATTTGAGGAGGTATTTCCCCCCTTTCAAAAATTCCTCTCATTTTTTATTCTTGGAGTTTTTGATAGGAGTACCTTCACTAATGTTGCTTCATACATTCGTGCGATCTTATTCTAGAAGTATTGCGCGTTGAGTTGAAGTTTTTCAAAAATCGTTAGGTTAGGGTTCATCCGGTGCAACCCGGACTAGTCCGGCCCTAGCGGACAAGTCCGTTTTGCACAGAGCAAACCCTAATCCTAGCTATTTCTTGAGATTCTTTCCACAATATCTCACACCCTTGGTCTCTTATGTCCTCTTCTCGTTGTGTTTTCAGCACGATGTCTGACTTCGAGAGCAATCTTCCGAGTTCCAACCCTGCGGGTGAGGAGCGCTGCACCGAGGAGAGGGGTGCTGAAATGCCTCCCCCTCCCAGAGATCACCGGGAGGCACGCACCAAAGCCCAAATCATCGAGGCAAGAACTAAGGATGCCCTCATTGAGGCGCAGAAAGCAAAGGAAGAACGGCGGTTGAAGACACTTGAAGCTTCCAGAGTAGCTGCTTCTGTCTACAACGAGGACGAAGCCATTGCTCGTGCTACTGAAGACTCTCTTTGTGAGGCACGGAAGAAGAAGAGAGAAGATAGAGAGGCTCACAACTCCAGGGCCGCAGAGGCCAATGCCCCCAAGAGGAAGAAGCTCGTCACCATTGGCGAGAAGGCTAAGGGCAAGGTGCAAGCCCAAGGGGCAGCTGAGCCTAGGGTCGAGCGTGACCCTAAGAAGGGAAAGGCTCCGGCTCCAGTCGAGCCGAAGAAGAAGAAGCCAACTGTCAAGGTGCCAGCCAAGAAGGCACCCGGAGGGGTAGTAATCCGTGAGAAAGGGAAGGCCCAGGCCGTTGGCCCTCTCGAGATGCACAGTCCAGCACGAAACCCCAATAGGCAGCCCAACTTGGCTGCAAATGTGTTCAAAGGAAAGGGAGCTGAGAAGGCCAGGAGGCTAAGAGATGAGAATGTCTATAGGTTTGAGAAGTCCACCGCTGACCCTCAGTTTTGGTGTGACTTCCATTGCGATTACTATCGCACAGTCTATCAGGCAATGAAGAAGCCAGTGATCCAGGCTCAATGGGTGGACTGGGCCTATATTGCTAAGAAGAAACACGAGGCATTTGACGCAGTGATTGAGGCAGCTGAGCGTCACGGGATCAAAGACATTCTTGGATTCAAGTATGACTGGAATGAGGAGGTCATCGTAGGTTTTTATACCACAGTTCACTTCCACTCTCATGGCGACCGAGCCATCACTTGGATGACCAACGGTGAGCAGTACTATGCCACCTTCGAGGTCTTTGCTCAGGCTCTTGGTCTGGAGAGTCACCTGGACCATGAGATCATTATCTCCAATCTCAAGGCTATGGACAGGGATGACATGAGCTACATGTGCCCTCCTCACGTTCACTATGAAGCTGGATTGGCCAAGAACATCCTTCCCTTCTACAGCATCCTTAACAGGATTCTTAGGAGGACGGTGGCTCCTAAAGAAGGGGATGCGGGGATCATCCAGGGTCACCTCAGGCACCTGTTGGTTCTTATTTATGGACATGAGATGTTCAACCTTGTGGATTACATCTTCGATGATATCTACAACATCTCACACACGCCCAACCGTGCCTGTGGTTATGCCCCGTACATAATGTGCCTGATAGAGAAGGTGTCCGGGCTCGTGTTTGTGAAGGACACCACTCACCAACCTCTCTGACCCCAGATGCCACCTGCTGTCCCGACTCCTGCCCGGAGGAAGAATGCGGAGCCATCCTCCCGCTCCGAGGTGCCTCCTTCCGTTGCACCTCCATCTCAGCACTCGGCGGGCTCCTCCAGCAGCGGAGTCCTCAAGTTTCTTCGGTCCATCTTCACCTCGTGCCGCAAAGCCGAGGTGCGAGCTCAGAGGACTGAGCGGTACGTGAGGAAGATCTACGACAAGCTCGAGATCCCGATGAGCCCTGAGGCCTCCGATGACGAGCTCACTCCGTACCCGCTTCTCACCCCCGACGAGTTGACACTCTTGGGTGAGACGGAGGGTACCTCCGCACCGACCTCCGACGATGACGACGACAATGCCGGTGATGATGAGGATGTCACGGACCCCGAGGCCACAGAGAGTGGCAGTGACGAGGACGAGGACTAGCTTTTAGGTCCTAGTCCCCCTTCTTTTCCTTTTTAGTGCCTTGATGCCAAAGGGGGAGAGTTAGGGGGAGTTAGTCTTTTGTGTGGTCTTTTGTGTGGTGCCTTTGGACTTGTCTTGTAAAATATATGTTTCTTGGATGTTGGATGTTTACTTTTGTGCAAGACATGTTACTATTGCTTAATTTTAATATGATGCTCTCATTGACTATCTTGTGATTATATTGATGTCCCTTATATCTTGTCACAATTGTTGAGCACATCACGTAGGCACCCCACCATAACGTGTGTGGGTATGAAAGACCTCCTCCACCTCTTTTACATGTTGCATACATTGAGGGGGAGTCTATCATACGCACACATGTTATGAAAACCAAATTTATACTCTTAATTGTGAAGGACTTGATGTGTTGTCATCAATCACCAAAAAGGGGGAGATTGAAAGTGCATCTAGGTTCCCCGTGGGTTTTGGATGATTGATGACGACAATTAAGTCGCTAATGAGCTCAAGTGATCTTTAGCATAGGTATGGACTCGATCGGAGACGCAAACCCTCAAAAAGGAAAAGGAAGGAAACGGAGTCGACTCGAAGCGTAGAAACTAGGGTTTCTAGCGTGTTGAGTTGGACTAGCCGTAGAAATAGGAGGGTGTGTGCGTAAAGTGCAATGAGATCAAGTTAAGAGCCCAAGAGTGGTGGTTTAGGTAGAAACCCCCCTTGAAAGTTGAAGTTAGAGTAGTCTGGCAGGAGGGGCCGGACTAGTCCGCTTGAGGGCCGAACTCGTAGGGGCTCGTCCGAGGCAACCTCCCGTGATCGATGAGTCCGAGGCAGAAGAAGAGCTGGAAGTGCCACTTGTCCGTCGGCGATCAGCCAGGACTCGTAGGGGTCTTCCCGCGGTAGCACCACGTCCGAGACCGACTGTTGCCGATCGTCGTGAGGACAGGGAGGCCCAGAGTGCCATCTACGAGATGGACACCAACGTCCGTGTTGGTGAAGGAGTCCGGTTGACTGATTACCGAAAGATGAAGGCCAAGCAGCAAAGAAGACTCAGATGGAGTGTTCTGCTTGAGGAGTGGTACCCGCAGCCTAGAGAGGCTCTTGTGGATAATCGTTTCTGGACCGTGACACAGGCGTCTCTATACGATACCTATAGATGCCGAGGCCACAAGCACTTCCAGCACAACTTCTTGGACTGGGATCAGCTTGCCCTGGCAGCAGAGACGGAGATTCGCCCCTTCTTTGTGAGGTACAGAGGGCTTGTGGAGCTGGTGTCCTACGACGGGAGTGCATATGTGGAGGATTGGCTCCGCGTATTCTACCCTACCCTATATGTCTCTGAGGGCCGCAGATCGATAGACTTCATGTTCATGGGCCAGCACCATCACCTGACGAGGCAGACACTGGCACAGCTGCTGGGAGTGGACCTGCATGACACTTGCGTGCATGAGAGGGTATATGGACAGGCAGACCCGCCGAGGAGGCCGCTCACTGGAGGAGTGGCACCACCACTGGAGGAGATCCGCTCTTTGTTTGGACCGACTTTCTCTCCAGACCAGCCGAGGGTACCGGCACTACTGACTCCAGCTGCACGCACAGTGCACCTTGCCTTGCGCCGCACACTCTTGTCGAGGTCCGGGTACTTAGAGGGGTTCACCAGCCTGCAGCAGACCCTCCTGTTCTACATCATGAACGGGATGGAGTTTGATATTGTGGATGTCCTCATATGCGAGATGGAGGATGTGATCACCGATGGAGTGGGCATGATGAGGCAGCTTGTGTATGGACACTGGATCAGCTACCTGCTCTCCATGATGGTCCCTGAGGAGTCCGCCGTGCATGACCGTCTCACTGACGAGAGTGTCACACGGTTTAGCCACTACCGAGCTCCAGCTCCTGGAGACCGCCGCCTTGGCCGTCCAGTCGAGCGTCAGGTTCGTGCTCGGCTATCGGAGGAGGACTGATCGGATCTGAAGAAGGAGGATGAGAGGCTGGCAGAGGCAGAAGCTCAGGGTGAGGACCTGCAGCATATATGGTCCAAGAGCGACACTGATGACAGCGTTGATGAGTACTTTCCACCTCCTCCCTCACCCAGGCAGCACAACGCGGAGGCTGGAGGCTCTACAGTGCCACCCCCTACTCCACCTCCCTTCACAGAGGCACAGGTCTCTCAGCCGTCTGAGCTCACTTCACTCCTGCAGCAGATGGTTGAGTAGCAGCGCCTGGACTGGCTTGCAGCTGAGCAGGCCCGAGCTGAGCAGGCAGCACGACTTTTGGAGCTCCAGCAGCAGCAGCAGGAGATGCAGCGCCAGATCGCCCGTGAGAGGCGTGAGGACACTGACCGGCTGACTGGGTTGATAGATCAGATGCATCAGCGCTCCCTCGACCAGCAGCAGCAGACGCAGCAGGCGATGATGGGCATCCTGGGGTTGATCACCAACCTCTACACCCAGACCGGGATTGCCCTACTGTCGCAGCTGCCAGGCATTGCTCCACCACCACCTATCCTTGCTCCAGCTGCAGCTCCGGTGCCGACCATGCCGATCCCGTCGATCAGCATGTCTCCACTGCTGGCTCCAGGTGCACCGATCCACTCTCCACTGCCGGCTACGACGCTGTTCCAGCAGACGCCGGCATCCGTCGTTAGTGCCCCCTTGCCAGCAGCTACTACTCAGCAGGCACCGACGGCGGCTCCTACGGCTACGACAGCTCTTTCCACCTCAACTCCAGGTAGCAACTCCAACGACAGCACTCCCAACGGTGACCAGTTCGTCATCGCTCCTAGCACTCAGGGCTCGTAGGTACTCGGATCCCTTTTTTGGTGTCTTGATGCCAAAGGGGGAGAAGAGTTAGAGGAGAGTCAGGGGGAGGATAGCTTAGTCTCAGGGGGAGTGTCCTAGCCTTAGGGGGAGTTTACCTATATCATCTTTTGTAATTCGATGTTTTTGCTACTCATTTGGTGTTTATTGAGTACTCTTAAGTTATTAATCGATTGAGCTTATTTTTTGTCTATCTATATCTTATGATCACTTATTCACTTGAGTTATTCCTTGATTGAGCTTTCAAATTCATTAGTATCAAGTGTGATAATCTTGTATTCATTTCATATCCTCTTAAGTTTCGTACTATCAAATTCATCACTATTGTGCTTTAATTGTTGTGTTGTCACCAATCACCAAAAAGGGGGAGATTGAAAGCATCTAGGCCCTTATGAGATATGGTTTCGGTGATTAATGACAACCTTTGGATTTTACTAATGAATTTGTGGATGCAAGGTCTCCCATATCACTCAATCAAATCCATATGTCATTGGAGACTACTAAACAATCAATTTATGAGATCAATCAATGTTGTGAAGATAAGAAGTAAAAGCTCTTATGTCAAAGTCATTCAACCATAATGGATGACACTTAATGCTTGACAACCATCAGAAGTACATTTCCAACAAATGTCTAAGAGGTCAATCGAGGAAAGTTCAAAAGAATCACTTAGAAACAACTCGAAGCAAACAAAATCAACTCACCGGATCAACCGATGTTTCCAGAGAACAACACGTCGGTCGAGTTGGTTCAGCAGAAGAAGAAGACCTCAGAACAAAGTACTCACCGGATCATCCGATGTTAAGGGCTAAGCTACATTGGTCCATTAGTACAGTTTGCAATATCCTTGGACCAAGTGTAGCACCGGATCATTCGATGTACAGAAATATACACATCGGTCAGTCACTCCAGTAAGCATCAAGTTTCAGCCAACTCTGGAGGAAGAGCCATCGGATCATCTGATGAGAAGACAAGTGCAACATCGGTCTAACAACGGTCATATCTGACACAATAACGTCAGCTAAAGTGAACTTGACCGATGATAACTAAAGGGGAGACATCGGATCATCTGGTGTTTGTAGAAAAGTTCTGTCAGCCTACTTTTCCAATGGCTATTTCGTGGAGGCTGGCTATAAATACCCCCTAAACCTGTAAAGCCGACAAGTCTTGATCACCAGACATAATCAACACATCCACAAGCATTCAAGACAAAGAGCCATCACTTCTACATCATTTAGATCACTTACACACCAAGAGATAGGCTAGAACTAGCTAGAGAGAGAGCTTGTGTGCCTCCATTCTTTGTGAGTGGAATCTCTAGGGTAGTGAGAGCCTTAAGGGAGTGTCCCTAGGTGTTTGTAACTGAAAGAGACTTCAGGAGCTTGCCAAGAGGATTGTGGAAGCCCGGAGGATTGAAGTTGTACAAGGCTTGAGCTCCACCTTGCCAAGGTTGGCAAACGGAGAAGGATAGTGAAGATCCCTAGTCTCGGTGACTTGGGTGTGGCTATACCCTTATGTGGGTGCCACAACGTGGATGTAGGAAGATCTTGACGATCTTACCGAACAACGGGATAAATCCTCGTGTCTCCTCGGGAGTTTGCATCCTCTTCCTCTCCCTTACATTTATGCATTTTATATACCGCGAAGTTGCTATTTACTTCAATGCATAGATCGTATGCGTAGGGAATTAGGGTTTTAGGAATTAAGTTTTATTGCTTAGATTTTTGAAAAGGAGCCCAATTCACCCCCCCCCTCTTGGGCATTCGATCCTTACAACTTGCATACGCTACTCACCATTATTTCAAGCTCTATCAAATGGATGTGAAAAGCGCCTTCCTCAACGGACCAATCAAGGAGGAGGTGTATGTGGAGCAACCCCTAGGATTTGAAGATGAAGAGTTCCCCGACCACGTCTTTAAATTGCGTAAGGCTCTCTACGGCCTCAAACAAGCTCCTAGAGCTTGGTATGAGTATCTTAGAGATTTCTTAATTGAAAATGGTTTTAAGATCAATAAAGTGGATTATACATTGTTTACAAAGAACTTTGACAATGATCTCTTTATTTGTCAAACTTATGTTGATTATATAATCTTTGGTTCAACTAATAAATCTTTTTGTAAGGAATTTGGTAAGATTATGACAGATAGGTTTGAGATGTCTATGATAGGAGAGCTAAAGTACTTGTTGAGATTCCAAGTGAGGCAACAAAAGGAAGGGACATTCATAAGCCAAACTAAGTACACTCAAGACATACTCAAGATGTTTGGAATGGACAAGGCGAAGCCTATAAAGACTCCCATGGCAACGAATGGCCACTTGGATCTCAATGAAGATGGACGAAACATCGATCAAAAGGTATATCGCTCCATGATTGGATCTCTACTCTACTTATGTGCATCTAGGCCAGACATTATGTTGAGTGTATGCTTGTGTGCAAGGTTTCAAGCCAACCCAAAAGAGTGTCATTTCACAGCCGTTAAGAGAATCTTTCGGTATTTAGTTCATACACCCAACCTAGGCCTTTGGTATCGCAAGGGTTCCAAATTCAATATCATTGGTTACTTCGATGCAGATAATGCTGGATGCAAAGTAGATAGAAAAAGTACCTCCGGCACCTGTCAATTCCCAGGTAGATCTCTAGTTTCTTGGTCCTCCAAGAAACAAAACTCCATTGCCTTATCCACGGCCGAAGCGGAGTATGTTGCAGCTGGGAGTTGTGCACAACTCCTTTGGATGTGACAAACTCTAAGGGATTACGGTTACAATATGAATTGTATTCCACTCCTTTGTGATAATGAGAGTGCCATTAAAATTCCCCATAATCCCGTCGAGCACTCTAGGAACAAACACATAGACATCCGGCATCACTTTTTGAGAGACCATTCAATGAAGGGAGATATAGCCATTTCACATGTCAATACCGAAAAGCAACTAGCCGATATATTCACAAAGCCACTTGATGAAAAACGCTTTTGCGAGTTCCGAAATGAACTAAACATCCTTGATGCTCGGGATGTCGCTTGAAATCTTGTATACCTGTATGCTATCTTCAAAATTCATTGATTGTGTTGCGAAAATTATCTCTCTCATTTCTTTTGAAAAACTATGTTAATTACTAGATCTTGGTGAATTATGGTCATTGCTTGATTGTTTTATGCTTACTGATCATATTCATCAAGATTATATGATTTTCTTTGCCCCCCTATTTACTTAATAAGTACCTTCGAATATATACGAATGGGCTAAGCATTTATTCCCTGGTCATCACGGACTAGTTCGTGGTTGGCCGGACTAGTTCGCCCGTGCAGACTAGTCCGCAGAGTGATTGTAGGTCCGGACTAGTCCGCCCGACCACGGACTAGTCCGATATAGGCTCTGGAAAAGTTTGGACTAGTCCGATCATTTTTGGACAAGTCCGATTTTTTGTGTCCATAACCCCAGCCGCCGCCAAACCCTATTCCACCCCCACACTTGCCTCAAGCTTTCTCTCTCCACGCTCGAGCTCCGCAAGACGATTTGGCGATTCCTCCATCAAAATTCCTCAAGTTTGGGTGGAAATCGATCTTCTTCGCGTAGGGATTGAAGACCACAGACTTGTCCGCTCCTTCAACCCCTACATCTCCGAGAATCAAGGACTTTTGGTAAAATCTCATCCCAAGCCCTAGAAATTGCTATTTCCTTCAATGTTGATCAACTAGCTTAGTTCCTTTCACCATATACATGCTTCCTTGTTGTATTACATTGATGCTAAGCTATTTGTGCATTAGTAATCACCATTTGTCTCATAGTAAGGGTTTTAGTGGTTGAATATCAAACTAGTCCGGTCCATGCACAGACAAGTCCGGTACAACCGGACTAGTCCGTGCCTGTACACCGAACTAGTCTGATTTTTCTGAACTCAACCCTAACATCCTATTCCTCAATGCAATTCTTTGTCATCTATTCTCATCAAAACCTTGTGTAATCCATTCTCAGGACAATGTCGAGCACTAATGACGAAATCTCCGATTTTGAGGCTGAGATGGACCACGAGCCGTGCTTCGGTCCTCGATGGGCCAAAGCAAGAAGCGCCAAGAGCGCCCATCCGAGCCGGCCCCTTCTCCTCCCCCGGCTCGACGAAAGGTGCTCGCAAAGAAGCCTGCCTCCAAGGCTTCAGCTGGAGGTGGCTCTAGCTCGGCATGTGCTCGCCAAGCAAAGGGCAAGTGCAAAGGGATTGGAACCGGCCCGATTGGCCCCCTAAAGATGTCAGCTCCAAGGCAAGGAGACCGGGATCCCACTGAAGTTAAGTTCAATGGGAAGGGCAGCAAAACTGCTGCAAAGTTCAGAAATGTATATTGTTATAGTCGACCCAAGCAGGCTGCTGATGGGAGATTCTGGAGTAATTTTCATGCAGATTTTTACAAGACTGTCTATCTCCAAATGAAGACCCCAGTTGTGCACAGCCAATGGATAGATTAGGCGCACTTTGAGAAGAAGGGTTGATCACCTTTTGTGGAGGTGGTCGAGGCAATTGAAAGGCATGGCTTGAAGGATCTCTTTGCCTTCAGAAACAACTGGAATGATGAAGTCATAGCTCAATTTTATGCTACTTCCACTTTGCCAGTGATGAGGAAGAAAGGGTGACTTGGATGACTCATGGATCCAAGTACACCATCACCTATGAAGAATTCGCAAGATTGCTCCATCTTGACAGTTTCAGCAAGGACAACTTGATAATTCACAACATTGGTGTCATTGAGAAGGACAAGATGAAGTTTCTCTTTGAACCTCACTCAAAGTTCAATCCTCCTAGCAAGAACATGAAGCCTTTCTTTGTGGTGCTAAACAGGGTCCTTAAGAAGACCATTGTCCCAACGGATGGGGATGCAGGAAGTGTGCAAGGCTACCTCAGGACCTTGATGAAGGTCATAAGCAAGGACAGAAAGTTTGATGTCTTTGACTACATTTGGAACGATATGGTCAACATCTCCTGCACGCCAAACAGATCTTGCGAGCTATGCCCCCTATTTGATGCTTATGATTGAAAAGGTCACAGGCATCATGTTCGTCAAGGATGTGGAGCACACACCATTGAGGCCCTAGAAGCCTCAACAAGCAAGTGTTCAAGTTGCTCCTTCTCCTACTTCCAGTGCAGAGGCTCCGGCGAGAGCTAGTGGAGATGCTAGGGCTGCTCCCGCCACTAGGGCCCCTCCTCAAAAGGGGTCACCAAGTGGCATCTTGAAGTACCTGACAGCTATTTTTACCTCTTGCCAGAAGGTGAAAGTGACCACACATAAGCTAAACAAGAGGAGGAAGGCTGATATGAGATATGTCAAAGAGAATGTGAAGCACATTTGCCAGAAGCTGGAGATCGAACCCATTGGATCTCCAGTCATTTCTGATGACTCAGATTCTGATTTCACAGATCTCGGGCCCTTGACTCCCTCCGAGCTTGCCTATTTTGACATTGGGGACTTGAGTGGTACCGTTCCTCCTCCTCCTCCTCAGCCCGAGAATGAAGATGAAGACGATGAGAGGACTGACAGCGAAGCTTGAAGACTTTAGGTCCCTCTTCTCCTCCTTTTTTGTGTCTTGATGCCAAAGGTGGAGAGATTGAGGGGGAGTCTTAGGTTTTAGTTGTAGGCTACGAGGAGAGCTTTCTTTTGTATATTTTGTCTCCTTGTGGGTTGTAATACTTTTATCATGCTGTTTTGGTACTTTTGGTCTTGTGATGCAATGTCATGAACTGCTTATGAAGATATTGATGAAATCTGTGATTTTCCTCTAACAATGACATATATGCTTGTTGTTGATGTATTAATGTCAAGTATGTCATTCTCATCATGATTATAGTTTATACATACTTAGTTTTGCATCCCACCATAAAGAGTGCACATATGGATTATGTTTTCATTGCTTAATGTGTTTCAAACCCATATGTGCACACTTTATGAAAATCTCAACTTTTTATCATATTTTGTGAAATCTCAATTGGTTGTCATCAATCACCAAAAATAGGGAGATTGAAAATGCATCTAGGAATCCCTTGTGGGTTTTGGTTGATTTATGACAAGCAAATGAGATCCTGACCACATTGTTAAGATGAGCACAGGTTCTAATGAGAGAATGAGCAAAGTGCCAGAAAGAAAGGAGAATGAGGAGCAATGCGGAAAAGAGCTCAAGAACCAAGTGTAGTAGATCATTGTGTATGGAGTGTGTTAAGGAAACACAGCCCAAGAGCTCAAGCACAAATAATCTCACACACTGCACAAATTTATACAGGATCGGACTAGTCCGACTGACCCCGGACTAGTCTAATATCTTTCTGCACCAGATCGGACAAGTCCTCACAATGCGGACTTGTCCTCACAGTCCAGTTTTTCACTGACCGGACTAGTCCGATATCACCATGGACTAGTCCGATATCCCTCTGACCTAAATCATAAAAGTCCTCCAAGTACGGACTTGTTCCCCAAATTCACTTAGTGTGTCACCTACCCGGACAAGTCAAATATTCATCGGACTAGTCCGAAGATTTCCAGAACCGAAATCGGACTAGTCTGGCTTCACTTCGGACAAGTCCGGTATTTCGGGACACCTAGGGTTTCCTACACGCAGCACACCTGACTAGTCCGGTGTCCACCATGGACTAGTCCGATCTTTCGAAACCCTAATGGTAACTTTTGGAAACCCCATATAAATAGGTGTGCACAACCCATCTTTCATATCTCTCGACCCCTGTGCCGTCACACCCTCCAAGAGCATAGAAAACTCATCTCTCCACGCAATCCAACGCAAGAAAGCTTGATCCTTTGATGATACACTTTAGATCCAAGGAGAGACACGGTTCTTCACTCATTGAGCTCTTGGTTTGATTCCCTAACACACTCTTGTGGTTTTCATTGTGGTCTTAAGAGTGTGTTCTTGGTGGTGTTCACCTTGTAATCTTGGGGAGCCCTCAACTTGTGAAAGGCCCCTTGAATTTGGTTATTTGCCCTTTGTGATTAGTGAAGAGGATTGGCCTCTGTGGTGATCCAATGAGGGTAGGGTTGGAGAAGACCCAGTACTTTTGTGGACTCTTCAACGTAGATGTAAGTTGCCTCTTTGGGAACCGAACCACGGGATAAAGAGCTTGTGTTCTTACGTTGTGCTCATTGTTCCTACTCTTCATATCTATGTAGGGTTTCAATCAATTTTGTTTACTTTACGTTGAAACATTGAATATAAGATTAACTTGTGCTACATCCTAGTTCATAGTAGTGTGACACTTTAATTACACGTATATTTCCGCTGCATACATCCTTGGATCGAGATAATCGATCAAACTTGATCAATCTAGTCCACACGCACCGGACTAGTCCGCACTCTACCGGACTAGTCCGATATCTCAGGATTTGATCAGTTTGTTAAGTGTTGCAGGATCCTACTAAAAATCAAAAAGGCCTATTCACCCTCCCCCCTCTAGGCCACATTCAGCTAGGCCATCCCCGAAGCTGTTAACTTCGAAACCGAGGCCGCCGGAAATCTCCCTTGTTTTGTCGCGTCTCTGCTCATTGTCGACCCGACGATACAGCCATCATCTCGCCTCGGTCCTAGAAGAAAAAAGGTTCGCCTACTCATTTTCTAGCTGCTCATAAAGTTTCAGCCCATGCCATGCCTCCTAGCCCCCGTATTTGCTTTTCTCCCGAAGAACTTCGGTTATGAGTAGAGTTGCTTCGCGTGTGAAATTCCTTTTATACAGTTAATTATTCCTTTTGCACCTGTGCTACATTTTTCTATATGGCCAGGCGCATCACCTTGAAGAAGATCCATCGAGTTTCATCGAGTATTCACACCGGAATACAATTTTTCCGCAACCGCCGGTCCTTCACTCCTCGGTCCATTGGCGCTACCATTCTCCAAGCCATTTCTCTCCTTCCTATGGCCAGATTCTTGTTCCCCATGCTTCCATGAATCTTCCCAAGGTCTTCACAATCAGTTTTACCCACTGTAGGGCTTGGCCAACATGGCCGAAACCCTAATCGCCGCCGCCGCCGTCGTGCTGCCATTTCCGGCCACCTATCGCCGTCGAGGACTGGACCACCATGTTCCTCGTCTGATTTTAGGTGGGGGTGGCGAGATTGGAGTGCCGTCGTGCCCTAGAGCGGGCTGCGGTGAGGGGCCGCTGTCGGGCGCCGCCGCGTACCGTCGGAACCGATGGTGTCGCAAGGTAGAAGACGAACCCCATGGGCCCCGACTGTCAGCCAAAGAAGCGGCGTGCCCGGATCAGCTACGGCTCAGGGATCATTTATGACCAAGTGGTTAAACCAGTAACCCTCTGTGTTGCCGCCTCGCGATTGGTCCATTTTAAACCCGTGGGCCCCCTGGATTATTTAAACTTTCCCATTTAAACTTAATTCCAGATTTTGCCCCCAACTTGGAAAATCCATAACTCCTAGTAGAACTGTCCAACAATTCCCAAATAAATTTTTTTAGAACCAGCGCGAAGAGTAATTGCCAGTGGCGCACTTGAATTTGTATGAAAGTCCATATGAATTCGTCCATAATTCAAATAAACAAAATGCTTATATAATTAATTCCTATAGTTCTGCTATTTGGAAAAATACCAAATTTCTCCTGAACCTTCACTTGAATATCCTTGAACTCCAGTAAAAATTTCAGGGTCATTAGACTTCAATTACATGGTCTGATCACCTGTGTATTCTTTATGCACATAAAAATAGCCAAATTCATTTAGAAATTGTACAGAAACTTGTGCAAACTTCCAAATTGAATATATCTCAGTATAAAGATTCAAAATTTGTCAAACCAACTTTGTTGGTTTAATCTTTATCACACTAACCAGAACTACAACCCAATCTTCATGAAAATCCCTAGATTTTCCTGTAGAAACCTTTAAGGCAAAAGCATGTTTGATTTTTATCTGCTGATTCACTTCATAGACAAATCTGAAGTTTTGCCAAAATGTTCTTTATTAAGTTTCTGAATTCCTATGAAAATTTAAGCTTCATTGGACTTTATTAACCTAGTTCAATCTGAAGATTTTCCTAACTGGTCATAGAATAACCCAAAAACAACAGAAACATTTCAGTAAATTATCCCAACTTGTAAATTCAATATCTCACAGTATAATGCTTAGGAAATTATGAAACAAATTTTTCTAGAACCAGTGAGAACCCCTCTGTATGGTAAAATCACTTGTGGCCATGATAGACCTCCAGAATTACACCCAAAATCCAGAGAAGGCTTTTACTTATTGAAATTTTAGAGATAACAAGCTTCCTTGAACATCTCCAAATTTTGGTCCAGATCTTCCCCATAGTGCCTATTGTCCCTTGTAAAAGTTCCAGAACCATTAGGCTTAAATTAATATACTTAACTGTCTTTCCTTTGAGCTATAACATAATATCGATATTGATTAATTTGCATAATTCTTTGCATATCGATTAGTTGCCGAGCTCAAGAGGATCCCGGAGCTACTTGAAGTCATACCTCTGGATATGAGATACCGTCTTGCAACTAGGCCAGCCCCATTTTGCATTTAAGCGCTTTTACAAAATTTTGATTTGTATCATCTATGTCTAGGGTGAGTTATGTGCATTAGGGCTAAGGTGATTGAAAACCCACTTGCATTACCAGATCAACCTATGGAGCATTTGGTTAGTTGTCAAGTCATCATGTAGACTATGCTATGCTAAATGTAGTATAGGATTCGGTAGAAGTCGAGTAGTTGGAATCTACTCGCATGGCTAGGACTATTTCACACGGAATTGGTTCAAAGAGAATGAAGTAGTAATATGAAAATGAGACCGGGCAGGGGCGTAGGATGAATCAAGACGTGGTCTTGGGTGTGTAGTCCTGCCTGTGTTGGTTAAGGACCGATCCATATGCCGCCCTGCTGAGCAAGTTTGAACTGTACTGGAGTCATACTGGATATATGGGGTCTAGGAAACTGATGTACCTTGGGAAGCTTTTGTTGAGACTTTTTCGATCGCCTCGGGCTTTCGGCTGCAGCATAGTAGATGGAAACTCGCTCACGACATCTTCACAGGAGAAGGGTGCACCATGAGTGGGGATACTGTCCTAGACGATTGAATCGATTCAAATTGGGTGAAACATGAGAAAGGTGGCTGCGTACGACATCCGTGGAGTGCACCAAAGTGACTTCCAGTACAGGCGTACGTGTCGTGTATTTCCGGGTATCATTGATTCGAATCACCGTCCCTCGCGATATGAGTACCACTTGTTCACTGAGTTGTGATGTAGTTAAATACTTGCACTTGAGATGAAAATTAATTGCTGCTGTTATGAACATTATATTATCATGGTATTGCTATGTTGTATGTATTAGTATAGTGCTCACTAAATTTATTTTCCACCTTGGGCATGCAGCATCGTGATGAAACGTTTCTTATTTGATCGTGGAGTTACGATGTTGCCCCGCACAAGGTTTAAGTTGCTGCTATAAATCTGAAAATAAGGACCCATATTTAGATGAGTCCATTATGCAAGTCTGTCATCCTATGTTTATGTCTTTACCCTCATGTAGAGTTTCATGTTTAGGTGAGACGGTTAAGTCTTGCTGAGCCTTCATGCTCACGGTTTCTATATAGGTTGTTTTGCAGGTACTAACCTCCTATGCTTATGATTATGGTTTTCCGATAAGACTCGGGACTCTCCGAGTAATATACTCATGTGGGAACCATGCCGCTGCTGTTTGGTTTTCGTGGCTAGTGAGGAGCGTCCATGGGCTGGACGACTTCTCTTTTGCTTATTAGACTGGAGTACGAGAGTTGTAATCTTATCTTCTGCTGTAGTTTATTTTTATAAACTATTTGTAAACTGATTATCTTTGTAAATTTCAGTAAATGATTTATGTAATACGCGTTCATTTACATGTGTGTTGTTGGGTGTCGCATCGCAGGGCACCACCCAATGCGATTCGTGGAAAGTGTGGACTCCGGTCCCCACAGACGTGGTATCAGAGCTGCATTGAGAATAGCACACTAAATAAGGATCGTATTACAAGAAAAACATATAATACAGTGAGTATATGGTACTAGGCCCACATAAGAATTATATTAGCATAAGTTATTAAGGTAGCAAAGCTAACTTATGTGTTATTATATTCTATTACGATGCTCCTACGTCAGGTAAGAGGTAAGGTACGCCACCACAAGCGGATCAATTGTGGTAAGCTCACCATGCGAGAGGTAGCATGTGATTATTTCCATGGCTTGGCACAGAAATTTCAATATGAGTCTCTAAAACTTTCCATGTTTTTGAGAACATATGACACGCGGTACCCCGGCGTGCTTCAAAGTTAGTGGGAGCCCCCGTCGGGTGGGACGTAACCCGATGCACCTCCTGCTGGTGCAGCACTATGCAAAGACGTGGGACCCCGTCAGGTGGTAGAAAACCCGGTCATGTACCTCGAGACGTGTCTTAACTCGGGGCGGCCCGTATGGAATGATACGAGACGAATGTTTTTACTTTCATATATATTACTGTTCGCCCGTGCGGGCTATGTCGTACGACACCATATGATTGATCAATAGTTTGTGTGTAGTAACAGGTACACTGACCACGTGATCGTATTGCGCTTAGAAATCGTTTGCGAGTGAACGTCATTAAGTGCCACCATTGAGACGTATGCCGGAATACCGGCTTAGAATTTTCATTTTTGTGAGGCATGTAGTACCGACATATTCCATTGATGCATTGACCCCTTTACTGTAAAATGGAACCGAGAAGATTTAAAACTACTTATATTAGCTTTCAAGATCTGAATTTGAACTAATTTTTCAAATTTGGAGTAGGCTTTGAAGTCACCAATTCAAAAACCGAGTGTTCTGTTTTCTGCCAGAAAAGACATGAATTTGAGAAACCATATCTCCCAGTAGAAAACTCCAATAAAGTTTTATAGTACATGGATGGAAATTTTAGGAAGTCCTTTAAAACTTTTATGTTTAACTCCAGAACTGAATTTCTTTCTAACCTGTTCAAAATTCCAAAGTTCCAAACTCTGCAAAAACTGGACAGAAACTAGAACCCTTTCTGGACTCCTGACTGTTTTCACCATATCTCACTCTAGAAAATTTGAACCGAGTCGTGCAAGAAATTTCTCGAATCCTTGTAATATTTATTATAAATTTGTGACTTGTGGCTTTTGTAAATTCTGCTGTTTTATATCTTGAAATTGTGGCCTAAATTCAGCATAAACAAAGGAGACGCTGTCAAATTTTTCCCGAAAAACATTCAGGTTTACAATACCATATATTCTCAACCAGAAACTATATGGAGGCAAATCAATACTTTTGGATAGGTCCTAAAGTGCACTTCAACTTTATAGTTCACCTCAAGATCCGATTCTTCCATTTACTGGGTTAAATTTGTGTGTGACTACAAACTGGTCAGGTTTCAACAGAAACTTTATCGGTTTGACATAATTTGGTCTTGTTATGAATCTAGTCCTCGAATTCACTTCGAGAAGTGTCGCAACGGATCAGTTGTCGTTACTCAACTATTTACCAGTGGAATTGATGGTTCGACCCACTCGAACCTCTTTTCTTTTATGGCCATGTTTGTGTCATATTAAAAAAATATAAGTATGTGTTCGCACTATAACGCGCATAACGTCACGTCGCGACCAACAATAGTCGAAATGAACTTCGATCCATGGAGTTCATTATTTTGGAACTCCTATTGTAACATTGGTCCAGGGATGATGTATTGTGTATAAAGTTTATACTTTATCAATATATGACCGTTATGCAAATTTGGTTATCAATACACACACTATTTTTTTCATCCTAGTGTGATCTTGAAATATCACGTCTCATGTTGGATTAATGATTGTAACTGTAGAATGGTGCGCACTCGCACAACATATGAGGTTGGTGGTTCAAGTCAGGGAGGGATTACTTCCGAGAGCCGGAATAGCCGGCGCAACCGCCACCTCCATCTCCGCTTACATTGGCGGATGATATCGTAGCCACGCTGGGTTCGTGCGACGAGCGGACTGAACTGCTGTGAACCCTCATGCAGATTATGTCCAATCAAGGGGGATGTCAAGCCGATGGCAATCGCCAACCTCAGCAAGCAACCTATCAAGAATTCTTGGCGACTGCACCCCCCGTGTTCAGTGGTGATGGTCAACCTCTCGACGCGGTCTATTGGCTCCGCACCATTGAAGCTAAGTTCGGACTGCTGCAGTGCAGGGACCCTATGAAGGTTTTATATGCGACACAACAACTACATGACATCGCTGGTGCTTGGTGGGCGAACCACATCTCCTCCTTGGCCGCCGTACAACAAGTCACTTGGACAGAGTTCCGGAAGGCATTCCATGCCTATCATGTTCCTCCTGCCATTGTGAGAAGGAAGCTTCAGGAATTTCTTGATTTGAAGCAAGGAGAAATGAGGGCTCAAGAGTACTCCAAAGTCTTTGTTAATCTAGCGCAATATGCGTCGAAGTATGTGAGTACAGAGGATCAGAAGCGAGAGTACTTCTATCGGGGTCTAAGCCTCACGTTGAAAGACAAGCTTGCATTGTTCAATCACGGTTCGTTCAACGTATGCTTAATGTCGCGATTACGCAAGAGGATGCCACTCGTGGAGGAGTCAAAGAAGAGACTTGATGTGCAGGACAGCACACGTAATGTTCCTCAGAAATACCGTATGGTGTACCAATCACCGTCCAGTCAGATATGGCAGCCGGCTGCACAACAGAGTTCATATCGGAGTCGACCATTTGAAGTATCAGATTTCCATCCAGCAGTACATCAACAGCAAGAACCGACCCAAATTGTTCCAGGGGCATTTATCTCGCAGCGAGATTCAAGACAATTCAGGCCTCAAGTCAGTGGGACGTTGAATCAGTATAGGTGTTCCACATGTGACCGTGTTGGGCACTATACCAAGGATTGCCCAGAGAAGATATTGAGCAGCAGGCAAGTGCCAGTACAACGGTGTATTCAGTCCCGTATTCAACCAGAGAAGACAGCATGGCAAACCGGAAGTGTTCAACACATAGCAATCAAGTGTGTTCCAGAGGGAGCACCGGTGTTACCGGGCATGTCTGCTATCAAAGATATACCTGTCCTCATACTCTTTGATTCCGGTGCTACCCAGAATTTAATCAGTAAATCATGTGGGGATCAGCACCAATTATCCACCAATACTCCCAAGAATAGTTATCTTATAAGCTCACCGGGTGGAAGTATCTCGGCTAGTCAGATTGTTCCCCGAGCAGCTTTATGTTTGGGGGGCAAAATATATCCAACGTCGCTGATTATATTGGATGGACAGAAGATCGACATAATATTGGGGATGTCATGGTTGAACCATCACGGTGCCGTTCTTAATATCGGTACCTGGACAATCCAAATTGACTCTCCGACAACACGAGATGTTTTTGGACAGTTTGGAGCAGGATAGTGCAGCTGCATATAACACGGGAGCAACTAAACTTAAAGATATTCCGGTGGTCCGTGAGTATCCTGATGTGTTTCCTGATGATTTACCGGGCATGCCACCCGAACATGACGTTGAGTCCAAGATTAAACTTGTACCAGGAACCACAACGATTTCTCGAAGACCGTATCGAATGGCGCCTAATGAGCTAGCTGAATTAAAGGAGCATTTGAAAGACCTTTTGGACAAGGGTTTTATTCGCCCAAGCTCCTCACCTTGGGGCTACTCGGCGCTGTTTGTCAAGAAGAAGGATGAAACATTGCAGTTATGTGTGGATTATCAATCGCTCAATGCCGTGACTATAAAGAACAAGTACCCGCTGCCCCGCATCGACATTTTATTCGATCAACTTGTTGGTGAGAGGGTGTTCTCAAAGATGGATCTTCGGTCCGGATATCATCAAATCAAAATCCAACCAGAGGATATACCGAAGACGGCATTCTCGATGCGATATGGATTATACGAGTATCTTGTCATGTCTTTTGGTCTCACCAACGCTCCGGCTCACTTTATATATCTCATGAATTCGGTATTCATGTTGGGGTTGGATAAGTTCGTCGTGGTCTTCATTGACGACATATTGGTTTATTCAAAGTCAGAGGAAGAACATGCTGAACATTTGCATATTGTGTTGCAACGGTTGAGAGATCACAAGTTATACGCAAAATTCAGCAAGTGTGAATTTTGGATCAGCCAAGTGCCATTCTTGGGACACATTATTTCAGTTGAGGGCATCGCTGTGGACCCAAGTAAAATTGTTCAAGTACTGAAATGGCAATCTCCGAAGTTAGTACATGAAGTCTGAAGTTTCCTCAGTTTAGCAGGGTATTATCGGAGGTTCATCCCGAGCTTTTCAAAAATCGCTAAGCCAATGACGGAGCTGCTGAAAAAGGGAACCAAATATATTAGGAGTTCAGCTTGTGAAGAAGCGTTCAAGACAATAGTACATCACCTTACAACAGCCCTGGTTCTTGCTTAGCCAGACACGACAAAACCGTTTGACGTTTATTGCGATGCATCTGACATCAGACTTGGATGTGTTTTTATGCAAGAAGGACGGGTGGTCACGTATGGATCTCGCCAACTCCGAAACCACGAGCAGAACTACCCAACTCACAACCTTGAGCTCGCTGCCGTGGTATTGGCATTAAAAATGTGGAGGCATTACTTGGTTGGAAATCTTGTACACCTCTATACCGACCACAAAAGTTTGAAGTATATCTTCACTCAGAAGGAACTGAATATGAGACAACAAAGGTGGTTAGAGTTGATCAAAGATTATGAAATTCAAATTCACTACCACCCCGGTAAAGCGAATATGGTTGCCGACGCGCTCAGTCGGAAAGCCCATGTCCACAATATCACCATGACTAAAACGGAAGATGAGGAACCAAGTCTGTATGTGATTCCATATGGGGCTCTCAATAATCTTGCTCTCCTTCCCACCATCCGAGAGGAAATTATTGAAGCCCAAAAGAAGGACAAGGGCATGTCACACATACGAGAAAGAGTGGACAGTGGAGAAGTAAAATGTTTCCGGAAAGATGATCACGATTATGGTTCAAGGAACGGATAGTTGTACCCCGAGATGTTAAACTCCGGAAAAAAATATTGGATGAAGCTCACATGTCAAAATTTTCTATTCATCCGGGCAGCAATAAAATGTATCAAGATTTAAAGACCAAGTTTTGGTGGACACGGATGAAGCGGGAAATAGCGAAGTACGTATCCGAGTGTGATACGTGTCGACGAGTGAAGGCTGACCATATGAAGAAGGCGGGACAGCTACAACCGCTGAATATTCTGGCATGGAAATGGGAGGATGTGAGTATGGATTTCATAGTCGGATTGCCACTCACATTCTGGAAGCATGATTTGATTTGGGTAATAGTCGACCGACTAACCAAATCAGCACACTTCATCCCGGTAAATGTCGTATTCAATGCCAAGAAATATGCGGAGTTGTACATATCAAGAATCGTGTGTTTATAGGGCATTCCTCGAACGATTATTTCAGATCAAGGCTCGCTGTTCATTGCCCGTTTCTGGGAGCAACTGCATGCCTCGTTGGGTACTAAACTGATTAGAAGCTCCGCATATCACCCCCAGACCGATGGACAAACCAACAGGGTGAACAAGGTCCTTGAAGACTTGTTGCGTGCATGTGCCATCCACCACGGTAAAAATTGGGACGATCATTTGCCGTTGGCGGAATTCTTGTACAACAACGGTTATCAAGCGAGTATCAAGATGGCACCATATGAAGCTCTATATGGCCGAAAATGTCGCACCCCACTGAATTGGTGCGAGTCCGGCAAAAGAGTGACATTCGGGATTGATCTAGTCAATGAAGCCGAGGAAGAAGTTAGGATAATTCAAGAAAATCTAAGAGCGGCTCAATCTCGACACCAATGAAACGAATTCACCGGTTCGGAGTAAAAGGAAAGGTAGCTCCCCGATTTATTGGCCCGTTTGCTATCACGGAGAAGTGTGTACCTGTGGCTTATCAATTGGAATTACCAGCATCTCTCGCTGGTATACACGACATTTTCCACATATCTCAGCTCCGGAAATGTCTCAAGTTCACAGCTGCAGTCCACACCGACGACATCAACAAATTGCAACCGGATTTGACGTACTCCGAACATCTGGTTCAGATTCTCGATGAGAAGACTGGAACAAAGCGGAATCGCACGCTGTGGATTTATAATGTGTTACAGAGCAACCATACCGCTGAAGAAGCGACATGGGAAACTGGAGAATATCTTTGCTCAAACTATCCGGATTTCTTATCGTCTCACATCCGGTAATTTCTCTCCTACTTTCGTCTCTTCATTGTAATCTCGGGACGAGATTCTTTTAAGGGGGGAGGAATGTAAAATCCCTAACTTTAATAATTCAAAGTTCAGTTAGGACAAAATTTTTGGTTAATAAAAAGAAATATAAAGGAAATGAGAAAAACAATTAAATACAAACTCCAAATGAGGGAATTTAACATGAAGATTTGAGTTGACAAATGGATTCCAAATATTTCAATTAGCCTCCCTGCAAACTTTCATAATTTTTGAAGCAATTTTGCTATTTAATTCAATAGCTACATTAAATTCAACTCAAATTCAAATTCAAGTTTGAATTTAAATGAAAATTGTCAAATCAACTATGGGAATTCAAAATCAAATTCTATATTATTAATCCAGCCATCCCATAAATATCTAGTAAATTTTGGAATGAATTAGGTGGTAGAATTGATGGGGAAAGGATGAGGATGAGGTGGGACCCACTTTCATCCAAAGCAAAGTGCTGTTTTGGCTCTCCAAGTGACACCACATGCCATGCAGTTTCCATGCAGCTGCTTGTACTGTAGTGGTCGACTCCAGCTGCTCCCAGCACGACATGGCCTCCTCCTTATCTCCCCTCCATGGCCCTGAGCTGACCACTTATTCACCTTCAGGTTTCCAGCGTCATATTTGCTTCTCTCCCGATACCTCCTCTGTCCAGCCAATTTGCAGCAAAGGTACTCTGTGTTAATCACTTTTCTTTGCCTCTATTCACTCCCCAAGCTCTTGCGCAGCTTTTTGATCAAGTTCTTGCACAGCTAGGCCCTCCCCGAAGCTGTTAACTTCGAAACCGAGGTCGCCGGAAATCTCCCCTGTTTCACCGCGCCTCTGCTCATTGTTGACCCGATGATACGGCCGTCAACTCGCCTCAGACCTAGAAGGAAAAAGGTTCACCTACTCATGTTCTAGCTGCTCGTAAAGTTTCAGCCCATGCCATGCCTCCTAGCCCCCGTATTTGCTTTTCTCCCGACGAATTTCGGTTATGAGTAGAGTTGCTTCGCATGTGAAATTCCTTTTATACAGTTAATGATTCCTTGTGCACTTGTGCTACGTTGTTCTATATGGTCAAGCACATCACCTCAAAGAAGATCCATTGAGTTTCATCGAGTATTCACACCAGAATACAATTTTTCGCCAACCGCCGGTCCTTCCCTCCTCGGTCCATCGGCGCTACCATTCTCCAAGCCATTTCTCTCCTTCCTATGGCCAGATTCTTGTTCCCCATGCTTCCATTAATCTTCCCAAGGTCTTCCCGATCAGTTTCACCCACAGTAGGGCTCGGCCGACATGGCCGAAACCCTAATCGTCGTCACCGCCGTCGTGCTGCCATTTCCGGCCACCTATCGCTGTCGAGGACTGCACCACCGTGTTCCTCGTCTGATTTTAGGTGGGGGCAGCGAGATTGGAGTGCCGCTGTGCCCTGGAGCGGGCTGCAGCGAGGGGCTGCCGTCAGGAGCCGCCGCGCGCCATTGGAACTGACAGTGTCGCGAGGTAGAAGACGAACCCCGCGGGCCCTGGCTGTCAGGCAAAGAAGCGGCGCGCCCGGATCAGCTGCGGTTTGGGGATCATTTGTGACCATGCGGTTAAAGCAGTAACCTCCGTGTTGCCGCCTAGCGATTGGTCCACTTTTAACCCGTGGGCCCCCTGGATTATTTAAACTTTCCCATTTAAACTTAATTCCAGATTTTGCCCCCAATTTGGAAAATCCATAACTCCTAGTAGAATTGTCCAACAATTCCCAAATAAATTTTTTTAGAACCAGCATGAAGAGCACTTTCCAGTGGCGCACTTGGATTTGTATGAAAGTCCATGCGAATTTCTCCATAATTAAATAAGTAAAATGCTTATATAATTAATTCCTATAGTTCTGCTCTTTGGAAAAATACCAAATTTTTCGAGAACCTTTATTTGAATATTCCTGAACCCCAGTAAAAATTTCAGGGTCATTAGACTTCAATTTCATGGTCTGATCACCTGTGTATTCTTTATGCACATAAAAATAGCCAAATTCATATAGAAATAGTACATAAACTTGTGCAAACTTCTAAATTGAAAATCTCTCAGTATAAAGCTTCAAAATTTGTCAAACCAACTTGTTGGTTTTTTCTTTATCGACACTAACCAGAAATACAAACCAATCTTCATGAAAATCCCTAGATTTTCCTGTAGGGCCCTTTAAGGTAAAAGCATTTTTGATTTTTTATCTGCTGATTTACTTCATAGACAAATCTGAAATTGTGCCAAAATGTTATTTTCGGAATTCCTGTAAAAATTTCAGCTTCATTGGACTTTATTAACCAAGTTCAATCTGAAGATTTTCCTAACTGGTCATAGAATAACCCAAAAACAATAGAATCATTTCGGTAAACTATCCCAACTTGTAAATTCAATATCTCACAGTATAATGCTTAGAAAATTATGAAACAAACTTTCCTAGAACCAGTGAGAACCCCTCTGTATGGTACAATCACTGGTAGCCATGATAGACCTCCAGAATTACAACCAAAATCCAGAGAATGCTTTTACTTGTTGGAATTTTAGAGACAACAAGCTTCCTTCAACATTTCCAAATTTTGGTCCAGATCTTCCCCGTAGTAACTAGTGTCCCTTGTAAAAATTCTAGAACCATTAGGCTTAAATTAATATACTTAAATGGCTTTCCTTTATGCTATAACATAATACCAATATTGATTAACTTGTATAATTCATTGCATATCGATTAGTTGCCAAGCTCAAGAGGATCCAGAAGCTACTTGAAGTCATACCTCTGGAGATTAGATACCGTCTCGCAACCAGGCAAGCCCTAGTTTGCATTTAAGCGCTTTTACAAAAATTTTATTTGTATCACCTATGTCTAGGGTGAGTTATGTGCATTAGGGCTAAGGTGATTGAAAACCCACTTGCCTTACCAAATCAACCTATGGAGTATTTGGTTAGTTGTCTACTCGCATGGCTAGGACTATTTCACACGGAATTGGTTCAAAGAGAATGAAGTAGTAATCTGAAAATGAGATCGGGCAGAGGCATAGGATGCAGCAAGACGTGTTCTTGGGTGCGTAGTCCTGCCTGTGTCAGTTAAGGACCAATTCGTATGCCGCCCTGCTGAGCAAGTTTCAACTGTACCGAAATCATACTGGATATATGGGATCTAGGAAACCGATGTACCTTGGGAAGCTTTTGTTGAGACTTTTTCGATCGCCTCAGGCTTTCGGCCGCAACATAGTAGACGGAAACTGGCTCACGACATCTTCACAGCGGAAGGGTGCACCGTGAGTGGGGATACAGTCCTAGACGATTGAATCGATTCAACTTGGGCGGAACTTGAGAGAGGTGGCTGCGTACGATGTCCGTGGAGTGCACCGAAGTGACTTCCAGTACGGGCGTACGTGTCGTTTATTTCCGGGTATCATTGATTCGAATCACGTCCCTCGTGGATATGAGTACCACTTGTTCATTGAGTTGTGACGTAGTTAAATACTTGCACTTGAAATGAGAATTAATTGCTGCTGTTATGAACATTATATTATCATGGTATTGCTATGTTGTATGTATTAGTATAGTGCTCACTAAATTTATGTTCCACCTTGGGCATGCAGCATCGTGATGAAGTGTTTATTGTTTGATTGTGGAGTTACGATGTTGCCCCGCACAAGGTTTAAGCTGCTGCTACAAATCTGAAAATAAGGACCCACATTTAGGCGAGTCCATTATGCAAATCTGCCATCCTATGTTTATGTCTTTACGCTCATGTAGAGTTTCATGTTTAGGTGAGAAGGTTAAGTCTTGCTGAGCCTTCGTGCTCACGGTTGCTATATAAGTTGTTTTTCAGGTACTAACCTCTATGCTTATGATTATGGTTGTCCGATGAGACTCGGGACTCTCCGAGTAATATACTCATGTGGGAACCATGCCGCTGCTGTTTGGTTTTCATGGCTAGTGAGGAGCGTCCGTGGGACGGACGGCTTCTCTTTTGCTTATTAGACTGGAGTACGAGAGTTGTAATATTATCTTCCGCTGTAGTTTATTTTTATAAACTATTTGTAAACTGATTGTCTTTGTAAATTTAGTAAATGATTTATGTAATACACGTTCCTTTACATGTGTGTTGTTGGGTGTCGCATCGCACGGCACCACCCAATGCGATTCCTGGAAAGTGTGGACTCCGATCCCCACAGAAATCTTCTAGCTCGTCGGGGAAGTAGTTAGCGTGAATGACCTGGAAGATGAGGCAACGGCGACCGACGTAGAGTTGCAGAACGGCGATGGGGTTTCCATCGGCGGAGTAGCTGGGGCACCACTTGACGTCGAGCCCGATGACGAGCTTGTGAAGGCGCCGACGGTGGACGGAGAGGACCTCATCGAGCCAGTCCTCCATGGCCTCGCTGGAGGACGTCACGGTGGTGGTGATCATGACAATGTCGAACATCACATTGCACCTGAGTCTCCTGCTATTGGGTCCTCTCCTTGTCCCTATAGTTGCAGTCTGCGGCGTCGTAGCACAACTTCTCTCTTGTGCAAACCTTCCTCTACCTCTAGTTTGCATATTGGAAACAGGCGTTGATATATAACTAATGCAGTTATGATATGAGTGGATGAGTTTCCGAATTTGACGGGCCCAAGCCCCGAGTAAAGAAAGTAATGAAGATTTTTGAATACTCTTTCTATTTTGGAATTCTTATCGTTATGAACACAAGTTGTGTTTCCTCAACCAAACATCACGTACAACAACAACTTTTCTTAGGGGCGCACCCACTGGGTATGTTGGGTGGGCACTGGCATACCCCGGGTCCAGCTGCTAGAGAGTAGCTAGTGTGAATGCATGTTGGAGAGATCAGCGGAATCGGTTCATGGATCAAAACGTGCACCATCCTTTTTCTTCTTCCTTTTTTTATGTTATTTTTCCACCAATCTTTAGCCCTCCTTTATTTTAAGTTGTATGGTTGGATCAAGATACGTGGCCAGCGTAAGGCAAGAGCCGTGTGTGCAACACCAGGTAGAATGTTGTGGAGAGACGTTGCTCCCCTTGTTGAGGATCATGTTAATTTGATGACATTGAGGATTGGATGTGGCGTATGTGTTGTGTCACAAGTGTGTTCATTTGTTCCTAAAATTAGGACACCTAGCGGCTAGCGCTTACGGCCGTCGTTTCTTCGAAAGCACGAGTACAGCATGTTGGAAATTGTATTGTACAAGGCATGCAATTAATTTGATGAACCACGTAGTGAGCTGTGCCTAGATGGTACATTCTATCCTCGAACCCTCGAGGGAACATCCTTCATGTCAAACATGCATGCCGGGGGTGCCCCCGCAGTTAGTTTCTCATCAAGAAACTTGCATGCCTTGTGCCACATCTGCTCATAACTGTGGCTTTGCTGGTTTGTCTGGTGGTGAACCGCCTACGTCATCTGAAGCCTAGATAGAGTTAAAGCACATGAATTGGAGCATACATGCAAGGGTCTTCCCAACAACCACCGGGGATGCACAACAAGAATTAAGGTACACTAACACACCCGGACCGTACGTGTACCTGGCCAGCCGTGTAGCTTCGTTTGAACCTCCGACTGGCTGCCTAGATGGTACCTTTTATCCTCAAATCCTCGAGGAAACATCCTTACTACCAAAAATGCATGTCGGGGTCAGTTTCTCATTAAGAAACTTGCATGCCCGGGACCGCATCTTCTCATCACTAAAGCTTTGCTGGTTTGTCTAATGGTGAACCGCCTACAACATCAGAAGCTTAGATGGAGTTGGAGGATAAGAATCGGAGCATACCTGCAAGGCTCACCTCGATCGGGGACGCACGACTGGCATTAATGTACACTGGCACACCCGGACCGTACATGTACCTAGCCAGCCGTGTAGCATCGTTCGAACCTCTGACTTGCTCCCTAGATGCTACCTTTTGTTCTCAGAAGCTCAAGGGAACATCATTATGGCACGCTCGGCTGAGCTTGGAACTCCTCTGAGATCTCCTTCCGGTGTCCCATCAATCGGTCGGGCGGCCCACGTCGACCACATCGGTCGTCGCACACCCATGTCCTAACAGAGCAACCGGACGCAGAAGGACAAGGGTGAAAGGATAAAAGTGAGATCAAGACCACATGCAATCAGTATACATGGCTAAAAGCAAGGGCAAAGCGCTGAAAGGGAAGATGATATTACAAGGAAGGAGGCTGCACCCAGCCATTTATATCCGCGGCTGGACGTGGCTTCTCTCATCCCATGCGTGCTCCCGCTAATGTGTCATATTTTTATTGGTTGTGAAAATGTGGTTATTAGACTAGAAATAAATGAAAAGACAAATAAAGTATGACACATCAGAGGGACCATGCATGGGAGGAGAGAAGCTGGTCCTTTCAGAGGAATGTAATTATTACACGTCAGTGGGGAGAGTAGAGAGCGGGACTGAGAAGCTGTATCCACGGCTAGGGGGGGGGGAGATAATAAGGAGACGACGGGCTTCCCTAGGCTCAAAAAGTTTTATATTTTACAATATTTTTACATATGTAATATGACATAGGATATATCACTTGATAGTTTTGCAAAAGAAAAATGGAAGAGACATGTGTATATCCCATGCAACTACGTAAATCCACCCCGATTAATCAGCTATATATTTCTTAAGATCATAAAAAATTATTATCTTTTTCTAAGTGAGGTGGGTCGGGGTAGATGATGTGGCATAATAGCTTATGTGGCATGCCAATGTAGATGTCCAACTTAGACTAAAGATGAAAGTGAAATGGTTGTGTGAAGCTGAGGGACTAAATTGACTCATTTGTAAGTTCAAGGATCAAACTGAGTTTTGATTGAAAGATTGAGGATGAAGTTGAGTATTGTGCCAATTCTAAACGAGCCAAGCTTGAGCTTGTGAGCTTGATGAGCTCAAGCTCAAAAAACTTGAGTAAGCTAATTTATTGTTGTCATCTATGATATGTATGATTAACTAAACTATATAATTCTATTAAAAATGTTTTATAAGACAAAATTTTTATATATGATAGCAACAAATAATGTGCAACATCGTCCACCTTCTTACTCAATTAGTTGTGAACCTAAATTTAGTAGCTTCTATTGTATATACATGAATTACGGGCTCGACTCGAGATCGACTCGGTGTTTTATTAAACTCAAGCTTAGAAAGACAAGCTCGCTTGAGTTCGACTCGTTGACACCCTAGATGCAATTAAAGTTTTGGTAAAATCGTGTAATCAATGATTTTCATCTGTTGGATCTACATATTTCTTGTATTACATCTTTTTATTTAACCCCTTCCACCACCAGCCCTCCACCGGGGAGAGGGGGTTAAATAAAAAGATTCAACGACAGTATGATGTAGATTGATCCAACGGTTGAAGATGGTTGATTGCACGATTGCACCAAACATCGAATTACAATCTAGTCATCCCCAACTTTAAAACAGGAAACCTTTTGACACGGATTAATCCAGACACGATGATTTTCTCTTCTTGTTTTGTGATGTTGTATTTTTTTTGTTTTGTGATGTTATTTTCTTGTTTTGTACTTCCTCCTTCCCACATTACTTGTCGTTATTAATAAAAGTTTTCTAGTATAAAATTTAACTAAAAAACTTGTTCTAATTACAAGTAATATAGGAAGCAGGGAGTAATGTTTTATGATAATGAACTCAATGTTGTTCATCTGTTCCATCTATTATTTTGTTTTCTATCGGTTGTTTAGTGAACTATCTTTTTTATCTGTATTCTCTATTAATGAACGACCCTCCACACCGACGATGGCCTCTAAAGAGGTCTGTACGGTACTTTAGCCGCTAGAGGTGCTAGGAGATCACCCGCAGCGGGGCCTGCAAAGTGGTATGTAAAGTAGTATAGTATCAGGAAAACGCAACAGGTAGCAATGACTAGAAAGAAAAGTGGAGATAATAAACAGAGAGAAAAGAAAAGAAAGGACGATAAAAATGTTATAAAAAGATAAGCAGTACGTACAAATTAAAGTGAAAGAGTGTGGAGAACCAAACTGTAAAATAGGAAACTTTTGGCGCATATTACTCTAGTCTTAATCCTGTCAAACATAGTATGTTATCTCTATTGATGACAGGATATTATTTTTGTGTTGATGTTCAAAATAGAGCGGTTCCATTACTTCGCATGTCCTATCAGTGCATGCAAAGAGGCATGGGTCTCATAGGCTGTGGTGTTCACATGTTAGCCATCCTTAATGCACCTACAGTACTGCAGAGGATGTGAATCCGCGACCGCCAAAAGCCGAACCATCACTGCGTGCGACCCTCGTCAGCATGCGTGGAGAAGACGATGATGTGTGTCTTTATATAATGTCTCCATCGTCTTCTCCGCGCGTACTCTAAAGACACACACCATCCTCTTCTCTGCGCGTACTCTAGCTTCCTCTTTGTCTGCCCCGCGCGCACCCTCATTGGTTCATTGGTTCCCTTTGCAGCACGGTGACACCAAAGTCTATGGAGTTTGATGAGGACCTCACAACAGCGAAGACGCACATTGAACTGCAAGGACCAATCACAAGAGCACGAGCACAGTGAATAAATGAGCTGGTGAACTCGTTTCTAACTTTCTTTGCGTGTGAGTTTGAGAATTGATTTCTATGTGACAATTTAATTGTTATTAGGAACAATGGAGAAGATCAACGAGTGAAGGGAAGAGGCCTTGGGAATGTGGAGAACCAGCTGGGACGTCCACAAGTTGATGGAATCAGTTTACAACTCGGACTCGAGTTCAACTCGGAGTCCAGGAGCAGTCCAACTTAAAACGGACGTCCAGGATGCATACGGACTCTGTTTTTGACGTTCTACATATGAACAGAAAGAGGAGAAGATAAAATTTCCAATGGCTCTGGTCTCATCTCAAAACTTTTCTGGAGCCATCAGGAATCATCAAAACAAGTCGAGTCCATATTTCTGTCCAGTGCTGTGCCACAGAATCAGGCTTTTGGGCCTTGTATCCCGTATGAGTGCATTAGGGACGCGTCTAAGTGTGGTTTTGCTAAATCCCAGCCTTTAAATACTGCATCCGCCGGTCATTTTTGGTGGGTTTTGCTTATATCAATAATATCGCCGTTCTACAATTTGTGAGACCCCAACTTCGCGATTTTAGATCATGTCTTCGACGTTCTTGCTTGTATTCTCAGTTGCACTTGCAAGGATTTGCCTTCTTGGTGAGGTCAAGCGTGTGCAGTACAGTTTATAATCAACAGAGCAGTGGTGTAGTGATTGCAGGGGTATTCGAACTGCTCGAGTGCCGCGGATCATCAACGGCGAGTTCTCCACCCCAATCGACTTACCTTTTGGAAGATCGGGCCTAAACTACTCATCAATTGGTATCAGATTTCCAGGTTGCCTGTGAGGTATCTTCATTTTCCTTCCATTAGATCAGTTTTGTTTCTTACCTAGAGTCCACAGAAAAGCCACAAAAAATTAAATCGTTTTTACCGCTTTCTAGACTATAGTGTCTGCAGTTTTGTTTTCAGTTTGCACTGTTGAGTTTGCATTCATGTGGTCGAGTCTTGTTGCTGGTTTAGCTTTGTGTTTTGGGTCCTAGTTATCGTGTTTCATCCTTGTTTCCTTGCTGTTTGACACCTATTCCACAATCCCTAAACAACAAGCCGATGCACCACGTCCATCGGTTTGCCCTAGCTAGCCGCCTTGCGTGAACTCCCGCATCGCCAGCCCTAGATTAGGTGAAAAACCTTTGTTCCACTCATCCTTGAATCACCACACACCATCCCATTAGTTTTCTGTGCAAATTTCTGATTGTTTCCTTATCCGATTGTGAGTTCTGTTCTCAAACCGAGTTGGGATCAATATTCAAAAACCGTAACTCGGACAACCTACCTTAGAACGGCCATAACTTTCGCATACAAACTCGAAATCGGGCGATTTTTTTTCAAATTGATCTACGCAAAATTTCGCATCTGATTTGCCCCAGCACAGCTGCGTTCGGCGAAATTAGATTTCCCAAATTCCCCTTGCAAGATAGGCTATCCAGCCTCCAAAGATTCAACATGAATTTTAAAGATTCTTCTTGATTTTCTATAGACCGCATATTACATCCAATTGAGTTGTAAATTTGTGTGATTTTTATTCTTGCGCTCCTGTGTAAAGAATAAATATCAAAAAAATATTACAAAGAAGAAAAAAATACTGAAGAGCACACATATTAAAGCAATTGGCCTATACCACTTGGTGCTGTTTTGTTGGTTATATCATCCTGTGTTTCTTTTGCCTTGCTACTTCCTTATGTTGTGCTAGGCCCTAGAGCACTTGGTTGACCAGCAACAGTTTCCTACATTGAATACTTATTCAACTTTGTTTACCTGTTAATGATTTTCTACTTATTAGCCACCATAATGTGTCATCCAAGCTCCACCTTTCTCTTGAGCATAACAGGTACTTTTGCAATCACCCTACACTTCATTGGTTCACTTCGCCGTCCACACCACCTGATGTGTCAGTAAGAACACTTATATGAGCATGGTAAGACGCTTGAGCGAGAGAGATTGTTTTCATCCACCTTTCACATTGTCACTGTAGTTGATAGGGATAACATATTTTTGTTGTCTTTTGTTTCCTACTAACAATGGCAGCAGAAAATAATGATGACCATGTGTTCAACATGCTAGGTTACGTGATATGATGAAGGCAATGACAAATATGTTCGCCAAATACAACACATAAACGGAGGAGTCATTGGCAAACTTGACTCGCCAACTTGATGAGCTTGCTCTTCGGATGAATACTCTTAAGGCTCGGTTGCCTCTCGCTGAAAGACATGAAGACAATGCTTATAGTGATATGGAAGATCACAACAATCAGCCAAAACAGCCACTTTATCGTCGAGGTATGGGAGGTAATAATCATCATAACAATTATAATTGCCCTCTTGATGATCCTTTTGCTAAAGTAAAATTTACTATACCCTCTTTTTATGGTGCTGTTGAGGCTTATCTTGATTGGGAGATGACAGTAGAGCAAAAATTTAATGCCCATCTTGTTCCTGAACAACATAGAGTTTGTCAAGCCATTAGTGAGTTTAAGAACTATGCCATCATATGGTGGAATGAACTTATTAAAATTAGAACTGATCTTCCAACATGGGATAGATTAAAAGAAGCTATGTGTGTTTGATTTGTTCCTCCTTCTTTTTAGCGGGACCTTTGCAAAAAATTACAGTGCTTAGACCAAGATAACATGTCTGTAGAGGAGTATTATCAAGAGTTACAAAAGGGTATGTTGCGTTGTGGGGTAGTAGAGGACATGGATGATAAAATAGCTTGTTTTTATGGAGGGTTGAGGGGTGAAATTCAGGACATTGTTGATTGCAAGGAATATGATATTGTTAACAGATTGTTTCAGCTTGCTATGTTGGCAGAAAAAGAATTGCAGGGCCGACAACAATAGCAACAATGCACGAGGAGCAACTTCACGTCGCGTTCGACGTCTACACAATCAAAAACAGCACCATCTTCGACCTTCCATGCAGCGACTACGCCACCTAAGGGCGGCCAATGAACTAAAGGTGTTGCTCCACCTTCTCGCGTGCCGGAGGGCAGCAAGACTACATCATTCAAGCGTTCGTCGTCCACTCCATCTACGAGTCATACTTCCAATAATAAGTGTCACCACTGCCAAGGACTTGGTCACATGATGAGAGATTGCCCGAGCAAACGAGCATACATAACACCCGATGATGGCGGGTATGATAGTACTTCAGATGTTGAAGATGAATATTCTCTTGCTACTAATGTTGCAGATCCAAATGACGAACACACCGATGAAGAGGTACTTGGTGCAGCGGCGACGGAGAACTATAGGAGCATCATTGTGCAGCGTGCCTTGAGCTCCAAAGTGGAAGCCGACGACAAGCTACAACGACACAACCTCTTCCACATGTTTCTCTTCATCAAGGTCTGTCGCGTACACACTATAATTGATGAAGGTAGCTGCATTAACTTGGTGAACACGAACGTCGTCAAGAAACTTTGTTTGACAACACGAGCACACCCTCATCCATACCACATTCAATGGTTCAACAACAGCAGTATGGTTCGGGTAACACAAACAGCGAGAATACAATTTTCAATTGGTTCTTCTCAGGATTTTGCTGATTTTGATGTTGTGCCTATGGATGCTTGTTCTCTTTTATTGGGTCATCCTTGGGAATTTGATACAGATGCTATTCATCATGGTAGAACTAATAAATATACTCTCATGCATAAAGGAAAGAAAATCGCTTTGCTTCCCATGACTCCTGCTGATATTGTGCATTTTGAGAAGAGTAAAATTCGTGATGGCAAAGCAACAAAACTAGAATATGAAAAACAGAAAGTCATTAAGTTAAAATCACCATTGTTGCTCACAATTAAATCTGACCTTGCTGATTTATTCGATGCTAAGGGGATGTGCTATGCTTTAGTATGCAAAGAAGCCATGTTTTCACTTCATGAATTGTCTGTTGCATTGCCCCTGCCATTGCTAACATTTTGCAGGAGTTTGAGGATGTGTTTCCTCCCAAGATACTCCCTGGTTTACCACCCATGAGAGGCATTGAACACAAGATCGATTTGATACCAGGAGCAAGTTTGCCAAATCGTGCAGCATACAGGGCGAATCCAGAGGAAACGAAGGAAATTCAGCGACAATTCCAAGATCTTTTGGACCACGGGTATATTCGTGAAAGCCATAGCCCTGATTCCGTTCCTGTTCTTTTTCTTCCTAAGAAAGATGGTAGTGGGTGCATGTATGTTGATTGTCGAGCGATTAATAACATCACCATTCGATGAATTGAGTGATGCTATCATCTTCACAAAAATTGACTTGCGTAGTGGTTACCACCAAATTAGAACGACACTAGGGGATGAATGGAAAATTGCATTTAAAACCAAGTTTGGACTTTATGAGTGGTTAGTCATGCATTTTGGTTTAACTAATGCACCCAACACCTTTATGCGATTAATGAACGAGGTTTTACGTGCTTTCATTGGACAATTTGTGGTGGTTTACTTCGATGATATCCTCATATAATGCAAGTCATATGATGAAATCTTGATCATTTACATGCTGTTTTTACTGTTTTGAGATATGAACGCTTGTTTGGTAAAATCGAAAAGTGTGTCTTTTGCACAAATCGAGTCTCGTTTCTTTGCTATGTCATTTCCTCGCAGGGAATTGAGATGGATGAGGCAAAAATTGAAGCAATCACTAGCTGGCCAGCCCCAACAACCATCACGCAGGTTCGTAGTTTCAATGGGAAGAATAGCAGCAACAAGATTTTGATGCTCTCAAATCGAAGCTTACACAAGCACCATTGCTACAACTTCCTGATTTCGACAAGACCTTTGTGCTAGAATGTGATGCAAGCGGCATTCGTATTGGAGGCATGCTCATACAAGGAGGTAAACCCGTTGCTTTCTATAGTGAAAAACTTCATGGTACTTCTCTGAATTATTCTACTTATGATATGGAATTATATGCCTTAATGTGAGTATTACAAACTTGGCAACATTATCTTTGGTCAAGAGGTTTGTAATACATTCCGATCATGAATCATTGAAGTATCTTAAGTGTCAAACCAATCTGAATAAACAACATTCTAAATGGACTGAGTTCATCGAGTCGTTTCCATACATCATTAAGCATATGAAGGGGAGGAAAATGTTATTGCCGATGCATTATCTAGACATTGTACCATGTTGTCCCAACTTGATCATAAAATCTTTGGTTTGGAAACAATAAAAGTATTATATCCTACTGATTTGGACATCAAAGATGCTTTTGAAAATCGTAGAGAAGAAAGAACTTGGAATAAATATGTGCTGTGATAGGGTCTCCTCTATCGTGCTAACAAGCTAGGTGTTCCAGCTAGCTCCGTTCGTCTACTACTTTTGCAGGAAGCACATGGAGGAGGTTTTATTGGACATTTTGGAGTGAAGAAAACTGAGGACGTGCTGTCCACACACTTCATTTGGCCAAAGATGAGGCGTGATGTCGAGCGCTACGTGTCACAATGCTCTACTTACAATAAAGCTAAGTCTCGCCTTAACCCACATGGTCTTTATATGCCTCTTCCTGTTCCTAGTGTACCTTGGGAGGATATTTCTATGGACATTGTTTTGGGATTGCCTAAGACTAAGAGGGGGAGGGATAGTATTTTGTAGTTGTTGATCGTTTCTCCAAAATGGCACACTTTATACCTTGTCATAAGAATTATAATGCCTCACACATTGCTGATTTGTTTATCACAGAAATTGTTCGTTTACATGGTGTGCCAAATATCATTGTTTCTGATCGTGATGCAAAAATTTTAATTCATTTTTGGAGAACTTTGTGGTATAAATTGGGAACCACGTTGCTGTTTTCAACTACATGTTACCCACAAACGGACGACAAACCGAGGTAGTTAATCGTACTTTATCCATTATGTTGCAGGCTATCTTGAAAACAAATTTTAAGTTGTGGGAGGAGTGTTTACCACATATAGAATTTTCTTACAACAGATTCGTTCACTCCACGATGAAGGTAAGTCCATTTTAGGTAGTGTATGGTTTCAATCCCCGTGCTCCTATTGATTTACTACCTTTGCCTCCTTCCGAATTATAAATTTGGATGTCACACAATGATCTGAATTCATTCATAAGATGCATGAAACTATAAAGAAAAATATTGAAAAGATGAATGAGAAGTATAGGATTGCAGGTAGTAAAGGTAGAAATGAAGTAAAACTTGAACTGGGTGATTTGGTGTGGTTACACTTGAGAAAAGAGTGATTCCCTGACTTGAGAAAATCTAAACTTATGCCACGAGCTGCTGGTCCTTTTAAGATTGTTGAAAAGATTAATGATCATGCATATAAGCTTGAGTTGCCTCTCGATTTTGGGGTTAGTCCTACATTTAACATTTTAGATTTGCGATCGTACTTGAGAGAAGAAGATGAACTTGAGTCGAGGACGATTCCAATTCAAGAGGGGGGATGATGAGGACATCACAACAGCAGAGACAAACATTGAACTGCAAGGGCCAATCACAAGAGCATGAGCACGATTAATAAATCAGCGGGTGAACTTGTTCCTAACTTCCTTTGCATGTGAGTTTGAGAATATATTGCTATGTGATGATTTAATTGTTATTAGGAACAATGGAGAAGATCAACAAGTGAAGGAAAGAGGCCTTGGGAACGTGGAGAACCAGCTGGGACGTCCACAAGTTGGTGGAATCAGTTTACAACTCGGACTCGAGTTCAACTCGGAGTCCAGGAGCAGTACACCATAAAAAGGACACCCAGGATGCATACGTACTCCGTTTTTGATGTTCTACATATGAACGGAAAAGAGGAAAAGATAAAATTTCCAATGGATCTGGTCTCACCTCAAAATTCCTCCAGAGTTATCAGGAATCGTTGAAACAAGTCGAGTCCAGATTTCTGTCCGATGCTACGCCACTGAATCGGGCCTTTGGGCCTTGTATCCCTTATGAGTCTGTCAGTGGTTTTGATCCGGCAGATCTCCCGACACTACTAAAGTGTTAAAGGAGTTTGAGGTTCGGTGTGGGCGCACGGAGATTCAAGAAGGTGAATTGTTAAGTGGCATAGGAGACGCGAAGATTTACATGGTTCGGGCCGCCTGAGCGTAATACCCTACTCCACGGGGTGTGTTGGTGTATTGGATGTATGAGCTCAACGTAAGTTGAGAGTGTAGAGTGAGCACATTCGATCCCCCTCTATGTATCGTCGGCCTGTCCTTTTATAGTACAAGGGCAGGCCGTTATAAGTTAGCCTGGCCCGACACGTGGCCCCGGTGGTTACTAATATTGATACACATTCAACATGATTAATTGCCCTTAATGACCGAGTTACGGGCTTTGACAGCACCATTACTGGTAATTAAGGTCGTCCCATCGTGTGTCATTAATATAGTATTAATGACACTTAATCGGGTCTTGAAGTCCTTGATTCCCCTTTGAAGATCCGGAGTTGTTGTGGAGTCTTCCGGAGGTTAGAGATTTGAAGATCTGTCGGTTGGACACGTGGCAGCTCTGAAGCATACTGTGGGGAACAGATAGGTCCGGAGCCACCTGACACATGTCAGTTCTGGAGCTTCCCTCAGTCTGGGGTTAGGTCCGGGGGTTCCATTTCGGTACATAGCCCAGAGCTTCCCCCTTGTGGGCGGTAGCTCCAGTTTGATAGTGCACGTGGCGACCCTGGGACTAACCATGTCGGGGAAGCGGGCCCGGTTATTCCTAACATGTGGGCCTCCGAAGATCTTCAAATCAAGTAGATGACATTCCCTTGAGATCTTTGCAATCTCAAGGGGTATACGGTTCCCAGGGTACCGACAGTGGCCCCTTGGGCCCACCTCTGGGGAAGACTCCTTGGGTGAAGTCATTCCGCCGGAGGTGGGTCCATCCTTCGACTTTTGAACTGAGTCTTCAAAGGTCTTCGGATGTGCCGTTGGCGATAGTTTGGAGTTAAATCCTCACCGCGTGGCATATCCCGTGTGCGGCAAATGAGATCTTTGGCGTGCGGATCTCAAGCAATTGAAGGTCGCCGGTTCCCGATATGAAAATCGTATCGGTTCTGTGCGCCTTGTCAGGCTGCCGCCTTCGGGCTTCCCGCCTCATGATGACAACCGTTCGCCTGGGTAAGAACCTCGACTTGATCGTCAAGGTGCTCCCAGGCCCTCTTGTCATCGGCAGGGTAGGATTTTTGAGTAGTATCTTCGACTTCCTTGCGTTTTCCATCCAAGCGATGCGAGGGATTACTTAAGAAGGAAATCGCGCACCGTCTGGGGTTCTTTACGCCTCTCATCTGATCTTGCGCTGAAACTCCCAAATTGTGCTTGCTTTTCCTCTCTTGCCTTGCTGTGCCGCGATGGAGTTGGGTCTCCGCGAGAGCCGTTCGAAGACCGAAGGTGATCTGAAGAAGGTCCGGGCCCTCATGGGATGGTCCCCGGACTTCTTCAACCGCCTGGTCCGCGCCGGGGGAGAGCTCCCATTCGAGAAGGAGCACGCCGGCGAGATGGTGTACTTTTCTTCGTACGCCATGGTGGGGTTGATCCCACCTTTTTCCTCCTTTTTCTTGATGTTGCTAGACTTTTATGGTCTGCAGCTGTACCACCTTGGCCCTCACTCCATTCTTCTTGTGTCTATCTTCGTCCACTTCTGTGAAATGTGGGTGGGCATCCCCCTGCATTGAACTTTTCCGGACCTTCTTCACCGTCCACACCACCAGTAGGAGTAATGAGTACCTTGGCTTCTACTACTTCGTGAAGCGCAAGAAGTGCCCATTCAAGTACCTCCGGTCGTTTCCCTCTGGAAAGTGGGATGATTGGAAGAAGGACTGGATAGTCATCCGGGTGGAGGAGCACGAGAAGCTGGAGCTGCCCGAAGGCCTCCCCAACATTGACACTGCAGTCTGGAGTGAAGCTCCGGTGCTGTCGGATGCCTTCAACCCTGCTCTGACCAGGATCCACCATTGCGTGGAGGGAGGATTAACTCCTCAGGCGGTATTTTTGCAATTTCCTGGTTAACAGGTGGGCACCACTGAAGAGGAGAGAAAAACTCGCTTGGTCCCTCAACAGCGTGTTGGACGACGACCGGGTTGAGACCAGACTGAAGTCCAACATGGCGAGGGCAACCTTGGAGTTACATCTCAAGAAGTTCCAGCACGGCATCGATGTCGCAAGAGATGACTTGACCCCGCCATCAGCCTTTCTCCCTCTGAACATGGAAGTAGAGTTCAGCAGGGAGCTCCGACGGACGATGCCGGTGCTTGACGACCTTGGTGTCGTCGAGAGAAGATCGACCTCCAGGGTGGTGATCCCTGGGGCTTCCGAAGGTGGCTCCGACCCTGCCCCGAAGCCAAGGATCGAAGTCGTCGGCAAGGGCAAGGAGCCAGCGGACGAACCCTTGAGCCGGAAGAGGAAGCTGCAACATGCCGATAGAAGGTCCATCAGGCCTGGAACCTCTGCATCAGCTCCTTCTCCCCGGAGGGGGAGGTCTTCTACAACTGCAGCGACTGTACCCGCAGCGGCGTCTTCCCGGGGTGCTAGCTTCGAGCATGCGACCCCATCACCAGGGCCAGTTCAGGCCTCTAGGTCCCGAGGTCCTTCCCGGTCGAGAAGAACCTCGACTAAGGAAATGCTCGTGGCTGCAACGAGTTCTGGTGGGCCTTCTGGAGCGTCCACGCCGACGGCGGCTATGGTTAGCCCAGAACGCCTGGGAAAGAGGTTCCGCGCAAGCTGGTGCGGAAGCCTCCCGAGGTAATTTTTAATCTTTACCTCAGAAAGTTGTTTTATTGTAGTAACTGTTTTTTAAGTTTCTTCATCCATCATCTGCAACATTCCCAAGAAGAGGAGTGAGGCTCCACCCTCAGCCACAGCAGCTGAAGCTGTGAGGGCGGAAGCCTCTGCTCCTGTCCTGGTGCCGCCCCAAGTGGTGGCTGAAGCTGCGGTAGCTCCGGCGCCAGCTGTCATGGTCATGGACCTCGACTCATCCCCCGAGACTCCCGTGGTAGCGCCGGACCACGGGAGAGAAGATGCGCCAGCGGCACCTGCCCCGGAGGTTGAAGCTCCGGGTTTGGGTGCTGAGATGATGGAAGCTTCGGTCGTTGAGCCGGAGGAAGCAATAATTCCGGCCCTAGAGCCGGAAATTGTCGAAGCCCCGATGGTTGAGCTGGAGGTTATTGAAGTCTCGGCAAGTGAGCCGGATGTGGAGGAAGCTCCGGCGGTTGAGCTGGCTATCTCCGAAGCTCCGGCCTTAGAGCCGGTGACAGTTGAAGACCTTCCGGCGCCCGAGCCGGTTGAGGTTGAAGCTCCGGCCGCAGGGCCGGTTGTTGCGGAGGCATCGGCACTCGAACCAATGATGGTCAAGGTGCCAACATCTGAGCCACCAGCAGAGGAGGAGTCCAGGCCGGAGCCTGAAGTGGTCCCTGCTTCGGAAGGGATGATGGCGGAGGTGCCTGCTGCTGGGCCGGGATGCCCAAATGAAGTCGCTGGCCCCCTGCCTGAGGAGGCAAATGAAGACCTGGCGACAGGGCCTTCGGAACCACTTCCGGAGGTTGGAACTTCTTCCGCGAGACCCTCCTCGACGGCGACTGAGGCTATCCCAGAGGACAGCCCTAGTGCCGTGGAGGCTCAGGGGACCACTCTTGTAGAGTGGGACCCAATTTTTGTAAGCGAGAACCCACTGGAACCAGTGGAGGAGACCCCAGCAGGTCCGAAACCCATTCCTATGTCGTTGTCCATTGACAACGCTTGCTCCAGCCTGCATCAAGTTCAGCTGGCATTCTATCACGACAACAAGACTCTTGAAGAGGAGCGCCAAACCCTTAGGCGTTGGCATAACCGGATCTACTTCGAGACCAAGCTGGCGCAGTCGAAGCTGGCTGACGACAAGGAATGGATCAAGCAGGAGAAGGTCCACCTGGAGTACTAGGGCAAATTATTGGATGATAGTGAGAGCTTGACTCGCGCCCTCGACGCTCAATCCCGGGCCATTTATGAGCAGACCAAGGCAGCTAATAGTGCGGCTGATGAACGCCAAGAAAGGCTTGAAGCCATTAACACTACTCTCATTAAGCGCCAGGAGGCACTTGAGGAGAGGGAGAAAAGGGTCGAAGATGAAGAGCAAAAACTCCTAGAGCTGCGGGATGACGTCTTAAGGAGGGAGGTGGAGCTCACCGAAAAGGTGGCTCTGGTTGACAAGGGTCTCGAGGAACGCACCAAGAAATTGGAGGAGCGTTGCCTTGAGGAGGAGGAGAAGGCCTGGGTGCGAGGGCAGGAACTCTACCAGCAAGAGTGTTCCCTTGCTGCCAGGGAGAAGAAAGTTAGGGGCCGGGAGAAGGACCTGGTCGACCACCGGAACAAGACTTACCTCCGGGAGGAGGAGCTCGGCAAACTCGAGAAGCAGGTTGCTGAAAAGATTCAGCAAAATGCCAAAGAGGTTGAGCGCCTTGCTCGTGAGAATTCTGAACTGGCAGCGGCCAAAAGATCCTTGGAGGAACTGAAGGGTTTGAGGACTGGAGACTCCCTACAGGTTTGGGAGTTCCTGAGAAAAGCCAACGACACGCTGACGCAGATGGGCTTCAGTCCTGGCATCCGGATGATCCGGAGCCGAAGCTGGACCTGGCGTTGCAAGCGTTGAGCTCGGCGGGTAGCAAACTCTCCAAGGTGGGCAACGTCATCGCGAACCAATTGGAGGTTGAGGGGCAATACCTGGCGAAGAACGTCGCAGAATATGTGCTGACGTGCTACACCAGTCGGGATCCCCAATTCCTTCTGTACCCGGTGCTTGAAGGTCCCGTCGAAGGAGAAGGTGAAGCCGCCCGAGCCAACGTGTCGGAGGATGCTCAGAAGGTCGCCCAGTTCTTCCATAGGGTCTAGGACTATCTCTGTAGCTCCCACTTGTATTCTCTCTTTTTCTTCCCCAATTTTGTAATCCCTTGTCTTCAGATGAATGAAATCCCCAAATTTTTGTGAATTTCATTTTTTGTCTTCAAACTTTTGTCTTTACTTGGCCCCCTGGTAGATGTACACAATTTGATTGTGAACATGTACCAAGAGGATATTGTGTTTTGTTGAAGACTCATTTGCTTCGAACTTGTAGAGTGTAGGTCCGAAGTCTTCGATAGTGAAGGCCCCCTGAGGTTGTCGGAGCTTAGTAGCTCCGGCAGTGACCTTTACCAATGTGTAGTTTGTCGGTAGCAGACTCCGCTTGTGGGGTCTTCTCACCATCTTTTACTTTGCGTCGACGGCTGGCCCCCCTAGCTTTACCGGAGCTTGGTTGCTCCGGTGATGCTCGTTTTCAATGTTTAACATCGATTACAAGTCACCTAGGGGGAGTCGGAGCCTTGTTAGCTCCGGTTTTTTTCCATCAACGTGGATTCTTTATTTTTCCTGCACACTGAAGCCAAGAAAAATAGTAAAATTCATTCCTTGTCTATAACTTCATCACGGCTTACGATTCCAAAGAAAGTTTTAGGTCAAACGCGATTCTAAATACAACCGAATGTGTTGTCTTTTCTTCCAGATCCAATTGTACTTGGACCCGCCTTACTTCGGCCTGCCGGGGTGTAGGTAGTGTGGCGTACTTAGGGTGCTTGACCAAGCTAAGTCGATAGCACACTCTGGCCCTAGGTTGGCTTGGTGGCATTCAGGCGAGTGAGCCATGAACAATATTTGAATCCAAAAGAATTGACAATACAGCTCGAATTGTACATGAACCGGTCAAACTAAAATTTCTTAAGAATTGCACAACTTTGTTATAGACAAGAAAGAGAAAAATAAAAAATGTTGAGCCTGTACAAAATAAATGCACGTGGAGTCTGTTTCACATGAAGATGTCTTTCATTATAGATCCGGGGTACAGGGGAAACAAGTACACTCTTAGTGTACGGAACTAGGCTAAGCGTGTTTCATTTCTTGTTTGACCCAGGGTAGCTAGCTACACTTTTAGTCCTGAGACTGTGACAAGTTTGCATGAACTTTGCGGACCTTCCGGGAAAGGTCCGGCTGTTCTCCCGGAGGAACTACCCGATTCTGTACAATGACTCTATAACATACACCTCAAGTTACTACAATCTCACCTCTGTGATATTAAGTGTAGAACTTACGGAGGTGCTCAATGTTCCAAGGATTTGGTAGAGGTGTCCCATCCTTGGTAGCCAAGCGAACGCTTCCGGGACGGGATACTTTAATCACTCGGAAGGGTCCCTCCCAGCTGGGGGAGAGTTTGTTTAACCCTTCTCTGGATTGTATTCTCCGTAGAACAAGATCGCCTTCCTCGAGCTGTTGGTTGTGTACATGCCGCTGATGATAGCGCCGAAGGGCTTGGCGGTATCGGGCATTTCGAACAGCTGCTTGGCACCTTCCCTCCTCAAGGAGGTCTAGGTCTTCACGCCGGAGTTGGTCCTGCGTGGCTTCGTCGAAGGTCCGAACCCAGAGTGACACAACGTGATTTCCGGAGGAAGGATTGCTTCAGCTCCGTACACCAGGAAGAAGGGTGTCTCTCTAGTTGACTGGTTTTGAGTTGTCCTGTTGGCCCATAGAGTGGGCGGAAGCTCTTCAATCCAGTTGGCTCCATGTTTTTTCAAATGCTCATAAGTGCGCGTTTTGAGTCCTTTAAGGATTTCAGCATTTGCTCTCTCGGCCTATCCATTGCTTGTCGGGTAAGCTATGGAGGCGTAGCAAACTTGAATGCCGAGGTCTTCGCAATGTCCTTGAAATGCAGAGCTTGTGAATTGGGTCCCATTATCAGTCATGATTTTATTTTGGACTCCAAATATGCATACAATGGAGTGCAAGAAATTGATAGCAGACTGCTTGTTGATTGTCACAACTGGAGTTGCTTCCAGCCACTTGGTGAACTTGTCAATGGCGACGTACAGGAACTTGTAACCTCCGACGGCCCTTGGGAAAGGTCCCAAGATGTCCATCCCCCACACAGCGAAGGGCCATGTAGGAGGTATCATTTGTAAGGGTTGAGCCGGTGTGTGAATTTTCTTTGCATGAAATTGGCATGCTTCGCATTTCTTCACCAGCTCAGTTGCATCCTGGAGTGTTGTAGGCCAGTAGAAGCCGTGCCGAAAGGCTTTACCAACCAGCGTGCGGGAAGACGTGTGGTTCCCACACTCGCCTACATGGATTTCTGCGAGGAGCTCGCAGCCTTCTTCCCTTATGATGCACTGCATTAGGATGCCGTTGGCACCGCGCCGGTAGAGATCCCCTTCTACCAACGTGTATCTTTTAGCAAATCTGACTATCCGGTCAGTGGATACATCATCGTCAGTAGGGATGTTGTCTTTCAAGTAGCTCCGGATCTCCGAGATCCATGCATCAGAGCTAACTTGAACGTTTGAGTCTTGCGTGCTGGGTTGCTCGGAGCTTCCGGCAGCACCTACAACCCTTGATGGCTACCATGGTAACAGGGCCATCGGGACCGTCAACTTCGGGATGCTGATCTCGCCCCCTTCCCTCAGTTCGGCGGGCTGAGTTGTGGGTTTTGACAACCTCCAGACAAAAGTTCCGTCAGGAGCCGGAGCTCCGGTTGACGCTTTCGTCGAGAGTTTGTCAGCTTCAGCGTTGTGTGCACGCTGGACATAGTGGAGGTCTAGGACTTTGAAGTCCTTCTGAAGCCTCTGGACTTCAAGGAGGTAAGCAGCTAGCTGGAGGTTGTTGCAGGAGCATTCACCCTTCACTTGCTCAATGATGAGCTGTGAATCTCCCTTGACCAGTAGCTACTTGACACCGTATGACAGTGCCACCTTTAGTCCATAGATGAGTGCTTCGTACTCCGCCATGTTGTTGGTTGCCTTGAAGTCAAGGTGTACCATGTATTTTACCTTCTCCCCGGTTGGTGCGAGGAGAAGGATTCCAGCTCCAGCCCCCTGCTTTTGCATGGAGCCGTCGAAGTAGAGGGTCCAGTGAGGCTCGGTGAAGACCGGAGCTTTGTGTTCCTGCTTCTGCTCACTGGGGCCCCCAGGGTTTGATGGAGAGGGAGTCCATTACGCCACGAAGTCTGCCAATGCTTGACTCTTGATTGCTTGCCTTGAAATGAATTTGAGATCAAATTCGGCCAATTCCACTGCCCACTTTGCAATATTCCAAGTTGAGTTGGGATTATGCTAGATTGCTCGGAGTGGTTAATAAGTCACCACTGAGATCATGTGAGCTTGGAAGTAACGGCGAAGCTTCCTGGAGGCAATAAGAATTGCGTAGAGCAGCTTATGCACCTCTAGGTATCGAGTCTTGGCATCATGAAGTACTTCACTGATGAAGTACACTGGGCGCTGAATGGTCCGGACCCTCCCGGAGGGGCCCGGAGCTTCCTCTTCATTGATTCGGATCCTCCCGGAGGGATCCAGATTTTCTTCGGGGACCTCCGAGTCCTTGCTGGAGGAACCCGGAGCTTCTTCAGAAGCGACCTGGACCCTCCCGGAGGGGTCTGGGTCTTCTGAAGTGACTTCTTGTGGAATCAAGTCTGGGAACTGTGACCCAGACTCGCTTTCAGGAACCTCCGGACCCTCCCGGAGGGGTCTGAATTCCTGAGTATGGGATAGTTCGGGTCTCTCCGCAACCAGGACCATACTGACGACTTCGTCAGTAGCTGAAATGTAAAGCAGCAAAGGCTCACCAGGGTTCGGAGCTACCAGAGTTGGTATGGTGGTGAGGAGCTGTTTTAGCTCTTGGAATGCCTTTTCTGCTTCTTCAGACCATTGGAATGGTCCGGACTTCCTCAATAACTTGAAGAAGGGAAGTGCTTGTTCCGCCAGTCTTGAAATGAACCGGCTGAGGGCTGCTAGACATCAAGTCAGCTTTTGGACATCTTTGATGCGGGCTGGTGGCCACATGTCTTCAATGGCCTTGATCTTCGCCGAATTAGCTTCTATGCCCCGGTGACTTACCAGGAAACCAAGAAGTTTTCCGGAGCTAACCCCGAAGACACACTTGTCTGGGTTTAGCTTTGTGCGGGTGACCCGCAGCTTATCGAAGACAGCCTGCAAGGTGTCAAGGAGTGACTCCTTGTTCTTGACCTTGACCACGATGTCATCGACGTACACTTCCACTATGTCTCTAATGAGTTCTTCAAAGGTTTTATACATAGCTCGTACAAAGGTTGAAGCTGCATTCTCGAGACCAAATGGCATGGCTGTATAACAGTACAATCCATCTACAGTGATGAAAAAGGTATGCCCTTCATCTTCCCTAGACATTCTGATTTGATGATACCCAGAATATGAGTCTAGGAAACACAACAATTCACACCCGGAGGTGGAACCACTATCTGATCTATTCTAGGTAGTGGGAATGGATCTTTTGGACATGCCTTATTTAGTGTTGTGTAGTCGATACACATCCGAAGCTTCCCGCCGGCCTTGGGCACAACGACTGGGTTTGCCAGCCATTTTGGATGGAAGACTTCTCGGATGAATCCAGCTTCGAGCAACTTCTTCACTTCTTGTCGAATGAAGTTCTGTCGCTCCACGGATTGCTTCCGAGGCTTCTGATGCACAGGCCGGGCGTCGGGGTAGATCTTCAGATTGTGCTCAATCACTTCCCTGGGGATCCCCGACATTTGTGACGGTTGCTAGGCAAACACGTCGACATTAGCCCGGTGGAAAGCGATGAGCGCGAGTTCCTATTTGTCGTTCAATCCCCCCGATATACGGGTGGTCTGAGCGGCATCGGAACCGATTTGGACGACTTTGACGGGAATGTCGGTGTCGCCGCTTGGCTGCACACGAGGTGCAGAAGTCGAGCCTCGCAGACGAATGCTCGGGGGGTTTTGAAGCTTGCTCCTATCTGGAGTCTTCCTCTTGCGCCGTAGTAAGCGCATGGAGTTCTTCTAGAGCAGTTACTCCGGCAGTGCGATCTCCGCGAATCCAGAGAACGCCTACTGGTGTTGGCATTTTTAACACCAGGTAACCATAATGAGCAGCTGCCATGAATTTGTACAAGGCAGGCCTACCCAAGATGGCATTGAAGGGTAAGTTGATCTGAGCAACGTCAAAGACCAACTTTTTGGTGCGATACTTCTCCCGGGTCCCGAAGGTAACTGGGAGGGTAATAGCACCGAGTGGGGTAATAGCTCCCGGACCTGCTCCGGAGAAAGGTCGGGAGGGGTGGAGATCCGAAGGTCGGAGCTGAAGCTTTGTAAAAGCTTCGAAGCTTATGAGGTTGAGCCCCGAACCTTCGTCTACCATGACATGGTGGAGCTGGATGTTATTGATGGTAGGAGATACCATCAAAGGTAACTGACCTGCTCCAACCATGCTTTGAGGGCAGTCCGAAGCATCAAAAGTAATGGATGTGTCCATCCACTTTCGATGAGGCTCCGCCCTGGTTGTAGGAGCTACAACAGCCATGTCCCGACGCATAGTCTTGATGACGCGGCGGGAGGTGATGTCCCATGATCCACCAAAAATGGTGTTCATGGTCTTCCGACGCTCGTTGTCAGAGACGTCAGAATCGTCGTCGACGGAGGTGTAAACGGCCTTCAGGACCTTTTTGGGATCCTGGAAACCTAACTCCTCTTTAGCCGGAGCTTCATCAACTTTTTGTTTTCCTTCCCTTTGTCGGAAAGGAGCTTCTTCCTGGCGCTTGTTGTAGCGCTCGGCAAGGTTTTCGACCTCCCGGCAGTCTTCCAAACTGTGGCTGTCCGTTTTGTGAATTGGACACCACACCTTGGGTTTGCCACCATCTTCAGAAGACGGTCGAGGTCGCTTCTCGGGGCGTGGCCCCCGGCCACCCGGAGCTGCAGCAGCTACAGCATTGGATGCACCGGCCGACGGCTTCTTCTTGCAGTTGGTCTTTTTCTTCTTCTTGTCACTCTCGAAGGTAGTGTCTTCTCCTTTGGAGGATTTCTTGTGATCCTCCGGAGTTGGTTTGGAGTGCATTTCACGGCCCTCCGCAGCTCTGGCACATTTGTCAGCCAGGCTGAAGAGTTCCGTGACACTGGTGATCTCCTTGATCGCCAGTTTCTCCAGCATCTTCTTATCCCGCACTCCCTGTCTAAATGTCACAATGACAGAGGCGCTAGAGATAGAAGGGATAGTGTTTCGTACCTGAGAGAATCTCTGGATGAATGATCGCAGGGATTCTCCTCCTTTTTGCACGACTGCGAAAAGGTCCAGTTCGGTGCCTGGTCGGGTGTATGAACTCCCGAAGTTGGTGGTGAACTACCGGCACAACTCCTCCCAACTGTTGATGGAGTTGGGTGGAAGACTCATAAACCAGGACCTGGCGGTCCCAGTTAAAGCCACTGGAATATAATTTGCCATTACGTCCTCATTTCCTCCAGCTGCCAGGATAGCAGTGGAGTAAATCTGAAGAAATTCAACGGGATTAACGGTCCCGTCAAACTTCTCCGGTAGGTGAGGACAAAATTTCTGTGGTCACCTGACCATACGCAGATGCATGGCCAGGGCTGAACAGCCTCCTCCTACTCCTTCAGGAGCAGGAATGTCTTGAGCTTCTCGTCTTTCACGAGCACGCTCAATATGGACTCGGCCATCTTGTTGACGGTATCGGCGATCAAGCTCCGCCCGGAGGTCATGAGTTGAAAGCCTCGATACCGTGAGTGTGTCGTGCCCCGGAGGGCAATGACGTCACATGCTGTGACGCAGCACGTCTCCTGTTGTTGAAAACGTGTGGACCAAGTCTGCCAGACAAGGTCCGTCGCTGCGACGGGGCCCGTCCTGAAGGAGGAGGACCCTGGTTGCTGATGCGGTCGGCTGCTACTGCAACCAAATGTTCCACATCGGCCCTCCACTGCTCCATGGAATCCCGGGATGCATCCGGAGGTGGTGGGCGTTGAAGGAGTGCACGTGTTGCATGAAGCGCGTGTTCCGGGTTGTCAAGATTCACCGACGCAGTGATTGACGTCGGTGCACCATCACGCTGACTAGCTTGATTTGCTGGTGGACGCGGCGGTGGTGAAAGTGTGACTCCTGCTCGAACCGTGGTTCCTGCTGGTGGCTGCATATTGGAGGGATTGCCCCCAATAGCTTGAACAGCGGGATGAACATTGGATGATCCAGCGGCTGAGTTCACCATTCTTGAAATCTCAGGCACCCCCCTACTTGGCGCGCCAACTGTCGGTGGTTTTGATCCGGCAGATCTCCCGACACTACTAAAGTGTTAAAGGAGTTTGAGGTTCGGCGTGGGCGCACGGAGATTCAAGAAGGTGAAGTGTAAAGTGGCACAGGAGACGCGAAGACTTACGTGGTTTGGGCCGCCTGAGCGTAATACCCTACTCCACGGGGTGTGTTCGTGTATTGGATGTATGAGCTCAACGTAAGTTGAGAGTGTAGAGTGAGCATGTTCGATCGCCCTCTATGTATCGTCGGCCTGTCATTTTATAGTACAAGGGCAGGCCGTTACAAGTTAGCCTAGCCCGACACGTGGCCCCAGTGGTTACTAATATTGATACACATTCAACACGATTAATTGCCCTTAATGACCGAGTTACGGGCTTTGACAGCACCGTTACTGGTAATTAAGGTCGTCCGATCGTGTGTCATTAATATAGTATTAATGACACTTAATCGGGTCTTGAAGTCCTTGATTCCCCTTTGAACATCCGGAGCTGTTGTGGAGTCTTCCGGAGGTTAGAGGTTTGAAGATCTGTCGGTTGGACATGTGGCAGCTCCAGAGCATACTGTGAGGAACAGATAGGTCCGGAGCCACCTGACACGTGTTAGTTCTGGAGCTTCCCTCAGTCTGGGGTTAGGTCCGGGGGTGCCATTTTGGTACATAGCCCGGAGCTTCCCCCTTGTGGGCGGTAGCTCCGGTTTGATAGTGCACGTGGCAATCCTGGGACTAACCATGTCGGGGAAGCGGGCCCGGTTATGCCTGACATGTGGGCCTCCGAAGATCTTCAAATCAAGTAGATGACATTCCCTTGAGATCTTTGCAATCTCAAGGGGTATACGGTTCCCAGGATACCGAAAGAGTCCATTAGGGACGCGTCTAGGAGTGTTTTGGCCGAACCCTAGCCTTTAAATACTGCAGCTGCCGGTCATATTAGGTGGGTTTTGCTTAGATCAATAATATCGCAGTTCTACGGTTTGTGAGACCCCAACTTCACGATTTTAGATCGTGTCTTCGATGTTCTTGCTTGTGTTCTATGTTGCACATGCAGGGATTAGCCTTCTTGTCGAGGTCAAGCATGGGCAGCACGGTCGATAACCAATGGAGCAGTGGTGTAGTGATCGCAGGGGTATTCAAACTGCTCGAGTGTCATGAATCATCAACGTCGAGTACTCCACCCCAATCGATTTACCTTTTGGAAGATCGGGCCTAAACTACTCATCAGTGTTGTCGTTCACGCATGATATTGCAGTCGCGATTGTGGGGTGCCTCATCGCAAGCTCCCTGCGACCCTTGGACGACCTCTCTAGTTTGTGCGCCACCTGCAAGGCCATGCATGCGACGTGCCGGGATGGCACTGTTGGCAGGCCCGCAGGATGTGGCACGACGTGGGGCGCTACAAAGACCTCGTGGATAATCTGGCCATCGTCTGCAACCTTTGTGCTTGCTACGTCACAGGGCCCAAGCTCGTCTTCGTGGACGATCGCGTGTAGCCGGGCGCCCAGTTTCCCGCTTGAGAGGTCGGGGATGCCCACACGGAGGCGGCATACATCCTTGACTTCCTCCACTACGACGCCGACCACGAGGTCCATGACGCCATCGAGTTTATTAGGCAGGTTGAAGGCAAGGTCGACGTCAGTGAGAAAGTGGTTGCGTCTGTCGCCATCATGAGGACAAACAATGAGTGCAGGCGGTGTTGGATTCAAGCATTGGATCAAATTGGAGATATGACATGGACGCTTCCGCGCCCACCTCCGAAACTGCCGATGGTGTCGATGCCCGGCAAGGAGGTTGACACGTGCATGGTTGTCAGTTGCGGCAAGCAAGGGCGGAGCGGGTGCAGGGCCTTTTGTAGTGAAGACTGTAGGATTAGGCATGAGCATGTCGCATTCTGCCGTGCGGTGTTATCCATTTTGGGCTATATATAAAATAGACTTATAAGGCTGTGATGTTATTTTTCTTATTTCATGATGTCATTTTTCTTATTTTGTAGTAATGTTTTCTCTTAATGAACTCAATGTTTTTCGTCTGTTCCATCTGTTATTTTGTTTTCTATCTGTTGTTTAGTGAACTATCTGCTCTATCTGTATTCTCTTTTAATGAACGAGCCTCCACACCGCCGTGGCCTCTAAAGTGGTTTGTACGGTACTTTAGCTGCTGGAGGTGCGAAGAGATCACCTGTAGCGGGGCCTGTAAAGCGGTCTGTAAAGTAGTATACTAGTACGTAGTAAGAGAAAAACGCAACAGGTAGCGATGACTGGAACGAAAAGTGGAGACAATAAACTCCAGAAAACAAAAGAAAGGATAAGAAAAATGTTAGAAAATATAGGTAGTACTCCTAACCACTGGCCCTATGCCCCGATACGTGTTGTCATCATTACCACTACTCCTATATACGGTCGGAAGTTATTACCACTGCTTGAAGGGAAGTCTTGCGGACTAGATGTGCCGATTAGTTTATTTTGTGTTTATTGGAGATTATGTAACAGCTAGTTATGTCAAGTCAATTAGTTTGTTGTTTGGATTGGTACGTTGAACACTACTGTTTGGCTCTGTCGATGTTTATATCTAGTATTTAATCCTTGTTTATATCACTGTGTTGCTGCGGTTCAAGAGAATTTATGCGTATGCTTTATTTTGATCAGAATACCACTCCCATTACTACATTAACTTATTTAGATAACAAATTGCCAGAGCCAGACGCGCCCCCATAGATGGGCTCACGCGTCATAGGGATGAACACCAAGCGTCCCAGCACAGTTTTGTCCCACGAATACAAAGTGACTCAGCGCAGTTTCAGCCCATGAATAATAGGAGGCCCATCGCATTGTTGGGCGTACTCTGATAGCTTCATGTACGTTTGGTCCTGGCTGCCTGCCTACGGCGGTCAATTTTTTCACGCTGAATAGAGAAGGAAAAAAAGAAATGAAAAGAAATTTTTTATTGCGGTACCCTTTGATCCACAATGGACCCTCTCCTGATTGTATGAAACGCGCTTGGAGGAGCATCAGCCGACCACCACGCTCTTGGAGGAGCATCTGCCGACCATCGTGCATGGAGGAGCATCTGTCGACCGCCGCACCTGGAGGAGCAACAACGCTAGGTACAATTGCTCACATAATGTTATTGTGGATCTATCCTCTTACGGATACGCTGAATGAATTGTAGGAAGCGATGTCAGAAGATTGACATGGATGGGAAAAGACAGGTCTACGAAGGAGTGGTAGAATGGAATAAAGTCATTTTTAAATTTTGCATTCCGGGGCACTCGTGAAGAAGGAGCTATGCCTTGTCCTTGCACGAGATATCATAATATTTTCCATAGGACACGCAAGGAAGTTCATCTTCACATGCTTCGTAATGGGATGCCATTGGATTATACCTGTTGGTACACCATGGAGAAAGATGAGTTGAGAAAAATATTCCTGAGCAATCAGCAAATAATGTGGAGATAATTTCTAATGATGTTGCTATGGAAAATATGTTGTCCAGTCTACTTAGAGGCACTGATCATGGTGGTACTTTAGAAGATGTTGATGATCCAGAAAATGCTATAAACCAGTAGGAGCCACCTGGGTGTGCAAAGGCATTCGATGACTATTAAATGATGCCAAAAAGGAGTTGTATTGAGGTTGTGAGAAGGTGACCCAATTATCCTTCATTGTCAGGTTGTACCAGATAAAGTGTTTAAATGGTTTGAGCAAAAAAGCGTGTGAGTCAATCCTTGAACTATTCTCATATGTGATTCCAGAGGGCCACTGCATTCCTAATACACTTGATAAAGTTCAGAAGGCTGATCGTGACCTCGGGCTGGACTACCAAAAGATTGATGCATGTGTCAATGACTCTATGTTATTCCAGAAGAACTATTCTCAGTTAGATCAATGACCAAAATGTGGTGAATTAAGATGGAAATAGTACTGGTGAGGATGCAAAAGAGGCTTTACCTTGTGGAGAAGCCAAGAAGCTTGTAGAATGCAAGATTCTACGATACTTCCCTCTTATACCCCATCTTCAAAGGTTTTATATGGCAAAATCAATGGCATAAAACATGCGCTGGCACAAAGAAAAACGTATTTATGATGGAATATTGCGACGTCCTCTGGATATGAAAGCATGGAAGCATTTTGATACCAAGAACCCAAATTTCTCATCTGATCCTCGCAACATAAGACTTCGGGTAGCATCTAATGGTTTTCAATCCTTTTGGAATAATGAATGTTTCTTACAGTACATGGCTTGTGATTCTAATCCTTTATAATCTACCATCCTTGTTGTGTATGAAGCAGTCTTATTGGTTGATGTCAATGATAATTTCTGGGCCGAAGTCACCTAGAAACAACATTGATGTGTATCTTCAGCATTTGATTGATGAGCTACTGAAATTATGGTTTGATGGTGTTTAAACATACGACAGTTCAAAGATAGGGACATTTCTCATGCGAGCTTCTATATTGTGGACAATAAATGATTTTTCAGCATATGCAATTCTATGTAGATGGAGCACAAAAGCTACGCTAGCATGTCCATATTGCCATATAAACATTGACGCCTTGTGGTTAAAACATGGACAAAATTATTGCTACATGGGTCATCGTCCTTTCCTACCTCAGAATCACAGGTGGCATCGAAACAAAGCTTCTTTCAACATCAAGATATAGAATAGAGAAGCTCCAACATCACTCTCTGGTGACGAAGTACTCCAACAATACAAGAGTTTTGATCAAGTGAGTTTGGACAGACGAATAATAAGAGAAAGTGCACTGAGGAAAATAGATGGCATAGTTGGAAGAAGAAAAGTATATTTTTCCAGCTCCCGTATTGGAAGACATTGCTAATAAGGCATAACTCAGATGTAATGCACATTGAGAAAAACATTTTTAATAGCATATTGGGAACATTGCTTAATATGGATGGTAAAACAAAAGATAGTCTACAAGCTCGTCTTGATATGCGGGATATGGGTATACGGCCAGATCAACGTCCGGTGGTTATAAATGAGAAGTATGATTTGTCACGAGCATCATATACTTTGCGTAAAGATGAGAAGACCACCTTGTGCATGTTTTTGGGGGATGTGAAGATGACTGATGGTTATGCTTCAAACATCATGAGATGTGTGGACATAAAAGCACGTAAGGTATTGGGTCTAAGAACTCATGACTGCCATATTATATTTCAAAAGCTCCTTCCTATGCAATACGTGACATATTCCCTAAAAATGTTATTGCACCTTTATTTGAGTATAGTAGATTCTTTTCTAGGATTTGTTCTAAAGAATTGGCAGAACCAGAGTTGGATAAGATGATCAAACAAATTTCTGAAACATTTTGTAAGCTTGAGATGCTGCTTCCTCCCGCTTTCTTTGATATCTTGGTACATCTTCCAACCCATCTTGCCAAAGAAGCCTTCTTGGGTGGACCTATTTCATACATATGGATGTATCCAATTGAGAGGTACCTTGGTACATTGAAGAGTTATGTACATAACAGAGCTCACCCGGAGGGTTCTATAGCTGAGAGATATATTATGGAAGAGTGTATGACTTTTTGTAGTCTGTTTTTGGATAACATTAGCTAGGACATAACGTCATGAAGCTGCAGCTAGGAATGAACCTTCTCTCGAGTCTAATATATTTACAGAAGTTGATAATTATAAAAGAAGGGTTTAAATGGGGCCAACTTACTATGGTGGAACTACATAACATTAGGCATTATGTTATTTCTAATGTTGAAGAGGCTGCTCCATGGATCAAGTACGTATAACTCATATGTTCTATACTATATTAGATCATGCTTATTGTAGATGGCTAATTTAATTTGTACCCTTTTTAGTGAGAATATTGAAGAACTGAAAAAGATTCATTCTCGTGATGTTGAAAAACTCTATAGAGATCAGTTTGTTTATTGGTTTCAGAAATGAGTAAGTACATGCAAGTTTTTACTTTGATGAAATATTGAACAAATATGTGTTCTGAGGTTGGTTTATCGATGACCCCTTTTATACTAAAGTGTACAGATTACGACATTACACAAAGAAGGCAAAGTAACCGATTATTTGTATGCATTATCTAGAGGACCTGATCGTCGGGCATGTTGTTTAAGTCGATTCATCAATGGCTTCATTCGAACTGCAGAGGTGGAAAAAGATTTACGAACGCATAAAAGTGTTGTTGTTCGGGATGTTGATCATGATTGGTTTGAAGTAATCAAGAAAATGATTTTTTTATTTTTAAAAAAAATCAAGAGGTTCTGTTATTTGAATATGACTGGTTTGATTGGCCTTTTTCTGGTCAGAGCCAAAGCAGAGCCTACAAAAAGGATCAATACAGAATGGTAGATGTTGACACTACTCTTTATTGATTTAAGTATGAGCCTTACATAGCCGCCCAAGCAGAACAAGTTCTTTACATTCAAAGTGTGAAGCAACCTGAATGGGATACAGATGTTAAAAGAAAGCCAAGGAACCTTTTTGCCATGCCCCCTGGAGATAGTGAAAATAATGTCACTGAGACGATGGAGGATGCGACATTTGATGATCAACTTAGTGATATCAATATGCCACACATAAATGAGGATAAGACTGCATGGGCTAGGAATGACATTGAGGGAGCAACCAGTGATGCTTCCGCTCTTCATATGAGAACATTTAATCAGTTTGAGGCAGATGGAATTCCATCAAAAAATGAAGATGATGACGATGATGATACATATATCAATGATGGTCATGTAGCTCCATTGGGGGGGGGCAACAGCGAAAATTATGATTTTTTATGTAAGTACTGTGTATGCTGTTAACTATTTGTTTTTTTAAAAAAAAAGGATAGAAGTCGCTCTTCTATTTTATCAACAAGCCTAGAAGCAAGGTAATTTCCGGAAGAGGGATTAAAGCCAGTGGGTTAGTGTCAGTACTCGTCCCTCTAGCTTCCTTCTCCACTTCAACTTCCACTGCAAGCGGTTTTTGCACAAGAGGCAGTTTCTTGGGAACCCACCTGTGGGAGCCCAGCCGCCTAGAGTTAGGGCTATTACGAAATCGACGTGTAACCAAAGTCCAGCTATCTTGCTCCTCTTTGATCAATTTTTGATAATCCTGTAACTAGTTTGGGCCACCATTTCTCAATGGTGGAATGAAAAAAAGAACCAACTATTTGAAAATAGCCATATGATAGATGAATAATCCCACCTCTTTAGAAGATACCTAGAATTTGAAATGACACTCCTGCACAAATTCCACTTGGAAAGCTGAAGCAAGACCTCGCAGGCGCAACATTATAGTTCCAAGTCAACTGCGTCTTCTAATACCCTAAAGGAGAACCTTGATGCAACAATTGTCTTCCGTTGCGATAGATCCTAACGCCACGAACTAGTGAATCATGGCAACATATCCTAATTCAATGATTCTACTTTGTGGCAATAGATCCTAATGCAACGAACTAGTGATTCCTGGCAACAGATCCTAACGCAATGAGTGTGTTCCGTGGCGATAGATCTTATTGCCACGAAATAGTGAATCGTGGCAAAAAATCCTAATGCAACGATTGTGTTCCGTAGTGATAGATCCTAATACCACAAACTAGTACAATTGTGGCAACAGATCCTAATGCAATGATTGCGTTTTGTGGCGAAAGATACTAATGCAACGAACTAGTGATTCGTGGCAACGGATCCTAATACAATGATTGTGTTCTGTGGCGATAGATCCTAACGCTATAAACTAGTGAATCGTGGCAAAAGTTCCTAATGCAATGATTGTGTTCCATGGCGATAGATCTTAAGGCCACGAACTAGTACAATCGTGGCAAAAGATCCTTAGGCAACGATTTTGTTTCATGGCGATAGATCCTAACGCCACGAACTAGTGAATCGTGGCAAAAGTTACTAATGCAACGATTGTGTTATGTGGCGATAGATGTTAAGGCCTTGAACTTGTAAATCATGGCAACAGGTCCTAATGCAACAATTGTGTTCTGTGGCGATAGATCCTAACGCCACGAACTAGTGAATCATGGCAAATGTTCCTAATGCAATGATTGTGTTCCGTGGCAATAGATCCTAACGCCACGAACTAGTGAATCATGGCAAAAGTTCCTAATGCAACGATTGTGTTCCTTGGTAATAGATCCTAATGCCACAAACTAGTGAATCGTGGCAACAGATCCTAATGTAACGATTGTGTTCCGTGGCGATATATCCTAATGTCACAAACTAGTGAATCATGGCAAAAGTTCCTAATGCAACGATTGTGTTCCATGGCGATAAATCCTAGTGCCACAAACTATTAAGATTGTGGCAATAGATCCTAATGCAACAATTTTGTTATATGGCAATACATCCTAACGCCACGAACTAGTGAATCGTGGCAAAAGATCCTAATGCAACGATTGTGTTCTGTGGCAATAGATCCTAACGCCACGAACTCATGAATCATGGCAAAAGTTCCTAATGCAACATTTGTGTTCCGTGGCGATAGATCCTAATGCCACGAACTAGTAAATTGTGGCAACAGATCCTAACGCAATTATTGTGTTCCGTGGCAATAGATTCTAATGTCACGAACTAGTGAATTGTGGCAAAAGACCATGCTTACTGCAATGATTTAATATTCGTTGCAGTACAATCGTTGCAACAGGACGGAATCCTTGTAGTGAACCGACTCCCATGCCATGAGTCTTCCAAATGATACGAACAATGCTGGTAATACTCCTAATTAGTTGGCTCAACTGCACCCATACTTGGCCTTGTGGTGGCACTATTGTCCTGGCATATTCTCGCATGAACGGATTCTTAGATCTAAAGCAAGCGAAACCACCATATCATCCAACCCAGTCCACAAACCATGCTTGCTTAGATCACCGAAGTTCCATGTTACCAAATAGTCATATTCATCTATTCTCATCATCCATAAGTTCATTAATTCATATTCAAGCCTTTTGGTTGGTTCCAATTCAAATTAAGTTAAAGCGGAGCAAAAAAGGTAAAATATCCTTCTTGACTCTCAAAAATATAACCCAAGCGACAAGGATGGTCACACAAGTCTAGTAAACACCTATCATGGGTTTTCCATTAATTTGACACAAGCATGCAATTTTGCAAACAAAACATTTCCAAGTAGGATCAAAATGATCAAAGGCACTTGCCTTGCTCTTGTGGCTGGTTTGGATCAATAGCTTTGAAGTTCTGGTGTTGACGGTTCTCGTAAGCACCCTCTAGATCGTTACCTTCTATTCCGTAAGACAAACATGTGAAACAAGCATTACAATCAATAAATGCTAATATAGTACTCAATATGCCATGATATGCATGAATGATGCAATTATGATGTAATACATGATTCTATATTGCTATTGTTGCTTACTATCTAGTTACAATCAAGTTTTACATGTTAGAGCAAGTTTCGAGTCATTACGGAGAAAACTAAAGAAGTTTCAGGAAATCCAGAACTGAAAGATTAGACTAGTGTGCACCATGGATCGGACAAGTCCGCACTGGACTAGAGAGTTCAACGGACTAGTCCGTAGAGGATCGGACAAGTCCGCTATGACTATGGTTTAGCGAGTTTTCAACTAGAGCATAGTTTGAGTTAAGTATGGAACAAAGATTGATGTAGGAAAGATAGCTCTAAGGTATGTATCGTGAATCCTAGGGTTCAAAGGATGAGGATTCGATGAAACGCGAAAACATGACGTCTAGATCGATGAAGACTAAGACTTACCAAAGAAGAAAGTTGACGTCGAAGAATCGATGAAGAAGATCGCAACAGTGGCGAAGAACTTGATTGATCCTCCTCCCCTTCCTCTTCCTTCTTCTCCTCTGCCTCTTCCTCCCTGTTCTTCCCCGCGGTGAAGGCTCCTTCCTTCTTGAAGAACGGTGGCACATGACGTGACAGGGGCTAAGGATTCTCTATCGTGGGCAAAAGGGTGAAAGGTGGGCGGTGGGGTGTTTATATAGGGGAGAGGTGGTAGGGTTAGGGTGGAGTCCAAGTATAATGCGGTGGAAACAAGTAGAGGCCTTGGTGGGGTCTCACTTGGGCTCCTCAGGGGTGAGGCACGACATTCTTGAGCCCAATTAAGGCAATTACCCAATAACTCGTCATGGAGAAAAAATAGAATCCGAGTAAAAACCCTCCACAGTGGACTAGTCTGTAGCAAGGTCGGACAAGTCCTATCAGGTATAGAAAGTTCAACAAAGAAGTCTAGTGTCAAGCCAAACAAGTCCGGGGTGTGTCCAGTATCAAATACAGACCAAGTTTTGGGGAGTGTCTAGCAGAGATCATTGGACTAGTCCATATAAGCAACGGACAAGTTTGGACAGGTACAGAAACAAAACCGGATTAGTCCGCAAAATCAGCGGAAAAGTCCAGAGAACATCATAAATGATTTCCGGACTAATTTGTAGCAATTAGCGGAAAAGTGTGGGGGGCAACTGTAGCTAAATCGGACTATTTCGGAATCCAATCCGGACAAGTATGTATTGAGCTAGGTTTTTAATTGCTATTTTGGTTCTAATTCATTTTAATGTTGTTCCTTTTTGTGTTGCATCATGTTAGACTTGTATAAGAAGGAATGCAATACATGATGGATGAAAATGAGGGTGTTACAGCCACACGCTAAGTCGATAACAAATTTTCCAGTCATGAACTACATATAAAGTGGAATATAAGTAGCGTAGAATAGGAGGGAATACGGTACGGTGAGGACAGCGAAGATGACAATGGCGATGGCGAACAGTGGACAGCAGGCGGCGGTTGCACTTGAATTGGCTTATGATTTGTACTGAAACGGTCTTTAGGGCGAGAGAGTGAAAGAGAGCGAGAGATCGAAAATTTGCCAAAAACTTAGCTAAGTGTTCGAAGAGAGCAACAAAGAGCTTAAATAGCTAGTTCAAAAGGGAGACAAGCGAGAAAAAAGCGTTTCTCGATCGTTGACAAAGGGATATGTGCGAGAGAGAATCTTGTCTCCCTTTTGCATCCTTTTGTTTCCCCGAGGCAAGTGGCGGGTGGTGCGAAGAACTTAATTGCAGCGTGTGGTGCGAAGAACTTAATTGCAGCGTGTGGTGCGAAGAACTTAATTGCAGCCGGTGGTGCAGAGACGTGCAACCGGAGTGCGACCTATGTTTCCCTGAGGCAAGTGGTTTCAAAGCGTCCCATCATCCTGTGCACAGGTCCTGGGGAGCCTGTGCTGTAGGAGAAGGAGTAGGATTTAGTTTTTCTTTTCTTGTTTTTATTTTGTTGTGTCTTCTTGTACTTTTATATTGTGTGTTTATAATACATTGTGTTAATGAATGAATGTTATCTGTGTGAATGAATATTATCTTGTGTGTTCATTTGTGTGATTGAATGAATTTTATCTCGTGTGTTCATCGTGTTCATCAAGAATCACAATTAATAGAGAACGGAGATTTGATTATTTTTTTGATTAAATTGGACTAATTCGTTTAGTGAAAGTGCTCTACATTGCAATGACGATCTATTTAGTTATCAAGTGAATGTGCCTTACATTTTGATGAGGATATCACTTCTATGGATACAAATAACACTCCACTGAACATACAAGATGCAATCAATAGAGTTCACACACAACAATTAATTTCAGAGGTGAGCTCCTTCTTATATGATTCCTTATATATTTTTTAGAATAGATTGCTACCTAATATTTTAATTGTGATTAGGATACATGTAGATGTTCAACGAATAATTGAAGGAATATTTAGGGGGCGTGGAGGAGCAGAGAATACGTTCAAAGAAGATGGAAACCGACCCCAACTCAAAATTGTGTCCAACTAAGAGTCCAGAAGCAGTTCACTCTAATAAGGACGCTCAGGACGCAAAGGAATTCCGTTTTGGATCTACATATGCACGGAAAGGGGAGAGGATAAGCTTTCTAATGCTGCTGGTCCCATGTCTAAATTCATTCGGATTCAATGGGAATCATCGAAACAAGATTGAGTTCAGAATCTATTAGGGTGTTGTGCCACCGTATTGGGCCGTTGGCCTTGTATCAAGTCTACATCATTTATTTTCATGTCTTAGGGTTAGGCCATGACTCCAACACCTTTTGGACGTCCTCTCACCTATATATACTCCATAGTAGTCGTCATAAACACTTGGGTTTTGCTTAGATTAATAAAATCACCGTTCTACGGTTTGTGAGACCCCAACTTCGCGATTTCCGATCGTTTCTTCTATGTTCTTGCTTGTGTTCTCGGTTGCACTTGCCAGGATTAGCCTTCTTGGTGAGTTCAAGTGTGTGCAGCACGGTTGATAACCAACAGAGCGGTGGTGTAGTGATTGCATGGGTTGTTCGTGTTCTACTCGAGTGCCTCGGATCATCAACATCGAGATCTCCATCAATCTACTTATCCATTACATATCGGATGATTGGGGCCTACTACCCTACCCTTTCACTTATCAATTGGTATCAGATTTCTGGGTTGCCCATTAGGTAATTCATTTATCCTTTCGATTAGTTAGTTTTTCATAACTAGAGTCCACAAAAAAATTGTCTAGTAGACCTATTCATCACTTTGTCCAAACCACCATTGAGCCTTTGCAACTTTGATATTTAGTTTTGTTTTGATGAGTTTGTATCCGTGGCTGAGTCATATTGCTGGTTTAGAAAGTGTTTTTGTCTTAGTTTGAGTTTTGCATTGTGTTGATTCATCCTTTTGAATCACGTCAGCACATCCAGATTAGATTCATTTCTGTCCAGTTCGGTATTTCTACCATATCTCCCTCATACGAACTCGTATTTTTGTGTTCTAATACTTTCTGGAAAGCTTGAGAAGTTATCTACAATGTTTGGATTCATTAGTTTCCCCAAAAATAGAGTTATCATGGTCAAAATTGCATTAGAACTGAATCTGTTCTTGACCTAGAATATCTGAGCAATCTGTATTTCGGAGGCAATGTGTCCTATTATTCTGATCCAAAATAGGTCTTCCATATACTTAAATTAAAGATTAGAGGTAGATGTATAATTATTCTGTTGAAAGTTTTTAGGTTTGAGGCCTCTAAACATGCCTAGTTGTCCTTGGAAGATTGAGCAGAAAATTTGTAACAGACCAACAAGATATCTTTGACTGCGTTGCATTGTGTTCTTCTTTTGCAGCACATTCTAAAAAAACAAAAGAAAAAAGGCAAGTGCAAAATAAAAGATACAAAAGCCGCACAAAAAAAGGAAAAAAAAACATAAGTGTTTGCATCTTTTGTGTCGCATAGTTTTGTCTCGTGTTTTGCTAGCTTGAACTACTAGGACCACATTTAGACCAGCAACTTTGACAAGTACTTTGGACACTTATTCAACTTTACTATCTGATTTCATTGTTGCTAATCCTTTCTACATATAAATTGACATCCAAGCTACACTTTACTCTTGAGCAGAATCGATACACCTTTGCAATCATCCCATGCTTTATTGGTTTCTTCATACTGGTCACCGTTTGTCACCTGCAGCGTCGGTAAGAAGACTTGTAAGAGCGTGGTAAGATGCTTGAAAATGTGTCATTCCACTTCCAGTTTGCCAGTATCCTTTGTAGTTGATAGGGATAACATATTTTTTATTGTCTTCTGTTTGCTACTAACAATGTCAGGTAAAAGCAAGAATCATGCATTATATGCTGAGATGATTGATATGATGAAGACGGTGATGGAGTTGCTCACTAAGAATCAAATATCAACCAACGTTTCACATGACATTCAGACCACCTTTACAACTCCTTCCACAAGAAGTAATTACATTCTCCCACCTCTTCCTTCTTATGATGGTTTTGGTTACGATGAATATATTGCTTGGAAAATAGAGTTGGATAAAAATTTTGGACAATGTCATATGTGTGAGAGGAAAAACATTAAAAATGGTGCGAGTGCATTAGTAGATTGTGCATTAACTTGGTGGAACAATTTAAATGATTTAGAAAACCTCGAACATGGAAGGATATGAAAATATGTATGGGAGAAACTTTTGTGAATGTATCTAATTGCAAAGATGAAGTGGATCAACTTGAGCAGAAATTTCTTGTTGTACCTTCTTTTGTGTCTAATGTTTTCCAGGACAATATACAAAATAATGTAGATAATGCAAAAGAGAACAAGGTTTTTGACAATGTGAAATTTTAGATGGATCACCTCATAATGCACTCGAAATCATTGCTGAAAATAAAGATAAGGGTAAGGCACAACATTCTACAAATACAGAAGGTGAGAAGTTTTTGGATGTGCTGAATTTTTCAACCAATCACACTATTGCAGAGCACCAACTTATGAAAGCTTTTATAGATTTACCTTTGTCACAAGTTAATTTTCCTACTAATCTTTGTGGTAAAGAGAAGTTGGGTGTTGATAATTTTGTTATACCTATGGTACAACAAGTGAATGAGTTTGATACGTTATCACCCACATGTTCTGGAATTAAGCGTTTAATTCCCATTACTTGTGAAAATGATGAATTGAAATTGTTGTCTTCTCTAAATACCTAGGGACATATTGAATTCAATGCTATTTGTGATCTAGAAATTGTAGAGAGGAGAGTATTTTCTGAATCTGAGTTGCCTTTGTTAAGTAGAAATATTTTTCATGTTATAGGCAACTATGAAAATATTGGTGAATTTATGGTGCATAAAGTCTACATATGCTCAAATGAGACATCTCATTTTGTGCTGCAACAACATGGTGAAATCAATGGATGCACTAACACTAATAATTCCTTGTCATATTTTCTAGTTTGTTTTTTGTGCAGCAGGAACAATTCATGAAAGACGAGTTTTGTTTGCTTCGGTTCTGCAATATGGATATCACTCATTCTATTCCCTTTGCAAGCTTCTTTACTATACATACGAGCAAGCCGAGGACGGCTTGTCATAAAGAAGGAAAGAATGATGGGATCATGCACATCATCACTACACATACAAGCTCAAGTGAATATGCACACTCATTTGAAGGAGAATATTCAGATCATGCACGACGTCGTCCGCCACTGTGGTCTCCTCCTTTCATGCATACAAGAGGATTTGATGGCGTTGCACGTTTGGACCCACATATGAGAGAAGATGAACTTGAGTCTGAGGACGACCCCAATTCAAGAAGAGGAGGACGATGAGGGCATCACATGTATGGATACAAACAACACTCCATTGAACATACAAGATGCAACCAATAGAGTTCACACACAACAATTAATTTCAGAGGTGAGCTCGTTCTTATATGTTTCCTTATATATTTTTGATAATAAATTGCTACCTAATAATTTAATTGTGATTAGGATACATGTAGATGTTTAAAGAGTAATTGGAGGAAGGTTTAGGGGTGTGGTGGAGCAGAGAATGCATTCAAAGAAGATGAAAACCGATCCCAACTCAAAATCGTGTCCAACTCGGAGTCCAGGAGCAGATCGCTCTAAATGTACGCTCAGGACACATACGAACTCTATTTTGGACGTTATACATATGCACGGAAGGGGGGAGAGGATAACCTTTCTAATGATGCTGCTCCATGTCAAAATTAATTCGGAATCGACGGGATTCGTTGAAACAAAATTGAGTTCTGAATCTGTTAGGGTGTTGCACCATCGTATTGGGCCATTGGGCCTTGTATCAAGTCTACATCTCTTATTTTTGTGTCATAGGATTAGGTCACGACTCCAACACCTTTTGGATGTCCTCCCACCTATATATACTTTATAGTAGCCACCATAAATAATTGGGTTTTTCTTAGATTAATAATATCACCATTCTACGGTTTGAGACCCCAACTTCACGATTTTAGATTGTGTCTTCTACGTTCTTGCTTGTGTTCTCGGTTGCACTTGCAGGATTAGCCTTCTTGGCGAGGTCAAGCGTGTGCAGCACGGTTGATAACCAACGGAGCGGTGGTGTAGTGATTGCAAGGGTTCTTCGTGTTCTACTCGAGTGCCTCGAATCATCAACATCAAAATCACCATCAATCGACTTATTCATTACCTATTGAAAGATCGGAACCTACTACCCTACCCTTTCACTTATCACATTTGTAGCAATTGTGTTCATGTCTGTGTGATATCAAGTGAACAAAGCAAAAGTGAAAAGATCACAATGTACGCCCGTGAATTATAGACGCGATAATAAAAGGAGACGAGCTTTCTGTAAAACATGTCTCATTTCCTTTCGTAAATAGGATACGCACTTTGTGCTAAGGCCGTCTCCCTTTTGTCAGAGGAGCGGACGCGTCTCGGATGTTAACTTTAATGAGACGTGTCGTAAATTAGGTCGTCTCTTTTTACACTCAAGCAAGTCATGTACATGATCCTCGCTGAAGCGAGCGCGTCTCGTTTACCCATATCAGAGGCAGTCGCCTTTGTGCTCGTCGCCGATCTTTGTATCCGATTTAAGTTTCTTATGTAGTGTGCACAATACATCTTCGAATCAATAAGGTGAATATAATGCAAACTTTATAAACTTTCTTAATATGCAAACTGAGGCTTGTCTTGCTACTGCTCCAGAATAACCTCGCTCTTAGCAGGGTTCAAGTCAGTGTACTCCTAAGGTGGGGCTTTGAGAATAGTGTCTATCGATCACAAATATGCAAAAACATATTAGTATAGGAAACTATCTAAAAAGAGAGATACAATTAATTAATTCCTTATGAAGAAAAGTCTCAAATGGTCTAGGAATTTTATGGTGGCTCCCTGAAAATATATGGAAAATAACAAAAAAAAACTTCATATTTTTGCAAAGAGCATTTTGGCCATAATAAATCTCTAAACCTTTCCAGTTATTTCAAAATACAAAAGAAATAGGAAGACTTTTTCAATAAATAGGTTTAGCAAGTAGGTATAGTCAGAAGGAGTCCAACAAAATTGATTTCACATTTTCCTAAGCTCTCTAGAAGCCTTAACTGATTTTACAAGTTTTAGTAATTTTTGCAATGTTCACTGATATTTTCTCAAAATTCCAATTAACCTAAGGAAATTCTATAATTAGACTATTTTAACCATATTCACAGGGGTTGAGATTTTTCAGAAAATCATAGGTCCTCAAAGAAAGGTTTTGGCCAAATTTGAGAATTTTCTAATAATTAAATAATTTAGAATTATTTGCCCATTGTTTAAGAATTAAGGGATTATTCACAAAATTCTAGGGATTTTCATGCCACATAAATTGGTCCACTACAAAGTTATGATCAAGAGGAGTAAAGAAAAATTGTTTTGACAATTGTTGGAGTTTGCTATAATTATCTATGAGTTTTCAAAATTTGGACAATTTCTGGAATTTATTTTCCTATTGAAAAAACACCGGTTAGGCTGATAGCCGAGCCCCACATGGCAGCACAGTAATACGCATGCGAGATGATAGCGGCCCTAAGGTTCGAGCGTGTGGCCACACGAGATCCCCCGATCACGGAAGATAATGTGCACGAGGTCTTCTTCACCAGCAAGATCGTCGGCTCGGGGGCAGCACAGTAATGCGTGCGCGAGACGATAGCGGCACTAAGGTTCGAGCATGTGGCCACACGAGATCCCCCAATTACGGAAGATGATGTGCACGAGGGCTTCTTACCCAGCAAGATCATCGGCTCGGGGGCGGCCGGGCGGCGGCGACACTCGCCGGCATTTTGCATGTTCTTTGGCGCGACCACCAACACGACCTATGGAATGAGGCGAAAGCGATGACCGGGTCGAGGAGGCACGGCGGTTGTCGGAACATCGTCGACAGCGGGCGGCGGTTGGTGGCGCTCTCCGACAAGGTCACGTTTGCGAACCAAGGCTCTACATAGCTCGGCAAAGGTTGCTCTAGCATAGTGGTACACTGACATGTATCCAAATCACGACGGGAATGGTCGAATATGGGGGTGCAACGACGAGTGGGGGTGATTAATGGTGGTGGGGGCAAAAACTTGGTCAGGAAGAACAGCAAGGAAGCGAGGAGGATGTTCTCACACGGGCGACGAATTTTTTTCCAGTGCAGGTGGGGAGCTCATGGTGAATGCCGACAGGGAAAACTTAAAATCTGTCTACGGGTAGCTAGGGAACATAAGCAACATTGCGGAGAATAAAGAGGAGGTGCAAGCGCACCTTTTTAGCGGTCTTTGTGGCACGAGGGGCGGACGAAGTCGGCCCGAACATGGAGCGCGACCGCTGCGGCTTCACAACCAGCGATGGCGGACCTTTAAAATCCGACGAGGATAATTAATGGAACGAAGAACGAGTTTTGTGAGAAGGGAGACCATAGGCGTGCGGACCTTTTGACGGCGAGAAACGAGCTCAAGTGCGGCGGAGGAGGCCAGCCGACAGGAGCAACGGTGACTGCTCGGCGTCTAGTCATGGCGACCGCCTAGCCAACCAAGCAATTGGTACTTCCACGTGCATGTGTTCATTGAGCATCTTCCGCTGCACTCTTGAATGCGGAGGGTGTCAAGCAGGTCCTGGCTGACTGTTTTATCTTCGATCGACTACATGACGACACAACCCTACAGGAAAGGACTGGGATATTCAGCTTCTGGGGCTCGATGGAAAATACGAACCGACTTCCTTGCACCAAGCAGGTCGCCTTCTTTTCGGAGCACGCTGCGCATGGCAGTGATGAGACCGGTGTCCAGGGGCCGCTGGCTTGGCACAAGGTGGAACTCTTCATCCATCTTGCACAGTACTTTGATTGGACCCCTCAGCAAGGTCACGTCCCGAATTCTGGGGCCAATGAGCTGCTGCCAACTCGTCGGAGCCGATGAAGCGGTCATATCCCTTCCGTCAGCAGTTTCATTGGATATATGGGGTTCCGGATGACCAACCGGCTCCTTCCAGAACTAGAGTACAGATCCGTAGGGGCTGCCAGTACTTCAGGAGTCATAGCCGTGATGACCGTTATGATGATGCCTTTGGCTTTCCACCAACGCGCCAAAACTGGCGCGCCCATCCCAAAGCTCGCGGCTACCAGGCGGGTGGCTGTCGGACTTCAGCTGATTACGGTCGTCGTCAGAAGGGTGGCGACCATCCTCTGGCGGACGTTCCTCTGATGCTGCGAGGTCGGTCGCTCTCATTACCCCCCCCCCCCCCCCCCCCCCTCCCCCGCGTCTATGAGTCAGAGACCCGCCGCGGCGTGACGACGAGGGATGGGACCGTCGCCGCTCTCGTTCCCCGGTTCGGGCTACACAAGGCCGCAGTAGCACCCGTGATGGCGAGGGGACTGACGTCCTCATTTCCCCGCCTGGCAAGATGATGATGGTGTCTGCTAAGTCTGTCGACCCGGTGGTGGCAATGACAGATCCTCTTCAAAAAAAAAAAAAAGATGTGGCCACAAGTTGAGGCGACTGCGGCCCTTGCTCCTCAGTCCCAAGAGTCCAAGATGGTGCCTGCCGCGACTGCCAGTGCGGCAATGCACTACAAGAATCAGGCAAAGAAATATCGAGAAAACTATAATCGTCGACTCCGACGACTTAAATTGGGTTATATTCTCGTCGGCTTACAAAACCCGACGTTCATACGTTTATAGCCATCAGCGTCACAATGACCACCGACGGCTTTAATTATGGGTGTCGGTAATAGCTCCAGGGTCGACGGCCATAGCATAGACCCCGCGATCCGAAAAAAATGTTCCCACCTATCGGTACTGTTGGTACCCTACGTACCGGATACCTCTTGAGATTGCAAAGATCACAAGTAAACTTCATCTATCAGATTTGAAGACCTCTGAAGGCCCCATATGTCAGGTGTAACCGGACCTGCTTCCCCGACATGGTTAGTCCCAGGGCCGCCACGTGTATCATAAGACCGGAGCTATCACGCACACATGGGAAAGCGCCGAACTAGATACCAGAATGGCATCCCCGGACCTAACCCCAGACAGAGGGAAGCTCCGGTACCGACACGTGTCCAACAGCACCGTACCTACCCGTCCATGACGGTAAGCTCCGGAGCTGCCACGTGGCTGGACCACCGGACTTTCAACTTCAACAATCAGGCTGGTGGATCCCCAACAGCTCCAGACCTTTAAGGAGCAACCAAAGACTTCAAGACCCGATTAAGTGTCATTAATGTCATATTAATAACACACAATCGGATGGCCATTAATACAGGTAACGACATTGTTAAGGCCCGTTACCGGGCTATTAAGGGTAATTAACCTCATTAATTGTGTATCAAGCATGTGTAACCGCCGGGGCCACATGTCAGGCGAGGCTAACGGTGTAACGACCAGTCCTTGTACTATAAAAGGACTGGTCGACGATACACAAGGGACGGCTCTAGACCACTTCTCGACTCCCTGACCTAGACGAGCTTCTTCTTCTGGAGCTTCTTCTAGACTCACACGCTAAATACAACACTAACATACCCCTTGGAGTAGGGTATTACGCTCAGGTGGCCCGAACCATGTAAATCTCTGTGTCCACTTGTATTTCACCTTCTTGAATCTCTACGGGCCCATTACCGAACTACAACTCCTCGATCTGACAACGGTAGTGTCGGGAGATCTAGCGGATCCAAACACCGACAGTTGGCGCGCAAGGTAGGGGCGCCTGAGATTTCAAGGATGGTGAACTCAGCTGCTAGATCATCCAATGGCAATTCTGCTGTTCAACCTGCTGGGGCAATCCCTCCAACATGCAGCAACCAACAGGTGCCACGGCTCCAGCAGGAGTCATGCCTCCACCGCCACCTCCTGCACCAGCACGTCAAGCTGGACAGCGTGACGGTGCATCGACGTCGGTCACCGCATCGGCAAATAACAACAACCCAGAACACGTGCTCCATGCAGCGCGTGCTCTCCTTCAACGTCCACCACCTCCAGGTGCATCCCAGGGTGCAATGGAGCAGTGGAGGGCTAACGTGGAACATCTGGTTACAACATCAGCCGACCACTTCAGCAACCAAGGTCCTCATCCTTCGGGGCGGGCCCCATCACAGCGTCGGAATGTGTCAGGCAGACTTGGTCCGCACGCTTCCCAAAATAGGAGACGTGCTGCATCTCAGCAAGTTACGTCACTACCTTTCGGGGCACAACGCACTCATACGGTAACCAGGCTTTCAACTCATGACCTCCGGGCAGAGCTTGATCGTCGTTACCGTCAACAGGACGGTTGTGTCCATATCGAGCGTGCTCGCGAAAGGCGAGAGGCTCGAGACAGTCCTGCTCCTGAGGGAGTAGGAGGAGGCTGTTCTGCCCTGGGCATGCACCTACGCATGGTCAGATGGCCACAAAAGTTCCGGCCTCACCTGCCGAAGAAATTTGACGGGACTGTTAATCCGGCTGAGTTTCTCCAGATTTACTCCACCGCAATCCTTGCGGCCGGAGGTAATGAGGTTGTAATGGCCAACTACTTCCCAGTTCCTTGACTGGGACCGCCAGGTCCTGGTTCATGAGCCTTCCTCACAACTCCATCAATAGTTGGGAGGGATTGTGCCAACAGTTCACTGTCAATTTCGGGAGTTCATACACCCGACCAGGCACCGAACTGGACCTTTTTGCTGTCGTGTAGAAGGGGGGAGAATCCCTGCGCTCATTCATCCAGAGGTTCTCCCTGGTACGAAACACTAATCCTTCTATCTCTAGCACCTCTGTTGTACGGGATAAGAAGATGCTGGAGAAACTGGCGATCAAGGAGATCACCAGCGTCACGGAACTCTTTAGCTTGGCTGACAAGTGCGGCAAAGCTGCGGAGGGCCATGAAATGCACTCCAAACCACCTCCGGATGATGGTAAAAAATCTTCCAAAGGCGAAGACACTACTTCCAGGAGTGGCAAAAAGAAGAAAAAGTCCAACGGCAAGAAGAAGCCATCGGCCGGCACATCTACTATAGCAGCAGCTGCAGCTCTGGGTGGCCGGGGGCCACACCCCGAGAAACGACCTCGGTCGTCCTCTAAAGACAGTGGCAACTCCAAAGTGTGGTGTCCTATTCACAAGTCGAACAGCCACAACTTGGAAGACTGCAGGGAGGTCCAAAACCTTGTCGAGCGCTACAACAAGCGTCGGGAAGAAGTTCCTTTCCGTCAGAGGGAAGGAAAACAGAAAGTTGATGAAGCTCCGGCGGAAGAGGAGTTAGGCTTTCAGGACCCTAAAAAGGTCCTGAAGGCTGTTTACACCTCGGTCGACGATGACTCTGACGTCTCCGACAATAAGCGTTGGAAGACCATGAACACCATCTTTCGTGGTTCGTGGGACATCACTCCTGCCGTGTCCTCAAGACCATGCGGCGGGACATAGCCTCAATAGATCCTACAGCCAGGGCGGAGCCTCACTGAAAGTAGATGGACAACACCATCACTTTTGATGCTTTGGACTGCCCGCAGAACATGATCGGAGCTGATCAACTCCCATTGATAGTATCACCTACCATCAATAACATTCAACTCCACCATGTAATGGTGGTTAGAGGTTCGGGGCTGAACCTCATAAGCTTCGAAGCTTTCGTCAAGCTTCAGTTTCGACCTTCGGACCTTCGCCCCTCCCAACCTTTCTCCGGAATAGGTCCAGGGGCCATAACCCCACTCGATGCCATTACTCTCCCCGTGACCTTCGGGACTCGGGAGAATTATCACACTGAGAAGTTGATCTTTGACGTCGCTCAGATCAACTTACCTTTCAATGCCATTCTGGGCAGGCCCGCCTTGTACAAGTTCATGGCTGCTGCTCATTATGGCTACCTAGTATTGAAGATGCCAACACCAGCTGGTGTTCTCTGGATCCGCGGAGACCGCACTGCTCCAGAAGAACTTCATGCGCTTGCTACAGCGCAGGAGGAAGAGTCCAGGCAGGAACAAGCTCCGAAACCCCCGAGCATTCGTCAACGAGGCTCAACTTCCGCACCTCGCGTGCAACCAAGCGGCGACACCGACATCCCCGTCAAAGTCGTCCAAATCGGTTCCGATGCCGCTCAGACCACCCGTATATCGGGAGGTCTGAATGACAAATAGGAACTCGCGCTCATCACTTTCCTCCGGGCTAATGTTGACGTGTTTGCCTGGCAACCACGCAAATGCCTGGGATCCCTAGGGAAGTGATCGAGCATAATCTGAAGATCTATCCTGACGCTCGGCCTATGCACCAAAAACCTCGGAAGCAATCAGTAGAGCGACAGAACTTCATACGACAAGAAGTGAAGAAGTTGCCCGAAGCTGGATTCATCCGAGAAGTCTTCCACCCAAAATGGCTGGTAAACCCAGTCGTTGTACCCAAGGCCGGCGGAAGCCTCAGATGTGTATCGACCACACAACACTGAATAAGGCATGCCCAAAAGATCCATTCCCACTACCTAGAATAGATCATATAGTATATTCCACCTCTGGGTGTCAATTACTGTGTTTCCTAAACGCATATTTTGGGTACCATCAAATCAGAATGTCTAGGGAAGATGAAGAACATACTTCTTTTATCACAGTAGATTGATTGTACTGCTATACTGCCATGCCATTTGGTCTCAAGAATGCAGCCTCAACATTTGTACGAGCTATGTACAAAACCTTTGGAGAGCTCATCAGAGACATAGTGGAAGTGTATGTTGATGACATCGTCGTCAAAATCAAAGACAAGGAGTGACTCCTTGACACTTTGCAAGCTATCTTCGACAAGTTGCGAGTCACTCGCACGAAGCTGAACCCAGACAAGTGCATCCTCGGGGTTAGCTCTGGAAAGCTTCTTGGTTTCCTGGTAAACCACCGGGGCATAGAGGCAAATCCGGCAAAGATTAAATCCATTGAGGATATGCGGCCACCAGCCCGCATCAAGGACGTCCAGAAATTGATTGGATGTCTAGCCGCCCTCAGCCGGTTCATTTCAAGACTGGGGGAATGGGCGCTACCCTTCTTCAAGCTATTGAGGAAGTCCGGACCATTCCGATGGTCTGAAGAAGCAGAAAAGGCGTTCCAAGAGCTAAAGTAGCTCCTCACCACTCTACCAACCTTGGAAGCTCCGAACTCTGGTGAGCCCTTACTGCTTTACATTTCAGCAACCGACGAGGTTGTCAGCATGGTCTTGGTTGCGGAGAGACCAGGACCATACCAAGCTTAGGAATCCAGACCCCTCCGGGAGGGTCCGGAGGTTCCTGAAGGTGAGTCTGGGTCCCAGCCCCCAGACTTGGATCTACAAGGAGTTACTCCAGAAGATCCGGACTCCTCCGGGAGGGTTCAGATCGCTCTAGTAGAAGCTTCGGGTTCCTCTAGCAAAGACCCGAAGGTCCCCGAAGCAGGCTGGACCCCTCCAGGAGGGTCCAGGTTGATATAGAGGAAGCTTCGGGCCCCTCCGAGAGGGTCCGGACAGCCCAGCACCCAGTGTACTTCATCAGCGAAGTACTACATGATGCCAAGACTCGATACCTAGAGGTGCACAAGCAGCTCTATGCAGTTATCATCGCCTCCAGAAAGCTTCTCCATTACTTCCAAGCTCACAAGATCTCAGTGGTGACTTCTTATCCACTACGTGCGATCTTGCATAATCCCAACTCTACTGGGAACATTGCAAAGTGGGCAACGGAATTGGCCGAATTCGATCGTGAATTCGTCCCAAGACAAGCGATCAAGAGTCAAGCATTGGCAGACTTCGTGGCAGAATGGACCCCTTCTCCATCAAAACCTGGGGGCCCTAGTGAGCAGAAGCTGGAACTCAAGGTTGCGGTCTTCCCCAAACCTCACTGGACCCTCTACTTCGACGGCTCCATGCAAAAGCAGGGGGCCGGAGTTGGAGTCCTTCTCCTCACTCCAACAGGGGAGAAGGTAAAATACATGGTCCACCTTGACTTCAACGCGACCAATAACATGGCGGAGTATGAAGCACTCATTTATAGACTAAAGGTGGCACTATCATATGGTGTCAAGCAGTTGTTGGTCAAGGGAGATTTGCAGCTCATCATTAAACAGGTGAAGGGTGAATGCCCATGTAACAATCCTCAACTAGCTGCTTATCTCCTTAAAGTCCAGAGGCTTCAGAAGGACTTCGAAGTCATGGGCCTTCACCATGTCCAACGTGTCCATAACGCTGAAGCTGACGAACTCTCGACGAAAGCGTCAACCGGAGCTCTGGCTCCTGACGGAACCTTCATCCGGAGGTTGTCAAAACCCACAGCTCAGCCTGCCAAACTGAGCGAAGGGGGCGAGACTAGCATCCCGAAGCTGGTGGTCCCGATGGCCCTGTTACCATGGCAGCCATCAAGGGTCGTAGGTGCTGCCGGAAGCTCCGAGCAACCCAGCACGCAAGACTCAAATGCTCAAGAAAGCTCCGATGCATGGATCTCGGAGATCCGGAGCTACATGAAAGACAATATCCTTCCTGACGATGATGTATCCGCTGACCGGATAGTCAGGTTGGCTAAAAGATACATGCTAGTAGAAGGGGATCTCTACCGGCGCGGTGCCAATGGTGTCCTAATGCGGTGCATCACAAGGGAAGAAGGATGCAAGCTCCTCGCAGAAATCCATGGAGGCGAGTGTGGGAACCACGCGTCTTCCCACACGCTGGTCGGTAAAGCCTTCCGGCATGGCTTCTATGGCCTACAGCGCTCCCGGATGCAACTGAGCTGGTGAAGAAATGTGAAGCATGCCAGTTCCATGCAAAGCAAATTCACACATCAGCTCAGCCTCTACAAATGATACCTCCTACATGGCCTTTCGCTGTGTGGGGAATGGACATCTTGGGACCTTTCCCTAGAGCCATCGGAGGTTACAAGTTCCTATATGTTGCCATTGATAAATTCATCAAATGGCCGGAAGCAACTCCAGTTGTGACAATAAACAAACAATCAGCTATCAACTTCTTGTAGTCCATCGTATGCAGATTTGGAGTCCCGAACAAAATCATAACAGATAATGGACCCAATTCACAAGCTCTGCTTTCCAATGGTACTGCGAAGACCTCGGCATCCAAGTCAGCTACGCCTCTGTAGCTCACCCGACAAGCAATAGCCAAGCCGAGAGAGCAAATGCAGAAATCCTGAAAGGACTCAAGACGCGCACATATGAGCGCCTGAAAAAAACATGGAGCCAATTGGATCGAAGAGCTTCTGCCCACTCTATGGGCCAATAGAACAACACCAAACCGGTCAACTGGAGAGACACCCTTCTTCCTGGTGTACGGAGCTGAAACAGTCCTTCCTCCGGAAATCACCTTGGGATCCCTCCGAGTCCAGACCTTCGATGAAGCCACAGAGGACCAGCTCCGGCATGAAGACCTTGACCTCCTTGAAGAGGGAAGGTGCCGAGCAGCTGTTCGGAATGCCCGATACCGCCAAGCTCTTCGGTGCTATCACCAACGGTATGTACACAGCCGACAGCTCGAGGAAGGCGATCTGGTTCTACGGAGAATACAATCCAGAGAAGGGTTAAACAAACTCTCCCCCAGCTGGGAGGGACCCTTCCGAGTGATTAAAGTATCCCGTCCCAGATGCGTTCGCTTGGCAATCGAGGATGGGACACCTCTCCCAAATCCTTGGAACATTGAGCACCTCCGTAAGTTCTACGCTTATCACGGAGGTGAGTCTGTAATTACATGTGATGTATGTTATAGAGTCATTTTACAGAGTTGGGTAGCTCCTCCGGGAGGGCAGCTGGACCTACCCCGTTAGGTCCGCAACGTCCATGCAACACTTGTAACAGTCTCAGAACTAAAAGTGTAGCTAGCTACCTTGGGTCAAACGAGAAATGAAACACACTTAGCCTGGTTCCGTACCCTAAGAGTGTACTTGTTTCCCCTGTACCCCGGACCTATAAGGAAAGACATCATTATGTGAAAACAGACTCCACGTGCATTTACTTTGTACAGGCTCAATATTTTTTTATTTTTCTCTTTCTTGTCTATAACAAAGTTGTGCAGTTCTTAAGAAATTTTAGCTCGACCAATTCATGTACAATTCGAGTTGCATTGTCTATTCTTACGGTTCCAAATATTGTGGATGGTCTACTCGTCTAAATGCTGCCAAGCCAATCTAGGGCCAGAGTGTGCTATCGACATAGCCTTGTCATGCACCCTAAGTACGCCACTCTACCTACAGCCCGGCAAGCCGAAGTAAGGCGAGTCCAGAAACGATCGGACCTGAAGGAAACTAGACGGCGCTCCTGATTGTATTTAGAATTTTGATCGAACTAAAACTTTCTCGGAGATAGTAAGCCGCAATGAAGTTATAGATAGGAAACGGATTTTACTGTTTTTCTTGAATTCAGTGTGTAGGAAGAATAAATATTTCATGATGATGGTGAATGAAGCCGGAGCTGCCAAAGCTCCGACATCCTCTAGGCGGCTTGTGGTCGATATTCAAACATTGACATCGAGCATCGCTGGAGCTACTTAGCTCCGGTAAAGCTAGGGGGCAAGCCGTAAACGTGAAGAAAAGATGGTGGAAAGACTCTAAAGTGGAGTCTGCCGTTGACACACCATGTGTTGATAGAGGTCACTGCCGGAGCTACCAAGCTCCAACACCCTAGAGGGCTAACCATCGATGCTTTACGCATTGATGGAGACTACTGCTGGAGCTACTAAGCTCCGACGATGGTCAATGCCGGAGGCACTAAGCTCCGACAACCTCAGGGGGCCTACACTTTGAAGACTTCAAACCTACATTCTACAAGTTCGAAGCACGCAAGTCTTTAGCAACCGTTACATCCTCTTGGTACATGTTCACAATCAAATTGTGTACATCTACCAGGGGGCCAAGTGAGACAAAGGTGTTGAAGACAAAAAATGAAATTCACAAAAAAAATTGGATTTCATTCATCTGAAGACAAGAGATTACAAAATTGGAGAATAAGAAGAGAGAATACAAGCGGGAGCTACAAAGAGATGGTCCTAGACCCTGTGGAAGAACTGGGCGACCTTCTGGGCAACCTCCAACACGCTGGCTCGGGCGGCTTCACCCTCTCCTTCGATGGGGCCTTCAAGCACCGAGTCCAGAGGGAATTGAGGGTCCCGACTGGTGTAGCACGTCAACACAAACTCTGCGACGTTCTTCGCCAGGGATTGTCCCTCAGTTTCCAGCTGGTCCGTGATGACATCGCCCATCTTGGTGAGCTTGTTGCCTGCTGAACTCAGCGCCTCCAATGCCTGGTCCAGCTCTGGCTCCAGATCATCTGGACAGACGGGACTGAAGCCCATTGGCGTCAGCGCATCGTTGGCTTTGCCCAGGAAGTCCCAAACTTGTTGGGACTCTGCAGCCCTTGCACTTCGCATCTCCTCCAAGGATCTTTTTGCCGCTGCAAGCTCCGAGTTCTCCCGAGCAAGATGCTCCACCTCTTTGGCATTCTGCTAAATCTTTTTAGCAACCTGCCTTTCGAGTTTACTGAGCTCTTCCTCCTGGAGGTGGATCTCATTCTGGTGGTTGACCAGATCCTTCTCTCGGCCCCGCACTTTCTTCTCCCTGGCGGCGACAACATTCTCCTGCTTGTAGAGATCTTGCCCTCGCTCCCAGGCCTTCTTCTCCTCCTCCTCGCAATGCTCCTCCAATTTCATGGTGCTTTCTTCGAGGCTCTTGTTAGCCAGAGCTGTCTTTTGGACAAGCTCTTCCTCCCTCTTCATGAGGTCGTCCCGCGGCTCCAGGAGTTTTTGCTCTTCATCTTCGAGCTTTCTCTCCCGCGCCTCAAGAGCCTCCCGGCGCTTGACGAGACTATCGTGGATGGCGGCGAGCCTCTCCTAGAGGCCCGGGACTGGTTGTCAAGGGATCGCGTCATGCTTTCCCTCTTATCCAACATCTTACCCGAGTACTCCAGGCGGACCTTCTCCCTCTGCACCCACTCCTTATCGTCAGCCAGCATCGACTGCGCCAGCTCGAAATGGAGTCGGTTGCGCCACCTCCTAAGGGTTTGGCGCTCCTCCTCGAGGGCCTTGCTGTCATGGTAGAAAGCCAGCTGGACCTGGCGAAGACTGGAGCAGCCGTTGTCAATAGACAACGATAGGGGGATCAGGTCCAGACCTGCCGAGGTCCTCTCCGCTGGCTCCAGCGGATCTTCAGTGACAAAAATTGGGTCCCACTCTACAAGAGCGGTCCCCTGATCTTCCACTGCACTAGGGCCGTCCTCCAGGATAGCCTCGGCCGCCGCCGAGGAAGGTCCTGCAACAGAAGTTCCGACCTCCGAAATTGACTACGAAGGTCCCGCTGCCAGGTCATCAACAACTGCCCCCTCAGGTGGGGGGACAGCAGCTTCATCTTGGCACCCTTGCTCAGCAGCGGACGCCTCTGGGATCACCACTTCCGGAACAGGTGTTGAAGGTTCAGTCGGAGTAGGAGCTACTTCCGGCTCCAGCGCAGGTGCCTCCTCCGCCGCTGGCTCATGTGCTGGCTCTTCGACCATCATGGGCTCAGGCATTGGTGCTTCGACCATCATTGGCTCAGGCGCTGACACCTCTACAGCAACTGGCTCGGACGCCAGAACCTTTTCAACGATTGGCTCTATAGTCGGAACTTCTGTATCAACCGGCTCTATCGCTGGAGCTTCCTCAACAACCGGCTCAAGTGCCGGAACTTCATCAACACCCGGCTCCACCGTCGGGACCTCATCAACCACCGGCTCGACTGTCGGGGCTTCAACAACATCCGGCTCTAGTGCTGGAATCGCAGCTACCTCCAGCTCTGTGGCCGGAGCGTCCAACATCTCAACATCCAATCCCGGAGCTTCAACCTTCGGGGCTGGTGCCGCTGGAACATTTTCATTCCCGTGGTCCGGCGCTACCACGAGAGCTTCTGTGGATGAGTCGAGGTCCAAGACCATGACAGCCAGCACCAGGGCTGCCGCAGCCTCAGCCACCTCTTGGGGCGGCACTGGAATTGGAGCCGGAGCTTCAGCCTGCACAGCCTCAACTGCTGCTGCAGGGACCGAAGCTTCAGCCCTTTTCTTAGGCACGCTGTGGATGAAGGATGGAATAACTCAAAATACAGACATAACAATAAAACAACTGGCTGAGGTAAAAAATCAAAAATTACCTCGGAAGGCTTCCGCACCAGTTAGCACGAAACCTCTTTTCCAGATGCTCTGGACTGACCCCAGCCGCCACTGGTGTGGTAGTCCCGGAAGGTCCCCCGGAGCTTGCTGCTACTACCGGTGTTGCCTTGGTCGAGGCCCCCCTCGACCAGGAAGGACCTTCAGACCTAGAGCCCTCAACTGGCCCTGGTGCTGGAGTCACATGGCCGGAGCTAGCACCCCGGGAAGATGCCACTGTTGGAGTAGATGCCGCCGTTGAAGACCTCCCCCTCCGGGGAGAAGGAGCCGCCGTGGAAGAAGCAGGCCCGGCAGACCTTCTGTCGGCATGCTTCAGCTTCCTTTTACGGCTCGAGGGCTCGGCCAACTCCTTGCCCATGCCGATGACTTCGGTTCTTGGCTTTGGGGCGGGAGCAGAGCCGCATTCACGAGCTCTAGAGATCGCCAACTCGGTGGTCGAACGCCTCTCAACGACACCAAGGTCATCAAGCACTGGCATCGTTCGCCAGAGCTCCCTCCTGAAGTCTGCCTCCATGTTCAGAGGGAGGAAAGCTGCCGGCGGAGCCAAGTCATCACCCTCGATGTCGATGCCGTGCTGGAACTTCTTGAGGTGGAACTCCAAAGTTGCACCCTCCATGTTGGACTTCAGACCGGTCTCGATCCGGTCGTTGTCCATTATGCTGTTGAGGGCCCAAGCAAGCTTCTCCCTCTTCTTTAGCGGAGCCCACCTATTGGTCAGGAAGTTGTAAAACACCGCATGAGGAGTCACCCTCCTTCCACGCACAGACGGATCCTGGTCAGAGCAGGGTTGAAGGCGTCCCACAACACCAGAGCTTCACTCCAAACTGTAGTGTCAATGTTGGGAAGGCCTTCCGGCAACTCCAGCTTCTCGTGCTCCTCCACCCTGATGACAATCCAATCCTTCTTCCAGTCGTGCCACTTCCCAGAAGGGAACGACCGCAAGTACTTGTACAGGCACTTCTTGCGCTTCACAAAATAGTAGAAGCCAAGGTACTCATCACTCCTGCCCGTTGTTTGGACAATGAAGAAGGTGCAGAAGAGATCAATGCAGGGGGAATGCCCACCCACATCTCGCAGAAGTTGACAAAGATCGATATCAGGAGAATGGAGTGGGGGCCAAGGTGGTACAGCTGCAGACCATAGAAGTCTAGTAGCATCAAGAAGAAAGAGGAGAAAGGTGGGATCAGCCCCACCATGGCGTACGCGGAGAAGTACACCATGTCGCCGGCGTGTTCCTTCTCGAACGGGAGCTTGCCGGCGCAGACCAAGTGGTTGAAGAATTCAGGGGACCACCCCATGAGGGCCCGAACCTTCTTCAAATCACCGTCAGTCTTCAGTCGCCTCTGGCGGAGACCCAACTCCATCGTGGCACAGCGAGGCAAGAGAGGAAAAGCAAGCGAAAGTTTGGAAGTTTTGAGAGCAAGTTCGAATGAAAGGCGTAAAGAACCCCAAACAGTGCGTGCTTTCCTTCTTAAGTAAGCCCCCGCAATGCTTGGATGAAAACCGCACAGGAGCCGATGATACCAGTCAAAAATCTCACCCTGCCAATGACAAGGGGGGCTGAGGCCACCCCGACGATCAAGTCGAGGTCCTTACCCCAGGCAAACGGTTGACATCATGAAAGGTGGGAAACCCGAAGGCGGCAGCCTGACAGGGCGCGCAGAACCGATACGATTTTCGTATCGGGAACCGGCGACCTTCAATTGCGTGAGATCCACACGCTGAGATCTCACCTGCCGCCTCTAGGATATGCAACGCGGCGGAGGTTTAGCTGCGAACAATCGCCAAAGGCATATCCGAAGACCGTTGATGACACGGCTCAAAAACCGAAGAATGGACCCACCTCCGGCGAAATGACTTCATCCAAAAGGTCTCTCGCGAAGGTGGGCCCAGGGGGCCACTGTCGGTACCCTACGTACCGGATACCCCTTGAGATTGCAAAGATCACAAGGAAGTTCCATCTACCAGATTTGAAGACCTCCGAAGGCCCCACATGTCAGGTGTAACTGACCTGCTTCTCCGATATGATTAGTCCGAGGGCCGCCACGTGTATCATAAGACCGGAGCTACCGCTCACACATGGGAAAGCTCCAGACTAGATACCAGTATGGCAACCCCGGACCTAACCCCGGATAGAGGGAAGCTCAGGTGCGGACACATGTCCAACAGCACCGGACCTACCTGTCCATGACGGTAAGCTCTGGAGTTGCCACGTGGCTGGACCACCTGACCTTCAACTTCAACAATCAGGCTGGTGGACCCCCAACGACTCCGGACCTTCAAGAGGCAATCAAAGACTTCAAGACCCGATTCAGTGTCATTAATGTCATATTAATGACACACGATCGGATGGCCCTTAATACTGGTAACGACATTGTTAAGGCCCGTTACCGAGCTATTAAGGGTAATTAACCTCATTAATTGTGTATCAAGCATGTGTAACCGCCAGGGCCACATGTCGGGCCAGGCTAACGGTGTAACAACCAGTCCTTGTACTATAAAAGGACTGGTCGACGATACACAAGGGACGGCTCCAGACCACTTCTGGACGCCCTGACCTAGACGAGCTTATTCTTCTGGAGCTTCTTCTAGACTCACACGCTCAATACAACACTAACACATCCCGTGGAGTAGGGTATTACGCTCAGGCGGCCCGAACCATGTAAATATATGTGTCCACTTGTCTTTCACCTTCTTGAATCTCTGCGCGCCTATTACCGAACTACAACTCCTCGATCTACCAACGGTAGTGTCGGGAGATCTGTTGGATCCAAACACCGACATGTACCCTGTGTACCGGGTACCCCCTGACACCGCAACCAAAGTCTAAGAGTTCCTATGTCCAAGTGGCAGACGTTCGAAGGGGATATTGTGAGACCAATGTGTGCTGAATACATTGGCTACGACGATAAAAATTTTGAATACTGCCAAAACACACTTTTAACAAGGTCCGACTCTAGGTCTGAGCTCCTCCAAGGTCTGACATAAGGTCCGACATGTTTTGGCTAGGTCCGACTTGCTGTGGCTAGGTTCGACATGTTTTTGCTAGGTCCGACGCATGGTTCAACTAGCTTTGGTAAGCTTCGGCGCTAGGTCCGACTAGATTTGGTAAGCTCCGGTGCTAAGTCCTGCTAACATTGGTAAGCTTCATCTCAAGGTCCAGTTAGCTTTGGCAAGGTCCAGTGCTAGATTGCAATGGTTCTGCTTTTAACTTGCAATGTTTCGAACTTGCTTTACATCTATAGAAAGTTTGCTTAGTATTCTTTTACTAAGTTTTTAGTGAGTTTTAGTGGTTATGGTTGATATCTTTTTGCTATGGGTTGCAACATGATTATGTGAGGTGCTCGCGTATGGTGTTGTGGTTATTGGAACTAACAAGAGTCAAGTCGAGGACTTGTGCTCGGAAGTATTGATTGTTTATTCATGTGCAGGTGTTGCTTGAGTTCAAGACATGGCTGGTGATGGGATCCATTAAACTAGTCTTAGGGAGAAGATGCGGTTCAACAACCAAGTTTAGAAGGAATTGTGGTTGAGTTGATCTGGAGGTCGCGCAACATGTTTGAATCAAGAACAATGCATATGAACGTATCATGGACGTCGTTGGAGTTTGCACGTGTGCAAGGAGTGCATGGACGTGGCTACATGGTTCCGAGTCGTGATGAAGAGATGTGGACGTAAAAATTGGTCAGAAAAGTCCAACCAACTAGGTTATGGACTCAAGCTGCGGCTCAGTCGGTTTTGACTCAAATATGGAAAGATTTGAGTTGGTTATGAAAGGGTTTCATGTGGCTCACGAAGTTGGGTTGTTTTAGGAACGTGGAATATGTTCCTAAGGTGTTTGGAAGTCTTAAGATTGCTTTTATCTGCGTATAGAAGAGTCTTGAGCAGTCATGGAAAGTTTCAATTCGTGAACTGAGTAGGATTTGAGTCATAGTTAGGATTGGATTGGCCTAAGGGCTAGTTATATAAGCAAGGGAGGCCAGAGCTCGTAGAGCACGACGTTGGGGCTGTTCATTTTGTGTATTGATCAATAAAATTCGTACTCTAAACGATCTTTTGTGCCTTATTTATCTGACATGTCTTCATCAAGTCTTTCTCTGCAAGTTTCTGCACAGCACTACCTTGCTTCGGTAGTTTATCATAACTCAAGTTTTACAAAGTTAATTGACGTAATTCTATTAGGTTGTCTTCACAACTTGATTATCTATCATCTGTAAAAATTTCACGATCATTAGATTTGTGATTTTGGCTCTACACGAGTTTCTTTGCAGTGTTGCAGATCTTTTTTTTCTCGGGTAGAACAGATTGACCTTTGTTCGATCCTTCGAATGTAACTTGAGTTTTCTCGATAGATTTTCATGATTCTTGTTATGACATCTTCGTGGCATGATTCTTCGCAATCTATACTGGTTTGTCGCAATTGATCACGTTTATATTAGTCGCACACATGATTTCATTAACAGATTGTTTTCTGCTGAGGGGTTTTTGTTGCTTCCATTGAAAAAGTTTTAATCTACCATTCACTCCCCCTATAATAGCTTTACACGTGCTCTTCGATCCTACAATTAGTATCAGAGCCACAGTGCTCTAATCTTTGCGATTTGCACGTGTTTTCACTAATCCTCATGGAGAAATACTCAGCAAAACCTTGTGTGTTTGTTGGCATTGATTTTCAGGTTTGGAAGGCACGTATGAAAGCTTTTATCCAGGCGCAAGGCTTTGCAATATTGGAAAAGGTGTACAAGCCTTATGACGTGCCGTCGAACGATCCAGTCACGGCTACAAACTTAAGAGATGTCGACAACAACAGCAAAACCTGCAACTTGATAATCCAAGGACTAACACAGAGCGACTTCGACCGTGTTGCACACCTCCGATCGGCATACGATGTGTGGAGAGCACTTTGTGACTACCACAAAGGATCCAACACGATGAAGGAGGTAAGGCAGGATATGTTCAAGAAAGAATACATGCGCTTCGAGATGCAACCCGGTGAGTCCATTGATAACCTCTGTGCTCGCTTTAATAAAATTCTCAGCAACTTGCATAGCGTCAATGTTAATTTTTCAGATGCCAAGAATGCTAGGCAATTACTAAGTGCATTAGACATGTCAATTTGGGAGATAAAAGTCACATCTATTTATGAATCTACTGTCATGAGTACACTTACATTAGATGTGCTATATTCTAAATTGAAAACTCATGAAATTGACATAATCTCATGTAAGAACCCCAACAAGTCTCTTTCATTTGTTTCTCAACGTGATAAGCCTAGCTCTGGCCAATCTTCATCTATCAATGCACTTGCTTTGCTGTCTTCAATAACCCTGGAATAGATTGAAGAATTTCCAGAAGAGGAGCTAGCACTCATCTCTACTCGGTTCTCAAAAGCATTGCAAAATGTGAGAACTAGGAGAGGAAGCTATGGACCTCAACGATATTTTGAATATGGTAAGACAGCACACTTTCGTACAGATTGCCCTAACCTTTCAAGTCCTTCTACCCGTGATGAAAAGCAGAATAAAGTCAAGTCATCTTCTGGTAAAACCAATAAGAAAAAGAAGGGTTTTAGAGGACGCACACTGATAAACAGTTTAATCACCGCACTTCAAGAACTTGGCTCGAGTGATGTAGACATTGGAAGTGACGAAGATGATTTGGCAAACTTGTGCTTCATGACGGGCAAATCAAGATCCAGTATGGAGGATGCAGAACACAACAGTGAAAACAAAGAGGTATGTCCTACTTGTGATGAAATGTGTGATGCCATTTCCCGTGCAATTGTTATTGTTAAGAAAAATGACAAAAGGCTTACGGACAATGCTGTTAAAATTGAGTCACTAGAATTTGAAATAAATTGTTTGAAAACCTTGATTCCTAGTGATGATTCTTATTCCTCATGCGATTTAATATATGAACAATTGTCCTCCTTAGGAAGTGCACACTCCTCCACTCTTGATAAACTTGAGTTAGAGATTGAAAAGAACAAAAAGCTTGCTGCATTTAATGACTGAAACTTAAAAGATGCTTTTTGTTCTACAATTGATTTGTGTTGTTCTACATGTAATGATCTTGAAAAGAAACTAAAAGATGCTATGAATAAAATTTCAATACTGAACAATGCTTTATGTGCTCATGAAGTCAAATATTATTCTAATTGCAAACAAAAAGGAAAAAAATCATGTGAAAACTGCCTAGAATTGTCTAAGAAACTTGATGATATGAATAGAACACTAGAGCAGTTTTGTATTGGGAACAAAAATCTAAACTTGCTGCTGAATACATCCAAATCTTGCAATGATAAAACTGGTTTATGTTTTGATTCTCATGCTCATGCTAAAGCACATCCACCTAAAATTGTAAAGTCATTAGGAAGTGGTTTGATTAAAACAGTTCCTAAACTAAAAGAGGTGGTTTTTAAATCTGCAGGAGTGTTGTCACATTCATGTTCAAATAAACATAATGCATGATCATCTAGACATGAACACAAAGTTAAATTTCGTTGTACCTGTTGTGGTAGAGATGGTCATGTCATAGATTTTTGTTATAGACTAGCTAAACAACATAAAAAGGAAAGAATGCTAGCTAGATCTTATAACTCTCATGCAAAATTTGTTGCACATACTAAACCAAATGTCAGGAACATGCAACCTCCTGGTATGAGTCAAAAACATTCAAAAAATACCTTCGGAGCTTCAATTTTTACCTCCAGACCTTCTGTTGTCACCTCCAGACCTTTTTTTTTTGCCTCCGGAGCCACTGATTTTTGTGCTACACAAGTAACACCTTATAGTTCAGTAGTTAAGAACAAAAAATCTAAAACTTTGACTCATAAACCTGCTGTATTATCTCAGCTATCGCGTGTTGTTTCGACTGGACGTCATGTGACTCAGTACTAGATTCCTAAATGTCTTTTGACTAACCCCAGTATTGAGTCGTCGACGTATTGTGCTTCTATGTAGGTTTCACGCTTGAGGAAGGAGAACATTTAGATTGTGGATTCAGGTTGTTCATGCCACATGACCGGTAACAAAGAATGGTTCATCTCCCTCTCTCTTGGATCACGTGTAAAAAATGATACTTTTGCCGATAATTCTTCAACTCCTATAATTGCTAAGGGTTCAGTTAGAGTAAATGATCACTACACTTTGAAGGATGTGGCAACAGTCAAAAATTTGAAATACAACTTGCTTTCTGTTTCATAATTGCTAGATGAAAATTTGAAAATTATGTTCAATAAAAATTGATGCAAAGTTGTAGGTTCAAATAGTGAGCTTATTTTTAACATGTCTTGGTTTGGAAGTGTTTTTAAAGCTTATTTTGATATGTCTTCTTCTAAGCATAGGTGTCTAGTTGCTAATGATTCCAAAGACTTATATTTTTGGCATCGTAGACTTGGTCACATAGGCTTTGATCATCTCACGCTTGTTAGTGCTCTTGATCGTATACGTGGGCTGCCTAAGCTGAAAGGGGACAAAGAAATTATGTGCTCTTCTTGTAGATGCTAAGATGGTTGCAGGTTCACATGCTCCTCTCACAATGACCATGACAACTGAACTGGGTCAACTTTTGCAACTTTACACCGTAGGACTTTCACGAGTTCAATCCTTCGGAGGTAAATGGTATGTTCTTGTGATTGTTGATGATTTTTCTAGATACTATTGGGTTTACTATATGACATCTAAGAATGAAGCTTTTAGTCACTTTAGAACTTTATTTCTTAGATTATCAATTTATCACCCAGGACCTTAAAAAGCGGTGATAATGGAAATGAATTTAAAAATCAATCGTTTGATCACTTTTGTGCTGAAAATCAAATAGATCATCAATTTTGTTCACCTTATGTACCTCAACAAAATGGTGTTGTAGAGAGAAAGAACAGAACCTTAGTTGAGATAGCTAGGACCATGCTTGATGAATATAAAACTCCTAGAAAATTTTGGGCAGATGCAATTGCAACCGCTTGTTATGTCTCAAATCGTGTTTTCTTGCGTGCTAAGCTAGGAAAAACACCATATGAACTTCGGTTTGGACATAGGCCTAGTGTCACACACTTTAGAGTCTTTGGATGCAAATGCTTTGTTAAGAAACATAGTAATCTTGATAAATTTGAAGCTAGATCTGTTGATGGTATGTTTCTTGTTCATCCATCTCATACTAGAGGCTATCGTGTGCTTTTAATTGACACTAACGAAATTGTGGAGACTTGTGAGGGTTTCTTATGATGAAGATAGCCTAGGTACTAGCTCAAATATTGCAGGTCCGGATCCATATCTGCACGGGGAGAGTATTTTTGTTGAAGCTGAGGAAGAAGAGGTGTTGCTACCCGAAAATTCAGCAGCTAATGACATTGTTCCAGCTCTTGATTTTGATTCACAACTAGCACCGACGACCACCATTGCTAGTCCATATCATCCACAAGTCACAAGCTCATCAATTTGTGATGAACATGAAGAAGAGGAAGCTTGTGAAGTGTCCACTCCCCTCTGGGTTCTCAAAAGTCATCCTCCACGACAAATTATTGAAAGCTTGCACGAAGAGTCACACAGTCCAGGTTTTGCGATCCAAACTTTCACACTCATTCTGCTTTTGTTGCTTCTTTTGAACCCAAAGATATATAACATGCACTCACTAATGAATCTTCGATTATTGCCATGCAAGAAGAGTTAGAAAATTTTGAAAGAAATAATGTTTGGAAACTTGTACCTCCACCTCAAGGTCACACTTTAATTGGAGCTAAATGGGTGTTTAAAAATAAATAAAGTGAGGATGGGTTGTGGTTAGGAATAAGGCTAGGTTGATTGCTCAAGGTTTTACACAAATTGAAGATCTAGATTTTGATGAAACTTTTGCTCCTGTTGCTAGATTAGAGGCCATAAGAATTTTGTTAGCTTTTGTTGCATCTAAAGGTTTCAAGTTATATCAAATGGATGTTAAAAGTGCTTTTCTTAATGGGTACATAGATGAGGAGGTTTATGGCAAGCAATCACCGGTTTTTGAAAATCCAGATTTTCCTAATCATGTTTACAAATTGTCCAAAGCCTTGTACGGTATCAAACAATCCCCTGGAGCATGGTATGATAGGTTAAAAACATTCTTACTTGAAAAGGAGTTTACCATGGGCAAGGTTGATAAAACTATTTTTGTTCTTAAGTATGGCAATGACTCATTATTTGTTCAAGTGTATGTGGATGATATTATATTTGGTTGTGCTTCTCATGATATTGTGTCCAAGTTTTAATCTATGATGAGTTCAGAATTTGAGATGAGAATGATGGGAGAACTCATGTGCTTTTTGGGGCTGAAAATCAAGCAAACCAAGGAAGGTATCTTTGTGCATCAAACGATGTATACAAGAGACCTTCTCAAGCGCTTCAACATGGACAAAAGCAAGCCTCTTTGGACACCAATGGGTACAACAATGACACTTGAACTTGACGAAGATGGTGAACCCGTGGATCAAAAAGAATATAGAAGCATGATTGGATCACTTCTATACTTCACGGCATCAAGAACGGACATACAATTCAACTTATGTCTTTGTTCACGGTTTCAAGCTTCCCCACGTACTTCACATCGTCAAGCCATCAAAAGAATTCTCAGGTACTTACACGGAACTCAATAATGTGGCATTTTTCTTCCTTCTTCCTCAACAGTTACTTTGAAAGCTTTTTCGGATGCTAATTTTGGGGGTTGTAGGATTGATAGGGAAAGTATTTCGGGTGCTTGTCATTTTCTTGGTAATTCTCTTGTTGCTTGGTCCTATAGAAAACAAATCTCAGTTGCACAATCCATAGCCGAATCTGAATATGTAGCTGCTGCGCTTGCTCACAAATTCTTTGGATTGTTCAAACATTTAAGGACTATGGGGTTGTATCTTGATAGTGTTCCACTGTTTTGATAACACTAGTGCTATTCGCATTGCTAAAAACCCCGTGCAACATTCTAGAATAAAGAACATTAACATTAGGTATCACTTTATCCATGATAATGTTGAAAAAGGCAACATTGTGCTTCACCATGTAGATACCGAACAACAATTGGCTGACATTTTCACAAAACCTTTGTATTTCACTCGTTTTCGTTTCATTCGTAGTGAAATAGGGGTTATGCATCCTCATGGCTTAAGTTGAGGGGGAGATTTTGAAACTTTGGGAAGTCTATGTGTGAATCTAAAAGTAAAATAATATGAGCATAGTATTTCATACATATATGACTTTGTGATTCCTTTTTCATGCTGAAAGTTCTTACTACACTACCTGTGTTATACATTTTGTAGTTTTTGCCATGACCAGTAATTGGAATAATTACTTACACTAAATCTGGTCAGGATTGAACTTTCTTACTATTTTGAACTTGTTGCATGCTCACAAGTGCTTTTAATCATAAAGAATTAATCATGTAATCAACTCACATGTAGAGCTTTTATGATCAGATAAAAAATGAGAAAAGATCAGGAGAATATGCATGCATCACACTTCTTCTTTTGAGATGGCTTATTATTGCACTTAGATATGAACTTGGATGATATTGTGTATGAGTAAAACTATGTCCTTAAGCTTTTGATTGTCAAATGACATAGGCTTGGCTTGGTTGGTTAGAATAAGGCTGATGCAACCTATAATCTCTTGCAAATGTCACATGATCAAAATTTGTGCTTAAAAGAAAATAAAATTGCAGCAACAAGTGTCATATTTTAGGTTTTCAAATAGTTAAGTTTGTGAGATCATGACTTGCTTAAATTGAAAATTACATTTGATCTCTAGCATGGCTTACACTACTTTATGTATTTTATTGATGTGATAGTGTATGTTACTTGATAGTATGACTTGGATGAGCTTTGTTTTATATGTATATGTTACAATGTGCTCAGAACAATTGAAATTTCTCTTTCGAACCTTGCTGAATACATTGTCAAAGGGGGAGAAATTGATCACACAATACACACATTCACAATTTTTGGCACGATTATTCTCAGGGGGAGGATTTTTGTTTTTCCTCTTATTTTATTTCTGGTTTACAAAGGGGGAGAAATATTTCGGGGAGAAAATTGTTTTCAAAATTTTTCATGTGAAAAAGCCAATGTTCGGATTTTAAGTGGTGTTGCCAATGCATTCATCAAGGGGAGATTGTGAGACCTATGTGTGCTGAATATATTGGATATGACGATAAAAGTTTTGAATACTGCCAAAACACCCTTTTAACAATGTCTGCTCTAGGTCCGAGCTCCTGCAAGGTCCGACGTAAGGTCCGACATGTTTTGGCTAGGTCCGACTTGTTGTGGCTAGGTTCGACATGTTTTTGCTAGGTCCGGCGCAAGGTTCAACTAGATTTGGTAAGCTGTGGCGCTAGGTCTAACTAGTTTTGGTAAGCTCCAGTGCTAGGTCCTGCTAACATTGGTAAGCTTCGTCTCAATGTCCAGTTAGCTTTGGCAAGGTCCGGTGCTAGATTGCAATGGTTCTGCTTTTAACTTGCAATGTTTCGAACTACATTTACATCTATGGAAAGATTGCTTAGTATTCTTTCACTAAGTTTTTGGTGTGTTTTGGTGGTTATGGTTGATATCTTTTTGCTATGGGTTGCAACATGCTTATGTGAGGTGCTCACGTAAGGTGTTGTGGTTATCAGAACTAACGAGAGTCGAGTCGAGGACTTGTGCTCTGAAGTATTTGTTGTTTATTTATGTGCACGTGTTGCTTGAGTTCAAGACATGGCTGGTGATGGGATCCATTGAACTAGTCTTAGGGAGAAGATGAGGTTCAACAACCAAGTTTGGGAGGAATTGTGGTTAAGAGTATCGGGGGGTTGCGCAACATGTTTGAATCAAGAACAATGCATATGAAGGTATCATGGACGTCATTGGAAGATGTTTGCACGTGTGCAAGGAGTGCATGGACGTGGCTACATGGTTCCGTGTTGTGATAAAGAGATGTGGACGTAAAAATTAGTCGGAAAGGTCCAACGGACTAGGTTATGAACTCAGGCTGCGGCTGAGTCGGGTTTGACTCAAATATGGAAAGATTTGAGTTGGTTATGATAGGATTTCGTGTGGGTCCCGAAGTTGTGTTGTTTTAGGAGTGTGGGATACATTCGTAAGGTGTTTGGAAGTCTTAAGATTGCTTCTATCTACATATAGAAGAGTCTTCAGCGGTTATGGAAAGTTTCTATTCATGAACTGAGTAGGATTTGAGTCCTAGTTAGGATGGGTTGGCGTAAGGGCTGGTTATATAAGCAAGGGAGGCTAGAGATCGTGGAGCATGACTTTGGATCTGTTCCTTGTGTATTTTTATCAATAAAATTCATAGTCTAAAGGATCTTTTGTGCCTTGTTCGTCTGACTTGTTTTCATCAAGTCTTTCTCGTCGAGTTTTTGCACAGCACTACCTTGCTTCAGTGGTTTTATCATAACTCGAGTGTTACAGATACAATTGACGTGATTATTTTTGGGTTGTCTTCACAACTTGATTATCTATCATCTGTAAAAATTTCAGTCATTGGATTTGTGGTTTTGGATCTACACGAGTTTCTTTGCAGTGTTGCAGATCTGTTTTTCTCGAGTAGAACAGATTGACCTTTGTTCCATCTTTCGATCGTAACTTGAGTTTTTCTCGACGGATTTTCGTGATTCTTGTTGTGACGTCTTCGTGACTTGATTATCCACAATTTATAATGATTTTGTCACAATTTATCACGTCTATATTAGTCGCACACACGATTTCATTAACAGATCGTTTTCTTGCCAAGGGGTTTCTGTTGCTTCCGCTGAAAAAATTTTAATCTACCATTCACCCCCGTATGGTAGCTTTACACGTGCTCTTCGATCCTACAGATATGCATCCCACGTATACGGGCCTACCTCCCTCCTTAGGCTGGCTCCTTATTTTAGATAATGGAATAAATTCCAGCAAACACCTCAATGAGGCTATGGCCACAAATTACAAAATTTCTCCCTGCCAAGTACTACGCAGGAGAACACATGCAAAATTAATATTGTATCAACAGTACCACCCTACAAACAGGTAGTAAATTATTACAATCCAATCCTATTAATAAAATACCATCCATTATTAGCGAAGATGTGCATGACAGTGGTCTCTATCTCGCGACAGGCCTCCGTCAACATGCTCATGTGCTGTTCATGCTTTTGCAGAGGCGCCCAAGTCCTGCACCTGTGGGTTCCCCGGAAAACCACCTACAAATAAGATTTTTCGGAAATTTGTCAAAAACGATATCATTCCTGGAAATCCATAATGCCCAAAACACAGCTGCACATGCAACAAGTATAATTTTCCTATTTTGAGGCGTAAACATGTATATCCAGGAATCAAAAAAACTAGTGTTGGAGAGTGGTACAGTAATGTTAAAAGTTATCTCAATGACTCTCCAAATGAACCTTGTATAATGGCAATCAAAGAAAAGATGTTGGATAGTCTCATCATTAGAGCAAAAATACATTTTTTTATCTCCCTTCCAGTTTCTTCTTAATAAGTTATCCTTTGTGAGCACTACACCCCTCTTCAAATACAAAAAAAAATTAATTTTTAAAGGAACATGTGCTTGCCATAATAACCTATCTAGACGAATATTATCATTTGTTATGATAAATATATACATGGATTGCACTGAGAAAGACCGTTTTGTGTTAGTGACCATCTAAATGTATCCTCGCTGTCGTTTGGTGTAACATGTACCATCTCCAATACCAACTGGTTCTAGTACAATAAATTATTACCCGTCAGACCCCATCTAAAGGAAATATTAAAAGAAACTGAACCAAATACAGAGGCCATAGTAGCATGTTTGTTTCTTGCAATATTATATAAGGTATGATATCGATGTTTTAAGGTTGTATTCCCCAACCATATGTCCTCCCAGAATCTAGTACTTCGTCCACTATGAACCTGGAAGTAGCCTGTCATAGGAATTTATCTTTAACCTTCATCAGACTGGACCGAAAATGGGAATCCACTGCTTTTCTCTGTACTTGGCCAACTGTTTTGAATCTTAAATATTTCCTTTTCAGTAGATTTTGCCATACTCCATTTTTATTGAGCATTTTAAATAGCCATTTACTCAACAAGCATTGATTTTGCACGTCGATATTCAAGATACCCATACCTCCACATTCTTTTGGTTGACATAGTATATTCCACTTTGCCAACCTATAATTTCTTCTGTGGTTATCCCCTTGCCAAAAAAACCTTGATCTAAAATAATCAAATTTTTCGAGCACTCCCCTTGGTATCTCGAAAAAAGATAACATGAACATGGCTATGCTTGTAAGTACTGAATTAATTAACACCAAACGACCTCCAACCGACAAGTGTTTTCCTTTCCAACTGCATAATTTTTCTCAAACTTTTCTTCCACCACTCTCCTGTCACTATAACTTAATCTTTTATATTGCATTGGGATGCCCAAGTACTTGAACGAATAAGTTCCAGTCTTACATCCGAAGCAGCGAGAGTATTGTTGCTCTTACTATCGTGCCTCCCCAAAGCAAAATAACTCACTTTTATTAAAGTTTATCTTTAACCTCGACAATTCTTCAAATGCGCATAGAATTAGTTTCAGATTTTGTGCTCTCACCAAGCTATGATCAACAAATATAATTGTATCGTCCGCATATTGTAATATTGATTGCCCTTCATCGATCAAATGCGGAACTAAACCTCTAATTAACCCCCTCGTTTTAGCTATGTTTATTATAATAGCTAACATGTCCGCTATAATATTAAATAATATTGGTGACAAAGGATCCCGCTGCCTCAACCCTTTTTTTTGTGAACAAAATTTTCCCGACCCTGATCATTTATTTTAATTCCTACCTGTCCTCCTTGAATATACTGATCTATCCATGGACACAACTGGTCTGAGAACCCTTTCATTTGAAGGGTCTGTTTCACAAACGACCATTTGACCTTATCGTACGCTTTTTCAAAATCAATTTTTAATATCACTCCACTTTGTTTCTTCCTATGTAACTCATGTAGTGTTTCATGCAAAATTATTACCCCTTCCATAATATTCTTCCCTGGTATAAAAGTTGTCTGCGTCGGCCTAATCACTTTTGGAGCAATGGACATGACTCTATCCGTTGCCACTTTAGTAAATAACTTGAAGCGAACATTCAATAGACAAATCGGTCTATATTGGTGTATAGTATTAGCCCCAAAATTTAATCTAAATAAGGGTAATGTTCCTGCATGAAACTCACGAAATAGAGCCATAAGATCATCCTAAACCAGTTCCCAGAAAACTTGATAAAATTCCGCCGGGAACCCATCGTGTCCAGGAGCCTTGTTGTGCTCCATCTGAAATATTGCCTTTTTTACCTCCTCTAACGTAAAGGTTTCCATCAGTACCTCATTTTCTTCTCTCAAAACTTGTACTATATCTTCTCTATATTCCAGATCCAACTGGTAATGGGACTCACCAGGCGGACCGAAGAGATCTTTATAGTAACAAGTTATATTTTTTCAACTCCTCATCACCATTAATCTCACGAGAACCGTCCTGTAACTGATATATACTAGACTTCCTATATTTTCTATTAGAAATTAAATGGAAATATTTTGTATTTTAATCTCCTTCTAATAAATGTTTGATTTTAGCCCTCTGGTACCATTTAACCTCCTCCTCCCTTAGCAGACCTGTGAGAATATTGTTGAGATATCAATTTTATTATTCATCTCCTCGATCGTTAACAACAATGATTCTGCTTTTTTATCCAAGAAATCAATTTTATCTAGTATTTGTTTCTTTTCTTTTTTATAGGCCCCACTCAAGTTTTTTGCCCATCCCCTAAGATGTTGTCGAAGCCTGCAAATCTTCGCTTGCCACCGGTCCATGGGTGTCTCACCTTCCTGAACAGATCTACACACACCCTTCACCATCTCCTGGAACCCGTCTCTCAAAAGCCAACCCAATTCAAATTTAAAACATGAGTTGCTTATATTAGTGGGACCTCCTGAAGACCTATGTGTGCTGAATACATTGGCTTGTATTGGATACACTTGCTTTGACGATAAAAGTTTTGAATATCACCAAAACACCTTTTTATTAAGGTCCTACTAGTTTTGGTTAGCTCCGGTGAGTTTTGTCTTTAGCTCTGGCGTGTTTTTAAGCTCCGGGTTGATTTTTCTAGCCCTGGCGCTAGGTTCTACTAGCTTTTGTTATTTCCGGCTCAAGGTCTGGGTTGCTCTGGCAAGGTCCGAAACTTGACCGCAATGCTTCTGTTTTTCATTTGCAATGTTTCGTACTTGCTTTACATCTCTGGAAAGATTGCTTAGTATTCATTTGCTAAGTCTTTGGTGCATTTTTGGTTGATATGGATGATATCGTGTTACTGTGATTTTGCAATATGCTTATGTGAGGTGCTCACATAAGGTGTTGTGTTAGGAACTAACTTGAGTCAAGTCGAGGACTTGGGCTCGTATGGATTGGTTGTTTATTCATGTGCAGGTGTTGCTTGAGTTCAAGACATGGCTGGTGACGAGATCCATTGGACTAGTCTCAGGGAGGAGATGAGGTTCCAACAACCAAATTCAGGAGGAATTATGGTTGAGCTGATCAGGAGGTTGCGCAGCATGATTGAATCAAGAACAATGCATGTGAAGGTATCGTGGACGTCATTGGAAGATGTTTGCACGTGTGCAAGGAGTGCATGGACGTGGCTACATGGTTCCAAGATGTGATGAAGAGATGTGAACATAAAGAGTTGGTCGGAAAGGTCCAACCGACTTGGTTATGGACTCAGGCTGCGGCTGAGTCGGGTTTGACTCAAATATGGAAAGATTTGAGTTGGTTATGATAGGATTTCGTGTGGGTCACGATTTTGAGTTGTTTAGGAATGTGGGATACATTTCTAAGGTGTCTGGAAGTCTTAAGATTGCTTCTATCTGTGTATAGAAGAATCCTAAGCAGTTATGGAAAGTTACGATTTGTGAACAGTGTAGGATTAGGTTCCTGATTTGAGTTGAGTTGGCTTTCGAGCTGGTTATATAAGCAAGGGAGCCCAGAGCTCGTGGTGCACGACATAGGGGCTGTTCCTCTTGTGTTATATTGAATAAAGTTCGTAGTTTGAAGGAACTTTTGTGCCTTGTTCGTCCGACTTGTTCCAGACAAGCTTTGCTCGTCGAGTTTCTGGACAGCACTACCTTTTGTTGGTGGTTTTATCATAACTCGAGTTTTACCGATCCAATTGACGTGATTCTTTTTGGGTTGTCTTCACAATTGATTATATATCATCTGTAAAAATTACACGGTCATTGGATTTGTGGTTTTTGATCTACACGAGTTTCTTTGCAGCATTTCAGAAACTGTTTTTCTCAGGTAGATCAGATTGACCTTTGTTCAATCTTTCGATCATAACTTGAGTTTCTCTCTACGGAATTGAGTGATTATTCTTGTGTTGTCTTTGTGACTTGATTCTCTCTGATATATATCACTTTTGTCATGGTGAAACACATTTAGATTAGTCTCACACATGATCTCTTTAACAGATCATTTTTGTGCTGAAGGGGTTGGGGTTTAATAGTTTCCGCTGCGTAAGATTTTTAAATCTACCATTCACCCCCCCTCTGGTAGCTTTTCACGTGCTCTTCGATCCTACAATTGGTATCAGATCTACGGTGCTCTAATCTTTGTGATTTGCGCGTGTTTTTGGCTAATCATCATGGAGAAGTACTCTGCCAAACCTTGTGTGTTCGCTGGTATTGATTTTCAGGTTTGGAAGGCACGCATGGAGGCTTTCATCCAGGCACAAGTCTTTGCAATATGGGAGAAGGTATACAAGCCTCCCGAAGTTCCATCAAACGATCAAGTTACAGCTACAAATCTGAGAGATGTCGACTACAACAACAAGGCTCGGAACTTGATCATACAAGGATTAACACAAAGCGACTTCGACCGTGTTGCACACCTCCGATCTGCATACGATGTGTGAAAAGCACTTTGTGACTACCACGAAGGATCCAACACGATCAAAGAGGTAAGGCAAGACATGTTCAAGAAAGAATACATGCGCTTTGAAATGCAACCCGGTGAGTCTATTGATGACCTTTTTGCTCGCTTTAATAGGATTCTCAGCAACTTGCGTAGTGTCAATGTTAATTTTTCAGATGCTGAAAATGCTAGGCAATTGCTAAGTGCATTAGATATGTCAATTTGGGAGATGAAAGTCACATCTATTCGTGAATCTACTGTCATGAGTACACTTACTTTAGATGTGCTATATTCCAAGCTAAAACCTCATGAAATTGACATAATATCACGTAAGAACCCCAACAAGTCTATTGCTTTTGTTTCTCCAAGTTATATGCCTAGCTTCGGCTAATCTTCATCTTGTAGTACACTTGCTTTGTTGTCCTCTGTAACCCTTGAACAGATTGAGGAGTTTCTAGAGGAGGAGGTAGCACTTCTCTCTACGAGGTTCTCAAAAGCATTGCAAAATGTGAGAACTAGAAGGAGAGGAAGCTCTGGACCTCAACGATGCTTCGAATGTGGTAAGACAGGACACTTTCGTACAGATTGCCCTAACCTTTCAGGTCCTACCTCCCGGGAAGAAAAACAATCAAGGATAAAGCACTCCTCAACAAACGATAAGAAGAAAAAGAAGGGCTTTACAGGTCGCCAACTGGTGAACAGTTTTATCTCAGCACTCTAGGAACTTGGCTCAAGCGACGTGAACATTGGAAGTGATTAAGATGAAGATGATTTGGCAAACTTGTGCTTTATGGCGGGCAAGTCAACATCAAGTATGGAGGAGGCAGAACACAACAGCGACAATGAAGAGGTATGTCCTACTTGCGAAGAAATGTGTGATGCTATTTCTCGTGCCACTATTATTGTTAAGAAAAAGGACAAAAAGCTTAGGGATAGTGCTGCTAAAATTGAATCACTAGAGTCTGAAATCAACCGTTTAAAAACTTTGATTCCTAGTGATGATGCATGTCCCTCATGTGATTTAATATATGAACAATTGTCCTCATTAAGAAGTGCGCACACCTACACACTTGATAAACTTGAGTTAGAAATTGAAAAGAACAAAGATCTTGCTGCACTTAATGATAAAAACTTGAAAGATGCTAGCTGTTCTACAATTGTTTGCATTGTTCTACTTGTGATGATCTTGATAAGAAACTACAGGATGCTATGAATGAAATTTCTATATTGAACAATGCTTTACGTTCTCATGAAGTTAAATTTTGTTCCAATTGCAAACTAAAAGGAAAAACTTCATGTGAAAATTGCCTTGATCTTTCCAATAAACTTGATGACATGCATAGGACATTAGATCGGTTTTGTAATGGGAATAAGAACCTAAACTTGCTGCTGAATTCTTCCAAGTCTTGCAATGATAAAGCTGGTTTAGGTTTTGATTCTCATGCTCATGCTAAGGCACATCCACCTAAAAGTATAAAGTCATTAGGAAGTGGTTTGATTCAAACAGTTCCTAAACAAAAAGGAGTGGTTTTCAAATCTACAGGAGTGTTGTCTCATTTGGTTTCAAATAAAAATATTGCTTGCTCATCTAGACATGAACACAAAGTTAAATTTCATTGTACCTACTGAGGTAGAGATGGTCATGTCATAGATTTTTGTTATAGACTAGCTAAACAACGGAAAAGGGAAAGAATGGTTGCTAGATCTCATAACTTTCATGCAAAATTTGCTGCACATATTGAATCGAATGTACAACCTGCTGCTTTGAGTCAAAAACATTCAAAGTTTACCTCCGAACCTTTTTTTTTTGCCTCCGGAGCTACTTATTTTTTGTGCTACACAAGTAACACCTTATAGGTTAGTAGGTAAGAATAAAAAATCTCAAACTTTGACTCATAAACCTGCTGTTTTGTCTCAGATTTCGCGTGTTTTTCCTGTTGCACGTCACGTGACTCAGTACTAGATCCTAAGTGCCTTTTGACTAACCCCAGTATTGAGTCATCGACGTATTGTGCTTCTATGTGGGTTACACATTTGAGGAAGGAGAACATTTGTATTATGGATTCAGGTTGCTCACGCCACATGACCGGTAACAAAGATTGGTTCTCCTCCCTCTCTTTTGTGTCATGTGTAGAGAATGTTACTTTTGCCGATAATTCTTCAACTCCTATAATTGCTAAGGGTTCGGTTAGAGTAAATGATCACTACACTTTGAAGGATGTGGCACTTGTCAAAAATTTGAAATACAACTTGCTTTCTATTTCACAATTGCTAGATGAAAATCTAGAAATTATTTTCAATAAAAACTGCTGCAAAGTTGTAAGTTCAAATAGTGAGCTTATTTTTAACATGTCTCGGTTTGGAAGAGTTTTTAAAGCTGATTTTGATATGTATTCCTCTAAGCATAGGTGTCGAGTTGCTAATGATTCAAAGGACCTATATTTTTGGCATCGTAGACTTGGTCACATAGGCTTTGATCACCTAACGCGTGTTAGTGCTCTTGATCACATACGTAGGCTGCCTATGCTTAATGGGGACAAAGAAATTGTGTGCTCCTCTTATAGACATGCTAAGATGGTTGCAGGTTCACATACTCCTCTCACAATGATCACGACAACTGAACCATCTCAACTTTTGCATCTTGACACCGTAGGACCTTCACGTGTTCAATCCTTTGGAGGTAAATGGTATGTACTTGTGGTTGTTGATGATTATTCTAGATACTCTGGGGTTTACTTTATGGCGTCTAAAAATGATGTTTTTAGTCACTTTAGAACTTTATTTCTTAGATTATCAATTGATTACCCAGGATCTTTAAAAGCAATTAGAAGTGATAATGGAACTGAATTTAAAAATCAATCTTTTGATCACTTTTGTGCTGAAAATAGAATTGATCATCAATTTTCTTCACCATATGTACCTCAACAAAACGGTGTTGTAGAAAGAAAGAACAGAACCTTAGTTGAGATGGCTAGGACTATGCTTGATGAATATCAAACTCCTAGGAAATTTTGGGCTGATGCGATTGCAACCGCTTGTTATGTCTCAAATCATGTTTTCTTGCGCGCTAAGCTAGGTAAAACACCATATGAGCTTCGGTTTGGACATAGGCCTAGTGTTACACACTTTCGGGTCTTTGGTTGCAAATGCTTTGTTAAGAAACATGGTAATCTTGATAAATTTGAACCTATATCCATTGATGGCATGTTTCTTGGTTATCCATCTCATACTAGAGGCTACCGTGTGCTTTTACTTGACACTAACAAAATTGTGGAGACTTGTGAAGTGTCTTTTGATGAATCTAGCCCAGGTACTAGCTCAAACATTGCAGGTCCAGATCCATATCCACAGGGGGGGCATTTTCGTTGAAGATGAGGAAGAATTGGAGCTACTGCCCAAAAATTCAGCAGCTAAAGACTTTGGTTCAGCTCCGGATGTTAATTCTCAACCAGCACCGACAACCATCAATGCTGATTCAAATCATCCTCAAGTCAAAGCTCATCGATTTGTGATGAACATGAAGAAGAAGAAGCTTGTGAGACATTTGTTCCCCTATGGTTTTACAAAGATCATCCCCCACAACAGATTATTGGAAGCTTGCACGAACGAGTCACACGGTCCAGAGCTGCAAATCAAGCAAACTAAGGAGGGTACCTTTGTGCATCAAACGAAGTATACAAAAGATCTCCTAATGCGCTTCAACATGGACAAAAGCAAGCCTCTTCGGACACCAATGGGAACAGCAACAACACATGGACTTGATGAAGACGGTGAACCCGTGGATCAAAAAGAATATAGAAGCATGATTGGATCACTTTTGTACCTCACGGCATCAAGACCAGACATACAATTCAGCGTATGTCTTTGTGCACGGTTTCAAGACTCCCCACGTGCTTCACATCGTCAAGCCGTCAAAAGAATTCTCAGGTACTTACATGGAACTCAAGAATTTGGAATTTTTCTTCCTTCTTCCTCAACCGTTACTTTGAAAGCTTTTTCGGATGCTGGTTTTGGGGTTGTAGGATTGATAGGAAAAGTACTTCCGGTGCTTGTCATTTTGTTGGTAATTCTATTGTTGCTTGGTCCTCTAGAAAACAAAATTCAGTTGCACAATCCACAACCGAATCTGAATATGTAGCTGCTGCTAGTGCTTGCTCACAAATTCTTTGGATTGTTCAAACACTTAAGGACTATGGGGTTGATCTAGATAGTGTTCCACTGTTCTGTGATAACACTAGTGCCATTTGCATTGCTAAAAACCCTGTGCAACATTCTAGAACTAAGCACATTGACATTAGGTATCACTTTCTCCGAGATAATGTTGAAAAGGAAACATTGTGCTTCACTATGTAGATACCGAACAACAATTGGCTGATATTTTTACAAAACCTTTGGATTTCACTCGTTTTTGTTACATTCATAGTGAAATAGGGGTTATGCATCCTCATGGCTTAAATTGAGGGGGAGTTTTGAAACTTGGGAAGTCTATGTGTGAATCTGAAATTAAAAATAATATGAGCATAGTATTTCATACATATATGACTTTGTGATTCCTTTTACATACTGAAAGTTCTTACTACATTACTTGTGTTATACATTTTGTAGTTTTTGCCATGTCTAGTAATTGAAATAATTACTTACACTAAGACTGGTCATGGTCGAACTTTCTTGTTGTTTTGAATTTGTTACATGTTCACAAATGCTTTTAATCATTAAGAATTAATCAAGTAATCAACTCACATGTTGAGTTTTTATGAACGAATATAAATTGAGAAAAGATCAAGAGAATATGCATGCATCGCACTTCTTCTTTTGAGATGGCTTATCATTGCACTTAGATATGAACTTGGAAGAAGTTGTGTATGACTAAAACCATGTCCTTAAGCTTCTGATTGTCAAATGACATAGGCTTGGCTTGGTTGGTTAGAATAAGGCAGATGTGCATATAATCTCTTACAAATATCATATGATCTAAATTTTGTGCTTTGGAAAATAATAAAATACAGCAACTAGTGTCATGCTTTCAGGTTTTGAAATAGTTAAGTTTGTGGGATCATGACTTGCTTAAATTGAAAATTACATTTGACCTCTAGCATGGCTTACATTACTTTATGTATCTCATTGATGTGATAATGTAAGGTACCTAATAGTATGACTTGGATGAGCTTTGTTTATATGTATATGTTATAATATGCTCATAACAACTAAAGATGGAGAGATAATTTGTTTATATGCTCATGACTTGCTGAATACATTGTCAAAGGGGGAGAGATAAGCATGAAGAGAAAGAGAATATGTGCATAAGGAGAGATGATAAAGGGGGAGAGATAATATGGGATTTTTTGGATTTTCTTCTCATTTTACTTTTTATTTACAAAGGGGGAGAAATTGCCTTCAAAACTTTTATGTGAATAAGCCAATGTTCGGATTTTAAATGGTGTTGCCAATGCATTCATCAAGGGGGAGATTGTAAGACCTATGTGTGCTGAATACATTGGCTTGTAGTGAATACACTTGCTTTGACGATAAATTTTTTGAATATCACCAAAACACCTTTTTATTAAGGTCCGACTAGTTTTGGTTAGCTCCGGTGAGTTTTGTCTTTAGCTCCAGTGTGTTTTTGCTAAGCTCCGAGTTGATTTTTCTAGCCCCGGCGCTAGGTTCTACTAGCTTCTGTTAGCTCCGGCTCAAGGTCTGGGTTGCTCTGGCAAGGTCCGGAACTTGACCGCAATGCTTTTGTTTTTCATTTGCAATGTTTCGTACTTGCTTTACATCTCTGGAAAGATTGCTTAGTATTCATTTGCTATGTCTTTGGTGCATTTTTGGTTGATATGGTTGATATCGTGTTACTGTGATTTTGCAACATGCTTATGTGAGGTGCTCACATAAGGTGTTGTGTTCGGAACTAACTTGAGTCAAGTCGAGGACTTGGGCTCGTATGGATTGGTTGTTTATTCATGTGCAGGTGTTGCTTGAGTTCAAGACATGGCTGGTGACGGGATCCATTGGACTAGTCTCAGGGAGGACATGAGGTTCCAACAACCAAATTCAGGAGGAATTGTGGTTGAGCTGATCAAGAGGTTGCGCAACATGATTGAATCAAGAACAATGCATGTGAAGGTATCGTGTTCGTCATTGGAAGATGTTTGCACGTGTGCAAGGAGTGCATGGACGTGGCTACATGGTTCCAAGACGTGATGAAGAGATGTGAACGTAAAGAGTTGGTCGGAAAGGTCCAACCGACTAGGTTATTGACTCAGGCTGCGGCTGAGTCGGGTTTGACTCAAATATGAAAAGATTTGAGTTGGTTATGATAGGATTTCGTGTGGGTCACGAATTTGAGTTGTTTAGGAATGTGGGATACGTTTCTAAGGTGTCTGGAAGTCTTAAGATTGCTTCTATCTGTGTATAGAAGAATCCTAAGCAGTTATGGAAAGTTACGATTCGTGAACAGAGTAGGATTAGGTTCCTGATTTGAGTTGAGTTGGCTTTCGAGCTGGTTATATAAGAAAGGGAGCCCAGAGCTCGTGGTGCACGACTTTGGGGCTGTTCCTCTTATGTTCTATTGAATAAAGTTCGTAGTTTGAAGGAACTTTTGTGCCTTGTTCGTCCGACTTGTTCCAGACAAGCTTTACTCGTTGAGTTTCTGGACAGCACTACCTTTCGTTGGTGGTTTTATCATAACTCGAGTTTTATAGATCAAATTGATGTGATTCCTTTTGGTTTGTCTTCACAACTTGATTATCTATCATCTGTAAAAATTACACGGTCATTGGATTTGTGGTTTTTGATCTACACGTGTTCCTTTGCAGCATTCCAGAAACTGTTTTTCTCGGGTAGGTCAGATTGACCTTTGTTCGATCTTTCGATCATAACATGAGTTTCTCTCGACGGAATTGAGTGATTCTTCTTGTGTTGTCCGTAACTTGATTCTCTCTGATATCTATCACTTTTGTCATGATGCAACACGTTTAGATTAGTCTCACACACGATTTCTTTAACAGATCGTTTTTCTGCCGAAGGGGTTGGGGTTTAATTGTTTCCGCTGCGTAAGATTTTTAAATCTACCATTCACCCCCCCTTCTCGTAGCTTTTCACGTGCTCTTCGATCCTACACCTCCCGAATCTAGTAGTAATGGTGTGTAATCTGATAAACCTCTTGAAAGTTCCACAACCGTAGACAACGGATATTTTTGCTCCCATTTGGTCGACATTAAAATTCTATCCAACCGTTCCAATGTGGGGTTTTGCATCGCATTAGCACAAGTGTATTTTCTACCAGTAAGTTCTAGTTCTCGAAGATTAAGACTATCAATCACAGCGTTAAATAGAGAAGGCCACCTATTATTGAAATTCTCCTTGTTTTTATCCTCCGGATGCCTCATTATATTAAAATCTCCCCCTATAAGCATAGGAAACAGTTCATGCGTACACATATTCGCAAATTCTGCTAAGAAATTTTGCTTATGATCGTTTTGGGCTGGGCCATAGATAAATACTAATGTCCACTTAAAACCATCAATTTTATTACAGAGGCGGAACTTGACATAGTAATCACCTTCATCGATGGCCCCGATATCAAAATGTAGTAAATCTATTTCCATCGACATCCCGCCAGATCGGCCTTTAGGTTCTTTATAATGCCAAATATATTCCCTCCCAGCACGTAAATTCTTCAAAAAGTTAATGCTAAAGTTTTTTGCACTCGTTTCAAACAGTGCGATGAAATTCAGATTCTGTTCTTTAGTCAGATCCGAGATATACCTATGTTTCTTTGGGTCTTTAAACTCATTGCAATTCCAGAAAACTCCTTTCATTTTAAACTAATGTTCTTATTTTCTTTTTAGAACCCGGTGATAACATGATAGTACGGCCAAACTGATCACTATCTGTTATCAACACCTCATCCATGACCTCATGACAAAGCTGCTTGAGGATCCAGGTATCTATCACCTCATCCTCTTTTAAGCTATCTTCCTCCTCCAGCATCGCTCCCCCATTTTTGTCTACCAGATCTTCGCATTCTAATCTTGTAGCCTCTTTTTCTTTAAGCTTATCTGCTGCCCCCTCCACTGTACATAATTCTTTATTAACTTGAATCCCTACGGCATTTAACATTTCATCTATAACATTTGCAGGAAAGTGTAAAAAAGTTTCATTGTTCTGACCTTCATTTTTGCAAGCTTTTATTTTCTCAGCCCTTGCCATCACAGGATCATCGGAATTAGCCGCTCTTCTTTTACTCCGACGTGTCGCAGAGTGCGATGGTGACACATCCGGAATAGCAGCCATCTCCCTGAACCTCCCTGGCATGAACACCTCCGGGTCTGTTATATGCTCGAAGTGCCTAGCGAAATCTTCAGTATTCATTGAGCTCGCATCTTCCTCCACCTCCCCCTCTGCTGATTTCATAGACTCATCTCCTTTGGACTGGTTATAACCTACAGATTCATTTGGATCATTACCAGCGACACATTTGTTAAGATAATGAACATCATCTGTAGTAAGATTATTCACTGATGAGACAAAATCCTCACATGCCGTGTTGCCTGTCTTCGTAATAATATTCACTTGATCACTAAAAAAAATTTTGCCATTGAGTTTGTCATGTCCTGCAGTACGGACCTCAATAATATCAGCACATTCTGTATTTTTATTCACAACACAGGTGTTAAGATGATTAATACCATCAGTATTAAAAATTTTCACTGGCGAAACAAAATCGTCACATGCCGTGTTACCTGATTGCGCTATACTATTGACATGATCAGTGAAAAAAATTCGCTATTGGATTTATCGTAGCCTGCAACATCATACTTAATAATATCAACACATGCTTCATTTTTTTCATTCCTATCAGAAATATGCGTATGCTGGGCTACATCAGTAACAACATTCACTGATGGTACACCCTCATAGCTTAGTGAATTACCTGCATGCATGGCATTGTGGTTTATATCATCCGTTTTCTTTTCCTCAGCAACCCGAGCCGGTAAGCGATTCATCATTGTCCGCACCTCAGTTCTAGCCAACTGTCTATACTGCCCTGTTCCAGAACTATTCCTTGCTTGTGCCGACTGCTTAATCTTTTCATCATCTCCCTTCTGTCCTCTTGCCTTACCACCCTCATCTCTTCTACTGTTATCCTTCATGTTGTTATTATCACCACTTCCATCAAAATCCATGTCAACAGGCTCAGGGTTAATGTCCCCCAAATCATCCTCCACCCAGAATCTAACTTGATAAATAAAATCACCAATGACCACATTTACATATTGGGGGATTAAGTTTGGGTCCAACACACTCACTTGGATCCTGCATCTGTCATATCTCCTCATATATTCCATATCAACATCACGAGTCTTCTAGGTCAAACCAGGTGTGTCGGTGAGATAGGGTTGTCACCACCTACTGCCTACCACTTCAATCTGTGGGTCTACGAGATACAACTTAACTATCTTAGCACCATGCTAGCATATTAAGTAAATATCCTAGGAGCGGCGACACAAGCCATCCTAAGGTAATGACTAACCTAAACATCATTGAACCAATGTTGAAACATAGCAAGTTATTCATATTAACATAGTCATGTCATAACTATTTAGACTATAGTGGGGGTTTATAGTGTTTATGATGATATAATGAGAATGTGTGGGGACCGGGGTCCACACATCCGAGGATCTCATTGGGTGGTGCCGTGCGATGCGGCACCTAACAGCACACACAAAAAGGATACCAAAACATATAAAGTTATCATTTCATAATAAGAAGAGTTTACAAAAGAGTGTACAACAGAAGTATACACGCAGCAGAAAAATACATACTCATAATCTCCCCTAACTAAGCAGGAGAGAAGTCATCCCTACCCTAGGACGATTCTCACTAGCAACATGAAGAACATTCAGCAGCGGCGTGGTTCACATGAGATTTATCTCGATACCTCGAGATCTCATGTACAACCTGAACAGCAGAAATAAACCTAATACCTGCAAAAATCGTTAAAGCGCAAACGTGAGCATAGGGCTTAGAGAGACTAACCCATCTCACTAGACAAATGCACGGTGAATACTAAGCATAGGTAAGGAATAGCATAAATAGACTCGCCTACAAGTGGATCCTTATATTCATATTTTGAGTAGCAAATGACATTCTTCAGGCACGGCACATCATAGACTCCACAATCAAACAAGAAACACTTTGCCGATGATATGACATGCCCAAAGCACATAATGCTATTACAGGTAAAGTATGGGGAAACTGTAAACTTTTTATTGTACTATCTCTAAGCCATACAAGGTTGCAAAGCAATTATAATACAATACAACATATTCTTCTGACTTCTTTAGTATTTACTACGTCACAGCTCAGTGAAAAAGTGGTACTCTATTACCGCGAGGGACGGTGATTGCAATCAGGACACACCTGGACAACACGACACATACGCACGTTCAGAAGTGTTAGCGAGTACATCAGTACCTACGTAACACTTCAGTACTAGTCGTATATGGCCACCTTTCACAAGAAACCTGAACGCCGAACCCGTCTCACCTCCGCGAACAGAAGGTCTCTGCACGGAACACCTCTTGTGTCTGCCAACCGATTTACACCTTACTATCCTCAACCCACCCATATCGATGGTGAGTTAATGGGCTTCAACATCCCAGTTATCGAGTTACATCAGTTTACTGGAGTCCATATGTCCAGTATGTCGCCTATACAAGTCAAGCTTGTTCGAAGGGGCCGCATACGGACGGGCCTTAACCGACACAGACGGGGCTACCAATCCATCTCCCAATACCTGCCTTGTCATTACCGACCCAGGCACGATGTGAGCAAACCAACCTACACAAATCCCCGTCCACGTCTCATATTAAAGATTTAACGTTATGGTAACAACTCGCGAGTAGGTTTCCCTCACTCGACTTCTCTCGCAAGTAGAATTCAACTACTTGACTTGTGATCAGAAAAAAGTGACCAATCTCGCGAGTAGTATCCGACATACTCGACTTCTATCGATCTTCCAACAAAACATTAAGCATAGCAATATAAATCGAGGGTTCTTATACTACCCATCCACTTCAAGGATTATTTGGTCATGCATGTGGGGTATTCAATCAACATAGACCTAATGCACATATTAAGTCTATTCAATACAGTGTGTATAAAAACAGAACTTTAAAAGGCACTTAAATGCAAACCAGGGCTTGCCTTAGTTTGCGCTAAGTCAATGTCAGTCGTTAAGTCTTGTGCTTTCCTCCAAAGAGTCTGCCACAGAACTTCAAGTGGAAACACCTTGGCCTTCTCCTCCAAGCGAAGTTTCTTGTCGATCACCTATCAGCACGTTCCTATCGACATGATATGCATATAAGTAATTAAGTAATTTAATAATAGACTCCACGGGGTTGTGTAAACATTAAGAACGAGGAGTTTGACTAGGAAGGACAGATACGCCTCTGTTGTGTGGGTAACCAGAGGATGAGTCAAGGTGGACATAATAGTGTCGGTATGAACTGAAAGGTACAACATCAAGCTACATTGCAACTTAGCATACCACACTTCAAGCTATGCCACGTGAGATTGACAATTATGAATGGTGAAGAAGTGTTGGGCGGAGAAGTGTAAGGACAACCCAAAAATCAAGGTGGGACATCGAAAGCTTGAGTATGAGTGGAGTGTACAAGACGAAGGTCGCGATTTAGCAATCGACCAATGAACTTGGCTTAACTCATAAAGGAGTAAACCTAGTTAAGTGAGCAGTGCTGTCGTAGGGTCCTGACTTAGGATGAACCATGATGGAACCTAACGACACTTGGGACTGAATTGAGATCAACATGGCTTGGACTTAAGAAGTCATTACAAGCACTGTTAACCTAGGATGAGTACCAAGAAAATGTTCAAACCGCTTTTAGGTAAACCAGTTGCTACGACTAACATCACAAGCATCGTTCAGGTGCCTACACGACGACACTAATGTAGTGTCTCCCGCAAGCTTGTCCAGGTGAGCTCGGTAAGCTCTCAGGACTTAATCATGATGCGAGACCTTGCCGTGAATGCATGCCTTGCCATCTCGAGAAGATCATCTTAGCTACGTCCACATCAACCCGGACTCGTCAATGGGGTGAGCGGAATCCTGGACACCACCTTGTGAGTCTTAAGGCTAGTGATGTCGACTCAGTTGTTGATAAGCGACTCGACGAACCTGCCATCGATGAAGTGGTACACCAAGTTAACCAATCCTATGATCGGTTAGGGAACATCCTCGACACAACCAAGGAACTCTTATCCAAGGTTCCCCTTGGTCTAGTTCTCCTTGTCGGTCGCAACGTTCTTGCATACCTATACCCCAGGTCATCGGTGATCACCGACACACCTGGTTTGACCTAGAAGACATTTCATTGAGCACCTTGGTTACACCCTGGTTTCATTGAGCACCTTGGTTGAGAACAAAGTCGCAAATACAAATAGGAATATGAGAACCATACCTTTCCCAATTTGGATTCGGGAAGATACTCCTACTCCTTTCCTACTTTATTTATGGACTAGAGGCTCTCCTCTCTACAACCTAAACTCCTATAAACCTATGGAGAGTAGTGGATGCTAGAATTAAAAGGGAGCCCAAAGATCAAATAGCCACTAAATATCTCGAATTATACAGGAGAAAACTGAATACAAGATCAACATTAAGTGCTATCTCTCAAATAGCAAAAGAACCATACTAATACCTTCTCCTCCATCTTTGTTGTTACTTGACAATGCGGCTATCGAGCCAACAAGGTGACGTCGCAAGAAGAACGACGACGGGAGGCATTTCCCCTTGTTCTTCTCTTGGTATTTCGATCGAAATATAGAGAATTGAGAGAGTTCTTGTGTCTAATGTGTATTCACATGCCACATAGAATCATACACATAACCCTCTCCTTATATATGACCAAGAGATACAAGAGGGGGCCTCCCACCCCTAGAGACAGTTAAGTCCCCCGATCAGGGACACAATTGTCAGTGGGTTGTGTCCTTTCAATTAGAACACATTTCATTTTCGAGTTCAAATTGACATTAACTAAAAAGACCGGACTAATCCGGTCAGGGTCCGGACTAGTTCGATAGTTTCTTAGAAACTTTTCGGACTAGTCTTGTCTTATATCGGACTAGTCTGAACTGGACTAGTCTGTCCACTAACGGACTAGTACGGTAAAGCTAACATTCTCCCCCTTGAACTTGAAATTGAATCTTACCATCTTACTTAATACTAAACTTAGTGTCCACTTTTTCATGCTTGACATATAGGGCATGACGCATCACAACAACCATTTACGTATTGTTGGACTCGATGACCACAATACATCTCACACATAAAAATGAACCTTACTCTTGGCCCCTAAATATCCAATGATTATAGGTTCTTCCTTAAAACCATGCTGGCCACATGTTCACTGAACATGTCGGGTGGAACACCTTTTGTAAGTGGATTCGCAAGTATTCACTTGGTACTTGTCGGTACCCTGCGTACTAGGTACCCTATGATACTGCAAGAAGTGCAAAAGAGTTCTGCCCGCCAAAATTGAAGGCCTCCTCAGGCCCCACATGTCATATTACACCGGACCCGCATCCCTCATTTGGGCAGCTCCGGAGATTGACGCGTGTAATGTAAATCCGGAGGTAACCTCTCAACACAGGGAAGTTCCGCGATCAGCACGTGTATAATGACTCCGGACCTAACCCCCAGCAGAGGGAAGCTCTAGTGTTGACACGTGTACAGCGGTGCCAGAGCCACCTCCCCACAAAGGAAAGCTCCAGAGCTGCCACGTGTGGAGCCTCCGGATCTTCATCAACATATACACTGGCAAATCTCCTACAGCACGAACATTCAAGTGACAATCGAAGCGGCAGTTACAAGACTTGATTATGTGTCGTTAATGCTGTATTAATGACACACGATCAGAGCACCATTAATAGAGGTAACGCAGCCATTAAGGAACGTTATGACACTATTAATCATGCTTAATACCCGTAGAAAGTGTATTAGGCAATTTAATACACCAGGGCCACATGTCGGGCCAGGTGAATGATGTAACGGTCAGTCCTTGGACTATAAAAGGACTGAGCCGCACGATACAAAGGACAACTAAGTCCAAGCTGAGCGAGAGACAAGGCTTTCGAGCGATCCATAATACAACACACACACACACTCCGTGGAGTAGGGTATTACGCTCAGGCGGCCCGAACCACATGTCACCATCTTGATCTTGATCTTTGTGTGCCCTGACCGAAACAAGAACCTCCGCGGGCTACACTTTAGTAGTACCGGGGGAAGTGTCGTTTCTACACTTTGACATTTGGCGCGCCGGGTAGGGGGAGTTGTCACCCGAGATCTCAAGATGGTGAATTCTCTGGCAGGATCTTCCAACGGCAATCGTGTTGAACAACCTGCTGGAGGCAATCCCTCTAACACTCGCCAGCCAGCAGGTGCCATTGTTGCAGCAGGCACTATGGCACCACATCCACCATCTGTTCTGGCAAACAATGCTGGGCAACAAGATGGGGCATCTGCGTCGATCATTGCACCGACAAACAGTAACCCTGAGCACGTGCTCATTGCTACGTGAGCTCTCCTACAATACCCACCGCCTCCAGGAGCACCCCAGGGTGCTATGGAACAGTGGAGAGCTAATGTAGACCATTTGGTTGTAGCTGCAGCCACTGGCATCAGCAATCAAGGTCCTCCCCCCCTCGGGGCAAGAACTATCACAATGACGGACCTTGTCAGACCGACTTGGTCCACAAGTCTCGTAGCAAAGGAGACGTGCTGCATCCCAGCATGTGACCTCATTGCCTCTCGGGGCACGATGCACCCACACCATCACCAGGATTTCGACTCATGACCTGTGGTCGGAACTTGATCGCCGTTACCGGCAACAGGACGGTCGTGTCCATATCGAGCGTGCTCGTGAGAGGCAGGAGGCTCGGGACAACCCTGCTCCTCAGGGAGTAGGAGGAGGTTGTTCTGCCTTGGACATGCATTTACGCATAGTCAGATGGCCACAGAATTTTCGACCTCACTTGCCGGAAAAATTCGAAGGGACTGTCAACCCCGCCAAATTCCTTCAAATCTATTCCACTGCCATACTGGCAGCGGGGGGTGATGAGGCTGTGATGGCCAATTACTTCACGGTGGCTCTAACTTGGACTACAAGGTCCTAGTTCATGAGTCTTCCACCTGACTCCATTAATAGTTGGGCAGAGTTATGCCAACATTTCACTGCCAACTTCGGCAGTTCTTGCACCCGGCCTGGCACTGAATTGGATTTGTTTGCTTTAAAGCAAACATCGTGGGAATCACTGCGATCCTTCATCCAACGGTTTTCTCAGGTACGGAATGCTATTCCTTCAATCTTGAGCTCTTCTGTTATCGTTGCATTCAAACAGGGTGTTTGAGATAAAAAGATGCTGGAGAAGCTAGCTATCAAAGAAGTCACCAGCATTACAGAACTCTTCAGCCAAGCAGACAAATGTGCTAGAGCTGCGGAGGGCCGTGAAATGCACTCCAAGCCAGCTTCGGAGGCCAAAAAGAAGTCCTCCAAAACTGAAGCCACTACCTCTGGTAGTGGCAAAAAGAAAAATAAGCCCAACGGCAAGAAGAAGTCATCGGCCGGCGCACCAGCCGCTGGAGCTGCTGCAGCTCTGGGTGGCCAGGGGCCACGCCCCGTGAAGCGACCTCGTCCTTCATCAGAAGACGGCAACAGTTCAAAGTCGTGGTGTCCAATTAACAAAATGGACAGACACAACCTGGAAGAATGTCGGGAGGTTCAGAATCTTGTCCAGCGCTATAACAAGCGCTAGGAAGAAGCTCCATTCCATCAGCGGGAAGGAAAGCAAGAAGTCGATGAAGCTCCGGCTGAAAAGGAGCTAGGTTTCCAAGATCCCAAGAAGGTCCTGAAAGCTGTTTACAACACTGTCGATGACGACTCCGACGTCTCTGACAGCAAGCGCCGGAAAACCCTAAACACCATCTATGGTGGTTCTTGGGACATCACCTCTCGCCGCATCCTCAAGACAATGCGGTGGGACATGGTTGCGGCAGCTCCCACTGCTAAGGCAGAGCCTCATCGAAAGTGGATGGATACCCCCATCATTTTCGATGCTTCGGGCTGCCCCCGAAACATGATTGGGGCTGGCCAACTTCCGTTGATGGTGTCATCCACCATTAACAATATTTAAGTCCACCATATAATGGTGGACAGAGGTTCAGGGCTGAACCTCATAAGCTTCGAAGCTTTCGTTAAGCTTCAGCTCCGGCCTTCGGACCTTCACCCATCTCGACCTTTTTTGGGGGTAGGTCTGGGGACCATTACTCCTCTCGGTTCCATCACACTCCCAGTGACCTTCAGGACTCGGGAGAACTACAGAACTGAGAAATTGGTCTTCGACGTTGCGCAGATCAGTCTGTCGTTCAATGCCATTCTCGGCAGGCCAGCTTTGTACAAGTTCATGGTTGCTGCCCATTATGATTACTTAGTGTTGAAGATGCCAACACCCATGGGCCTTCTTCGGATCCACGGAGATCGCACTACAGGAGTTACTGCTTTAGAAGAACTCTATGCGCTTACCACAGCGCAAGAGGAAACATCCGGTAAGGAGCCAGCTCTGAATCCTCCGAGCATTCGTAATAAAGGCTCTACCTCCGCACCTTGTGTGCAACCAAGCGGCGACACTGACGTTCCCGTCAAAGTTGTCCAAATTGGTTCCGACACTGCTCAGACCACCCGTATATCAGGAGGTCTGAACAACAAATAGGAACTTGCGCTCATCACTTTCCTTAGGGCTAATGTCGACGTGTTTTCTGGCAACCATCACAAATGCCTGGGATCCCTAGGGAGGTTATTGAGCACAATCTGAAGATTTACCCTGACGCACGGCCTGTACACCAGAAGCCCCAAAAGCAATGAATCGAGCAACAAAACTTCATCCGACAGGAAATCAAGAAGTTGCTCGAAGCTGGATTCTTTCGGGAAGTCTTCCATCCTAAATGGCTGGCAAACCTAGTTGTTGTACCCAAGGCCGGCGGGAAGCTTCGGATGTGTATCGACTACACCACCTTAAATAAGGCATGTACAAAGGATCCATTTCCACTACCTAGAATAGATCAGATAGTGGACTCCACCTCCGGGTGTGAGCTATTATGTTTCTTAGATGCATATTCAGGATATCATCAAATCCAAATGTCTAAGGAAGATGAAGAACGTACTGCCTTCATAACATTATATGGATTGTACTATTATACTGCCATGCCATTCGGTCTTAAAAATGCTGCTTCAACATTTGTGCGAGCTATGTACAAAACATTTGGAGAGCTAATTAGAGACTTGGTGGAGGTGTACGTCGACGACATCGTTGTGAAGATCAAAAACAAGGAGTCACTCCTTGACAACTTACAAACTATCTTCGACAAGCAGTGCACCACGCGCACCAAGCTGAACCCAGACAAGTGTGTCTTCGGGGTTAGCTCTGGGAAGCTTCTGGGTTTCTTGGTGACTCACCGAGGAATTGAAGCAAATCCGGCGAAGATAAAGGTTATAGAAGATATGCGGCCCCCAGCTAGCATCAAAGATGTCCATAAGCTAACTGAATGTCTAGTTGTGCTCAGCCGATTTATCTCAAGACTGGCAGAACGGGCGCTACCCTTCTTCAAATTCTTGAGGAAGTCCGGACAATTTCATTGGTCTGAAGAAGCAGAAAAGGCATTTCGAGAACTGAAACAACTCCTCACCACACTACTGATATTGGTAGCTCCTAATCCTGGTGAGCCTTTACTGCTTTACATTTCGGCAACCACCGAAGTTGTCAGTATGGTCCTGGTTGTATAAAGACCGGAGCCACATCCAGTCCAGGAGTCCAGACCCCTCCGAGAGGGTCCAAAATCACCTGAAGGTGTGTCTGGGTCCCAGCTCCCAGACACGAAACCTCAAAATGAATGCTATGAGATCAACCTCATTCGTCTGAGGAGGTTCACCTGGCTGACCAAGATGATATGGATCCTTCCAGTGAGGTCCGGGTCGAACAAGAGGAAATTTTAGACCCTTCCGTGAGGGTCCAAGAAGCACAACCTGAAGGTCCGGAACCCTCCAGCAGGGTCCGGGTTGATGGAGAAGAAGCTTTGAGTCCTTCTGAAAGGGTCTGGGCCATCCAACGCCCCGTGTACTTCATCAGTGAAATACTCCACGACGCCAAGACAAGATACACTGAGCTGCATAAGCTGCTTTACGCAGTTCTTATTGCCTCAATGAAGCTTCATCATTACTTCCAAGCCCAAAAAATATCAGTGGTAACTTCTTTTCCACTGCGTGCTATTTTGCATAACCCTAATTCTACTGGGAACATTGCAAACTGTGTAGCGGAACTGGCCGAATTCGATCTAGAATTCGTGTCACGGCAAGCAATCAAAAGTCAAGCCTGGCTGACTTCTTGGCGGAATGGACTCCCTCTCCATCAAACCTTGGGGGCCACAGTGAGCAGAAACCAGAACCCAAGGTTCTGGTCTTCACCGAGCCTCACTGGACTCTCTACTTCGACGGCTCCGTGCAAAAGTAGGGGGCCAGAGCTGGAATCCTTCTCCTGGCTCCAACTGGGGAGAAGGTCAAGTACATAGTTCACCTTGATTTCAAGGCAACCAACAACATGACAGAGTATGAAGCTCTCATCTACAGACTCAAGGTGGCACTATCTTATGGTGTCAAATAGATGTTGGTGAAGAGATATTCACAACTCATCATCAAACAAGTCAAAGGTGAATGCTCCTGCAAAAATCCTCAATTAGCTGCTTATCTCCTTGAAGTCCAGAGGCTTCAGAAGGACTTTGAAGTCCTGGATCTCCACCATGTTCAGCGTCTTCACAACATTGAAGCTGACGAACTCTCGACGAAAGCCTCAACTGGAGCTCTGGCTCCTGACGGAATCTTCGTCCGGAGGTTGTCAAAATCGATAGCTCAACCTGTCGAGCTGAGCGAAGGGGGCGAGACCAGCACCACAAAGCCGGCAGTCCTGGTGGCCCTGCTACCATGGTGTCCACCAAGGGTCGTAGGTGCTGTCGGAAGCTCCGAGCAACCCAGCACACAAGACTCAGAAGCTTAAGTTAGCTCCAATGCATGGATCTCGGAGATCCAAAGCTACTTGAAAGATAATATCCTTCCTGAAGACAGCGTATCCGCTGACCAGAATGTCAGATTGGCTAAAAGATACACGTTGTAGAAGGGGATCTCTACTGGTGCGGTGCCAATGGCATCCTAATGTGGTGCATTGCAAGGGAAGAAGGTCACGAGCTCCTCGCGGAAATCCATGGAGGCGAGTGCGGGAACCATGCTTCTTCTCGCACGCTAGTTGGTAAAGCCTTTCGGTATGGCTTTTACTAGCCTACAATACTTTAGGATGCGGTTGAGCTAGTGAAAATGTGAAGTGTGCCAGTTTCACGCTAAACAGATTCACACACCGGCTCAGTCACTATAAATGATACCTCCTACATGGCCATTCGTTGTGTGGGCCAAAAGCCGTCGAAGGTTACAGGTTCCTGTACGTCGCCATTGACAAGTTTGCTAAGTGACTGGAAGCAACTCCAGTTGTGACAATCAACAAGCAATCAGCAATCAAGTTCTTGAAGTCCATTATATGCAGATTTGGAGTTCCAAATAAAGTCATAACTGAGAACAGAACTCAATTCACAAGTGTTGCATTTCAAGAATATTGCGAAGACCTCGACATCGAACTTATCTATGCCTCAGTAGCTCATCCAGCAAGCAATGGCCTAGCCAAGAGAGCAAATGCAGAAATCTTAAAAGGACTCAAGACGCGCACATATGAGCACTTGAAAAAGCACAGAGCTAACTGGATTGAGGAGCTTCCATCCACATTATGGGCGAAGAGAACAACTCATAACCGTCAACCAGGTAAACTCCATTCTTCCTAGTGTATGGAGATGAAGCAGTCCTTCCTTCGGAGATCACCTTGGGGTCCCTCCGGGTTCGGACCTTCGACGAAGCCACGCAGGACCCGCTCCGGCGTGAAGACCTTGACCTCGTCGATGAGGGAAGGTGCCAAGCAGCTGTTCAGAATGCACGTTATCGCCAAGCGCTCCGGCGCTATCATCAAAGGCATGTGCCCAACTGACAACTTGAGGAAGGCGATCGGGTGCTTCGGAAGATACTAACTCGTGAAGGAATGAACAAACTTTCCCCAGTGGGGAAGGTCCATTCCGAGCAATCAAAGTATCCCGACTTGGATGTGTTCACATGGCAACTGAGGATGGGACTGCACTTCCTAATCCTTGGAACATCGAGCACCTCGGTAAGTTTTATTCTTAGAATCATGAAGGTGAGTCTGTAATTACACATGATGTATGTTATAGAGTCGATAAACAGACAGGAGTAGGTCCTCCGGGAAGGTCCGGGAAGTTCAAGTACACTTCATACAGTCACATCACTAAAAGTGTAACTACCTACCCTAGGTTAGTACAAGGTGTATAGCACACTGAGCTTGGTCTCGCACCCTAGGTGTGTCCTTGTCTCCCCTGTAATCTAGACCTATAATTAAAGATATTGTTGTGTGAAAACAGATTTCCCGTGCATTTATTTTTGTACAAGGCTCGACCTATCACTACCAGGATTCTGGTTTATTGCGACGAAAAAATCGTTGCAATAGGTCGAAATTCATCGCGATAGGTTGTTGTCGCAACGAAATAGAACATTGCGATAGTTTTTCCGACTCGTGGCGATAACAGCCGTGGAAATAGGTTATTGCGACGACTTGACATCCATGGCAAATAGTATGATATTGCGACGACTCCACGTTGGTGGCAAATAGTATGGTATTGCAACAGTTTAACGTATTGCGCCGATTTAACGTATTGCAACGAAAATAATAGTGTTGCAACGATGCCACATTCATGGCAAAAAGTATGGTATTGCAACGACTCCATGTTCGTGGAAAATAGTATGGTATTGCAATGGTTTAACGTATTGCGACAATTTAACATATTGCAACGAAAATAACGGTGTTGCAACGATGCCACATTTGTGGCAAAAAGTATGGTATTGCGACGCATCCACGTTCGTGGCAAATAGTATGGTATTGCAACGGTTTAACGTATTGTGACGATTTAATGTATTGCAATGAAAATAATGGTGTTGCAACGATGCCACATTCGTGGCAAAAAGTATGGTATTGTGACGACTCCACGTTCGTGGCAAATAGTATGGTATTGCAACGGTTTAACGTATTGCGACGATTTAACGTATTGCAACGAAAATAATGATGTTGCAATGATGCCACATTCGTGGCATAAAGTATGGTATTGCAACGACTCCACATTCGTGGCAAATAGTATTGTATTGCAACGGATTAACATATTGCGATGATTTAACGTATTGCAACGAATAGTACATTATTTGCGACGATTTCACATCTATGGCGATAAGTACGGTATTGCGACGATTTCATACTCGTGGTGAATAGTATGGTATCGCGACGTTTTCACCTTCACAGCGAATAGTACGGTGTTGCGACGATTTCACATCCGTAGCGAATAGTACGGTATGGCAACGTTTTTACATTCGTGGCGAATAGTATAGTTTTGCAGCGATTTCACATCCGTGGCGAATAGTATGGTATCGCAACGATTTCACACTCATGGCGAATAATATGGTATCGCGACGTTTTCACATCCGCGGCGAATAGTACGGTATCGCGACGATTTCACATTCATGGCGAATAATATCGTATCGCGGAATTTTCACATTCGTGGTGAATACTACGGTGTTGCAACGATTTCACTTCCGTGGTGAATAGTACGGTATCGCGACGATTTCACACTCATGGCGAATAATATGGTATCGCGACGATTTCACAGCCGTGGCCAATAATACGGTAATGCAACGATTTCACGTTCATGGCGAATAGTACAGTATTGCAACGATTTCAAAACCGTGACAATAGTATTGTATTGCAACGATTTCTGATGTGTGGCAATAGGTTCATAGTGCAACATATTCAAATCTATTGCAATAGGGTCGTAATGCGACGTTCTCTGGGTGGTGGCAATAGCAGTCTAGTGCAACGCTTTTTTGGTCATAGCCAAATGTTTGTAGTGCAACATTTTATAATTTGTGGCAATAGCTAGCTTCCTATTGCAACAGTTTATTTTCGTCGCAATAATCTGTTAATGCCACGTTTTATAATTAGCGGCACTAGAATCCTAATGCACCAGGTTTGAAAATTAGTGGCAACAAAATCAATTTATTCGCACACGATACGTCTGTCGACTTAACAACAAACATCCAGCAATTGATGCAACGCTCAAGGACCCTTGTGTCGTAGCGAGACAATGTTATTTACAGTTTTTTCAGGTTGCAACATTGTACCCATTAAAATAGCACCGCGATGAGTTGTAGTATTAGGAATAGTTTCTTGAACATCCAACTTCGACTTGGTGCGAGCAGAAGCCTTTTGTGGAGTTGTTGCTAGCCGTTGTTGATTTTGCAATCTCTCCATCATTCTGCGCATGTCTGCTAGCTCCTTTTCTTGCCGTGCAGAATTGGCTGTCATCTGATCATGTAAAGCCTGGACTTCCTGGTTGTGCTGTTCATTTGCCTGGACGATGCCATCCATCTGGGAGGTCATATAATCATTTCTTCCTTCCAACTCTTGCACCTGAGAGCTGAGGTCTTCATTTCTATTTTGCAAGGATCGAACTTGCTGGCCGAGCTGGTCAGACATCTGGATACGTAGTCTTTCAGAAACGTTAGGTTTAGCCATATAACCATGCCCCCAAAACTGTGATCCTCCAGAACCGGTTGTGGATATATAAGTAAGCTGGAAGATGTTGTTTCTTTCCTCATCTGGGATTGGGACTCCCAGCTCAGCTTCCTTGATGTTGATTTGGGCACGTTCCTAGGTCTATATACAAAAAGAAAAGTCACATGTACATTGCAAATATTTATTTAAATGGGGACTGTTTGAAATGTTTCTCACATGTACAGCTTATGCCTGCTCGTTTGCCCATTGACTGTTCTTCACATGGCATGCCTCCCACAGTTCTATGTCATCGGGTTCTTTTCTGGTCTCTGGGTCTCGCTACATCAAATACAAGTAAAATTTGATTAAATGATTGCAGTGCAAAGTAAAAGCATGATTTAGTTTTCATGCCTTCTCGTAACTAAGTTGGGCGTAGGATTTCGAGCCAAGCAAGTGTTTTGTCTTTTGAGTACTTCGATTTCGTGAATTGGTTCTGCTTATTGACTGCAATTTTAAGAATTAATTTCACGAATGGGTGTTATCAAATAGTTTTTGTAGGATATGAAGGTATTAGAAAGCTAGCTGACCTTGAATTGCTCGGACCCAAAATAGTCCATAAGAGCCAACCAATCGGAATCTGCTACGTCAACAGGCTTGTTTTGTATACGTTCCTCATCGGTCGAATACTTCTTATAGGTGGCATGCAATGTTGATCGCCACCCCTTGTAGCGCTCACCAGCAATCTTCAATATTTTTCTTCTAGTATCATTTGTGTCCTCCAAGTCTCAGGCATTCTGTACATTGTATATCACACTGTTATAAACGTATAAGATGGAGGTCGCTAGAAAAAAATACTTATGTGGGGTGTCACAACACTAACCAGAATGTCTCTCACAATATCGCTCTTTGAAGTATTGCCAACCTCTGCCCACTTCCTTACACCAGCGAGGTGCATTTTTTTTTTTGTAATAACCACATCATCGACAAAGTGCCGCTGATTAGGACCAACCGCAGCACCCAACCTATCGGACCACTGAATTTGTAGCTTCTGATTCTGATCATTCGTTCTATTTGCAGATGCTAGATAGCGAAATTTAGCAACCTTAAGTCCTTTAGCAACCCCTCTTCCAAACTTCTTTCCTTATGTTAGTGTCATTTAAACAGTAAACGTTTAAAGCAAATTAGCAACTGACCAGGCCTAGTATCATGTACAAATAGTGTGAAAGAAGAAGAAGTCTGATGTTTTACCATCTTCAGGACGAGTGCGGCAAATACGAGTGTGGGAACACCGCGTCGCAACAGCTTTTTGCTCCATATTGGGCGATGCATCGACTTGTTGACTTCTTTGTTGCTGTTCATACCCTACAATCAGGCATCAGGCAGTAGTCAGTGGTGCTACAGCACCCATAGTACTGCAGGGGATTTTCAAACCAGCTGCGAAGCAGGCAAGACAGTAGCTGGTGATGCTAGAGAAAGAGAGGGTTCGCCGGGTGCTCATCCTCTGCAGTCTTGTCGGTTCGGTCTGACCGACATCAGCAGGAGCGCATCTCGAGGCGAATTGGTGGCAGGGAAAGTCATGGACTCAGCTGTATTAGCAGGTAGAGGATGCAAGACAGATGAGGCGGGCAGCTTGCGACGTTTAACAAAGCTAGGGTTCGGTCTGGCAGTGCAGTGACCACATTTAAGTCAGAGGATCGACTTCCAGATCAGACCGGTGATCTCACGTGACTTACGTTTTTACTGCAGGCGATGCAGTAAAGATCCAACGGTGTGATTTCATTGGATCTTTACTGCATCACGTGCAGTAAAAACGTATAAGTCAGGTGATCTGCGTCCATTGATATCACCCCGGAGCAAGTCTCGAGGCTAGGAGGACAGTGTGGCGGATCTAGGAATTAAATTTAGGTGGAGGTGGATTGCATACTGATATTTTGCTCTGCATGTTAGCATCTCGCCCTAAAGTGCTACTAGAACGGATACATGAATATAATCTTGCGTTAATTAACAGACATTAGCAACACATTTGGCAGTGTAAAAAATGGAATTGAGATCATATAAGAAGCAATGAACCCTCATGTACATGCATCTCTAAACTATATGATGCTAACATTTCTTAGTGGACAGGGGTTAATGATATTGGACTATTTTTTCCAGGGTATGCCATGTCATATGGGGCATAGCATGTAGGTACACCGTAATGGCCAGGGGTTTGCGGGCGGCGGGGTCATCATGGCACGCGAACGATGGGACGTGGAGATGGAGGGAGACGCGTCGGGGAGGACAGTGAAGTGACCACCAGCAAGGCGTGGGCGTCGGCCGGTGCCGGAGTGACCGGCAGCGACATGGGTTTGCGGGCGGCGGGGTCATCATGACACGCGAGGGATGGGACGTGGAGATGGTCGAGGGAGACGCGTTTCTGTGGACACTGAAGTGAGCAGCAGCAGGGCATGGTCACCGGTGCTGGAGTGGCGGCGGCGAGAGAGCCCAGGGTGCGCGTGTAGGCATCAATAAATCACGCCATCACATATACTCACTAGTAGGGCGTGGGCGCCGGCCAGTGCCGGAGTGACCGGCGGCGACAGGGGTTTGTGGGCGGTGGGGTCATCATGACACGCGAAGGATGGGACGTGGCGATGGTGGAGGGAGACGCGTCGGGGAGGACACTGAAGTGAGCAGCAGCAGGGTGTGGTCGCCGGTGCCGGAGTGGCCGGCGGCGAGAGAGCCCATCGTGCGTGTGTAGGCATCAATAAATCACGCCATCACATATACTGATTAACTGTTAACTGGGACTAGGAAACTACAATCGCAATGCTAAAATATTTAGTAGAGCCCGGTACATATTTATACTCGTAGTACCAGCATGGGATGACGAATCTCGAGGTTCCTGAGCATCAGGTGCTGCAATATTCTCTGCATACGATGCAACGGAATTAACGTGTTATAAATATGTGTATTTTGATAGTAAACACATTTATAGTTATACCAGGTGCTTGTTGCCCATCACGATTACTTGTATACGACATGACGGTTTGGTGTCTTGTTCCTAAAGTAAAGAGTATATATAGTAAGTAACAGTGATAATGTTAGATTACATGAGGATGTGTAATTTAGATCGGGCGGTGTGGTTGCTATGAACTGAAAATGTTTGTTTTGAACGGAGGAATTAGAAATGAAGGAGTAGGAAAAAAACCGTACAATCCAAGAAAGAAAAACAAGAAAAACGTGTATAAACCGTGGGAACTGAAAATCTTAGGAATACAAGTTTGGAACACAGGAATGAGAGTACAACATTGGGACTGGTTGATAAGATAACCCTGGCGTCATTTACTTCTAAATCAAGAAATTACGTAGTACATGCGGTTTTTAATAGTTATCTTTCCTGACATGCAAATGTACTAGAAATACACTACCATAAATATGTTCATACAAACAAATTTGAGTGAAGGATCTTTTTTTTTACGAGATACACAAATGTGAATAATATGTGAGTAGAAATTAATTTGATATTTACCAAAACATTACAATGTCAGCTATACAAGTTTTAAAATTCTTTGTTCAGGTGGTAGATGTTAATTTTATACAAATGTAGAAGAAAGAATCATATAATTTGGACACAATTTGCAGAATCTAAACATGTTTGAGTATTTATATTGGAATCTAAATAAAAAAGAAGCAAGGGATAAGGAAACTGAAGAACAGTATCGGGTATTATCTCAGACGGTTGGTAAGTAATACCCGACTGAGATAAACATCCTCTCAGAAGGTTATTAAGTACCAACCGCCTGTGAAGATATTTACTTCTTCTTAATTAATATTCTTGATTAAATGTGGGTCCTTTAAAAAGGCAAAATTCCAATTTCTTGTAATATTATTGATAAGTAAAGGTTACCATTAAATTTCACTTCATAAATCTTTTGAAATCGGTCAGAACATAAAAAAACATACAACAAATGATATTTTTCATTTTTCTATCTTGACGAATATAATGCCTTTTTCATTTATTTTTTCAGTGGACATTTTTAATCATCATACCAACCTCTACGAATTTTTTCAGATTTTTTTAAATTTTTTTGAATCAATGTGTGTTCATAATTTGATGAATGCCTCATATGTATATGAGCATTTAGTTACAATGATGGATAATTTGAAGTTTGACATGTTGGAATGCTTTTAAAAAAATTAAAAAAATTCATACATGTATAAATGATACAAATATGTTCATACAAACAAATTTGAGTGAAGGATTTTTTTTACGAGATTCACAAATGTGAATACTATGTGAGTAGAAATTAATTTGATATTTAGCAAAACATTACAATGTCGGCTATACAAGTTTTAAAATTTTTTATTCAGGTGGTAGATGTTAATTTTATACAAATGTAGAAGAAAGAATCATATAATTTGGGCACAATTTGTAGAATCTAAACATGTTTGAGTATTTATATTGGAATCTAAATAAAAAAGAAGCAACTGAAGAACGGTATCGGACATTATCTTAGACGGTTGGTAAGTAATACCCGCCTGAGATAAAAATCTTCTCAGAAGGTTATTAAGTACCAACTGCCTGTGAAGATATTTACTTGGGACGGATGGAGTATAAGATGGTCACCCGCGCCATCGTCTTTTTCGCACAACAGTTCCAACATCCTCTCTTCTCTCCACAAAACCTAGCCGCGGCTAGTATACAGCAAATGCTTTCGAGCTCGAGCAACCCCCCGCCACCGAGCCCGCCGAGGGACCCGGCCGCCGGTAAGCGGCCGCAGCTGGACCCCCCTCGCCGCCGCGTGTGAAGGATACCCTCCTGTTCAACATGGCCTGAGATGTATTTACGGATACATCTCACTCCATGGAACGCCTTGGGCTCGGTACCCTTCCACAAAGTACTGGAAAGGACACCACGGGCCACTACGTCTTCAGCCTCTCGCATGTGGCCTCTCGTCTCGACTCCCTCTGGGATACGATGGCGGCGGAGCTCGGCGTCGCGGGTCGTCGCAACCTCATCGTGGTGGCGGCCTTGAGACTGGGTCACCTTCCGCCGCTGGAGCCCGAGGCGCTAGAGGAGGGTCAGGAGCCCGAGGACCCACCCGAGGAGGAGGAGGTGGAGGCTGAGTAGAGTAGTATTTAGGTGTTTTCTTTTCATGTTTTAGTTGTATTTTTTCGTTTCATGTTTTTAGTTGTAGTTTTTCGTTTCATGGTTTTAGTTGTAGTTTATCTTTTCTTGTGTTTGTAATATACTCCCTCCATCCAAAGCGACAAGTATTTTGGGACGGAGATACTCCCTCCATCGAAAGGGACAAGTAGTATTTTGGGACGGAGGGAGTAATGTTTTTAAGTTAAATGTACTTGATGTTCTTGTTCATGGATGTACTATCTATGCAAAATTAGTTTGAATTTTCCGATCGCCAAACCCTCCTTGTCCCCAAACCGGTGGAGTTGCCAGGAGATCGCTCGCAGCGGGGCCCGCAAAGCGATCTGTAAAGTAGTAGTAATAGGAAAATGCAACAGGCCGGTAGCTAGGACTGGAAAGAAAAAAGTGAAGACAATACGAGGAAGAAAACGTAACACATGAGCTAGGACACTTTGGTAGCCATACTAAAAGAGCTGCTTATCCGCCTCATCCAGTTCCCCATGCTGCCAGTAGAATCTCTTCGGCCGCGGGAAGGTGTCCCCCGAAGAGTTCGAGGACACCAAGGAGTGTCTGTGAGAAGAGTCGCCTGATGACGAGGAGGCCGGGGAGTTGGGGTGGACCGGCGGCGTATAGTCGAGGTAGTGATCCAGGTGGATGATGAGCTCCGTCGTGGGGCCGCCAGGCCAGACCACTGCGAAATGGTTGAAAGGTCTTCTGGTTGAAATATGGACGAAAGCATTGTTACATGGGTCATCATCGTTTCCTACCTCAGGATCACATATGGCGTCGAAACAAATGTTCTTTCAACAACAAGGCAGAGAATAGAGAGGATCCAACATCACTCTCTGGTGACAAAGTACTCCAACAATACGAGTGTTTTGATCAAGTGTGTTTTGGACCGACGAATAATAAGAGAAAGCACACCAAGGAAAATAGATGGCATAATTGGAAGAAGAAAATTATATTTTTCGACCTCCCTTATTGGAAGACATTGCTAATAAGGCATAACTTGGATGTCATGCACATTGAGAAAAACATTTGTGATAGCATATTGGGGACAACGTCAGGTGATCGGTTTGAGGTAGATGGAGTTGCATCAGAAAATGAAGACGACGACGACGACGATACATATACCTATGATGGTCATGTAGCTCCATTGTGGGGGGACGACGGCGAAGATGATGATTTTTAGTATAATTAAGTACGTGACATGTAGCTCCACAATGAATTCATCCGTCCGAACCCAACATTTATTTTTGAGTTATTTATATTTGCTACCCGAAAAGTACCCGATACCCGATATTTCGCTCTTTTCAGTTCCGGTCTCGGTTTTATAGGTTTTGGTTTTTCGGTCTCGGTTTATTTGCCCATCCCTAATTTACGTAGTAGTAGCATATATGGGATATACATATTTCTCCTGCATGTTTTTTTTGCAAAACTATTTAGTGATATATCCTATGTGCATATTACATATGTAAAACTAATGTAAAGTATAAAACTTTTTCAAAGGGAAGTCTTAGGTTTCGTCAAATCTATCTTTCAGATTTACGCAATTTTGATCTATTTTAACATACAAGAATTGTACTTTTAGATTCACCATGAAAATATTTCCATAATATACAATCTAGTACTACATGTTATTGAAGTTAATAAATTCCATATAAATCATTTGTCAAAGGTAATTAGTTCGACCAAAATAGAAATAGAGTTGAGTTGGGGCGGAGGAAGTATTATACGTTGCTGTTTGCCGCATAAGGTTTCGTCCTTCGTTGTCCGTTCAAGCCGTTGCCATTTGTACAGGCGGCTGATGCGACCGGGCGCATCGAGCTTACGTGCGCGCCAGTCACCGAGGCGCCTTAGACGTGCGCAGTGCATGCGTTGAAATCACCTGCGGTACAGCAGGTGCAGTAACAGTGACTTACATGAGGGTCCAGCTAGCCGTGGGGCCCACATGTCAGTGACTGTTACTGCACCTGCAATACTGCAGAGGTTATGCATCCCGCATGCGCATCTTTGAATTCAGTTGGAACCGCTCTGTGTCCCATCACCGCTTTACCGTGAACCACTGCGGATGGTCTTAAAGGCAGGCCCGACTCTGGGCCTAGGCGGGCGGAACTAAATTTTTTGCGGCCCTGCCGCACAACATCGCCTGCCGCACCCCTGCCGCCGCGCCCCCGGCTCCGCCGCCAGCCCGGCGCCCATGCGCCCCCACCGCCGGCCCGCCCCTGACTCAAGGACGGATCAAGGGGAAGGCTCATCACCCATAGCAGTCGTGTAGCTTCCGTCCCCTCGCCATTGGCGATGAGCCTTCTCCTCATCCGTTCTCAAGATCGCGGCGGCCACAGCGCCGCTTCTACCCTGTTTCTGGACTTAGGACACTGATGATCCGCAACATACTTTTAAATCTGCGCGTTGGTATTCTCCCCCTCATATTTGTTGATGCATTAATACCTGATGTTTTACATCGTTGAGTATGTTGCGGATCATCAGCGTCGTTAGTCCAGCACTAAGTCGTCATGAGGCAAAAAGTAATGAACATCATTGATCAGCGCTGCGCCGAGGAGAACGCGAAAATTGCAGTTGGCCGCGTCAAGTCAGTTTTATGATTTTATTCACGTTCCATTTGACTTCATGTACCACGCCTATGCTTTTGAAATATATGATTATACTAATTAAGTTCCGGTCTTTTATTGATTGATACTTAACCGCGTTTGTTGCATTTTCCAAGCTCCGAGGCCAACAAGGGCTACTGCTTTGTCAACATCACATCGCCAGAGGAGTTCCTGCCAGTGTGGTTCAGCTCGCCGTGGAAGGTGAACGACTCGCGGAAGATGTGCGAGGTCGACTATGCCAACATCCAGGTACGTCACTGTCCGCTGCCACTGTTTTCCATTGCGCCGCCGCTGCAACATGTTCACCTGCCGCTGCTTTTCATCCTTTCACAGGGTCAGGATGCGTTGGTGGATGCGGCCAGATGGTTGCTCTTGCAGGTGTATGGTAATTACGTGAGTGTTTGGTCGGGTTATGTGGTTAGTCCACGATGCAACCTAAACCCGGTGTTGAGGTCGTGTATTTGTCATTTGTGCGTACACTCTAGTGACATGTGACAAAGTGCTCAGTCATCAATTGCGTTTGGTTTGACGTCGAAGTTCGATTGGAGATAGATCATACATTTCTTTATGTCTTGGATCATCCAAATTAACGTTTGGTTGGATGGACTGGACGATCCAATTTTTCGTTGGTAGGTTGGATGAAACTTGATTGAGATTATTGAATCATAAAAGTTGATAATTTCATAATATTATTCGTGCGCATGATGATCGATCGTGCATGCCGAGCGCCGAGTTATTCGGATCGCTGAGCAAAGTTCAGACGTGGAGTTCGTGTGTGCCCGTGCGCCCTGCAAGATTCGATGCGCTCGCGTACGTGGCAATCATTAGGGCAGGGTGGTATAGTCGCGGGAACCTGCAGTGCGCCCTTGGCTGTAAGATTTGGAGCGTGAACGTTCGTGTTCTCGGATGCAATTTCATGTAGCTCCATCCTAATGCAACGATTGTGGTCCCGTCGCGATAGATCCTAATGCCACGAACCAGTGAATCGTGGCAAGACATCCTAATGCAACGATTGCGTTTCGTTGCATTAGTATACTGATGCCACGAAAAAGTGAATCATGGCCACACATCCTAATTGCTACGATTGGAGTCCGTGGCCAATGATACTAACGCCACGAACCAGAGTATCGTGGCAACACATCCTAATACAACGATTGTGTTCCGTGGCGATAGATCCTGTAACGCCACGAACCAGTAATTTGTGGCAACAGATCCTAATGCAATGATTGTGGTCTATTGCATTAGCATCCTGACGCCACGAACCAGTGAATCGTGGCAAGACATCCTAATGCAACGATTGTGTTTTGTTGCATTAGCATCCTGACGCCACGAAAAAGTGAATAGTGGCCACACATCCTAATTGCTACATTTGGGGTCTGTGGCTATTGATACTAACGCCACGAACCAGAGTATCGTGGCAACACATCCTAATGCAACGATTCTGTTACGTTGCATTACGGTCCAAATGCAACTGTTTGCTGATTTGTGTCAACAGATCCTAATGCAACGACTGTGTTCCGTGGCAATAAAGCTGTAACACCACGAATTAGTAATTCGTGGCAACAGATCCTAATGCAACAATTGTGTTCCATGGCAATAAAGCTGTAACGCCACGAACCAGTAATTCGTGGCAACAGATCCTAATGCAACGATTGTGGTCTGTGGCGGTAGATCCTGTAACGCCACGAACCAGTAATTCGTGGCAACAGATCCTAATGCAACGATTGTGGTCTGTTACATTAGCATCCTGACGCCACGAACTAGTGATTCGTGGCAACAAATCCTAATGCAACGATTGTGCTTCGTTGCATTAGCATACTGACGCCACAAAAAATTGAATCATGGCCACACATCCTAATTGCTACGATTGGGGTCCGTGGCCATTGATATTAACGCCACGAACCAGAGTATCGTGGCAAAACATCCTAATGCAACGATTCTGTTTCGTTGCATTACGGTCCAAATGCAACTGTTTGCTGATTCGTGGCAACAGATCCTAATGCAACGACTGTGTTCTGTGGCAATAAAGTTGTAACGCCACGAACCAGTAATTCATGGCAACAGATCCTAATGCAAAGATTGTGGTCCGTTGTATTAGCATCCTGACGCCACGAACTAGTGATTCGTGGCAACAGATCCTAATGCAACAATTGTGTTTCGTTGCATTAGCATCCTGACGCCACAAAAAATTGAATTGTGGCCACATATCCTAATTGCTACGATTCTGTTCCATGGCGATAGATCCTAGTGCCACGAACTAGTGAATCGTGGCAAAAAGCCAAGCTTACTGCAACAATTTAGTATCCGTTGCAGTACAATCGTTGCAACAAGTCGGAATCCTTATAGTGTATCAATTTATTGTTTTTAACCTTCTTTTCTATAATGAAGTTGTGCAATTCTTTTTAAGTTTTAACCCAAGTGATTCATATGCGTTGTAAGTTATATTGTTGATCTCTTTGGGTCTTAACATGCTGTATAGTCTACTTGCCTGAACGCCAAGCCAACATACGTCTGGAGTGTGCTATCGACTTAGCCTGGTCCTGCACCCTAAGTATGCCACTCTACCTACACTCTAGCAGGCCTCAGTAGGGTGAGTATATGGGTCTAGAAGAGTTACATCAATATACTCGCTACCATATCGAGTTGCTTTGGAATAAAACTCAAGAAAGAATAATAAGACACAAACGATTTTCAGACAAGAGGACAAATTTTACTTTTTCCTTGTAATTAATGTGCAGGAAAAACAGAAATTCAAAGCGGTGGTGGTTGATGTCGGGGCTACTAAGCTCCGACAACCCCTGGGGGGCCTAAATTCAACTATTTGTGTGGTGACATCAGGAGCTACCAAGCTCCGATCGTCAACGTGTTATATCTTGATATTGGGTACCGTGGGAGCTACCAAGCTCCGCCAATCCTAGGAGGCCTGCCGTCGACACCTCAGAATTGAAGACTTTGGACCTAAAATCTACAAGTGCGAAGCATTCAAGTCATCAATATACTGTCAAAACCTTTAGTACATGTACACACTTCGATTGTACACATGTACCAGGGGGCCAACAAGACAGAGCACATTATATTGAAGACAAAAATAAAGTGAAGTTCATGGCAAAATGGATTTCATTAATTTGAAGCACTGGATTATAAAATTGGGTTTACAGTAGAAGGCAAAAGGAAGAAGTCCTAGCTACTAGAGGATCTAAGTCCTGCGGAAGAATGTGGCGACTTTCTTGGCAACCTCTTGGACGCTGGCCTTGGCGGCGTCTTCCTCTTCAGCAATGGTACCTTCAAGCACTGGGTCCAGGGAGAATTGGGGGTCTTGGCTTACATAGCACGTCAACACATACTCCGCGACGTTGTAGCCAAAGACTTCCCCTCTGTATCAAGTTGGTCTGCAATAACGTCGCCCATTGCGTTGAGTTTGCCACTAGCACCATAGAGGGCCACCAGAGCTCGGTCCAACTCTAGCTTCGGATTGTCCGGACGTACGGGACTGAAGCCTAGTGGTGTCAGCGCGTCGTTGTCCCGCCCCAAGAAGTACCACACTTGAATGGACTCCGTCTCCTTCAAGCTTCGCAGCTCCTCCAGCAACTTCTGTGCGGCCGCAAGCTCCGAACCTTCCCGAGCGAGGCGCTCGACCAATTTAGCATGTTGTTGCATACTCTCAGCAACTTGCTTCTCACGGTCAGTCAGCTCCGTCTCCCGGAGGTGGATGCGGTTCCGCCTTTCCGCCAAGTCCTTCTCCCTGCCTTTCACCTTCCCTTCCCTGTTGGCAATGTTAGCCTCTCTTTTCGAGAGCTCCTGCCCCAGTTTCCAATACTTCTCCTTTTCTTCTTTGCTCCATAGATCCAGCTTCTTCCTGTGATCCGCCAAATTCTGTTCACCCAGAGTAAACTTCTGGGTGACCTCTGCTTCCCTCTTCACAACATCCTCCTGCTGCTCCAGGAGTTTTTCTTCCCTCACCTCAAGGTCCACCCAGCGCTTCAGGAGAACCTCGTTCAATTCATTAAGGTTTTCGTGACGCTCATCAGCAGCATCACGCCTCTCCTTGGCTTGCTCAAGGATCTCCCTGGAGTTAGCGTCGAGCGCCCGGATGGCGGCTTCCTTCTCATCCAGCAGCTTGTCCCAGTATTCTAACCGGGCCTTTTCCCTCTTAATCCACTCCTTCTGGTCAGCTAGCCTCGTTTGGGCAAGCCTGGTCTCAAAATGGAGTCTGTTGTGCCAACGCCTCAAGGTGTTGCACTCCTCCTCCAGGGCTTTGCTCTCATGATCGAAGGCGAGTTGGACTTGTCAGAGGCTGGAGCAGGCATTATCTATGGACAACGCCAGAGGGATAGGCTCCATACCTGCTGGGACCATCTTCGTAGGCTCCAGAGGGTTCTCCATTACAAAAATAGGGTCCCACTCTACAAGAGAGGACCCTTGAGCTTCCACGGCAATGGGATCGCTCTCCGGGAGCCCTTCAGCAGCAGAAGAGGATCCCACTGGACGAATTCCTACCTCCAGAGCAAAAGTTGGAGGTGCTACCTCCGGGCTTTCAGTTATTGGCTCCGAGGGTGGAGGACCCGTTGCCACTTCTTCGTGCTGCTCCGGCTCGGGCTCAGGCACCTCCGGGGTAGCTACTTCCGGGGTAACGGGGCTTCATCCGGCGCCCCTGCCACAGCCGGCTCAGACACTGGCGCGTTGGTCACTTCTGGTCCAACAACCGAAACTTCAAGCATTTCCAGCTCAGTCGACGGATCTTCAACATCTTCTGGCCCAATGGTCGGGGCTTCGACGACTTCCGGCTCAAAGGTCGGAACTTCTGACATCTCCGGTACTAGAGCATCAGCCTCCGCCACCATCACTAGGGTACATCTTTGACTTCTTTCCCGTGGTCCAGTGCTACCACGGGAGCTTCAGGCGAGGACTACGAATCCAAGTCCACAACAGCTGGCGCCGGAGCTGTCGCAACTTTTGCCACCACTTGAGGAGGAGGCTTGGTGCTTGAAGCCGGAGCTTTGGCCTGTGCAGCCCTGGTCGCTGCGACAGGCGCCGAAGTTCCTGACCCCTTCTTCGACACCCTAGAAATAAAGGGAAGAGAAGATTAAATACACATTAAAAATAAGACTAACATTTTAAGGTGAGCAATCAATGCTTACCTAGGGATGCTACTACCCCAGTCCCCTCGGAACCTCCTCTTCTGAGGCCCGGAGCCAGAGCCCACCAAGTCTGGTGGGACAACGGCTTCAAACCTCAGTTGTGGGCCACTTGCATCAGCCGGAGTCTTCTCAGCCGGAGCTTCTCTTGGCCGGGAAGAACTCCCGGACCTGGAGATTTTAGCCGGCACTAAGGCCCGGGTTGACTGCCCGGAGCTGGCGCCTCTTGAAGATGCCTACGTCGAAGAAGGTGCAGTCACAGAGGATCGACCTCACCGGGGAGAAGGATCCGTCGTAGAGGGACCATCCCTAACGGACCTCCCGTCAGCATGCTTCAGCTTCCTCTTCCGACTAGAGGGTTCGGCTGGCTCCTTGCCCTTGCCTTTGCCTGTGTCTTCAACCCTCCAGCTCAAGGCGGAGGCAGGCCATCCTTCAGAAGCTCCGTGGATCACCACCCTGGAGGTCGGATGCCTTTCCACCTCACCAAGGTCGTCAAGCGTCGGCATCTTCCTCCGGAGCTCTCTGCTGAACTGCACCTCCATGTTCAGAGGGAGGAAAGCTGCCAGCAAAACAAAGTCGTCGTCGTCGACGTTTATCCCATGCTGGAATTTCTTGAGATGAAGCTTCAAAACTTCGTCATCCAAGGTTGATTTCAGACCAGTTTCAATCCGGTCGTCATCCATCACACTGTTGAGGACCCAAGCGAGTTTCTCCCTCTTCCTCAGCGGAGCCCATCTGTTGACCAGGAAGTTGCAAAAGACCATATGAGGAGTCACTCCACCCTCCACGCATTCGCGGATCCTGGTCAAGACAGGGTTAAAGGCATCTGAAAGCACTAGAACTACACTCCAAGCGTCAGTGTCAACGTTGGGAAGTCCTTCGGGCAGCTCTAGCCTCTCATGCTCCTCCACTGCAACAATGATCATGTCCTTCTTCCAGTGATCCCATTCACCGGAAGGAAATGATTTCAAGTATTTGTAGGGGTAGTTCTTGCGCTTCACAAAATAGTAGAAGCCAAGAAGCTCAGTCCCCTTGCTAGTGGTGTGGATGGTGAAGAAGGTGCAAAACAGCTCGACGCAGGGGGGAACACCCTCCCACATCTCGCAAAAGTGGACAAAAGTCGCCACTAGAAGAAGAGAATGGGGGCCAATATGATACAGCTAGAGACCATAAAAGTCTATCAGCATCAAAAGAAAGGTTGAAAAGGGTGGGATCAATCCCACCATGGCATACGCAGAGAAGTACACCATGTCATCATTACGCTCCTTCTTGGACAGGAGCTCACCGGTGCGGATTAGATGGCTGAAGGAGTCACTGGACCACCCCATGTAGGTCTGAACCTTCATCAAATCGTCCTTGCTCTTGAGGCGGGTCTTGGGAAGACCCAACTCCATCGCGGCAAAGTGGTGCGAAGGTGTAGAAAGCTAGGCGAAGTTTGGGAGGCTCAGAGCGCAAGTTTGATCGAAAGCGTAAAGAGTCCCCAAACCGCGCAAACTTTCCTTCTTAAGTAAGCCTCCGCAACACTTGTATGGAAACCGCAACCAGAGTGGGGTCACATTTCAAAAATCTACCCCGTCCATGAAGAACGGGCCTGGGGCCACCGGGCGAAGAGATCGAGGTTATTACCCAAGCGAACTGTTGTTATGATGGACGGCGGGAGACCCAAAGGTGCCACCCTGAGAAGGCGCTCGGAACCGATTTTTGTATCGGGAACGGGCGACCTTCAATTGCGTGAGATCCGCACTCAAAGATCTCATCTGCTGCATTCATAACAAGCTACGCGGCGATGGTTTAACCCCGAACCCTCGCCCCAATGGCACATTATGAGACTTTTGAAGCTTAAGAGCGAGAATCAAAGATGGCCCCACCTTTGGTAGAATAACTTAACCCAAAGTGTTTCTCCCAAAGGTGGGCCTGGGGGACACTGTCGGTATCCTGTGTATCGAGTACCCTATGAGACCGCAAGAAGTGCAAAAGAGTTCTGGCCGTCAAAATTGCAGGCCTCCTCGGGCCCCACATGTCATATTACACCGGACCCGCATTCCTCATTTGGGTAGCTTTGGAGATTGACACGTGTAATGTAAATCCAAAGGTAACCTCTCAACACAGGGAAACGTCGTGATCAACACGTGTATAATGACTCCGGACCTAACCCCCAGCAGAGGGAAGCTCCGGTGTTGACACGTGTACAGCGGTGCCAGAGCCACCTCCCCACAAAGGAAAGCTCTGAAGCTGCCACGTGTGGAGCCTCTGGATCTTCATCAACGTATACACTGGCAGATCTCCTTCAGCACGAACATTCAAGTGACAATCGAAGCAGTAGTTACAAGACTTGATTACGTGTCGTTAATGATGTATTAACAACACACGATCAGAGCACCGTTAATAGAGATAACACAGCCATTAAGGCACGTTATCACACTATTAATCATGCCTAATACCCGTAGACAGTGTATTAGTCAATTTAATACACCAGGGTCACATGTCGGGCCAGATGAATGATGTAACGGTCAGTCCTTGGACTATAAAAGGATTGAGCCACACGATACAAAGGACAACTAAGTCCAAGCTGGGCGAGAGACAAGGCTTTCTAGTGATCCATAATACAACACACACACTCCGTGGAGTAGGGTATTACGCTCAGGCGGCCCGAACAACATAAATCTCTAGTGTCACCATCTTAATCTTGATCTTTGTGTGCCCCAACCAAAACAAGAACCTCCGCGGGCTACACTTTAGTAGTACTAGGGGAAGTGTCGTTGCTACACTTCGACAATACTAATTTGCTCAATATTCACTACTTAATATGATCCTGGATTTACTCCTTTATAACACATAACTTATGCCAATGTGTTTGGCATCACATATGACTTGTTGTCTCTGGAGTACAAAAAAAAACTTAAGTGGTTTAATGTTGTCAACCACTCACAATTCGGGTTTACTTACTGTGTCTGCTCGGTGGTCTCATTTATAATATATATTTGGTATGCATCACACATGATGCAGTGATCCTAAATCAGGAGCTTTTCCACAATAAAGCTCCATTATGCGAGTGTTGATTACTGATATGGTTTTACTACACAACTAGCACAAACTGAGTCTTAGTAAGTCATTATTACAATGACTTAATCTTACACTTAACTTACCATGAGACCTTGATACTTGCAAACCTACAAGTAATACATATTTCCATCCAGTCATCTGGATTGGACTTACTTATGCCAAAATTAACCTGATTCTTAAACTTTGTCAAGGTAACTTACGAATTGACCAAAACTTAAAACTTCTGACCACGAGAAGTTTTGGAACCGATTCTTATTTAGTCGACCTTATATTGGTTCCATACTTACCAACCTTGACTCATTAGAGCAGACAAATATTTATTTTCATGCATACCGTACTTTCCAAGTACGCTCCTTAAGTATGCCTTTTGTGCTAAACATAATACCCCTTTATTTCTATCTCAGTTAATTTCTATGCTTAATACATAGGATGCTTCACCAAGATCTTTCATATCAAAATTACAGGACAAGAACTTTTTAGTTTCTGATAGTAGATTGACATCACTACTTGCAAGTAGTATATCATCTACATAAATCATGAGGAAAATAAATTTCCCATTCTTAAACTTAAAATAAATGCAATTGTCCTCCTTAGTTTCTTAAAAAACCCAAACTTTCTTACTGTTTCATCGAACCTGAGATACCAATGCATTGATGCTTGTTTAAGTCCAAAAGTAGACTTTCTTAAGTGGCATCCCATATGTTCCTTACCCTTAACAATAAAACCTTTAGGTTGAGTCATGTAGATGTTCTAATATAAATCACCATTGAGGAACGCCGGTTTTACATCCATCAGATGTAGTTCTAAATTGTAATGTGCAACTAATGCCATAATGATTCTGAACGGATCCTTACTTGAGACGGGTGAAAATTTCTCATTATAATTAATCTCTTCTCTTTGAGTGAAGCCTTTTGCAACAAGTCTAGCCTTAAACTTATCAATATTCCTTTTGGAGTTACATTTAATTTTGTAGATCCATTTACAGCCTACTGTTTTGGCTTCGTTAGGAACCTCAACTAAATTCCATACTCTATTTGCTTCCATAGACCTTATTTCATCCTCTATGGCTTTACGCCATTCAGGTGATTGAAGACTTCTCATAGCTTCTTCAAATGTGGTAGGATCACCGTCTATTTGAATTGCCTCACTCAAATAGATCTCATAATCGTCCGGAATGGCCGATTTTCTTTCTCGTTGAGATCTTCTTAATTGCACATTATCCTCATTTTGAGGCTGTTGTTGCTCTTCATTATTAATGACAACGGGCTGAGAATATTCATCCTTTCTTAAAAGTTCCGTTGTCAACGGAGAACTAACAATAGGTGTTGAATCTTTACCAATAGGCACTGATAATTCAACAATAGTAGGTAATGAGAAATATGGTTCTTGAATCATAGGAGTGGGTACATAAACCCGCTTCTCTTCAAGATTAATTTCTCATCTTACCGTACTACCCCTAATCATAGCATCCTCTAAAAAGATAACATGTCTTGTTTCCACAAACTTAGTATATCGTTCTGGATAGTAGAAACGATATTACTTACTCTTTTCTACATAGCCAATAAAATGGCAACTTATTGTCTTAGAATCCAACTTACCAATGTTTGGGTTAAACATTTTTGCCTCAGCGGGACAGCCCCATATATGCATATAACTTAATGAGGGCTTACGTTCTCCACAACTCATATGGTGTTTAGACACAAACCTACTAAGGATCCAATTTAGCACATGAATGACGGTTTTTAATGCCTCCATTCATAAGCCAACCGGCAAATCTGATTGACTTAACATGGATCTTACCATATCCATTAGCGTACGGTTGCACCGTTCTGCTACTCAATTTTACTGAGGCTCGCCCGATGTTGAAATATTGGACGACTATGCCATTTTCCTGTAGGAATCGAGCAAATGGTCCATGAACTTGGCCATAACGGGTATGACGGCTGTAGTACTTACCACCACGATTGGATCTTACAACTTTTATCTTATTATTGTGTTGATTTTCATCTTCAGCCTTAAATATCTTAAATTTATCCAACGCTTCAGAGTGTTCTTTAATTGGATAAATGTGGCCATAGCGAGAATAGTCATTCGTGAAGGTTATGGACGAATCGAAACCATCAACAGATACTACAGGAAATGGACCACAAATGTTTGTATGGATTAATTACAAATTCCCGCACTTCATATGACACCCTTTCTTAATTTTCTTAATCTATGCATTCTTCTGAACCCTAAAAATGCAAATGAGGAAGAAGCGATTGTGAAATCTATTATTCAATTCTCCCCCTCAAAATATGGCTTATTAAGCGACAATGCCATAATTTCGAAAACATTTTGGAATCAATTCTCTTACTCTTACTCTGATGTGAGGAAAACTGATTGTCGCTTACAACACCATTTAAGGAAACCTATGCATTTTTTTTATGGTGATCTTTGTCTAACCAAAAGTAGCACTGATCTTTCTCTAATTTCACATTCTTACGTTAAGGACGGCGTTCTAGAGCCTTACCCTCATCTTTATCATGGTGAGAAGAACCATGATACTTAAAAGATTGCTTATAAGAATAATTCTTCTTAGCCTTACCTTTTCCCTTCACGTAATTAATAGCATCATTACCATGAAGGGACTTAATCCTCTTTCCTCCTGAACACACATAGCCATGAGTTTTTCTATGTTCCATAGTTCAGGTTGAGAGTCATAGTTGATGACAAAAGTCTCAAATTCTTTTGGAAGTGAGGCAATGATGAGATGCACAATGAACTCATCTTTGATTCCCAAATCCATAGGCTTAAGCTTTGCAGCCATATTTGTCATCCTTAAAATGTGCTCTCGCTCACCACCTCCATAATACTTTCAGTAAGAAGTCTCTTGCTAAGAGTACTTTTTGTTGTCTTAGAGGAACCAGTAAACTGATTCTTAATCTTTTGGAGGTACTCAGTGGCAGTCTCACATTGAGGGATTGCTCCCCATATAATTTTAGTGATAGTGCCCTTAATAATCATCAAACATTTCCTGTTTGATTGTTTCCACTTAACTTTGGCTATGTAACAAGCCAATAGCTCATTAGTATAGTCCTTTGTCCTCACAGCAAAGGCATCCTGAGTTTCATCAACTTTTCTTACTAGAGCCACCGGCTCAACTGAATATGGAGTTGTGACAGCCAAGTCCATCTCGGAGACTGCCAAAACAATCTCCCACTTTTCTCTCCATCTCCCATAATTGCTTACATTGAGTGGATCAATGAAAGCGGTGAAACTCAATGTTGAATTCTCATTGGAAGAAACTTCTTAATCAAAAATGAGATCATGAGTGAATGCATATATATTAATCATAAGATAATGTTAAGTTTTATCTTTCACTTTGGTTACTTGACCAAAACTCAACATTGGAGAATAACTGAAAAGCAACATAGTAATTTATCTTTCACTTTGGTTACTCGACTAAATTACTATGTTCTTATAAGAGAATGTCATAATGCCTTTCGATTTGGTTACTCGGGCAATAATTACATTAAAAATTTATATTGGAGAACAACTGAAATACATAGTAATTTATCTTTCGCTTTGGTTACTCGACCAAATTACTATGCACTTAACAAGAAAATGTCATTAATACCTTTCGCTTTGGTTACTCGGCCAATAATGAAATAATATTGCTTAAAAACATGGCAATTCTATTTCTTGCTTTGGTTACTCAATAGAATTTCATGCAACTTAAAATGACATAGCAATTTATCTTTCGCTTTTGTTACTCGACCAAATTGCTATGGCAATATAAACTTAATTCACCGCAAAAGCTTAATTAAATAAGCAAACTTAATTGTATAGCCTAGACTAGTCCGCACATGGCCAGACTAGTCCGAACTCTTACAGTATGGTTTTCGGACTAGTCTGGTCCATACACCGGACATGTCCGAACATAAAACAGAACCATGGGCGGACAAGTCCGGTCCATAGGACGGACAAGTCTGGTACTGTTCCAGAACATTTGATCCATTCTTTATTGAACTCTTTGAGTTTGGTTCGTACTATTCATGACTAGTCCGGCCAACCCCAGAAAAGTTTCATATAAAAAAACGGAAAATGCTGAAATACCCAAAAGGAAGTCTTAATCTTGCCATCTTACAAAATCAACTTATTTTTCACAATGGATTTCAACCCAAAGTTCTTAATAGGTTTTCAATCAGATGAACGCGTCGAAACACCCTGATCAGGAAAACCTGACCACTTTATTGTGGCATACCGGACTAGTCCGGCCCACAGACCAGACGAGTCCGGACCTTCAAAACTTACAGCAGCAAACTTTAATAAAAAATCAATTTGAAATGATTAGTGGTCTAAACGGCTCTGATACCAATGTTAGAATCAAAAGGGAGCCCAAAGATCAAATAGCCACTAAATCATCTCGAATTGTATAGGAGAAAATTTAATACAAGATCAACATCAAGTGCTATCTCTCAAATAGCACAAAAACACTACTAATACCTTCTCTTCCATCTTTGTTGTTGCTTGACGATGCGGCCATCGAGTCAAGAAGGCGAGGCCGCAAGAAGAACAACGACGGGAGGCGTTTCCTCTTGTTCTTCTCTTAGTATTTCGATGAGAATCTATGAGAATTGAGAGAGTTTTTTTGTCTAATGTGTATTCACATGCCACATAGAATCATACACATAACTCTCTCCTTATATATGTCCCTGATCGGGGGACTTAACTGTCTCCAAGGGTGGGATGTGTCCTTTCAATTAGAACACATGTCATTTTCGAGTTCAAACCGACATTAACTGAAAAGACCGAACTACGTTCAGGGTCCGAACTAGTCCGATAGTTTCTCAGAAACTTTCAGACTAGTTTGGTCTTATATCGGACTAGTCCAAACCGGACTAGTCCGTTAGTGCTAACAGTGGATACAATAGAATGAATACTCAAGTGGTGTGTGTGTGTGTGTGTGTGTGAAGTGAGGGTAGGGGGTCCTATTTATAGGTGGAGAACAGTCGGTTCCTGTGAAAACCCAATTCTCGAGTTTTCAATCTTGACCCTATCTATTGAAATCACATGAGGCAAGAGGTTCAACTATACATGAGGCATGATAATTATCGAGGTTGGGTTTATGTTCCAAGCTCATAGAAATGGACTACAAATCAAAGATTATGTACAGAGGATTCAAATTTTGTACACAAATAAGTACCAAACAAATCAAATGTGTTACTGTTCTGAACTTCAGTATTTTGCAGCATTCAAACATGAAATCTGAGGGCACCATTGGATTCCTCATGTTCTAATTAGTGGGTCCACCAAGTTTGAGAGTTTTTGGAGTTGTTTTCCATTTTCAAACTAATTTTCATGTTTCAGTGAGGGGAGGGTTATGACATGTGGCCCCCACCCGTCAGGGGTCCCACAACACGTGCCAGGTGCATTCCTTCCTCTCTAGTAGCGCCACGAACGCTCGGCCGCCTCTGCCTTATTGCCTTGGGGCGAGCTGTTACCGCAAGCAAGGCTTTTAATGCGACCATATCCTTCTACCTCCCCCATTCTATCTGCTCACACGGTGAAACTCTGAACCTGTACTCCTTTTCAGCTCCACAATCGACCTCACCTCACCGGTCACTGTTCATCGCCGTTCCCGCTGATTGCTTCGTTGTTTCATCGAGCCATCAACATCAAAGATCATCCCAAGTGCATTCTCTATCCTTTGCACCGATCGTTTCGTCGAGTTTGTGGCTGAACGTGGCTTGTTTTGCAGCATCATCGCCGGCCATCCTCGGAGCCGCTGTGAACATCTTCGCGTTCCAGACAAACCAATTCTTCCCTCTTCTTTTTGACCACGATGCAAGGTTCGCCTTCATCCTCCGAGCATGTTTGGCAAGTTATTCACCCAGGTTTCACCTTAGTTTGGCCGAGCGCCATGGAGTTCATGGCGTTGGGTTGCAAAATTCTGAGGAAAAAGATGAGCAATTCGGTTTCTACGGTAGTTCTTGCTTCAATTCAATGAGATCTTGCGATCCTCTGACCATTGCGCATCCGCAGAAGCAATAAATAGGAACATCCATGGTCATGTTGCGATTTTAGGGCGGATTTCGTGGCCGCCGGCCCCAAACCCTAGGTCGTCGGTGTATTCACGATTTCCATCGTTTTACTTCCAATTGGACTGCCATTCCTTGTGTACCATGTTCCCCTGGTGCTCCTCGGCCTTGTGGCATATCGAATTAGGGTTTGGTGGATGTTGTTCATACCAGCATTTATGGTGGCTGCCGCCCTCCACCATGGAAGTCCCTATATAGGCATGACTGAGACCCATTGAGTTTTCCAACAAGATTGTCATCCTCCTAGTGTTCTTTTTCCTCAATTTCCATGGACTTGGATGCTATTCCGGCGAGGGGAAGGTTGGGCACCGTCCTTTTTCTCTGGTTTCCACGGCCAGGTCTGGAGCAAGGCTGGAAGTTGAAGAAGGGTGCTGGGACCCAGCTGTCAAAGAGATGACCAGAGAGAGATGCAGTAGGGGCCCAACTGTCAGTTTAAGTGAGAGAGAGAGTGCCTTGGTCCCTATTGTCAGTAATTAGTGTATTGCCTGGCGGGATTCAAATCGAGTGTGTCCCAAATGCCAGCCCTTTGCCCATTTCATTTGCATGAAAAAAAATTGCAGAACCATCTCCAACCTTTGAAATTCCATATCTCCCTGTAGACAACTTCAAAAATTACCAAACAAATTTTGCTAGAATCCCCTCATCAGTGTGTATGATTCAGAAAGTTAAGGTTCCTTGCATGAAAGTCAGTATATCTATGGGGACCGGGGTCCACACGTTCTAGAATCGCATTGGATGGTGCCGTGCGATGCGGCACCCAACAGCACAAAAGAAAAGCCATACAAAATAACCAACACAAATATTTCATTTCACAAGAGGATTCGCTTTTACAACATAATATGCAACGCAACGGAATATTACATACTCACACTCTCAACTAACTATGCACAAGAGAAGCTGTTCATGCCTGCGGACGCTTCTCACTAGCAACATGAAGCATCGAGGCAGCGGCAAGGTTTCCGTGAGAGATACATCTCAAAAAGCTCGAGGTCTCACGGACAACCACAACATAAGCGGTTATAATACCTACAAAAACCACAATAGAGCAACCGTGAGCTTGACGCTCAGCAAGACTTAACCGTCTCACCTTAGGCATGAAACTCTACATGCTGGAAACTCAAAATAGCGGAAGCTGAATTTGCATAAAGGACACGCCTACAAGTGAATCCTTACTTTAATTTTTAGCATCAAGTTAATGCTTCATATAGAGTAAATTTAGTTTGCACTACAGCTACTGCATAGAAGTTTGCAATACAATTATATATCACAAAATATCAAATTCCAATAAACCATGTTCACTTCTTACTACGTCAAGACTCAGTGTCCAAGTATGCTTCAAATAACCGCGAGCGACGGTGACTGCAATCAGTAGACACCCAGACTGCACAACATGTACACCCATACTCAAAGTTGCGACAACACACTCCACTGATGTCGCATGCAGCCACCTTTCCCAAGATTCAACTACATCAAAATAGTTTGATCGACCTGAACCGCTAGCTCCCTCAAGATGCACCTCCGCTCTGAGATGTTCATGAGCGAGTTGACTTCCACTATACTAACAACCGATATCTTAAGCCGGTTGAAAAGGTTCCAACATAGGATCCTCAAGGTACATCGGTTTGCTGGGTCTCATATAGCCAGTATGCATCTGGTACTGTTCTAAGTTGTCCAATAAGGCCGGACACGAGACGGACCTAAATCAACACAGGCAGGACTACGCACCCAGGACAGTGTCCTGCTACATCCTACGCTCATGTCCCGTCTCCAATTATTAAAGTGAATCCTCACAATTCAACTCATAATCCCAATTCGGTGATAAACCAAATGCTAGTCTCACGAGTAGTGTTAAACCACTCGACTTCTACCGAGTCATTCACTAAACAATTAAGCATTGCATATAGAAACGTGGAGTATTAATCTATCCAAACATCTCAGGGATAATCTGGCCATGCAATTGGGTTTCATTGCACAAGACCTAATGCACAATACATCTCATCCATATAGTGTAGAGAAAACAAAACTTTGCAAGATTTCTTAAATGCAAACTAGGGCATGCCTTTCGGTTGAGTGTAAATGTCAGTGACGATCAGTTAGTAGACTCCGTCGAGAAATCAAGCCACAGCAGAACTGATCTAGAAATCCTCTCCTCCAATTCGTGCTTCTCGTCCACCTTCATCACGATCACTATCGTCATAAATATGCATCAAATAAAAGAAAGTAATTTAGCAAAGTAACAACTGAAGTTGATAATAACTCAAGAAGGATTAATACTAAGTAGGACTGAAAGTTCTGTTGCTGGAATGCACAGCAACAGAGAGGAAACAAGATGAAATTAGACAATAGGAATATGAAGTGATATAGATATTGTTTTTGACATAGAGATGTGATCTCAAATTCTACAGGTTCAACAGATCCCCTGAGCCTGTGAAATTTACAGTGAGTTCATATGATCAAGGAGGAATAACCAGGTATGTTTCAGATACAGTAATGGAATATATTGGTCTACAAAATTTCTTAAGTGTTTAGCCTTCTCTGAATTTTCATGGCCAAACATAGGCTTTGGCACAGGTCAAAATGGGTTTTCTGGATATAGGGTTCATATAGAGTCCAACACAATTAGTTTGACATTTTTATAACCATTCTAGAGGGAGATATCCATTTTACAAGTTCCTCAAATTTTCTGAATAAGTCTCTATTGTTTTTCCTATTTTTCTGGACATAGAAGAATGAATACATATTTGATGCAGTAAATTAAGTCAAATGGTTCTGAAATTTTTACTGGAGATCAATGATATTCAAAGGAAGAACGTGGCCAAGTTTGAGAATTTTCCATAAAAGGAATCACCTAGTTTAAATTCCCAATGGTTTAATTGTGGGAATTATTAGGGAAGAACCAGGGACTTTCATAGCAAATAATTTGTACCAATGCAAAGTACTTGCCATGGGGAATCCAACAAAATTTATTTCACAATTTTTAGGCATCCCTACAGGGAATGGTGAATTTCTAATGTTTCTCTAATTTCTGCAATTGTTTTTCTATTGTAAAATGGTTTACCCGTTGACCAGTGGGCCCAACCATTTAAAATTGAACATTGGGGTTGAAGCAACACGTTGGTCCACAAAGTATTTTGGCAGCCACTCTGGATCCTAGCCACAAATCGATCAGGAAGGGGAGAAAGAGGCTGCCCCACCACCTGAGTATTTTTCAAGCTTGGGTCTGTGGCGACCTGGGCAGCGCCCTACGCCGGCACATGGTGGCTGCTTGCAGGCGGCAGCCTTCCTTGGTCCAAGCCTCGCCACATGGGGTCTTTCCTACTCACCTTTCCACGCGGAACACGCAGGGGGGTGTCGGTGAGGGCCAGCAACGGCCGTAGAGACTAGACTGACAGCGGTGGTGGCATGGACCTTGCCGCTGAGGTCTACCAGGCAATAAGAGGGGTTCAAAGCTCGGGAATTAGTCTTTCCGCATCAGGGAGGCTTGAGCAATCATGTTTTGGACTTCAATTGGGTTGTTATCAACCGGAACATTTTCTCCTCGGTGGAGCTAGGGTTTCATGGCCGCCGTGTGGGAAAAATGGGTTCCTGGTGCCTAACCTCAATTATTTTTTATTCTAATTGAAGTGGAAGGTTTGTGGAAAGCCAATGTAAAATCCCACATTTGAAAAAGAATAAGAATGCAAAAATATGTACTTGAAAACTTTTAAAAATAGAATTAGGAAGTCAAACTCAAAGGGACCAGGCTAATTAATACATGATTCCCAAAGATATAGACTTTTAAAACTTTGTAAATAGTTTGGCAACATGATTAGTGTATGAGTGGAATTAAGTAAATAAGTACAAAAATAAGGAAGTCCCAAAAATATCAATGCAAAAAATCAAATTAAAGTTTAAATTTAAGCTTCAGTCAAAAGTTAAAGACATTTCTAGAGCATTTTTATTTAAATTAAATGCGCGTAAGTGACATAATTAAAAATACTTCACTTAAGTTTTAACAAGCTAATGTGTGTGTGTGTGTGTGTGTATATATATATATATATATATATATATATATATATATATATATATATATATATATATATATATATATATATATATATATATATATAACGTGTGAAAGCATCTAGGCCCCCATGAGGTTTGGTTTCGGTGATTAATGATAACTATTGGATTTTACTAATGAATTTGTGGATGCAAGGTCTCCCATATCACTCAATCAAACGAAATTTATATGAACATCAATATCAACTACTAATCATTGGAGACCCATATACAATCACTTTATGAGATCAAATCAATGATATGATGATAAGAAGTAAAAGCTCTTATGTCAAAGTCATTCAACCACAATTGATGACACTTAATGCTTGACAACCATCAGAAGTACATTTCCAACAAATGTCTAAGAGGTCAATCGAGCAAATTTCAAAAGAATCACTTAGAAAAAACTCGAAGCTAACAAAATCAACTCACCGGATCAACCGATGTTTCTAGAGAACAACACATCGATCGAGTTAGTTCAGCTGAAGAAGAAGACCTCAGAACAAAGCACTCACCGGATCATCCGATGTTAAGGGATAAGCTACGTCGGTCCATCAGTACAGTATGCAATATCCTTGGACCAAGTGTAGCACCAGATCATCCGATGTACAGAAATATACACATCGATGAATCACTCCAGTAAGCATCAAGTTTGAGCCAATTCTGGAGGAAGAGCCACCGGATCATCCGATGAGAAGACAAGTGCAACATCGGTCTAACAACGGTCATATCTGACACAGTGACGTCAGCTAAAGTGAACTTGACCGATGATAACTGAAGGGGAGACATCAGATCATCCGGTGTTCGCAGAAAAGTTCTGTCAGCCTACTTTTTCCAACGGCTATTTCGTGGAGGCTGGCTATTTATACCCCTTCAACCTATCAAATCGACAAGTCTTGATCACCAAACATAATCTACACATCCACAAGCATTCAAGACAAAGAGCCATCACTTCTACATCATTTTGATCACTTACACACCAAGAGATAGACTAGAACTAGCTAGAGAGAGAGCTTGTGTGCCTCCATTCTTGGTGAGTGGAATCTCTAGGGTAGTGAGAGCCTTAAGGGAGTGTCCCTTGGTGTTTGTAACTGAGAGAGACTTCCGGAGCTTGCCAAGAGGATTTTGGAAGCCCGGAGGATTCAAAGTGTACAAGGCTTGAGCTCCACCTTGCCGAGGTTGGCAAATGGAGAAGAATAGTGAAGATCCCTAGTCTCGGTGACTTGGGTGTGGCTATACCCTTTGGTGGGTGCCACAACGTGGATGTAGGAAGATCTTGACGATCTTGCCCAACCACGGGATAAATCCTCGTGTCTCCTCGGGAGTTTGCATCCTCTTCCTCTCCCTTACACTTATGCATTTTATATACCTCAAAGTTGCTATTTACTTGAATGCATAGGTAGTTTGCGTAGGGAATTGGGCTTTTAGGAATTAAGTTTTATTGCTTTGATTTTTGAAAAGAAGCCCAATTCACCCCCCCCCCCTCTTGGGCATTCGATCCTTACAATTGGTATCAGAGCAAGGTTGCTCATAGGATCATTCTAGCTTCACCGCTAGAGAGCTAAAATGGCCAAGGTTGGGGGTTCGGTTCCTATCTTCGAGGGCAAGAACTTTGCCTATTGGAAAGCACGCATGCGTGCTTATCTAGAGGCTATTGCTCCCAAAGTATGGGAAGCGACCCACGTGGGGTTTTGTGAGCACAATTATATTGGTGATCAAATTAAATGGGATGCTAAAGCTAGGAATGCAATTTATGAATGCATTAGTCAAGATGTTTTTGCTAGGATTGCTAGCAAAGAGAAAGCTTGTGAAATTTGGGCTTGCTTGATAGAAATTCATGAGGGTTCTTCTCGTGTCAAAGAACTAAAATATCATATGCTTAAAGCCAAATATGATGAGTTCAAAATGTTACCTCATGAAAATGTCAATGAAATGTTTTCTCGCTTAAATGTGCTTATTGAAGAAATTAATGCTCTTGACATTGCTTCTCTTGGCAAGGGAATCATCAACCACAAGATCCTCATGCTCCTTCCCAAGCCAAAGTACAACATCATCAACTTCATGCTTCAAAAGGAGTCTCTTGACCACATTGAAGTTTCAGTGCTCATTGGAGAAATTCACGCTCATTAGATGAGTGTACATGGGATGATGGAGCAATCATCTTCAAAAACAATTGCTCTAAAGGCCTCCACCAAGAAAACAAGCCTCAAGAAGAAGGTGGTTGAGCCTAGCTCAAGTGAAGAAGAGCAAGCATCAAGTGAAGATGATGATGATGAGCTTGCATTGATGATGAGAAAGTTCTCGTGCTTGAACTCCAAGATTACTAAGAAGGGATACACATTTGATCCCAAGAAGAAAATGTTTCTACCAAGGAGAGATGATCACAAGACTTGCTACAATTGTGGTGATCAAGGCCACATCTCCTATGATTGTCCAAAACCGGACAAAAGAAGAGAGAACCACAAGAGCAAGCATCGCAAGCTTGAAGATAGTGAAGATGATGAAGAAGAGGCCAAACCCAAACCAAGATCCTTTGGGAAGAGGAAACATAATAAGGGCAAGAAGACAAGACTCTTCCCAAAGAAGAGAAATGGCCCACAAAAGGTGTTCATGTGTGAGGCAAATGAATGGGTCACCGACGAAGAAACAAGTGGTGAAGAGAGTGAAGTGGAAGAAGAAAGTTTGGCCGGCCTCGCCATTGCCAACAATGATGACTCACCTCTTCATCCACCGCCCATGTGCCTCATGGCGAAAGGTAACACCAAGGTGAACTACAAAGCCAGAGGAAAGCATTGGGTACTCGATAGCGGGTGCACCCAACATATGACCGACAATGATGGTATGTTCACCACCATAGAAAACCCCGGCAATCATGAACAAGTCACCTTTGGTGATAACTCTAAGGGAAAGGTAATTGGGTTAGGTAAAATTGCTATTTCAAATGACTTATCTATTTCTAATGTTTTGTATGTTAAGTCACTTAGTTTTAATTTACTTTATATTACACAACTATGTGATCTTGGACTAACATGCACATTTAGCAAAAATGATGTTGTTGTGAGTAGTGAAACAAGCCAAAACATAGTCTTCAAAGGATTTCGGCATGGACACCTCTACCTAGTAGACTTCTCCAACAAGAATGCTAGCTTGACCACTTGTCTCTTCACTAAGACAAGCTTGGGTTGGCTATGGCACCGACGCATAGCGCACATAGGGATGAGCAAACTCAAGAAGTCATTCAAGCTTGGGATGGTGACCGGCGTGAAGGATGTTACATTTGAGAAGAACAAGCTTTGTAGCGCTTATCAAGCCGGGAAGCAAGTTGCTTCACACCACCCGATGAAGACAATGGTGTCAACCTCCAAGCCACTTGAACTACTCCACATGGACCTCTTCGGACCGTCCACATATCAAAGCCTTGGCGGTAACCTCTATTGGCTTGTTATAGTAGATGACTACTCTCGCTATGCATGGACTTTATTTATAGGTGACAAGAGTGAAACTCCGGAAGTGTTCAAGACCTTTGCCAACCGCGCTCAAAGGGAATTTCAACTTCCCATCATCAAGGTCCGAAGTGACAACGACACCGAATTCAAGAACTACAACATTGGGGAGTGGTGTGACCGTGAAGGTGTGAAGCATGAGTTTTCGACCACATACACCCCTCAACAAAACGGTGTCGTTGAGAGGAAGAACAAGACTCTCATCACTCTTGCACGAGCAATGCTTGATGACTACGGCACGTCGGAGAAGTTTTGGGCCGAAGCAATCAACACGGCGTGCCATGCCGCAAATAGGGTCTACCTACATCGACTACTTCAAAGACCCCGTACGAGCTTCTCATTGGGAGAAATCCCAACATCTCCTACTTTCGAGTCTTTGGATGCAAGTGCTACATCTACCGCAAGAAAAGGCTCGGTAAGTTTGAAAGAAGATGTGATGTTGGTATATTCCTTGGTTATGCATCAAACTCAAAAGCATATCGAGTATTCAACCAAACCTCTGGTTTAGTTGAGGAAAGTTGTGATGTTGAGTTTGATGAGACTAATGGCTCCCAAGAGGAGAGTTTTGGTCATGATGAAATAGATGATGAGCCTCTACGAGAAGCCATGAAGAACATGACCATTGGAGACATCAAGCCTGAAGTTGAGGAGAGCCATGATCAAGGGGGAGCTTCAAGTTCCAACAACAACACCTCTATGGCACCTCAAGATGACGAAGAAGAGAAGGATGATCCATTGCTGACTCAAGACTCACAAGCCCAACAACATCAAGAAGAAGAAGAAGTCCATGATCAAGTCCAACCACAAGAGGAGCAACACGCATCACCATCGCCAAGTGCTTCACAACCACTTATGAGGCATGGACGCATCTCCAAGGCGCATCCGATGGACCAAATCATTGGAAGTACACGTTCTCACCATTTCGCTTCATTTTGTGAGCACTACTCGTTTGTTTCATGTGTAGAACCCACTCACATTGAGGAAGCACTTCAAGACCCAAATTGGGTGATGGCCATGCAAGAAGAACTCAACAACTTCATCCGCAATGAAGTTTGGGTGTTGGAGGAGCGACCCAAGGACAAGAACGTCATCGGAACAAAGTGGGTGTACCGCAACAAACAAGACGAGAATGGCGTTGTGGTCCGCAACAAGGCAAGAATTTTGGCCAAAGGGTTCTCGCAAGTTGAAGGACTTGACTTTGGGGAGAAATTTGCTCCGGTCGCCCGGCTAGAAGCCATCCGTATACTTCTTGCCTTTGCATCACATCACAATATTAGACTTTATCAAATGGATGTGAAAAGTGCCTTTCTTAATGGTTACATTAACGAGCTTGTTTATGTTGAACAACCTCCCGGGTTTGAAGATCCGAGGAATCCTAATCATGTGTATAGGTTGCACAAGGCGCTCTACGGGCTCAAGCAAGCACCTAGGGCGTGGTATGAACGACTACGGGATTTCTTGATCATGCAAGGATTCAAGATCGGGAGGGTGGACACTACACTCTTCACCAAAGACATCAACGGAGATTTGTTTATTTGTCAAATTTATGTTGATGATATTATTTTTGGTTCAACTAACAAAGCTTTTAGTCATGAGTTTGGCAAAATGATGTCTAGGGAATTCGAGATGTCAATGATTGGAGAGCTCAACTTCTTCCTTGGATTTCAAATCAAGCAACTTCAAGAGGGGACCGTCGTCTATCAAGAGAAGTACACCAAGGACCTCTTGAAGAAATTTGAGATGAGAGATTGTAGCTCAAGAAGCACTCCAATGGCAACAAATTGTCATCTCGACGCGGAAAAGGACGGTAAACCTATTAACCAATCTAACTACCGTTCTATGATTGGTTCATTGCTTTATCTTACCACATCTAGGCCCGATATAATGTTTAGTGTATGCTTGTGTGCTCTCTTTCAAGCGGCACCTAAAGAATCGCATAGGAAGGCGGTCTTTAGGATACTTAGGTATCTTAAGCATACCCCTAGTGTGGGCTTGTGGTACCCTAAAGATGCAAAATTCCACCTCTTGGGATACTCGGATTCGGACTTTGCCGGATGCCGCGTGGATCGCAAGAGTACCTCCGGTGGGTGCCACTTGCTTGGGCGTTCCCTAGTATCTTGGTCTAGCAAGAAGCAAAATTTTGTCGCCTTGTCCACGGCGGAAGCGGAATATATAGCGGCCGGTGCATGTTGTGCCCAAATTATTTATATGAAGCAAACCCTTTTGGTCTTTGGTATTAAACTTGGTTGTGTGCCTCTCCTTTGTGACAATGAAAGTGCGGTTAAGATAGCTAAAAACCCCGTTCAACACTCCCGCACTAAGCACATTGATATTCGCCATCATTTCTTGAGGGACCATGAAGCTAAGGGAGACATCTCTTTGCGAGGTGTTAGGTCCGAAGAACAATTGGCGGATATCTTCACTAAACCACTAGATGAGAAAACTTTTTCTAGGCTAAGAAGTGAATTAAATGTGCTAGATGCAACGAACGTCATGTAAGAATGCATCTCATATAGGTCTTGCCTAACTCTCAAAAGATAGGGGTGAGAAAGGGTTAGCTTGGGATGGAGGTTCTTTTGGGTTTTCCCAAGGCTTGGAGAGTGGCTCTCCCTGAAGAAGCCTTTGAAAGGTTCAAATTTGGCAAGATAGATTTATTTTATGCATTGCATTATGCCTGCCATATAGACTTGTAATTTCTTGCATTATAAGATGTTTGGCATTGCATACGGTAGATTGTCACAAAGGGGAACCCACCTCATGAGAAAGAGACTTGTTTGAAATGCAATATCTCAACTCATATGAGGTGGAAAGAACAAAATGTTAGGTGCGTTGATGCCTAGAGGAACATGCTCTAAAGAGATAGAAGTCTTCATACTCTAGCTCACAAAGCATGGGCCTTACATTTTATTTGGATGATTTCCTTCCTATTTTCTTTGGTGTTCTATATGCTTTAAGGATTAGCCAAGTTATTGGCAAATTAGTGTTTTTGAGGGGTAAGGGGTTGCCCAAAAAGTCCTAAGTCATGTGTTTCTTATTGCTTGTTTGTTTGGTCAAAGGACATATATGGGATGTTGCTGTTTTATAGTCATCGGATTATCCGATGCTTAGGTCAGACCATCATCGGATCAGTTGGTGTTCAAAAGCCAAGAGTCACTTCAGTCAAGTGTGACAAATCAACCGACGAGTTCATTCTAAAAAACATCGGTCGATCCGATGTTCACACTTCTGGAACTATGCTGAATTCCACCGATGTTAATCCCTTCCACGTCGGACCATCCAGTGTCAACAGCACCTTTTTGAATACCCTTACTGTGCCATTCGACCGATGCTTCCAACGTTTAACGTCGGTCCATCCGGTGTTAAATTTTCGGCTAGGATTTGGGACACACTATTTAAACGCCGCCTCGCCTCCCTCTTTCTCTCTCCCCGACCCCGACGCGCGCCTCATCTTCCACCGCCGCCGTCTCTCTCACCCTGTGCCACCGCCGTCTCCGGCCGCCGCCGCCTCCGGCCGCCGCTGCCGCCTTCCGGCCGCGCCGCACCACAACAGCAGCCACCGCTGCACCACCGCAGCCGCCGCCGCCACTCTCCTCCACCGCCGCAGCCAAACGCCACCGACCGTTGCTCGTGCACCACCACCGCCGACGCCCCCAGCAGCCACACCACCACCCTCTCCACCATCGTCATGGTGCCTCCCTCAACGGTCAATGTCTCGTCGCTGTTAGGGTTTTCGGCCGCGTCGATCATCGTGTCGTGCGCTTGACGTCGTTGCGCCTCATCGCAATGGCTCGTGACAAGAAAAACAAGGGCAAGGCCATTGTGGAGCCGGCCGCAAAGAAGCAGAAGCTCTCGAAGGAGGAGAAGAAGGTGTTGATGGCCGCTCGCGTCGCCGAGGAGCGAGAGCATGGCCGAGGAGGATCATTGAGGATCCGCGAGGCTCGTCCGAGGCAGCCTCCTGTGATAGATGAGTCCTAGGCAGAAGAAGAGCCGGAAGTGCCACTCGTTCGTCGGCGATCAGCCAAAACCCGTGGGGGCCATCCCGCGGTAGCACCACGTCCGAGATCGACTGCTGCCGATCGTCGTGAGGACACGGAGGCCCAGAGAGCCATCTACAAGATGACACCAATGTCCGTGTTGGTGAAGGTGTCCGGTTGACTGATTACCGGAAGATGAAGGCCAAGCAGCTAAGAAGACTCAGATGGAGTGTTCTGCTTGAGGAGTGGTACCCGCAGCCCAAAGAGGCTCTTGTGGACAGTCGTTTTTGGACCGTGACACAGGCGTCTCTATACGAGACCTATAGACGCCGAGGCCACAAGCTATTCCAACACAACTTTCTGGATTGGGATCAGCTCGCCCTGGCAGTAGAGACAGAGATACGCCCCTTCTTTGCAAGGTACAGAGGGCTTGTGGAGCTGGTGTCCTACGAGAGGAGTGCCTACGTGGAGGACTGGGTCCGCGTATTCTACGCCACCCTCTACATCTCTGAGGGCCGTAGGTCTATAGACTTCATGTTCATGGGCCGGCACTATCACTTGACGAGGCAGACGTTGGCACAGCTACTAGGAGTGGACCTGCACGACACTTGCATGCATGAGAGGGTATATGGACATGCAGACCCGCCGAGGAGGCCGCTCACTGGAGGAGTGGCACCACCACTGGAGGAGATCCGCTCTTTGTTTGGACCATCCTTCTCTCCAGACCAGCCGAGGGTACCGGCACTACTGACTCCAGCTGCGTGCACAGTGCATCTTGCCTTGTGCCGCACTCTCCTACCAAGGTCCGGATACCTAGAGGGGTTCACCAGCCTGCAGCAGACCCTCCTGTTCTACATCATGAACGGGATGGAGTTCGATATAGTGGACATCCCCATATGAGAGATGGAGGACGTGATCATTGATGGAGTGGGCATGATGAGGCAGCTTGTGTTTGGACACTAGATCAGCTACCTGCTCTCCATGATGGTTCCTGAGGAGTCCGCCGTGCATGACCGTCTCACTGACGAGAGTGTCACACGGTTCAGCCACTACCGAGCTCCAGCTCCTGGAGACCGCCGCCTTGGCCGTCCAGTCGAGCGTCAGGTCCGTGCTCGGCTATCCGAGGAGGATTGGTCTGACCTGGAGAAGGAGGATGAGAGGCTGGTCGAGGCAGAGGCTCAGGGTGAGGACCTGCAGCATATATGGTCCGAGAGCGACACTGATGACAGTGTTGAGGAGTACTTTCCACCTCCTCCCTCACCCAGGAAGCACGACGCGGAGGCTGGAGGCTCGACAGTGCCACCCCCTACTCCACCTCCCGTCCCAGAGGCACAGGTCTCTCAGCTGTCAGAGCTCACCTCACTCCTGCAGTAGATGGTTGAGCAGCAGCGCCTGGACCGGTAGCTGAGCAGGCCCGAGCTGAGCAGGCAGCGCGCCTTTTGGAGCTCCAGCAGCAGCAGCAGGAGATGCAGCGCCAGATCGCCCGTGAGAGGCGAGAGGACACAGACCGGCTGACGGGGCTAATCGACCAGATGCACCAGTGCTCCCTCGACCAGCAGTAGCAGACGCAGCAGGTGATGATGGGCATCCTGGGGTTGATCACCAACCTCTACACCCAGACCGGGATTGCCCTGCCATCGCAGCTGCCAGGCGTTGCTCCACCACCACCTGTCCATGTTCCAGCTGCAGCTCCGGTGCCGACCACGCCGATCCTGTCGATCAGCATGTCTCCACTGCTGGCTCCAGGTGCACCGATCCACTCTCCACTGCCGGCTACGACGCTGTTCCTGCAGACGTCGGCATCCATCGTCAGTGCCCCCTTGCCAGCAGCTACTACTCAGCAGGCACCGACGGCGGCTCCTACGGCTCCGACAGCTCCTTCCACCTCTACTCCAGGCAGCAGCTCCAACGACAGCACTCTCGACTGTGACCAGTTCATCATCGCTCCTAGCACTCAGGGCTCATAGGTACTCGGATCCCTTTTTGGTGTCTTGATGCAAAAGGGGGAGAAGAGTTAGAGGAGAGTCAGGGGGAGGATAGCTTAGTCTCAGGGGGAGTATCCTAGCTGTAGGGGGGGGGGGGGGGGGGGTTTATCCTTATGAGTCTATTTATATCATCTTTTGTAATTTGATGTTTTTGCTACTCATTGAGCTTTTCGAGTTATTGATTGATTTTGAGCCTTCAAATTTTAAGTGTAATAATCTTGTATTCATTGCATATCCTCTTAAGTTTCGTACTATCAAATTCATTACTATTGTGCTTCAATTGTTGTGTTGTCATCAATCACCAAAAAGGGGGAGATTGAAAGCATCTAGGCCCCCATGAGGTATGATTTCGGTGATTATGACAACCATTGGATTTTACAAATGAATTTGTGGATGCAAGGTCTCCCATATCACTCAATCAAACGAAATTTATATGAACATCAATATCAACTACTAATCATTGGAGACCCATATACAATCACTTTATGAAATCAAATCAATGATATGAAGATAAGAAGTAAAAGCTCTTATGTCAAAGTCATTCAACCACAATTGATGACACTTAATGCTTGACAACCATCAGAAGTACATTTCCAACAAATGTCTAAGAGGTCAATCGAGCAAAGTTCAAAAGAATCACTTAGAAACAACTCGAAGCAAACAAAATCAACTCACCGGATCAACCGATGCTTCTAGAGAACAACACATCGGTCGAGTTGGTTCAGCTGAAGAAGAAGACCTCAGAACAAAGCACTCACCAGATCATCCGATGTTAAGGGCTAAGCTATGTCGGTCCATCAGTATAGTATGCAATATCCTTGGACCAAGTGTAGCACCGAATCATCAGAAATATACACATCGGTCAATCACTCCAGTAAGCATCAAGTTTGAGCCAAGTCTGGAGGAAGAGCCACCGGATCATCCGATGAGAAGACAAGTACAACATCGGTCTAACAACGGTCATATCTGACACAGTGACGTTAGCTAAAGTGAACTTGACCGATGATAACTGAAAGGGAGACATCGGATCATCCGGTGTTCGCAGAAAAGTTCTGTCAGCCTACTTTTTCCAACGGCTATTTCGTGGAGGCTGGCTATTTGTACCCCTTCAACCTGTGAAATCGACAAGTCTTGATCACCAAACATAATCTACACATACACAAGCATTCAAGACAAAGAGCCATCACTTCTACATCATTTAGATCACTTACACACCAAGAGATAGGCTAGAACTAGCTAGAGAGAGAGCTTGTGTGCCTCCATTCTTGGTGAGTGGAATATCTAGGGTAGTGAGAGCCTTAAGGGAGTGTCCCTTGGTGTTTGTAACTGAGAGAGACTTTCGGAGCTTGCCAAGAGGATTGTGGAAGCCTGGAGGATTCAAAGTGTACAAGGTTTGAGCTCCACCTTGCCGAGGTTGGCAAACGGAGAAGAATAGTGAAGATCCCTAGTCTCGGTGACTTGAGTGTGGCTATACCCTTTGGTGGGTGCCACAACGTGGATGTAGGAAGATCTTGACGATCTTGCCGAACCACGGGATAAATCCTCGTGTCTCCTCGGGAGTTTGCATCCTCTTCCTCTCCCTTACACTTATGCATTTTATATACCTCTAAGTTGCTATTTACTTGAATTCATAGGTATTTTGCGTAGGGAATTGGGCTTTTAGGAATTAAGTTTTATTGCTTTGATTTTTGAAAAGAATCCCAATTCACCCCCCCCCCCTCTTGGGCATTCGATCCTTACAACGTGTTAACTAATCAAGCTGAAAATTTAATCATGAAATCTCTTTGTTGGTTCAATGTTGAGAGTTTGAATTCAAACCAAAAATCAACTTTGCAAATATCTTAGGCAAGCATCCCATTGGCAACCACAAATATGATAATTAGTACTTAATCAATTGTACTTGAGAAGAACTTACAAACTTTAGGTTACATTATGAATATGCTTTGTAAAACTGAAAATCAAAGGAGGGGGACTTAAAACACAAATCATTTCAGCTTTGGTCAGGCAAGATCAATTTTGACTTTAAGGTGCAAAAAGAAAAGGATTTATCACTGCTAGTTTATTATTCAAATCTGGATCAGTTAAATAGCAAACTAAATTTCGCTATTTCATTCCTTTTATTCAAAATTGTCTACCTGCAAAGTTTGAGGATTTTTAGACTTTGTTTGCTATTTTATTTTGCACTTGAAAGATTGCTGCTGTTGGTGTGTGCTTGACACGCGGGCCCCACCTGCCACCTGGCCCCACCCGTCATCCTTATCAAGAATTGAGCACCAGGCATTTGTATTCAGCGTAAGGCATCTTGAGGGCTCCACCCGACCGCTACCCTCACACCGTGGCCCAATTCTCTTCTCTGCTCGATAGCTATCGTGACGAAGCTCTGTTCTCCTCCTCATTCCCGAGCAGCACCGCCGCCCATGCTCCAAGTTGCCGCCATCGCCTCAACCCTGAGCCCCCGTGTCATGGCCATGCTCTAGCACTTCACCGCGCCATGGCCGGTGCCGGCAGCGCGCGCCCCTCGCGCCTGCACGCACCGCACCCTCGCGGCGACCAGCTCGTGTCGTCCAGCTCGCCGGCGTCCTGTCGCCGGCCCTGGCCGCGCTAGCACCATAGCAGCGCCGATGGCCGTCTCTTCCCCAGCTCAAAGTCGCTCGTAGGCCATGGCCACCTTGTGCTTCGTGCCGCTTTCTTCCCCAGCGCCCAGCAGGTTGTCGGCCACTCCGCGTGCGCGAGTCACCGCGCGCAGCCGCCAACTTCATCCGTGTGATACCCCTGGCCGACGGTCGTCGTCCACGGCGTGAGCGACAGCGGTACCGGCGGCGAGCGACATGCGCGGTGGAACGAGGAAGAAGACGATGGCGTGGGATATTTCTGTTATCAGATTCGAATGCTGACTCAGTGTTTGTCGGTGCCTCTTATTTACAGACCCCTGGACTCTGCCAGTGGGCCATACAGACTCCACCACAGCCCCACACGTAAGCGACACACACACACACTAGTAATCCTGTTCTTATCTGCAGGTACTGCCGGCTCATCTTCTCCCAGTGTCGCCGAGTGCTCCGCCGAATCCTCCGCCATCACACCTCCCCCTCGGCCGAACCGTCTTGTCTCCAAGTCGCAACCTCCGGAAATGCCTCCCGCAAGACATACCAATGCTCCCAAGTCGACATCGGCGGCGAAGAAGAATCCCATTCGACCTTCACCTGAGGTATTGGCTTGTTCCCTTTCTTCACCATGCGCCCGTCAGCAATCCGAAGTGGCCTCAAGGAAGACTTGCTTAAATCTCCAATCTTTGGTAGATCTGCATACACAGGAGCATAGTTGGGGGTGAAATGTTTCAGTTGGGAAGTGTGGAAGACCGGGTGGATCTGAGCTCCCGGCAGCAACTCCAGGCGGTAAGCAGCTTTCCCAATCCTTTCTAGTACGCAATAGGGGCCAAAGTACTTGAAAGATAGTTTAGGGTACGGGCGATTCACCACCAAACTCTGGGCATAGGGTTGTAGCTTCAACAGCACCATTCCCCGACCGAAAATTCTCGATATGTACGATTTTTGTCCGCCTGTTGCTTCTGCCTGTTTTTCGCCACATTCAGATAATGTTTAACCAGATCCAGATGACGAGCGCGCTCCTCCTGGTACTCATCCAAAGTTTTATCCTTTGTACAGGGATGGACTGGGGCTTGCAAGATGTTAGGATCGTACCCATACACAACCTTGAAAGGAGAACAACCAATGGAGACATGATGATATGTGTTGTGCCAAAGTTCAGCAAGAGCCAACCACCTTTTCCAAGCAGATGGGAATCCTGCACTGCACACCTGAGATAAGTTTCTAAACTCTGATTGACCCTCTCAGATTGCCCGTCAGTTTGTGGATGGTATGCAGTAGATAGGAGTAACTGGACATTTAGGGTGGAGAACAGCTTCTTCCACACAATACTTGTAAAAATCCTATCTCTGTCAGACAACATAGATCTGGGTAATCCATGTAGTTTAATGACATTGTCTAGTAGGAGCTGAGCCACTTGCAGTACATTATAAGGATGCTTTAGTGGCAAAAAATGAGCATACTTTCAAAGTCTGTCCACCACAACCATTATAGTGTTATAACCCTCAGACTTAGGAAGACCTTCAATAAAGTCCATAGTTAGATCCTGCCAAAGTCCATCTGGAACTAGTAAGGGTTGTAAAAGTCCAGCAGGATGTATCCTCTCACTTTTGGCCTGTTTACATATTGCACATTGCTTGACAAAGTCCTCCACATCCGCCTTTAGACCCTTCCAAATGAAAGCCTTCTTCACTCTTTGATATGTTGCCTGTATGCCAGAATGACCCCCAACTGCACTATCATGACAGGCAGCTATCAACTTTGTTCTTGTGGCTGAATTCTCCCCAATCCATATCAACCCATGCTTCCTGATAATCCCTTGATGCAGAGAAAATCCATCCTCATTTTGGCTGACCAATGCCAATTTAGTCAATAATCTTGAGCAGCCTTATCAGTGACATAAGAGTTGATAACTTCCTGCACCCAAAGAGGCCTCACCACATCCACTGCAGTGACTACCATCAAAGGGTGTAACCTGATAAAGCATCAGCCACCATATTTTCTTTTCCCTTTCTGTAAACAATCTTGAAGTTCAACCCCATTACTTTAGCCATAGCCTTCTTTTGGAGATCAGAATGCAAATGCTGATCCTCCAGGAAACAGAGGCTGTGATGATCAGTTCTGATCAGAAATTCCCCTCTCTGCAGATACTTCCTTTAGTGATCTACAACTAGAATAAGTGCCAAAAACTCCTTTTCATAAATAGACCATTGCTTATGCTTTTCAGTCAGGCCTTTACTAAGATAAGCCACAGGTCTATCCAACTGCATCAGCACTGCACCCAAACCTAAATCACTTGCATCAGTCTCAACTATGAATGGTAATTCAAAATTAGGAAGAGCCAAGATAGGTGTAGTGCACATAGCTATCTTAAGAGCTTGGAAAGCCTTTTCAGCCTCAGCAGTCCATTCAAACTTCTTTTTCTTCAGCACAAAGGTTAATGGTTTGGCAATTCCTCCATACCCTCTAACAAATTTTTTATAGTAGCCAGCTAACCCCAAGAAAGCTCTTAAGTCAGTAAATGAATGAGGTGAAGGCCAGTGTCTCATCACCTCTGTCTTTGCTGGATCAGTTCTGACTCCTTCCCCAAAAATAATATGACCGAAATAAACCAACTCCTTTTTGGCAAACTGACATTTGGAGGGTTTTATATAAAACTGATGCATCCTCAATGTCTCAAGGACCATTTGCAAATGCCCAGTGTGCTCATGAAAACACTTTCTATAGACTAAGATATCATCTAGAAAGACTAAGACAAATTTTCTTAAGTAAGGAGCAAGAATAGAATTCATAGCACATTGAAAAGTAGCTAGAGCATTAGTAAGACCAAAAGTCATCACCTTAAATTGATAGTGGTCGAAATGAGTTTTGAAAGCTGTTTTAAAATTCTCCCCCTCCTTCATCCTCACTTGATGGTAATCAGCTCTCATATCCAGGCTAGAGAAATAGACAGCCCCAGCTAGCTCATCCAAAATCTCATCAATCAATGGCATAGGGAATCTGTTCTTGATGGTTAACTCATTCAATTTGCGGTAATCAACACAAAAATGCCAAGAGACATCCTTCTTTTGAACCAACAACACTGGTGATGCAAAAGGGCTCACACTATGTTCAATGAGACCAGCTTCCAGTAACTCAGCTACCTGTCTTTCAATTTCAGTTTTATGCAAAGGGGAGTATTGATAAGATCTTGAATTTAAAGGAATAGCTCTAGGTAGCAGAGAAATAACATGATCAAAGGCCTGGGTAGGGGCAACTCCTTGGGTTCTTTTAACACATCCTGATACTGGTCCAACAAAGTTTGTAAAGACTGATGATGTGATATATCCTCCTGCTTTACTCCCTCTTCCTCCTTCAGTTCTAATACTGCTAAGGCCCATATATCATTGCCAGCAATCATTTTTTCCAATTGAACTGAAGACAAAGGTCTCAGTTGCTGTGGGGCCTCCCTTTATCACCTTGTAACTGTACAATTTGACCCTGAGATTCAAACTCCAACGTTTTATGAATCCAATCACATTTCATGGGACTGTGAAGAGCCAACCAATCAAAACCCAATATTGCATCATAAGCTCCCAAGGAAAACATCCTCATATCAGAAGTGAATGTCACTCCATTACACCACCATTCCAGCCCAGGTATCATGCAGTCACTAGTGAGAGTGTCCCCATTAGCCACAGTGACTGATATAGGTGTACACCTCTGTCTCCTGAGCCCCAATTGATTCACAAAGGCAGTATTTATGAATGATGCAGAGCTGCTAGAGTCCACTAATATGAGAAACACCTTGTTTTGGACCATGGCTCGCAATCGAATACAGTCAGATCCATGTGTACCAGATACAGCATGTGCAAAGATGTGAAAACAATGATCTTCCATGGCCAACAACATCAAGATTTCATCTGAGAGAGGCATCTCCAACTCTTCAGTCGACAGAGTATGCAGCTGATGAGAGTTTCTCTTCGAACACCGTTGCTGATGTCCTGGTTCGTACTTCTCTCCACATGTAAAGCATAACCGATGAATTCTCCTGTATTCCCTCAATTGCCTCTCCTTACTCAGATCAATGGTTGGAGAACCCCCTGTTATCTCTACCTTCCCTCCTACTCCTTGTCTACTCCAGTTCTGCACCCTACCCCCTCTAGACCTACTTCCTTCCTGAATGTCCTTCTGCATCTTGGCCAACAGAACAGCTCTGTTAACCGTTGCAGGAGTCTGAAACTGTACAGGACTCCGCAACTCACTCTTCAGCCCCTTCATGATCCGAGTGACAAAGAAAACCTCATCCAATTCCAGATTATGCACAGAAGCAGCATATCTGGCCTTCTCAAACTCAGTGACATAATCCTCCAATGAGCCTGTGTGGTTCAGATGCAGTAGATGATGCATAGCCTGTGGGTATTCATGGATCCCTAACTTTTGCTTCAAAGCCACCACAAAGCGTTACCAAGTTGTGAGATCTTCAGTCATTTTGAATATCTGCAGCCACTGGGCCGCACTACCTTCCATATGCAAAGAAGCAGCGCAGAACCATAAAATCTCAGGAACATTGAAGATATTGAAGTAATCCTCACACTTATCCAACCAAATTGTTGGACTCTCACCAGAAAATTTGGGAAACGACAGTTTCATCAAGGATTTGACGGCAGTGGCGTCCTGTCTGCGCCCCTGGTCAGGCAGATCCACCATCTATCTCCACCACCACCTCCAGAACCTCTACCTCTCTCAAACACGCGTTGTTGGCCAGAAGAGGATCCACTGAACTCCCTCATCTCCTCTCCGGTGGACTCCCTTGTTCCTCCCTTTCGGACATCGGATCACTTGGAGCCTTCCCTGGCAATCTCCTCTCCTGATCACGCTCCAATGTCAGTTGCGCCACCCGACATCCAGTTTCGGCAATCTGCATGGCGAGCAGATCGCGTTCCTGAGCCGCCTACTCAGCAACACTCGCCGCCAAACGCTGCTGCCCCTGCAAATCACGTTGGCCCTTCACCAACTCCTCCAGTACTCCAAACACCCTCTCCCACTTCGCTTCCTCCGTCCGAGCGGCCTCCTCCATGGCCTGCAACACGAATCGCGTCTGCGCCGAAGGCTTGGGGACCGGCGACGTGATGATTAACCCTGCTTCTCCAAATCGATCACGCATCAGAAGATCTGATCGAAGCCCAGTCCCCAAAAATTAAGCGCACAGGAAGATAAGGCTCTGATTACCAACTGTGATACCCCTGGCTGATGGTCGTAGTCCGCTGCGTGAGCGACAGCGGTACCGGCGGCGAGCGACACGCGCGGTGGAACGAGGAAGACGACGATGGCGTGGGATATTTCTGTTATCAGATTCGAATGCCGACTTAGTGTTTGCCGGTGCCTCTTATTTACAGACCCATGGACTCTGCCAGTGGGCCATACGCACTCCACCATGGCCCCACACGTAAGCGACACACACACACACACACACACACACACACACACTACTAATCCTCGTTCTTCTCTGTAGGTACTGTCAGCTCATCTTCTCCCAGTGTCGTCGAGTGCTCCGCCGAATCCTCCGCCATCACAGTCCGCCGCCGGTACTAACCGCGCCAGGCCCACCACCGCGCATGCCCAGTCCCACTGCTCATCGGCAGTTGTTTCCGCTCATGCCCTGTCGCCGCTCTTCCGCTTGCCACCAAGCGCCATGGGTATCTTGCTCGCGTGCTTCGCCTGCTGCGTCGCCGAGGGCAATCCTCACTATCCATGGCAACACCGTGCTCCGCCCTAGCTCCCTGCTCGCAACAGCTACACCGTGTCGTACCAGCAGCACCATATCCATGCCAGCAGTGCTATTCCCGTGTGTCAAATCGACGTCGTCGCCTTCAAACCACCTCGCGCGGCGTTCTTCTTATATAACGTGTCCTGGCAGTGAATCAAGTGAAGCATATGATTTAGGTGATGTAGGAACATGACGATGATACAACAGACAGCGGCAATTTGGCAAAGTTTAGTTGCACATGATGCGAGATTGATCAAGTCGAAACCGTAGTTAGGATGTTCGATGAAATGCTTACAAGGAAAGAACCAACTTTGTTGATGTTCATAGCTGGTCTGTTATGCAAGGGTATGGTAATGTTGCAACCGACAAGCCTAAGTGCCAAGATGCTCTTTGAACGGTGATAAAGTGACCGGATCATGAACACACCCAAGATGTTTGCTGAAATGCTTACAAGGTGAACATCGACAGAGTTCAGCTAGAGGGAGTTAAACATGTCCCAGATGCTGCTATGACAGGTGATCTCCTTTCCGATGTCATGGCAACGTCTTCAACACCTCCATCATGTTACTCGTTGGCTACGACATCGCCTTGATCATGTGCCACTCATCCACGCCCCATGAGCAGCGTTGGTCGCCTCCTCCTACGCCGCCTGCCTCGACCGTCACAACTATTGCTATGTTTGAGATGAAGTTTGTGACCACTCTCATGGACTCGTCAAGCTCCAATCTTTAGCATCTCTAGCTGATGTGGCCTAGTTCCTGAGCTAGAGTGCTATCATTATGAACTTCAAGTAGAGGCAGCTTGAGGACCTCTTTTCCATGGACTTGATGAGCAAAAGTTTGATGAGCAAATAGTCGTTACAGATGCTGCTACATCGGCGACCAGAGTTGCTAGGAAGAAGGTAGGCACATTCTAAGTTGTTTAAGTTGATTCAAACATTAGCATCTTTGAAACCTACAGTGAACGTCCAAGTCCAATAGAATCTGTATTGTTATAAAGTAAATATGTTATTCATGTTCATATCGATAGATCACGTAACGATGAAGATCGACGAGGAGCACGACTCAGGAGGAGAAGGCCTAGCATGGACCCCGCAGCAAGAGCAAGATTTGCCCAAGCAGCACACAAGAACAAGATTTGCTCAAACAACAGTAAAGACAAGGAAAGAAGGAAAACGACGAGAAGCTACATCAATAAGATCAAGCCTTGACTTATTTGACATTTACCGCAACCTAAGGCAAGCCCCGGTTTGCATTTAAGTTGTTAATATGTTTTTCTTTTATGATTTATACGATGTTAATTGTGCATTAAGTCTAAGGATGTATGATACTCCACATGCATGACCCAAGAATCCTTGGAGTCTGGATAGAATAGGACTTTATATGATTATAGTTGCTATATTAAAGTTAAGGAATGAGATGGAATGAGATTGAGAAAAATGGATGGAAGAAAGTGAGGAAAGGAATGGGGATGACATGGTTAATCTGAGACCGGGCAGGTGGGTAGGAAGCAATAGACTGGAGATCTGTGTGCATAGGCCTTCCCGTGTCGAATAAGGACCGTACTGTGTGCGGCCTTGCTGGGCAAGTTTAAATATGTACCGGATACATACTGGTTCTAGTGGACCCAGCAAACTGATTTAACTTGTTAACCTGAGTATTGAGGCATACCCCACCGTCTTATACATCACCACTCACGTCACAAGGAGAGCAGAGATCACTGCAGCATAGGTTGTCATGTGAATCTTGATACCGGGATGGTGGGACCGGTTCAATGCTTGGGTGTCTAGTGAAAGGTGTCCATACATGACATCAACGGAATTGATTGATCCCCTCTTTCAGATGGGCATGTATGTCGTGCAAGCCAGGTGTATCTTGATTCGAATCACCGTCGCTTGCGGAATGGAGCATACTTGTTCACTGCGTTGTTACGTAGTAACAACTATAACTGGGTGGAACCTGTTGTATGGATAAGCAACTTGGTTGAAGTAGTTGATAGCCGGACTAAAGTTATGATTTTAAGCAACTTCACCTGCTATTATAAAATTGAAGCAAGGATCCACTAATAGTGAACATTTACTTACTGCAGTTTAATTTCAAGTCTTAGGTTCCCCGCACGTAGAGTTCCATGCTTAGGTGAGACGGTTAAGTCTTGCTGAGCCTTGTGCTCATGGTTGCATTTATACGAGTTTTGCAGGTATATAGCTATGATGGATTTCTAGGCTTTGCCCTCACTAGGTTATATAGCCAATGGAAGCTCTGAACACTTCTGCTTTCTTCTGTGATGCTAGAGCAGAGTATTTGCAGGCTGGATACGACCGCTATTGTTGTAGTGTTGGTATGAGAGAGTAGTATGAAGACTTCCACTAATGTAAGATATTTTTATATAAATCTCTGAGATTGATGTAAGTTGCTCACTTATGTTATGAGTTCTTTGTTCTTTTCTGTGTTGTGCTATTGGGTGTCGCATCGCACGACACCACTCAATGTGATTCCTGGTTTGTCTGGACCCTGGTCCTCACAGTATGGTATCAGAGCTACATTGGGAATAGCGCACCAAAAAAGGAACCTATTTTTAAAACTATAGACTTACGAGTGAGGATTCGGTACTAGGCCCACATAAGGACTTATATTAGTATAGTTATTGAAGGTGGCAAGGTAACATATGTGTTATTATATTCATTAACGACGCTCTGACATCAGGTAAGAGGTAAGATACGCTGCCGCAAGCGGATCAATTGTGGTAAGCTCTCCGTAGGAGAAGTAGTACGGTGATTGTCTCCCGTGGCTTGGCACGAGAGTTAATATAAGTCTTTGAACCCTTTCATGGTTCCGGGACATATGAAAATGCTTCCCCCCAGCGTGCTTTAGGCAAAAGCATGGATACCCCATCATGTGGTCAAAAACGCGATAGTATGCAATTCTTGGACAATTCATGTTCAATAATCTATACGCAGCGCTCGCCATCGGCGTGCCACTGTGAGGTAGGGGCAGTAGGTGGCATCCCTTGGGTTGATAAAATTCCCAACCGTGACGACCCGTTCGCACTCTACTCGGGTTTCCCGTCGTGTGGTATTGAAATACGACCACGTTTCTCGAGACGTGTATTCCTCGAGAACGGCCTGTATGGAATGATACATGGCGTTAGATTTGAAAATGATATATCTTATTGTGACTGCCTGTCATGCTCCCTTGTGGCTGCCTTGGCGCTATTCGAGTGAAAAGGGATTGTGTGTCTTCTGCAAGTATACTAACCAAGTTAGATGTATTACGAGTAGAACACGTTTGTGAGCGATCGATATTAAGTCCACCTATGAGACGCTTGTGCCGGCAATGACCGGTTTAGATTTTTTATTTTGTGAGGAATGTAGTACCAACATATCATTCGAGTTACATCGGACACAGTGGAGTTTTCAGTCCATGTCAAAGATGTAACTCTAAACTTATAAGTTTGTGTTTAACTTCCAAAACAGATGGCCACCATTGAACCATGTTAGTGATTTAAGTCCAAGCTCTATCAACTTAACCTCACTGTTTGGCTTTGGCAGTGAGTTACTGAAGTTCGATAGTGCATATTTCTCCGTAGGCTACAGATGTGCAAAAAAAATTTCAAAAGGTTTAGAAGTCCCTAATATTTCTCTTTTGAAACCCAGGACCAATTCCCATTTAAACAATGGTATTTAGTGCCCCAGGGTAAACAGACCCATATGCAGGTCCTCTTGTATAGCAATGGCAGAAGTTTTACTGAACTTTGGAAGGTCATAACTCCTAGTAGGTTTAACCATTTGAGGCTTATGAGACATTTATAAAAATATGAAGGAGTCCTCTACAATTTATCTTTTGACTTCCATGACAGAAAACCTGAGTAAGAGGAGTAAAATTCCTAAATACCAGAACTGCTGCAGTTCTATAAATTTCTGGACCAGCCTCTGTAGTTATGTCATATCTCCCATTTTACTAATCCAACAGAGGTGTAACACACATGGTAAGGAATATTAGGAAGTATTCTACAAGTTTCCTGTTGACCTCCAGCACCGAATCCACCTTTAACCGATTCAAAATTTCAAAGTGTCAAACTCTGTCAGATCAGTGGACAGTTCTGTATTGTTACAGTCTCTCGCATAACTCTTGGTAGAAACCTCAAATAAGTTCTTGTGATACATTTCTGGAAACCTTACGGCATGTGTAACAATTTTGTAAGGTAAATTGCTGTCAAATTTTTAGGTTATCTATCTGAAAATCAGTGACCAATTCAGCCTAAACAAAGGAAGCTCTGTCAAAAATTACTTTATAAATTTGGGAACATTTCTCAACTTCAAAAATCCATATCTCTTCAACTATAAGGGCTATGAAGGCAAATAAATACATTTTGTAAATATTTAGAAGTCCTCTATAAGTTTTCTATTTATCTTCATACCATAAAACCACTTTAAGAAGATGAAAAAGCACTCTAACTAACACTGCTGCTGTTCTGAAGCTTTATGAACCCGCATCCTTATTTTTGACCTCTCTCTTTGTATAAAGCTCATATAGTCCATTGTGATACATTTCTGGAAAAGCAAGAAAATAATATACAACTTTGTAATTAAAAATTTTCCCAAATTCAGCCCAGAAAATTTCAGAATTTCAATTCTAAACTGGTACATGTGCATAGGTATTACCAGAGTCGGCCAGGAATTAGCTGAACTTTAAACAATCATATCTCCTAATCCACAAACGTAACATAGCCACATATATACACTTCCAGAAAGATTAGGAAGTCGTGTACCATCTTTCTTTTGAACCCCAAAGCTAATTCTCATGGTAACCGATCCAAAATTGAGTTATCGTCGAATATGACCTGGCTGTACAGATTTTGAACTCTTTGTATCCAGTTTGGAAGTTTGTCGAACAAGGACATGTATGGATGAGGTAAACTATATGGGTGCATTTCTTGGAAGATAATGTGCTATGCTACAATGTTGTAATTGGAAGTTTGTGCATATGTGGAAATTTTTTTTTCATTTGAAGCTGTGGCCAAAATCCCCAATTTTAAGGGAGGTTCTGTCAAAGTTGTCCCAGCAAACTGTCAGCTTTAAATCATCATACCTCTGTGACCGTTGATGTAATAGAGGCATATGGGTAACCGTTGGAAAAGTATGAGAGTTGGCTACAGCTTTTCCAATTGGCTTAGACTATGAAATTGTCATTTACATAGTCAAAATTGAGTGTGCGTATAGAAGGGTCCTGCTGGTCAGAATGCAACAATAATGGAGAAGGTTGAGAACAAGGTTGCAACTTGGTTTAAGTCATTATGCACTTGATACCGACTTGTTCTTTACTGAAGGTGATAGAAGTTACTATGCAGACACTTAAGGGTGAAGGAGTGCACCTAGTAATCAAAATGTTATGACGACCAAGGTGTCATACCTAGGTTACATCAACACCGAACCAACGCGTTGGAAGCAATGATTGAGTGAGTAGCTCTGAGTACGACATTGACTCATTGGGTAAATGAGAAGCTTAAGTGACATATCTCCTCAAACCACCATTTCTTGTGGAACTCGATCATCAAGTTAAGGTAGTTAGTTGTTTTCTCAGGCTGAACCACTCCAATGCTTCAGCTTCTGAGACAAGGAACTCGGTGGGAGTAGTATGACTTGGAATTTTTTTTAGTAAGAACATAGGTCGTTACCCGTGGTCGTTGCTTAAGCACAGTCCACTGTTACCCACTCTTTGCAACCGACTGAAGTGATGTGAGATCCTTATAATTCAAGAGTTACTCTCTCTACCTTTTCTGAGGGTAAACCCGCCGCACCTACTAGAACTTCACATCGATATCAGGTTCAATCACCCAATTTCATTGTGTACACTCCAAAACTTTGAGACGAATCTCACTATTACTTGCTAAACACTCTTACCTTGACACCATCGAACTTGGTCGAGGCATGAAAGTAGCATTCCTTGTTTAGCACCTTTCAGAACCAGGTTACTTCAACCTCGTATAATGAAGGATGCTCTTTATCGTGTTTGAATTGTCTTACCTGTTTTTGCTCAAGTCATAAAAGAGAATGCATCATACCTCAAGCATCTTTACCCAGGATTGCATTGCATATGCACTACATCACTCCAACTTGTGATGCATCATGAAACACGATTACTAATGAACCTTGAGCAAGAATATGTATCCTCATTCAAATACTTAAGTAGTGTCTATGGGTGCGTTTGGTTTGAAGTCAAGATTGAATTGAATGGGGTGATCCATGTTTTTCTGGATTGGATCATCCCAGTTGATGTTTGGTTAGATGAATTGGATGATCCATTTTTTGGTTTGCTAGGTTGGGTAAGAGATGGATTGGATGATCCAAGTTCATGTTTGTTTGAATGGATGTGAATGACAAAGGTTGATATAATGATCACTTTTTCAATTGTGATGATCTTACCATCTTTGAACTTATATGCAAGTCTTAAAAAAATTTCGATTATTTAGCGTCAAAACATGAACCAATATCATTTGAATGACGAAAAATGCATGTAACAAAATCTCATTTGCAGAGAAGAGTGCACGTATTCAAACATTGATTATGGATTAATCAGAATCATCATGAACCATGCAGAATTTGGAGAGTAAGAAAACAATGAGAATACAGTTAGAACAATAGACATACGAGTTCACAGCACATACATAATTCAATCATTATCAAAGCAGCAACACGATAGAGTATACAAAATAACCAATGTATTTCTCTAGGTGATTCCTTATCTTTGTTCCTAGACTTAGATTTGCAGCATTAGATTTGCATCAGCCCCATATATCAAAATCTTTGCCTTGAAGTCCATCTACAACAATACACATGTCAAATTTCATATGTTAGTACACTTCACAATTTTCTAGATACTAAACAATACATTAACATCCAATTTGCAATACAGTCAAGTGAGTAGAAAATTCAGATTACCTAACTGTAGAAAACAATTTTGTGCTGAAGAAAAGATGAAGTAAACTCCTGGACAGATTTTTCCTGATTACCTACATCACATCATCAAAACAAGTTTTCAGATTACACAATGCAAATAATGAACACAATTAAAATCACACAGCTGAAACCAACTATGATTTTTGTAAAATAAAAAGGCAACTATGGAGCAGGATTAGAAGGACGATGTCCAATGGGCAGCCAGGAAGCAAGTTCTGTTGTTGAGGGAGGGATCTGGGGAGCTGCCGCGGCTGTGAAAGGACGAGGGATCTGGTGAGGAAGGCACGAGTGGGGTGGTCGACGCTGAGCCGGGGGAGCGGGTGGGGTGGCCGTGTGGCGCGTGGGGGGAGGGGGCCTACCGTCGCTCGCAAGAGAGGGGCCTGGCGGTGGAGCAGAAGTCGATTCCGGCGGGACCTGGCGGCGGAGCAGACCTCGATCCGGCGGAGGGAGCAGGGTGGGCGTGGGCGACCGGGGGGGGGGGGGGGGGGGGGGGCTCGGTACCTGCTCCAAGCGTCGCCGACGGCTTCTCTTCGCTGGCCGCTGCCTCCAGAGATGAAGCCCCGCCTGCTCGAGGAACACACGACGAAGAATTCCGGTTAGACTATCATACAAGATGTTTTCACCCACCGGCGCGGGCAGGGCTGTCCGACCGATTTCCCCGGATCATCTCATCCAGCATATTAAGAGAATATTCTGTACAGGGGATCGCTCCATCCAAGCTGACTTCGAACCAAACACCGAATTGCACAAGTCCATCCAGTACAATCCAGTTCAATGCAGGCAAACAAACAGATCCTAATAGTCTTGAGTTGTGAACAACGTTATCATTCATAGTGCTATTTGCTTGATTCGTTATCTTGATTAGTACAAGGGAAAAAATTACTTAACACCCTTGTGACCAAACAACAAATTGAGTCTTTATCCTTAACTTGTTGAGACTCAATCACCTTGATTGCTAGAAATTGGCTATTTCTAGTTTGTGAGAAGTTTTCTTATAACTTCTCAACCTCGCGATAATCTTGTATTCTCTCTACTCGTGATACTATCACTTGATTGCCAACTGATGGAACTCCTTAACTTATAATGCATGGTGATATTGTTTTGTCCAACCCCCTTGCAGTAACCATCTATTACGCACCTTTTTACTTTTTTGACATACAAGAAACTCAACCTTAAATTCTCTTATGTGAGTGCAAAGAGTTTTGTCCTTTGACCTACTTGTTGAGATAACATTTCTTTGCGAGTTAATCATTCCTTGCTTCAATTTCACAACACACCTAGATACCTCTTTGAGGAAAATACCCATTAAATCCTTAAGTACTCAGCCAGAACAAAATAAGGGGTGATAATAGCTACACCTTCTATTATAAGACATCCTTAGGATAAAGAAAACTCGAAGAGCAAAGATGGAATACTGGAATCAAGAATAGGACAGTAAATCCTTCAAAAAATGACATAATCAAAGCCAAGACTGTAGAGTTGAATACGTCTACCTTATGGAAAAAGGATACGCCATTTAGAAGTAAAGATCAAGACTCCAGAGCACCTTCAGAGAATTAGATGGAAAAGACATGGACTACTACCTCAAGTATTTCAATACATATCACTCAGAAAAGGACTCGTATCATAAGGAATCAGATGATGTGGTGCAGTAAGTTGTTCCAGGTTAACCACACCGTCAAGAAAGCGACATGGGAAGATGAAGAGTTTCTTTCATCCAGTCACTTGAAATAGTTATTGTCATATCATCAATAACTCACCCTAACTTTCTCCTTTCTCTAAAATCTCGGGACAAGATTCCTTTAAGGAGGAAGGGCTGTAAAAGCCCACATTTGAAAAAGAATAAGAGTGCAAAATAGGGACTTGAAAACTTTTAAAAATAGAATTAGGAAGTCAAACTCAAAGGGACCAGGCTAATTAATAAATGATTCCCAAAGATATAGACTTTTAAAACTTTATAAATAGTTTGGCAACATGATTAGTGTATGAGTGGAATTAAGTAAGGAAGTCCCAAAAATATCAATGCAAAAATCAAATTCAAGTTTAAATTTAAGCTTGAGTCAAAAGTTAAAGACAATTCTAGAGCATTGTTATTTCAATTAAATGCGCGTGAGTGACATAATTAAAAATACTTCACTTAAGTTTTAACATGTTAGTGTGCGCGTGTGTGTGCATATATATATATATATATATATATATATATATATATATATATATATATATATATATATATATATATATATATATATCATGTTAATTCTAATCAAGCTGAAAATTAAATCATGAAATCTCTTTGTTGGTTCAATGTTGAGAGTTTGAATTCAAACCAAAAATCAACTTTGCAAATATAACCTAGGCAAGCATTCCATTGGCAACCACAAATATGATAATTAATACTTAATCAATTGTACTTGAGAAGAACTTACAAACTTTAGGTTACATTATGAATATGCTATGTAAAACTGAAAATCAAAGGAGGGAGTTTTAAAACACAAATCATTTCAGCTTTGGTCAGGCAAGATCAATTTTGACTTTAAGGTGCAAAAAGAAAAGGATTTATCACTGCTAGTTTATTATTCAAATCTGGATCAGTTAAATAGCAAACTAAATTGCACTATCTCATTCCTTTTATTCAAAATTGTCTACCAGCAAAGTTTGAGGATTTTTAGACTTTCTTTGATATTTGATTTTGCACTTCAAAGATTGCTGCTGTTTGTGTGTGCTTGACACGCGGGCCCCACCTGTCAGCCGGCCCCACCCGTCCTCCTTCTCAAGAATCGAGCACCAGGCATTTGTATTGTATTCAGCGGTAAGGCATCTTGAGGGCTCCACCCGACCGGTACCCTCACACCGTTGCCCAATTCTCTTCTCTGCTCAATAGCTATCGTGAGGAAGCTCTGTTCTCTTCCTCATTCCCGAGCAGCACCGCCGCCCATGCTCCAAGTCGCCGCCAGCGCCTCAACCCTGAGCCCCCGCGCCCTGGCCCTGCTCCAGCACTTCACCGCACCATGGCCGGCGCTGGCAGCGCGCGCCCCTTGTGCCTGCGCGCATCGCGCCCTCGCGGCACCCAGCTCGCCGGTGTCCTGTCGCCGGCCCTGGCCGCGCGAGGACCATGGCTGCGCCGATGACCGTCTCTTCCCCAGCTCGAAGTCGCTCGTAGGCCATGGCCGCCTTGTGCTTCCTCCCGCTTTCTTCCCTAGCACCCAGCACGCTGTCGGCCACTCCTCGCGTGCGACTCCCCGCGTGTCGCTGCCAACTTCATCTGCCGCCGGTACTGACCGCGTCGCACCCACCGCTGCACATGCCCAGTCCCGCTGCTCATCGGCCGTTGTTTCCGCTCGTGCGCTGTCGCCACTCTTCCGCTCGGCACCAAGCGCCATGGGTACCTTTCTCGTGTGCTTCGCCCGCTACGTCGCTGAGGGCAACCACCACTGTCCACGGCAACGCCGCACTCCAGCCTGGCTCCCTGCTCGCAACAGCTACACCATGCCGTGCCAACAGCACCATATCCATGCCAGCAGTGCTGTGCGTGTGTCACATCAACGTCGTCGCCTTCAAACCACGTCACGCAGCATTCTGATCATATGTGTCCTGGCAGTGAATCGAGCGAAGCATGTGATTTAGCTGATGCAGGAACACGACAATGATACAACAGACAGCGGCAATTTGGCAAAGGTTAATTGCACATGATGTGAGATTGATTGAGTCAAAATCGTGGTTAGGATGTTCGATGAAATGCTTACAAGGAAAGAACCAACTTCGTTGATGTTCAGAGCTGGTCTTGATGCAGGGGTATGGTGATGTTGCAACCGACAAGCCTAAGTGCCAAGATGGTCTTTGAATGGTTATGAAGTGACCGGATCATGAACACACCCAAGATGTTTGCTGAAATGCTTACAAGGTGAACATCGACAGAGTTCAGCTAGAGGAAGTTGAACATGTCCCACATGCTGCTATGACAGGTGATCTCCTTTCCGATGTTATGGCAACATCTTGAACACCTCCCTCATGTTGCTCGTTGGCTACAACATCGCCTAGATCATGTGCCACTCGTCCATGCCCCATGAGCAGCGTTCGTCGCCTCCTCCTATGCCGCCTGCCTCGGCGGTCACAACTATTGCTATGTTTGAGATGAAGTTGGTGACCGCACTCATGGACTCATCAAGCTCCAATCTTTAGCAGCTCTAGCTGGTGTGGCCTAGTTCCTGAGCTAGAGCGCTATCATTATGAACTTCAAGTAGAGGCAGCTTGAGGACCTCTTTTCCATGGACTTGAACAGTCACTGAGAAAGTTTGATGAGAAAATAGTCGTTATAGATGCTGTTACATCGGTGACCTGAGTTTTGCTAGGAAGAAGGTAGGCACAATCTAAGTTGCTTAAGTTGATTCAAACATTAACATCTATGAAACCTATGGTGAACATCTAAGTCCAATAGAATCTATATTGTTATAAAGTGAAAGTGCATCTAAGATCCCCGTGGGTTTTGGATGATGGATGACGAAAATTAAGAAACTAATGATCTCAGTGATCCTAAGCACATGTGTGGATTCAAGAGGAAACACAAACCCTCAAAAAGGAAAAGGATGAAAACGACGATGTCAACTCGAAAAAAAAAAGAAACTAGGGTTTTTAGCGTGTCGAGTTTAGACTAGCCATATAAGTAAGAGGATGTGTGTGTAAAGCGCATTGAGATCAAGTTGGGAGCTCAAAGCGGTTCAGAGATCAAAACCTATTGAGAGAAGAGAGTTGGAGAAGTCTGGCAGGAGTGGCCGGACTAGTCCGCTCCTGGCCGGCCAAGTCCATTTTCAGCCGGAACAGAAGGGTCTGTCTGAGTTCGGACTAGTCCGTAGTGGGACGGACTAGTCCGGGTAGTCATGGAGTGGGTTTTTGGGACTAAGTCCCAAAACCACGGACTTTTCCGTTTTAGTTCGGACCAAAAGGTCCTGACTGAGATCGGACTAGTCCGCCATGGCGGCCGGACTAGTCCGGATTGGTGAGAAAGTTGGTTCTCCAGCGACTAAGTCTGGGAGGCCGGACTGGTCTGCCCTGGGGGCCGAACTAGTCCGTGGTCTCCAGACTAGTTCGTTTTCACACGGAACAAAAGGTTGTGTGTGAGACCGGACTAGTCCGGTTTGGACTGGACTAGACCGGTTTTGAAGTGACCATTTGAATTTGAAGTTTGGCGGGTAGCGTGATGATTGCCGCGCAGTGCGACAGTTGTCAGACTTCAGTGGTCCCAAAGGCCGGACTAGTCCGGGCCCTAGGTCGGACTAGTCCGCCCAACTGCTGAAGTCAACAGTATGGGATGGGAACCTCTATAAATAGAGGACCCCTGGGTTCATTTGAACTATTCCTTGAGAAAGTTGAAACCCTAGCGCCGCCACAGCAAACTTTGAGCCTCCAAAAGCCTCCTTCTTGCCTACCTTCCCTCTAAAACTAATTCTTGTGTGGATTAGGGTTTGGTGAGGTGAAGAAGAGGAAGAACACCGCTCTAGGCTCTCGGTTTATCTCTTGCACTTGTTGAATCTTTGTGATCTGTGGCTTGAGTCATTCTTTGTGATTTGAGATTGTATTTGTGGTGGGAGCCTCAGATTGTGAGAAGCCCCAACGAATCTTGTATTCACCCTTTGTGATAGTGGAGAACCAAGTTAGGACCTTTGTGGTAAACTTGGTGAGGGAAGGGTTGTTGAACCCGGTCCATCGTGGGCTCCTCAATGGGGACGTAGATTCCTTTGTGGGATTGAACCTCGGGATAAAATCCTTGTGTCCCTTGTGTACTTCACTTTCACTTATCGCACATTGCTTCTAGTGTTAGCTTTACCATTTTTGTTCATCACTCTTGTTTCATTGTGATCCTTAGCTTCGTACTTGCCATATAACTTGTTAACAACAACGACAACCAAGCCTTTGTCCCAAACAAGTTGGGGTCGGCTAGAAATGAAACCCAACAATTTTGAAGAAAAGTAATAGAAAAAATGATGAAAGTAAAAAAAAGAAAAAAATCTACATTTTATTTATTCTAGAAACGGTTTAATAAGAAAGAAGATAAGAGTAACAAATTCCGAATAAACTAAGATTCTGGCACATGAATTGCTAATTTCCATGCAGTCCTATCATGAGCCAAATCTCTAGGTATGTCTCACTCCTTTTAATCTCGTTTCACCGCCTCCTGCCATGTCAACCTTGGTCGACCTCTACCCCTCCTAAAATTTTCTCCACTCTTTATAATCCCACTGTTAACCGGTGTTTCTGGAGGTCTCCGCTGGATATGCCCAAACCACCGTAGGCGATGTTGGACTAGATTCTCCTCAATCGGTGCCACCCCTACCCTATCACGTATTACTTCGTTCCCAATTTTTCTCTTCTTGTGTGACCGCACATCCACCGTAGCATGCGCATCTCTGCAACACTCATTTGTTGGACATGTTGCCTTTTAGTAGGCCAACATTCTGCTCCATATAGCATCGCAGGTCTGATCATCGTCCTATAGAATTTTCCTTCCAATTTTTGTGGAACTTTTTTGTCACATAAGATTCCATATGCTTGTTGCCACTTCATCCACCCAATCTTCGTCAATATCACCATTGCTTTGTAACATTGATCCTAAATATCGAAATGTGTCCCTCCTAGGTACTACTTGTCCTTGTAAACTAACATTACCATCCTCGCACCTGACATCACTAAAGTCGCATCTCATATACTTGGTCTTGGTTCTACTAAGTCTAAACCCCTTAGACTCTAAGGTCTGCCTCCATAGCTCCAATTTTCTCTCAACATCATCCCTAGTTTCATCTACCAACACTACATCATCAGCAAAGAGCATACACCAAGGGATATCCCCTTGTATATCCTTCGACACCTCATCCATCACTAAGGAAAAGATGTAAGGACTTAAGGCTGATCCTTGGTGTAACCCTATTGTGATAGGAAAAGCGTCGGTCTCACTATCTCTTACGCGCACACTTGTCACCACATTATCGTACATATCCTTGATAAGGTTAATGTACTTTGTTGGGACTTTGTGTTTCTCTAGTGCCCACCACATGACCGGTCTTGGTACCTTATCGTATGCCTTCTCCAAGTCAATGAACACTAGATGTAGATCCTTCTTTTGCTCCCTATACCTCTCCATAAGCTGACAGAGTAAGAAAATTGCCTCCATAGTGGACCTCCCAGGCATAAAACCAAACTGGTTTTTAGTGACATTGGTCACTTTCCTCAAGCGGTGTTCAATCACTCTCTCCCAGAGCTTCATAGTATGACTCATGAGCTTAATTCCTCGGTAATTAGTACAACTTTGAACATCTCCTTTATTTTTGAAGATGGGTACTAAAATACTTTTCCGCCACTCTTCAGGCATTTAGTTTGACTGAAAAATGCGGTTGAATAGTTTAGTGAGCCATACTATTGCTACATCCGCTAGACATATCCACACCTCAATGGGGACATCATCGGGGCCGCGGGCCTTTCCTCCTTTCATCCTTTTTAGGGCCTCTCTAACCTCGGACTCTTGTATCCTCCGTGCGAATCGTCTGTTTGTGTCATCAAATGAGTCATCCAACTCGAACCTAATACTCTCATTCCCGTCATTGAATAGTACATTGAAGTAGTCCCGCCATCTGTTCCTAATTTCTTCCTCCTTCAATAGAATTTGGCCTGCCTCATCCTTAATACATTTGACTTGGTTGAGATCTCTCACCTTTCTCTCGTGAAGTTTCGCCATCTTGTATATATCCTTTTCGCCTTCTCTTGTCCCTAGCCTCTCATATAGCGCATCATAGGCCTGCCCCCTTGCTTTACTCACAACACGCCTAGCATTTTTCTTAGCCTCTTTATACTTCGCCATGTTACTTGCACTTCTCTCATGATGCCAGCTCTTATAAGACTCCTTCTTCTCCTTAATAGATTTTTGTACATCTTCATTCCACCACCAAGTGTCTTTATCTACAAGTTTCTTACCTTTTGTCCACCCAAGCACCTCCCAAGCCGTCTTCCTAATGTAAGTCGCCATCTTCTCCCACATACTATCTACATCTTCCTCTTCGCTCCAAGGTCCTTTTGCGATCATCCTCCTTTTGAATGATTGTTGCGCTTCATCCTTCAACTTCCACCACTTTGTTATCGTGGTTTTAACACCTTTGTCTCGTGACACACGCACGTGGAAACAAAAGTCGGCTACCACAAGTTTATGTTGTCGAACAACACATTCTCCAGGAATCAAATTACAATCTAAACATGCCCCTCTCTCCCTTCTCCTGGTGAGGATATAGTCGATCTGACTAGAATGTTGGGCACTAGTAAAGGTCACTATGTGAGATAGCCTCTTTTTAAAGAGGGTGTTAGCTACCAATAGGTCATAGGCTACGGCAAAGTCTAGGATATCCTTACCCTCCTTGTTTCTATCGCCACACCTAAAACCTCCATGTACCCCCTCAAAACTTACGTTAGTTGTACCTACATGACCATTGAGATCTCCTCCTATGACGAGCTTCTCGGTTACCAGTACACTACTAACCATATCCTCCAAGTCCTCCCAAAATTGTCTCTTAGTGCTCATGTCGAGCCCAACTTGTGGGGCATAAGCACTAATGACATTCAAGATAAGGTCCCCCACAACTACATTGACTAGGATGATCCTATCCCCTCATCTACAGACATCCACTACTCCATCCTTGAGGCTCTTATCTATTAGGATGCCTACGCCATTCCTAGTTCCTATCGAGCCATAATACCAAAGCTTGAAACCGGTATTCTCAACCTCTCTCGCCTTTTGACCTGCCCATCTAGTCTCTTATACACAAAGAATATTTACACGCCTCCTAATTGGAACGTCCACTAACTCTTGTAGCTTTCCCGTCAAGGATCCTACATTCCAACTACCCACCCGAAACCTAGTTTCCTCGGCTAGCTTCGTTACCCTTCGCATCCGTCGAGGAAGATGCAAAGACCCTTGCTCACTTAACACTACATTCGGGCGATGATGTAGCACGCCACTAAGGTGATGGAGATTCGTCCCTCGCTCATTTAACACCACATCTGGGTTCCGATATGGCGTGCCACTAAGGCGGTGGCGACTCGGCCCTCGTCCACTTAACAACATACCCGGGTTCCGGTATGGCGCGTCGCTAAGAGGGTTACGCCCCAACGAATTTCCAATGGGTTTCATTTCCATGAGAATGGCTAAGTTTAGTTGCTGGCTCGCCAAGCCTATCACAACCCCTCCTCCTTTACCCGGGCTTGGGACCGGCTATGTCATTACAACATAGGCGGAGTTACTTGCCATATAACTTGTTAAGGTTCACTAAATCATTCTAACACTTTTCGCATCACGAAAATTCAACTAAAACTTGTTAGAAACACCTTTTAGGCTTTCTCTGCAGGAGGACCGGACTAGTCTGCCCCCTAAGTCCTAATCTTGTTTTATTAAGTCATTTCAGGTCGATTAGCATATTCACCCCCCTCTAGGCAACTTTCAATTGGTATCAGAGCAGGACTCTCCCAAAGAGTCTAACAACTCAGAGAGAAGATGGCCGGAGTGGGGTATGACGAGGTCTCGACCAATGATATCCAAGCAACCCAAGAGGAGGTGCTTGTCTACCAAGACAATTCGACGGATGACGAAGAGACTCACCAACTCAAGGCGAAACTTCGAGAGAAGTTGAAGATTCCTAAGGGGAATCAACAAGGCTACAACTATGAACGCCTTGTCTCCAACAACCACTACCTTTCTATCCCATTGGGGAAGCCTCCTCAATTCGATGGAACCGACTACGGGATGTGGAAGCACAACATGAAGATCCATCTCGTGTCACTTAACCCCTCATTGTGGCAAATTGTGTTGACCGGGGTGCATATCCTGAAGAATGAAGAAGACATCACTCCGTAGCAAGCCGTGCTCCTTCACCGCAATGCCCAAGCGGTCGGAGTAATCATCTTATCTCTCTCAAGAGATGAATTCAACCGAGTAGATAGACTCGAGGTAGCCAAGGATATTTGGGACACCCTCAAGATGGCTCATGAAGGCAATCGAGTCATGAAGGAAGCGAAGATTGAGCTCATTGAAGGAGAGCTCGGGAGGTTTGCCATTATGGATGGTGAATCTCCCCAAGAGATGTACAACCGCCTAAAGCTGCTCATCAACAAGAGCAGATCTTATGGCTGCACCAAGTGGATGGACCACGAGGTGGTGAAGAGGATGATTCGTGCATTCATGCCTAGAAACGTCTCTCTTTGCTCCATGATACGAGAAAGCCCGGGGTTTGCCAAAATGACCCCAAAGGAGGTCCTAGGGAGGATCATCAACCACGAGATCATGGAGAAGGGGGTGCTCTTCTACAACGACCTCCAAAGGTTCACCACTTCGAAGATGAAGGATGTTGCACTCAAAGCGACATCCTCCTCAAAAGAGCAAAACGAAAATGATGAGGAGAGACTTGACACCGATGAGGAAGAGGCCCTCTTCATCAACAATTTCAAGAGGATGATGAGGAGAAGAAAAGGAGGACAGAAGCATGAGAGCAAGGGAAAAGAAAAGGCAAGGCCCAAAACAAAGAGGGCTTGCTACAATTGTGGTGAGTACGGACACTTCATTGTGGATTTCCCACATGAAGAGGGCAAGAAGAAGAAGGAGGGCAACCTCAAGAAAAGAAGTTCTACAAGAAGAAGAGGCCCTCCGGTCATGCTCACTTAGGAAAGGAATGGGACTCTAACGATGAGTCCTCCTCGGAAGACGGGGAGAAGGTGGCAACCATAGCCATCGGGAGGAGCTCCAAGGGAAGCAAGCTTTTCCCCAACCTCTACGACCACAAGCCATCTTGCCTCATGGCAAAACAAGGAAGGAGAAAGGTTACTTCTAACTCATCCTCTTCCATATCCCCCCATGAAGATTTTGATAGTGCTAGTGAAAACGAACACATGCTTAAGGACATAAGTAAAAGCACTTTGCGTAGAATGAAATTGCTCTCGGATGAGATTTTTGAGAAGGAGGAGCTCATAGATAGGCAAGAGGACATGCTTATCCATGAAAAGGAGAGATGTAAAGAGCTCATTGAGCTCCTTGAGCTTGAGAGAGAGAGAGAAGAGCAAGGCATTAGAGCATGAACTTGCTCTAAGAAAGAAAATATGCTCAAGTCTTGAGGAGACAACCATTGAGCTCAAGGATGAACTTGGCAACTTGGCAAAAGTTAACAAGATCCTTGAGACTCAAGTTGAGTCCCTCAAGACTAATGTAGCCTCTTCCTCCAAAAGCTCATCCTCCTCAAAGGTTGCATCTGAAGCAATATCTACTTGCAAATGTTCTAACTTGATCCTTAAATTGAAGAATGAGCTTAAATTGGCTCAAGGCAAACAAGCACCTAAGGGTGGCATCTTTGACAAAGAGAAGGTGGCGTATGCACGAAGTGCATACACCAACACAAGACCTCCCTATGTCAAGGATGGTCTTGGTTATACTAGAGGTGGAAAGCAAAATGCTAAAACCTCTAAGTATGGCAAAGACTTGATTGTCTTTGTCAAGGGAAGCTCATCCCCAACTAAAATTGGGAAGAATACTTCAACTAGCACTAACATGCCTAAATATGAACCACATCCTCTCTTTCATGATTTTGATGCATCTTATGTTTCAATGAGGAACAAATATGGCAAAGTATATGCTAGATATGTTGGGCCACTCCGCAAGAGCCCCAAGCCTTGTGTGTGCGTGCCCAAGTGCCTCACTACTAACGTCAAAGGACCCAACTCCGTTTGGGTACCTAAAAGGAAGCATAATCTTGTTTTGTAGGCATACTCCTCCGGTGGATCCAAATGGGTGCTCGATAGTGGATGCACCAACCACATGACCGGAGAGAGGAGAATGTGTGTGGAGTATGAGCAACATGATGATCCAAATGAAGGGATCCTCTTTGGGGACATTAGCCGAGGGAAAATCCTTGGCTCCAGTAAAATTGTTATTTCTCCCCAACATACTCTTTCTTGCGATTTGCATATTGATTCTTTAGACTATATCCTTTTTTCCATATCACAACTATGTGACAAAGGTTATAATTGTGTTTTTACTAATGAGGGTGTGAGCGTCCTTAGAAGAAGTGATAACTCAATCGCTTTTAAGGGTGTGCTCAAGGGAAAGCTTTATCTTGTGGATTTCGCCTCGGATAAAGCTCAACTTGACACATGCTTAATGTCGAAAACCAACGTGGGATGGCTTTGGCATAGAATGCTAGCCCATGTTGGGATGAGAAACATACAAAAGCTTCTTAAGGGTGAGCACATCTATGGTTTGAAGAATGTTGTCTTTGAAAAGGATAGACCATGTAGTGCTTGCCAAGCGGGGAAGCAAGTGGGAGACTAACACCCATCCAAGAACATCATGACGATGACAAGACCTTTGGAACTGCTACACATGGATCTCTTCGGCCCAATAGCCTACATTAGCATTGGCGGTAACAAATACGGTCTTGTTATTGTTGATGATTTTTCTTGTTTCACATGGGTATTTTTCTTACATGATAAGAGTGAGACTCACGGTGTCCTCAAGAGGTTCTTGAGGAGAGCTCAAAATGAGTTCGCCTCAAGAATCAAGGCTATAAGAAGCGACAATGGATCCGAGTTTAAGAACACTCAAGTGGAAGAATTCTTGGATGAGGAGGGCATCAAGCATGAATTTTCTGCCCCATACTCCCCTCAACAAAATGGGGTGGCGGAACGGAAGAATAGGACACTCATTGAGATGTCAAGGACGATGCTTGATGAGTACAAGACATCGGACCGGTTTTGGGCGGAGGCGGTTAACACCGCTTGCCACGCCGTCAACCGATTGTACCTCCACCACTTCCTCAAGAAGACCCCCTACGAGCTTCTAGTTGGTAAGAAACCCAATGTCTCTTACTTTCGTGTTTTGGGAGCAAATGCTATATTCTTAACAAGAAGCCTAGGACTTCGAAGTTCTCTTCAAAGTCCGATGAAGGTTTCTTGCTTGGTTATGATTCAAACACCCACGCCTAGCGTGTCTTCAACAAATCCTCTAGGATTGTTGAAATAGCACGCGGCGTGGTGTTTGATGAAACTAAGGGCTCCCAAGTGGAACAAGTTGATCAAAGTGTGTTAGATCAAGAAGACTCTCCACAAGAGGCTCTTAGAAGGATGGCACTTGGAGATATTCGCCCACAAGAACAACCTCAAAGCTCAAGTGACCAACCACAAGATGATGGAAGTCATCCCCCACGTGATCAAGTTGAAGATGGACAAGTGGCACCTCAACATGATCAAGAAGACAAAAGTCAAGAGGGAAGCATACATCAAGGGGAAGACCAAGAAGAAGAAGAGGATGATGATGACTCAAGAGTTCAACCTCCACATCCTCGTGTGCATCAAAGTGTTCAACGGGATCACCCCGTTGACAACATTCTAGGAGACATTACAAAAGGGGTAACCACTCATTCTCATGTTGCTAACTTTTGTGAACATTACTACTTTGTCTCCTCTTTGGAGCCCCATAAGGTTGAAGACGAATTGAGAGACCCAAATTGGGTGGTGGCCATGCAAGAGGAACTCAACAACTTTGAGAGGAACAAAGTTTGGGAGCTTGTCAAGCGTCCACAAGCAAATGTTGTGGGCACCAAGTGGGTGTTCTGCAACAAGCAATATGAGCATGGTGTGGTGACAAGGAACAAAGCACGACTTGTGGCCAAGGGGTACTCACAATTCGAAGGTTTGGATTTTGATGAAACCTTTGCTCCCGTAGCTAGGCTAGAGTCAATTCGTATATTACTTGCCTTTGCTACTCACCATGATTTTAAGCTTTACCAAATGGACATCAAGAGTGCGTTCCTAAATGGCCCAATCAAGGAGGAAGTCTATGTGGAGCAACCACCGGGCTTTGAAGACGAAGACTTCCCAAACCATGTCTTCAAATTGCGTAAGGCTCTCTATGGCCTCAAACAAGCTCCTAGAGCTTGGTATGAGTGCCTTAGAGACTTTTTGATTCAAAATGGTTTTAAGATAGGAAAAGCTGACTATACTCTCTTTACAAAGAACTTTAATAATGATCTCTTTGTGTACCAAATATATGTCGATGACATCATATTTGGTTCTACTAACAAAGTGTTTTGTGATGAGTTTTCTAAGATAATGCAGAGAGATTTGAGATGTCCATGATGGGGGAGTTGAAGTTCTTTTTAGGTTTCCAAGTCAAGCAACTCAAAGAGGGCACGTTCATAAGTCAAACAAAGTACACTCAAGACATATTAAAGAAGTTTGACATGGACAAGGCCAAACCCATCAAGACTCCAATGACAACTAATGGACATCTAGACCTCAACGAAGATGGTCCAAGTGTGGACCAAAAGGTATATCGTTCCATGTTTGGTTCTTTGTTATATCTTTGTGCATCTAGACCGGATATTATGCTTAGTGTGCGTATGTGTGCACGTTTTCAAGTTGCACCTAAGGTGTGTCATTTGACCGCCATTAAGAGAATTATTAGATATTTAGTTCACACACCTAGCCTAGGACTTTGGTACCCCAAAGGATCCAGGTTTAACCTCATTGGCTACTCCGATGCGGATTATGCGGGGTGCAAAGTTGATAGGAAGAGCACATCCGGGACATGTCAATTCTTGGGTAGATCCTTAGTGTCTTGGTCCTCCAAGAAACAAAACTCCATTGCTCTTTCCACAGCCGAAGCGGAGTATGTCACAGCCGGAAGTTTTTGTGCACAATTTCTTTGGATGCGACAAACTCTAAGGGATTATGGTATAAACTTGCGCCATATTCCACTCCTATGTGACAATGAGAGCGCCATCAAAATAGCTCATAATCCAGTTAAGCATTCGAGGACAAAGCACATTAATATTAGACACCACTTCTTGAGAGATCATTCCTTGAAGGGGGATATAGTGATTTCCCATGTGAGAACTGAGAACCAACTAGCCGATATATTCACCAAGCCCCTAGATGAGAAGCGCTTTTGTGACCTTAGGAGTGAGCTCAATATCTTAGATTCTCGAAATGTGGCTTGAAACATGCACATCTGAATGTTTACTTTACACCCTATTCAAAAGAACGCATGTGTTTGAGAAATTCATCTCTATCTCGATTTTCTCCAAATATTTGAAAAACTATTGACTTTGTGAGTTATGGTCATAGTTTGATTGTTGATTACTTACTGACCATATTCATAAAGCTTTGTTGTGGCAATATGTCCAAAAGGATCAACAATAGTAGCTAAAACTCAAATATATATATATGTTTTCAGCCTTTTAGGGCCGGACTAGTCCGCCCTATGGCCGGACAAGTCTGGATCCGGACTAATCCGGGTCTGGTCCGCTGACCGGACTAGTCCAGCCCCTTCACTAGACTAGTCCGGCCCCTGGGGACTTAACCCCCCCCCCCCCCCAGGAGGTGGCTGACCCCTCCTCTTCTCCACTTTTGCTTTTCTCTCTCCCATGCACGCACAACCTCCCTCCTTAGGGCGATTTTCGATTCCATCCACCAAAAACCGTTTCCAATCCAGCATTGGAAGCCCCGGAGGTGTGGGAGACTTTTCCCAATCACTCCCAACGCGATCCATCCCCAATTTCGTCGATTCATCAAGATTCGAAGAGGTATCCTTCACTTTTCAAAAACCTACCTCATTCTTGATTCATAGGGTTTTTGATATGTCCATCTTCATTAAAGTTGCTCCTAGCATCCTTGTGAACATCACCTAGGAGTATTGCGACTTGTTTCCAAGATTTTTTGAGAAAAAGTTAGAGTTAGGGTTTATCCTGTACAACCCGGACTAGTCCGCCCCTGGGGCGGACAAGTCCGGTGTACACTGGCCAAACTCTAACTTTGCCTGTCTCTCATGATTTCTTTCACATTATTCCACTTCCTTGACTTTCTATCTTATGTCTTCTTCATGTTTCAACTGAAATGGCAGCTCCTCGCCGTTCCGCTTCTCCACCCACTAACCCTGAGTGGGAGGCCAAGCAGCTTCGCCTTACCGATGAAAGGGCACGAGCTGAGGTTGAGGCTGCCAAGAAACTTCTCGAGCAGCAAGAGCGAGCAAAGGCAGCCAAGAAACAACAAGCTAGGGCTGCTGCTATGGTCTACAATGAAGATGAATCTTTGGCTCGTGCCATTGAGGAGTCCCGCAAGGAACTCCACAAGAAGATGCGAGAGGAGCGCGAGGCTCACAACTCTCAGGTTGCCGCAACACAAGTCTCCAAAAGGAAGAGACTTGTGACCATGGGAGAGAAAGAAAGGGGCAAGGAGCAAGCCCAAGAAGAAGTTGCCGAACGTCGGATCGAGAGAGATCCGAAGAAGGGCAAGGCCCCGGCTCCTGTCCAGCCCAAGAAAAAGAAGCCCTCCGTGAAGGTTCCGGTTAAGAAGGCCAAGGGCGTGGTTATCAAGGAGAAGGGGCAGGCCAAACCCATTGGTCCCCTGGAATTTCACTCTCAAGAGAGGAACCCTAATCGACAGCATGAGTTGGCTGCAAATGTCTTCCACGGGAAAGGAGCGGACAAGGCCAGGAAGTTGCGGACCGAAAGAGTCTACAAGTATGAAAGGAGCACCGCCGACCCTAGGTTTTGGTGCGACTTTCATTGTGACTATTACCGTTTGGTCTACCAGACGATGAAAAAGCCTGTCATTGAAGCTCAATGGGTTGACTGGGATTATATGGCTCAAAATAAACAATCTGCTTTTGATGCGGTTATTGAGGCAACTAAGCGTCATGAGATCAAGAGCATCATGGAATTCAAGTACAACTGGAATGTTGAGGTCATCTTGCAGTTCTACTCCACCATCTACTTCACCACTCAAGGTGATAGATGGATCATTTGGATGAATCATGGGGAGCAATACTCGGTCACCTTTGCAGAGTTTGCCAAGATTCTAGGACTTGAGGCCCATTTGGACCATGAGATCATTATTTCTAACCCCAAGGCCGTTGACAGAGATGAGTTGGCCTACATGTATCCCAGTTATGTTCAATATGATGTCGGGCATGCTCGCAACATCAAGCCTTTCTATAGTATCCTGAACAGGATTCTGAGGAGGACAATAGCACCCAAGGATGGTGATGCAGGGGTGATCCAAGGAAGCATAAGGCACCTGCTCCTCCTTATTGATGGTGATGAGAAGTTCAACCTAGTTGACTACATTTTCGACAACATCTTCAACATCTCGCATACCCCTAATCGTGCTTGTGGGTATGCGCCCTACATCATGTATCTCATCGAGAAGGTGTCGGGTTTGACCTTCGTCAAGGATGTGACTCATCGCCCGCTTCATCCTCAGACGCCTCCTTCTGTGTCGCCTCCTCTGCGCCGGAAGAATGCAGAGCCTCCCTCTCACTCTGCGAGGCCAACAGCTCACCCCGTGGCACCTCCTTCTCCGCCTTCGCCTAAGTCAATGAGCGCTTTCTTCAAGTGCTTCAAGGCTATCTTCACCTCCTGCCGGAAGTAAGAAATCCAGAATCAACGGGCACAAAAGCGCCAAGAGAAGTACCTCAAGGCAGTGTGTGACAAGCTTGAGGTCCCCATGTCACCTCCGGAGGAGAGCGATGGCAAGATCATGCCGTTTCCCGACTTCACCGCCGACGAGCTCGCCCAGCTCCAAGAGGACGGGAGCTCTTCCCGGGCGGCTCACTTGGCACGGGGCTCCGACGACGACGAGGACCATGAGGACCCGGAGGCCACGGAGATTGACTCCGATGATGAGGCGGGCGATAGTGAGGAGGATGACGACTAGTGGATAGGCCTCGTTGTTCCCCTCTTCTTTTTCTTTCTGGTGTCTTGATGCCAAAGGAGGAGAGTTAGATGGGGGAGTGTTAGATGGGGAGAGTTAGATATGGGGAGAGTAGCACCTTATTTTGGATCCTTGGACATGTTGCACTTCTTATTGTAATATTTATGTCATTTGAATGTTTAAATTTGTGCAAGACTATGTTTTAAATGTTTAAATATCAATATGATGATTTGAATGTCTATCTTCTGATCATATTCGTAGTTAATATGTCTTGTCACAAATGTTGAGCACAACACGTAGGCACCCCGCCATAACGTGTGTGTGTATGAAGGACTTCCTCAATGTTCTTTTTATGATGCATTCATTGAGGGAGAGTTACTCATACACCCGCACGTTATGAAAACCAAAATTTTTACTCTTATATGTGAAGACTTAATGTGTTGTCATGAATCACCAAAAAGGGGGAGATTGAAAGTGCATCTAGGATCCCCGTGGGTTTTGGATGATTGATGACGACAATTAAGTAACTAATGAGCTCAGTGATCTTAAGCACAGGTGTCGATTCAAGCGGAAACACAAACCCTCAAAAAGGAAAAGGATGAAAACATCAATGTCAAATCGAAAAAAGAAGAAACTAGGGTTTCTAGCATGTCGAGTTTAGACTAGCCATATAAGTATGAGAATGTGTGTGTAAAGTGCATTGAGATCAAGTTGGGAGCTCAAAGCGGTTAAGAGATCAAAACCTATTGAGAGAAGAGAGTTGGAGAAGTCTGGCAGGAGTGGCCGGACTAGTCCGTGCAGGTGGCCGGACTAGTCCGCTCCGGGCCGGCCAAGTCCGTTTTCAGTCAGACCAGAAGGGTATGTTTGAGTTCGGACTAGTCCGTAGTGGGACGAACTAGTCCGGGTAGTCATGGAGTGGGTTTTCGGTACTAAGTCCCAAAACCACGGACTTGTCCGTTTTAGTCCGGACCAAAAGGTCCTGACTGAGATCGGACTAGTCTGCCCTGGGGGCCGGACTAGTCCGGATTGGTGAGAAAGTTGGTGCTTCAGCGACTAAGTCTGGGAGGCCGGACAATTCCGCCCTAGGGGCTGGACTAGTCCGTGGTCTCCAGACTAGTCCATTTTCACACGGAACAAAAGGTTATGTGTGAGATCAGACTAGTCCGGTCTGGACTGGACTAGTCCGTTTTTGAAGTGACCGTTTGAATTTGAAGTTTGGCGGGTAGCGTGACGACTGCCGCGCAGTGCGACACTTGTCAGAGACGTCAGTGGTCCCAAAGGCCGGACTAGTCTGGGCCCTAGGCCGGACTAGTCCACCCAACTGCTAAAGTCAGCAGTATGGGCTGGGAACCTCTATAAATAGAGGACCCCTGGGTTCATTTGAACTATTCCTTGAGAAAGTTGAAACCCTAGCGCCGCCACAGCAAACTTTGAGCCTCCAAAAGCCACCTTCTTGCCTACCTTCCCTCTGAAACAAATTCTTGTGTGGATTTGGGTTTGGTGAGGTGAAGAAGAGGAAGAACACCGCTCTAGGCTCTCAGTTTGATCTCTTGCACTTGTTGAATCTTTGTGATCTATGGCTTTAGTCATTCTTTGTGATTTGAGATTGTATTTGTGGTGGGAGCCTCAAATTGTGAGAAGCCCCAATGAATCTTGTATTCACCCTTTGTGATAGTGGAGAACCAAGTTAAGCCCTTTGTGGTAAACTTGGTAAGGGAAGGGTTGTTGAACTCGGTCCTTCATGGGCTCCTCAACGGGGACGTAGATTCCTTTGTGGGATCGAACCTCGGGATAAAATCCTTGTGTCCCTTGTGTACTTCACTTTGACTTATCGCACACTGCTTCTAGGGTTAGCTTTACCGTTTTTGTTCATCACTCTTGTTTCATTGTGATCCTTAGCTTCATACTTGCCATATAACTTGTTAAGTTTCACTAAATCATTCTAACACTTTTCGCATCATGAAAATCCAACTAAAACTTGTTAGAAACACCTTTTAGGCTTTCCCTGCAGGAGGACCGGACTAGTCCGCCACTAGACCGGACTAGTCCACCCCCTGAGTACTGATCTCGTTTTATTAAGTCATTTCAGGTCGATTAGCCTATTCACCTCCCCCCTCTAGGCAACTTTCATAAAGTAAATATGTTATGCATGTTCATATCGATATATCACGTAACAATGAAGATTGACGAGGAGCCCGACTCAGGAGGAGAGGGCCTAGCATGGACCCCGCAACAAGATCAAGCTTTGCCCAAGCAGCACACAAGAACAAGATTTGCCCAAACAACAATAAAGAAAAGGATAGAATGAAAACAACGAGAAGTTGCATCAATAAGATCAAGCCTGACTTATTTGACATTTACCGCAACCTAAGGCAAGCCTTGGTTTGCATTTAAGTTGTTAATATGTTTTGCTTTTATGATCTATACAATGTTAATTGTGCATTAAGTATAGGGATGTATGATACTCCACATGCATGACCCAAGAATCCTTGGAGTCTGGATAGAATAGGACTTTATATGATTATAGTTGCTATATTAAAGTTAAGGAATGAGATGGAATGAGATTGAGAAAAAATGGATGGAAGCAAGTGAGGAAAGGAATAGGGATGATATGGTTAATCTGAGACCGGGCAGGTGGGTAGGAAGCAACAGACCGGAGATCTGTGTGCATAGGCCTGCCTATGTCGATTAAGGACCGTACTGTGTGTGGTCCTGCTGGGCAAGTTTGAATATGTATCGGAGGCATACTGGCTCTAGTGGACCCAACAAACTTATGTAACTTGTTAACATGAGTATTGAGGTATACCCTACCATCTTAGACATCACCACTCACATCATGAGGAGAGCAGAGATCACTGTGGCGTAGGTCGTCATGTGAATCATGCTGCCGTGACGGTGGGACCGGTTCAATGCTTTGGTGTCTTGTGAAAGGTGGCCATACACGATGTCAATGAAATTGGTTGATCCCCTCTTTCAGACGGACTTGTATGTCGTGCGAGCCGGGTGTATATTGATTCGAATCACCATTGCTCGCGGAATGGAGCATACTTTTTCACTACGCTGTGACGTAGTAAAGACTGGAACTGGGTGGAACCTTTTGTATGGTTAAGCAAACTGGTTGAAGTAGCTAATATTGGAACTAAAGTTATGATTCTAAGCAACTTCACCTGCTACTATAAACTGAAGCAAGGATCCACTAATAGTGAATATTTACTTAGTGCAGTTTAATTTCAAGTCTTAGGTTCCTCGAACAGAGTTCCATGCTTACGTGAGACAGTTAAGTCTTGCCGAGCCTTGTGCTCACATTTGCATTTATACGAGTTTTATAGGTATATAGCTATGATGGGTTTCTAGGCTTTGCCCTCATTGGGGTATATAGCCAATGGAAGCTCTGGACACCGCTGCTTTCTTCTGTGATGCTAGAGCAGAGTATTCGTGGGCTGGATACAACCGTTACTGCTGTAGTGTAGGTTTGAGAGAGTAATATAAAGACTTCCACTGATGTAAGATATTTTTGTATAAGACTCTAAGATTAATGTAAGTTGCCCACTTATGTTATGAGTTTTTTGTTCTTTTCTATGTTGTGCTATTGGGTGTCGCATCGCACGACACCACCCAGTGTGATTCCTGGTTTGTCTGGTCCCTGGTCCTCATAGCTAGGGAGACTATTCTCTAACTCAATGAAAAGATGATTTCACGTGGAATCATAATTGCTTTGTCAAAATACCTCTGTTCCTAAGAACACCCAAAGCAACATCTTCAATCCACCTCAACAGAGCTATTACTGGACCGGCAACTATTGGAAAAGCAAGTTAGGGTTGTGAGGAACCTTCTTCCGGGCTGAGTGAGCTGGGAGCGAGCTCAAGGTAGCTTGGCGCCGTGGAACAGAGAGGCACGCGGTGGTTAGCACTCCGGAAGAAAATTTCGCCGTGCACGGCCGGCAGCTGGAAATGGCGATGGGGTGACAGCTCGGGATGGTCGAGAATACGCCGCTGCCTTGCTCGGTGGCTACATCAGGGCTGGAACTCAGCACAGGTTCAGGGCACCGTCGTCCTTCACGGAGAAGCCTATCCTTCTGTTTCTGTGTTGCCGAGCAGAAAGCAAAGAAGAGTTAACCAGTTCTGCCATGCAGAGAAAAAGAGAGATAGAGCAGAGGGTTGAAAAAGATCAACACAAGCAGGCAAGCAGGCTGGTGCTAGCCTTGCATGGAGCTTGGTGTCAATCCGTGACACAAAGCTGAGAAACAGAGCAACACTGGAGTCGGCAAGTGTTTTGTGCCACTACCAAATGGGGTCCACTTCCCCCCTTTTGCCTTTTCTTCTTAATTCATTTTTAGCTAGCAATATAATCCAAATAAATAGCAAATAAGGTAGGGTTGCCATTGAATTTATGATGAATCCGTCGAAGCAACCAAATCTAATAATTGGTCAAATGGAATCTGAAATTCAAACTTGATTTGAATGTCTCCCCTTTTGGTGGCATGAAGAGAATTTTAAAAACTGGCTTCAAAATTAATAAACTAGGCAGCAGGCTGAATTTGATATGAATAATTACTTGGTGGTTCAGATTTGAATTCTTCCTATGCTAAACAGAAAATTTTAAGTTGAAATTTAGTTCCCCCCCTTTTATGCATAATTTAGATTACCTCATCCATGAAATAAATTTTATTTTTATTGTCTTCTTATTCTCTAATTAACTTTAGCACTGACTTGGACAAACCTGCTTCGGGATTTTACATCCCCCCCTTTAAAAGAATCTCGTCCTGAGATTACAAAAGAGAGATGAAACGGTAGAGGCATTACCAGAGATATGACAATAACATTTTTGGATACTTTGTGCGGAGATAATCTTCGCTCTCCCGTGTCGCTTCCTCGACGGTGTGGTTATTCCAAAGCACTTTATAAAACCACATCTTCCGATTCCTTGTGACACGAGCTTTTTCATCGATAATCCGAATTGGATGCTCGACGTGAGTGAGATCTGGTTTCAATTCTTCAACATCCTTGATGTGAATATACGTAGCGGGCTTGAGACATTTCCATAACCGGGATATGTGGAAAATATCGTGAGCACCAGCTAGAGATGGTGGTAACTCCAATCTATAAGCAACCGGTCCACATCTTTCTGTGATAGCAAATGGACCGATGAATCGAGGAGCTAGTTTTCCTTTTACTCCAAATCGACGAATTCCTTTCATCGAAGAGACACGGAGATACACGTGGTCTCCATTGTTAAAGCTTAAAGGATGACGCCTTTTATCCACATAACTCTTTTGCTGAGACTGAGCGGCTTTGATATTAGCTTGAATAAGCTTTACTTGCTCTTCGGCCTCATTTACCAGATCAATCCCATAGACCACTCGTTCTCAAGATTCGCACCAGTTGAGTGGCTTACAACACTTCCGGTCGTAGAGAGCTTCATACGGTGCCATTTTGATACTAGATTGATATCCGTTGGTATATGAGAATTCTGCCAGCGGTAAATGACCATCCAGATTTTTACCGTGGTGTATGGCACATGCTCTTAACATATCCTCTAGTATCTGATCTACCCTCTCAGTTTGTACGTCGGTTTGAGGGTGATATGCAAAACTACGAATTAACATCGTCCTCAATGATGCATGTAGCTGCTCCCAGAAATGAGCAACAAACATCAATCCTCTATCCGATACAATGGTGCGGGGAACTCCATGTAAGAACATAATTTGTGATATGTATAAGTACGCATATTTCTTCGCATTATAAGCCATATGCACTGGAATAAAGAGTGGTGACTTAATTAATCGGTCAATGATTACCCAAATGGAATCGTGCTTGTGAAAGCTGAGAGGCAATCCGGCAATGAAATCCATACTCAGATCCTCCCATTTCCATGCAGATATCCTAAAAGGTCACAACAGTCCGCTTTTCCTCATGTAGCCAGCTTTCACTCTCTGACATGTGTCACACTCGGACACATACTTTGCTATTTCTCTCTTCATACGTGTCCACCAAAATTTATTCTGAAGATCTTGGTACATCTTATTGCTGTCAGGGTGAATTGAATATTTGGACAAGTGAGCCTCATCCAAAATCTTTTTCCTCAGGTCCATGTCCCCAGGTATCACTATTCAATTCTTGAACCATAGAGTTCCTTTTTCGTCTTCCCAAAAACATTACATTTCTCTGCTTTTAAGTCGCTTTCGAATATGAGACATTCTCTTGTCTTTCTTTTGATCCTTTACAATCTCCTCTGTGATTGTAGGTATGAGAGCAAGGTTATACAAAGCTCCATAAGGCACAACGCGTAAACTTGGTTCTTCTTGTTTCATAGGACCAATGGTTAAATTATGAATGTGAGACTTGCGACTAAGTGCTTCAGCAACCACATTAGCTTTCCCGGAATGATAGTGAATCTCCAATTCATAGTCTTTGATTAACTCTAACCACCTTTGTTGTCTCATATTTAATTCCTTCTGAGTGAATATGTACTTAGAACTTTTATGGACCGTGTAAAGATGCAGTAGATTTCCCATTAAGTAGTTCCTCCACATCTTCAGTGCAAGAACTATGGTTGCCAACACTAAATCATGCGTCGGATAGTTGTGTTCATGATTTCGGAGTTGCCTTGATCCATATGCAATTACTCTTCCATCTTGCATAAGTATGCAGTCCAATCCGATGCATGCATCATAGTAAATATCAAAAGATTTCATCGTATCCGGTTGAGTTAAGATCAGTGCTGTTGTGAGATGCTTCACTAGAGTTTTGAAGGCTTCCTCACATGATCCAATCCATACATACTTGCTGCCCTTCTTTAATAAATCCAACATAGGTTTAGCAATCCTCGAGAAACTTGGAACAAATCTCTGATAATAGCCTGCTAAACCCAAGAAACTACGGAGTTCATGTATGGATGTGGGAGATTGCCATTTCAGAACTTGTACCACCTTACTCGGATCCACAGCTATGCCTTCCGCTGAAATAATATGACCAAGAAATCGAACTTGATTAATCCAGCATTCACATTTACTGAACTTGACATATAGCTTGTGATCACGCAATCGTTGAAGAACGATCTTGAGATGTTCCGTATGTTCCTCTTCTGACTTGGAGTAGACCAAAATGTTGTCGATACACACCACGACAAACTTGTCTGACTCTGGCATGAATACTGAATTCATCAAGTACATGAAATGCGCTGGGGCATTTGTGAGACCAAAAGACATAACCAAATACTCATAACGTCCCTATCTAGTTTAGAATGTCGTCTTTGGTATATCTTCTGGTCGTATCTTAATCTGATAATAACCAGACTGAAGATCCATTTTAGAGAATACCTTAGCACCCACTAGTCTATCAAAGAGCAGATCAATACATGGTAGTGGATACTTGTTCTTGATGGTCACGGCATTAAACGGGCGATAATCCACACATAACCTCAATGTCTTGTCCTTTTGCTTGACAAAGAGAGTTGAGCATCCCCAAGGTTATGAGCTCAGACGAATGAAACCTTTACTCAAGAGGTCATTCAGTTGTTCTTTATTCAGCTAACTCCTTGGGTGCCATCCTATAGGGTAGTCGAGAGATCGGTGTAGTTCCCGGGATTAGTTCAATCTTAAATTCAACATCTCGGTCGAGCGGCATACCCGACAGATCATCAGGGAATACCTCTGGGAAATCACGGACCACTGGAATGTCTTCCAACTTATTTGTTTCAAAATGATACGCTGCTGCACTTTCTTGAACCATGTTCTCAAGAATTAAGGTGTGGTGGCTGTGAGTTGAAGAGTTGAGCTCAACGGTGCGAGGACTGATATTTAGAACAGCTTCGTGGTTGCTTAACCATGACATTCCCAAGATTACATCAATATTTTGACCTTCAAGGATGAGAAGAGTAGTGGGATATATTCTACTACCCAGACGTAATGGTGCTCGAGAGATAACATCACTTGCCGTAATATTACCTCCAGGGGAAGATATAATATAGCGATGCTTTATGGTAGTGGTTTGGAGTTGGTGCTTGATCACAAAAGATTGGCTTATGAAATTATGTGTAGCACCGTAATCAAAGAGAATCAATATAGGCATATGGTTGAGACTGAACATTCCCACTAACACGGATTCTCCTTCCGGTACACCCTCAATGTTAGTGTAGTGGACACTGCCAAGCTTAGATTTCTTTTCCTGCTGATTGGGAAACTGATCTGAATGGTGAAATGATGACTGGCCAAAGTTTTGATTTCTCTCAGGACAATACTTAGTGAAATGACCCACAGGATCACAAGTGAAACACGGATATTTAGCATGTTCTCCGCTGACTTGTGGATGAAAACTAGGTATGTTTGGCTGCAGCGGAGATGCACAATAAATGATCTGTTGCTGCTGAAGTGAAGGTGAGTTATAAGTTGATGCTAGCAGCGGCTGTCTTTGATATGATGGTCGGACAGGTAGCTGTCATTCTTGACCGGATGGCGAATGATATACCCACTGGTATTTATGAGCAATACCACTAGTGCTGTCATGCGGAATACTCCGCTTTCTCTTCTCCGCATGAAGACAAAGATCTTCCTTTTCTTGTAGGATAGCGGCATTGTTTAACTCGTTGTACTTGCCGTGATTGAACAACACCAAACTAGCTCAAAGTTTAACTCTTAGCCCCATGAAGAAGTGATCACACCTCAACTTTTATATATTCACATAGTCGGGCACATATTGTGCCAAACGGTTGAACTCCTTGAAATATGCATTGACACTCATGTCCCCTTGCTTTAGTTGAAAGAATTACTCATACTTGGTCTTTCTCAGAATATGATGAGCATGGAATGCCTCACGGAACTCATTCCACGCTACCCGATGACCTTCAGGGCGAGTTGTGATATATTCTGCCCACCAAACTCCGGCAGCTCCATGGAGTTGTTGAGCAGCGAACAATGTCTTCTGATATTCATCACATGGAAACACACCAAATTTGGATTCCATTACACAAAGCCAATGGTCAGATTCCAATGGTTCGGTCGCTTCCGTGAAGATTGGCTGTTGCGTTGTCAAGAAAACCAAATATAGGTTTCGAGGTGGAATAGATTGCTGGTTATGATGAAGTAGGACTTGCTGCACCAAATCTTGGAGTAACTTAGTGTTCTCTTGGTGATACTCTAACATTTTTGACATGACATCCACCAATACCGTTGATGGTGGCGCCTGCGGTGGATTCGAATCATCATCGTCTCGACGAGAACTTCTGATCTTACTCAATGAGCGAGTACAAACCATACTACACAAATGAATTTAGGATGAGTCAAAGTTCGATCCAGCAATAAGTGAAGATATGGAAAACATGAACATGTCAAGAACTTTGTGAAAGTATAACAATATTCATGTTCGTGCAAATTTCAAACTTATGCTTCACTGATGAACAGTTCTGCCAGAAATGACTAGTCTGGAGTAATTCGAGAATTTCATCCAGTTAAAGGCAAAATCATGATTTGAGGTGAAAACAAAGTTTTAGTTCACTTCGAACTTTTGATAATGTATTTATTTGCCTCACGATCAATTCTGGTTGATGAGATATGAATTTCCAAATTGACAATGTTCCCAGATTTTTTGAGAAATTTTGACAGCACCTCCTTTGTATATGGCTGTTTTGTCCACAGTTTTTCTTATACAAAATATCTAAATTTGTCAAAAATGTAAATTACAGCATTGTAACATATCTCATCTAGTTTTCATAAATATATCACATGGCCTCATTTGATGTTTCTAGTGAAAGTTATGATCAAATTGGTGGGAAGTATAGAAACTGTTCCAGTTTCTGTCCAGTTTTGACAGGTTTTGGAAATTTCAAATTTTACCTAAGTTATCGGGAGATTTTGCTCTAGTAATGAACATAAAATATTTAGAAGACTGTCATATCTTTCAAACCATGTATGACACACCTTCATGGGATAATTGAACCTGGAGATATGACTTTTCAAAGTGGAGCTAAGCTTCGGTCAGAATAACACAGGGAAGAACTGAGGTTGACAGTTTTGGTTCAAACTTCAATTTTGTCATTTTAAAATAGGAATATGCTTTGGATATTAAATTGACACTTGTGTTTCTAGCTACACCTTCGACACAGATTTTATCCGTTCATGTTCCGATGTAACCCGAATGCAATGCCAGTGCTACATCCTCACCAAAGAAAAATCTTAAGCTGGTATTCCGCCATACGTCTCAACGGTGGCATTAGTGACATTCACTCGCAAATGCTTTCTACTTGAGCTACGAATAACGCAGTTAGTGTACCTGCAGAAGACACTCAATTTACAGAACACTCATTATGGTGTCGTACGGCACGGCCCGCACGGGCGATCATTTCCGACAGTCACAATAATATATATGAAAGTAAGAACATCCGTCCCGTATCATTTCATACGGGCCACCCCGAGCTGAGTCACGTCTTGAGGTACACGACCAGGTTTTCTACCACCTGATGGGGGTCCCATGTCTTTGTCTAATGCTGCACCAGTAGGAGGCGCTTTTGCATGTTTATCAAAAAAACAACTACGTGCTTTTCAACCGCACGATAGGTGGCCACGTAATTTATCTCTTGTGCTAGGGATCAATGTTGCGTATGGCCCTTTGAACATTGAACGTTCAAGAGTTGCATACTTCGTGTTTTTGACCATACGATGTGGTATCCATGCTTTTGCCTGAAGCACGCCAGGGAGCAGTGTTTTCATATGTTTTCAGAACCATGACGAAGTTCAGAGACTCATATTAACTTCCGTGCCAAGTCACGGGGGACAATCAACGTACTACCTCTCATACGGCGAGCTTACCACAATTGATCCACTTGCGGTGGCGTACCTTACCTCTTACCTGATGTCAGAGCGTCGTTGCAGAATATAATAACAAGTATGTTAGCATTGCCACCTTAATAACTAATACTATAATAGACCTTATGTGGGCATACTTACTAATCCTGACTCGACTACTTTGTAGTTTTCAAAAATAGGCGCTTTACAAGCATGCTATTCCCAGTACGGCTCTGGTAACATATTGTGGGGACTAGGGTCCACACGTTCCAGGAATCGCATTGGGTGGTGCCATGCGATGCGGCACCCAATGGCACACAAGAAAAGCCATACAAAATAACCAACACAAATATTTTATTTCACAAGATGATTCTTTTTTACAACATAATATGCAACGCAGCGGAATATTACATACTCACACTCTCAACTAAATATGTACAAGAGAAGCTGTCCATGCCGCGGACGCTTCTCACTAGCAACACGAAGCATAGAGGCAGCGGCAAGGTTTCCATGAGATATACATCTCGACAAGATCGAGGTCTCACGGACAACCACAACATAAGCATAAGCTATAATACCACAAAAACCACAACAGAGCAACCGTGAGCTTGACACTCAGCAAGACTTAACCATCTCACCTAAGTCATGAAACTCTACATGCTGAAAACTCTAAAATAGAGGAAGCTGAATTTTTATAAAGGAGATGCCTACAAGTAAATCCTTACTTACATTTTTAGCATCAAGTTAAGGCTTCATATAAAGTAAATTTAGTTTGCACTACAACTACTGCATACAAGTTTGCAATATAATTATATACCAAGAAATATCAAATTCCAATAAACCATGTTCACTTGTTACTATGTCAAGACTCAGTGTCCAAGTATGCTCAAATAACCGGGAGCGACGGTGATTGCAAACAGTAGACACTCGGACTGCGCGACACGTACGCCCATACTCGGAGTTGCAACGGCACACTCCACTGATGTCGCACGCAACCACCTTTCCCAAGATTCAACTACATCAAAACAGTTCGATTGACCCGAACAGCGAGCTCCCTCAAGGTGCACCTCCACTGTGAGATGCTCATGAGCGAGTTGGCTCCCACTGTACTAACAACCGACAGCTTAAGCCGATTGAAAAGGTTCCAACATAGGATCCTCAAGGTACATCGGTTTCCTAGGTCTGATATAGCCATTATGCACCCGGTACAGTTCAAACTTGTCCAACAGGGCCAGGCACGAGACGTGCCTTAGACAACAAAGGCAGGACTACGCACCCAGGACCATATCCTGCTACATCCTACGCTCCTGCCCGGTCTCCAATTCATTAAAGTGAATCCTCACAATTCAACTCATAACCCCAATTCGGTGATAAGCAAAGTGCTAGTCTCACGAGTAGTGTTAAACCACTTGACTTCTACCGAATCTTTTACTAAACAGTTAAGCATAACATATAGAAACGTGGAGTATTAATCTACCCAAACATCTCAGGGATAATCTGGCCATGCAATTAGGTTTCATTGCACAAGACCTAATGCACAATAAATCTCATCCATATAGTGTAGAGAAAACAAAACTTTGCAAGATTTCATTAGTGCAAACCGGAGCTTGCCTTTCAGTTGACAGTAAATGTCAGTGACGATCAGTTAGTAGACTCCGTCAAGAAATAACGCCACAACAGAACCAATATAGAAACCCTCTCCTCCAATTCATGCTTCTGGTCCACCTTCGTCACGATCACTATCGTCATGAATATGAATAAAATAAAAGAAAGTAATTTAGCAAAGTAACAATTGAAGTTGATAATAACTCAAAAAGGATTAATACTAACTAGGACTGAAAGTTCTGTTGCTGGAATGCATAGCAACAGAGAGGAAACAAGATGAAATTAGGCAATGGGAATATGAAGTGATATAGATATTGTTTTGGACATAGAGATGTGATCCCCAAATCTACAGGTTCAACAGATCCCCTGAGCCTGAGAAAATTACAGTGAGTTCATATGATCAAGGAGGAATAACCAGGTAAGTTTGAGATACATTAATGAATATATTGGTCTACAAAATTTCTTAAGTGTTTAGCATTCTCTAAATTTTCATGGCTAAACAGAGGCTTTGGCACAGGTCAAACTATCTTTTCTGGATATAGGGGTTCATATAGAGTCCAACACAATTGGTTTGACATTTTTATAAGTATTCTAGAGGGAGATATCCATTTTACTAATTCCTCCAATTTTCTGAATAAGTCTCTAATTGTTTTTCCTATTCTTCTGGACATAGAAGAATGAATCAAATTTGATCCAGTAAATGAGCTCAAATGGTTCTGAAATTTTTACTGGAGATCAATGATATTAAAAGGAAGAATGTGGCCAAGTTTGAGAATTTTCCATAAAATTTATCACTTGGAATAAATTCCCAATGGTTTAAATTGTGATAATTATTAAGGAAGAACCAGGGACTTTCATAGCAAATAATCTGTACCAATGCAATGTACTTTCGATGAGGAATCCAACAAAAGTTAATTCACAATTTTTAGGCATTCCTACAGGGAATGTTGAATTTCTAAATTTTCTCTAATTTCTGCAATTGTTTTTCTATTGTAAAATGGTTTAGTCGTTGACTAGTGGGCCCTACCATTTAAAATTGGGCATTGGGGTTGAAGCAACACGGTGGTCCACAAAATTATTCCCGCACCATTCTAGATCCTAGCCACAAATCGATCAGGAAGGGGAGAAAGAGGTGCCAGGTGGGGCACCACCCAAGTCATCTTCAAGCTCGGGTCTGTGGCGGCCTGGGCGGCACCCTGCGCCGGCACACGGTGGTGGCTCACTTGCGGCAGCCTTGTTTGGTCCAAGCCTCGCCACATGGGGTGTCTCCTACTCACTTTCCACAGGGAACACGCAGGGGGGGGGGGGGGGGGGGTCGATGAGGGCCAGCAACGGCCGGAGAGACTAGACCGACGGCGGTGGCGGCATGGACCTCGCCGGTGAGGTCTACCAGGCGATAAGAGGGATTTCGAAGCTCGGAAATTACCGCATCAGGGAGGCTTGAAGAATCAGATTTTGGACTTCAATTGGGCTGATGTCGACTGGAACATTTTCTGCTCGGTGGAGCTAGGGTTTCATGGCCGTCGTGGGGAAAAAATAGGTTCCTGGAGCCTAGCCTCAAATATTTTCGATTCTAGTTCAAGCAGAAGGATCGTGGAAAGCCAAAGAAACTATTCTCTAACTGGATTGGAAGATGATTTCATGTGGAATCGTAATTGCTTTGTCAAAATACCTCTGTTCTTAAGAACACCAGAAGCAACAACTTCAATCCGCCTAAACAGAGCTATTACTGGACCAGCAACTATTGGAAAAGTGAGTTAGGGTTGTGAGGAACCTTCTTCCGGGCTGAGTGAGTTGGGAGCAAGCTCAAGGTAGCTTGGAGGCACACAGTGGTTTGCGCTCCGGAAGAAAATTTCACAGTGCACGGCTGGCAGCTGGAGATGGCGATGTGGTGAAACCTCGGGATGGTCGAAAATACGCCGCCACCTTGCTCGGTGGCCACAATATGGCTGGAACTCAGCACAGGGTCAGGGAACCGTCTTCCTTCACAGAGAAGCCTGTCCCTCTGTTTCTGTTTTCCCGAGCAGAAAGCAAAGAAGAGTTAACCAGTTCTGACGTTTAGAGAAAGAGAGAGAGAGGGTTGAAAAAGATCAGCACAAGCAGGCAAGCAGGTTGGTGCTGGCCTTGCATGCAGCTCGGTGTCAAGCCGTGAGGCAAAGCTGAGAAATAGAGCAACACTGGAGTCGGCAAGTGTTTTGTGCCACTGCAAAATGGGGTCCACCGCCCCCCCCCCCCCCCCCCTTTTGCCTTTTCTTCTTAATTCATTTTTCAGCTAGCAATAGATTCCTAATAAATGGCAAATAAGGTAGGTTGGTCATTGAATTTATATGAATCCATGGAAGCAACCAAATCTGATAATTGGTCAAATGGAATCTGAAATTCAAACTTGATTTGAATGTCTCCCCTTTTGGTTGCATGAAGAGAATTTTGAAAACTTGCTTCAAAATTAATAAACTGGGAAGCAGGCTAAATTTGATATGAATAATTACTTGGTGGCTCATATATGAATTCTTGCTATGCTAAACAGAAAATTTTAAGTTGAAATTTAATTCCCCTCCCCCTTTTATGCATAATTTAGATTGCCTCATCAATGAAATAAATTTTATTTTTATTGTCTTCTTATTCTCTAATTAACTTTAGCACTGACTTGGAAAAACTTGATTTGGGATTTTACAATATCATCCTATATAATTTATTATTTCAAAAGCTTTGTGCATTTATTCTGAGAAGCCTGGACCTTGATAAATTCTCAAATTTTCCTAGAAGATACATCATGTTTTCCCTTGTATCACCAGAAAAATACCCAGGTCCGTTTAACTTTATTTTCTTGGGTCAATCAAGGAGATTGTCTCAGCTGTGCTGAACATAATGGAAAATCCCAAAGAAAATACCCAAAAATTCATTCAAACTTCAAAATTGAATTGTGAACTGTATATTGATCAAAAAATTATGAAAAACAATTTCCTTGCATCTTCATGATCTATTCTACCTGATTGTCAACTCAATTCACTTGATCAGCCTTGTTCAATTTCTGCGGAAAATATCTCGATAATGATCTTCCTCACTTCGTAAACACCTATTCTTTTCTTGCAACCAGCTGCACCTTTTTGTCCAAAAACCTCTCAGATCTGCTGGAATCTCCATAAACACTCCCAAGAGTAGTGTCAATTAATTGCTTAAGCATTTCTTACCAATATTCATTAAATTCATATAATGCACATTCACTAATTGCATGCTTATATTCATATCGAATAGAAGGAACTCTTGAGGAGCAGCTGGATTCCACTAACTATTTTCCACAGGAGTTTGATTACTTTTTTGATCAATATCAAGGCAAGCCCCGGTTTGCTTTTAAGTTAACAAGCTTTTCTTTACAATGGTGACTATATGTCTAGTAATATGTGCATTACGTCTTGGTTTTATTGTCACTCTAATTGTATGGACAGAAATCCCTGGAGTCTATGGTTAATATACTACTTATATGATGTTTAGTAATGCTATGCTGATATATCTGTTATGGGTTTAATGGTATAACTCGAGTATGGCTTTTCATGCTCGTGCACTAGTAGAAGTGGAATCAATGGGGATAATGGACATTGATTCACTTAATAGTTATTTGAGATCGGGAAGGAAAGTAGGAAACATGAGAGTGGAGATCTATGTGCATAGTCCTACCTGTGTCGATTGAGGACCGTATCGTGTGCGATCACACTGGACAAGTTTGAATTTGTACCGAATGTATACTAGGTTTATGGGACCCAGCGAACCGTTGTAACTTGCTAACTTGGATTTCAAGGCATACCCCACCATCCTAGACACCACACACGTCATGAGGAGAGCAGAGGCCACTGCAGCATAGGTCGTCATGTGAGTCTTGCTTTCAGGATTGTAGGATCGGCTCAATGTTTGAGTGTCTCGTGAAAGGTTGTCACTTATGGAATTATGGAAAATGACCGTAATCCTTCTATGGACGGGTGTATGTGACATGCAAGCCGGGTGTTTCATGATTCGAATCACAATCGCTCGCAGAAGGGAGTATACTTGTTAACTGCGCTGTGACGTAGTAACAACTAGAACTAGATGGAACTTGCTGGTTGGATAAGAAACTTGGGCAAAATAGTTGAGAAGCAAACTAAATTTATGATTCTAATACTTAACTTGATGCTTAAAGTGAATATAAGGATCCATTGCTATACTAGTGCTATGAACAACTTTACTCTTAATAGTAATCCCCTGCATGTATGAGTAGTGAGACGGGTAAGTCTTGCTGAGCATAAGCTCATGGTTTGTTGATCCACTATTTTGCAGGTAATGTTATAGATGAGGGCGAGCCTAGTGAGTAAGAACTACATGAGGGGTGCGAGGCTCACTGGAAACCCTGCACCCCGTCGTAAAAGTTGGGTGTTGCTACTGTGAAGCTTCCGAGGGCCGGATTACTTCACCCTTGCTTAGAGTAGGCTATAGGAAGTTAGTTGTATCTTATCTTCCGCTGCTTGTACTTATGTACATTAGTTTGTAAACTGACAATACTATGGAATAAAGACTCAATGTATTGTAAATGTGTGTTTTCCGTGTTGTGCTGTTAGGTGTTGCATCGTATAGCACCACCCAATACGATTCCTAGAATGTCGAGATTGGGGTCCTCACATACTAGTATCAGAGCTGCATTAGGAATAGTACACCTGGAATCACACTATTTTGAAAAACTTATGCCTATGAGTGAGTATTCGGTACTAAGCCCACATAAGGATTACTATTAGCATTGTGATTTAAGTTGCAAATCCAACTTAATTGTTATTATATTCTAAAACTGAAAGTGCATCTAGGTTCCCCGTGGGTTTTGGATGATTGATGACGACAATTAAGTCGCTAATGAGCTCAAGTGATCTTAGCACAGGTATGGACTCAATTGGAGACGCAAACCCTCAAAAAGGAAAAGGAAGGAAACGGAGTCAACTCGAAGCGTAGAAACTAGGGTTTCTAGCGTGTTTGAGTTAGACTAGCCGTAGTAATAGGAGGGTGTGTGTGTCAAGTGCATTGAGATCAAGTTTGGGAGCTCAAAGTGGTTTAGAGGTCAAACCTAAAAGAAATGAGTGGTTGAGTGGTCTGGCCGTAGGGCCGGACTAGTCCGTGCAGGAGGCCGGACTAGTCCGTTCCTGGCCGGCCAAGTCCGTTTCTAGCCGGACCAGAAGGGTCTGACTGAGATCGGACTAGTCCGTTTGTGACCGGACTAGTCCGGCTAGCTGTGAGTGGGTTTTGGGATGAAGTCCCAAAACCACGGACTTGTCCGTTTTGGACCGGACCAAGAGGTCCTGAGTGAGAACGGACTAGTCCGCCCGTGGGGCCGGACTAGTCCGGGTTGGCTAAGAAAAGGTGCTTCTATGGCTAAGTCTGGGAGGACCGGACTAGTCCGCCCTAGGGGCCGGACTAGTCCGTGGTCCTCAGACTAGTCCGTTTTCACCCGGAGCAGAAGGCTCTGGGTGTGATCGGACTAGTCCGGTGTTGACCGGACTAGTCCATTCTGGAAGTGACCGTTTGAATTTGAAGTTTGGCGGGTAGCGTGACGATCGTGTGTCAGCTGTCGGGACCTGACAAAGGAGTCAGTGGTCCCCTAGGGCGGACTAGTCCGGGCCAGTGGCCGGACTAGTCCGCCCTTTTGCTGAAGTCAGCAAATTGGGGTTGGGACCTCTATAAAAAGGGGACCCCCGGCCTCATTTCAAACACCCTTGGAAAAACTCAAACCCTAGCGCCGCCACAGCCAACTTGGAGCACTCCTAAGCCTCTTTCTTGCCTACTTTCCCTCTAAAACTAATTCTTGAGTGGATTAGGGTTTAGTGAGGTGGAGAAGAGGAAGAACATCGCGCTTGTGCTCCCGGTTTGATCTCTTGCACTCGTTGAGTCTTTGTGGGCTGTGTATTGAGTTTGTTTTACTGTGTTGATCATCTTTGTGGTGTGGGAGCCTCAGTTTGTGAGAAGCCCCAACGAACTTTGTAATCACCGTTGTGATTAGTGGAGAACCAAGTTAGGCCCGTGCGGTAAACTTGGTGAGGGAAGGGTTGTTGGACCCGGTCCTTTTGTGGACTCCTCAACGAGGACGTAGATTCCTTGTGTGGGATCGAACCTCGGGATAAAATCCTTGTCTCCTTGTGTTCTTCGCATTTACTCTATTGATTACTTTGCTCTAGAGTTGGTAGTCTTGTTTCATATTCCGCATTGCTACAAACTTGTGGAAACTTGACTTGCTCTCGTTTAGGTTGTTGCTCAACTTGACTTAAACATACACTCATTCGTAGCATTGAGAAAATCCCCTAAAACTTGCTAGAAACATCTTTTTAAGGTTATTCACGCAGGCTGACCGGACTAGTCCGCCCCCTGACCGGACTAGTCCGCCCCCTGCAATTTAATCTCGTTTTATTGAGTCATTTGCAGGTCAAATAGCCTATTCACCCCCCCTCTAGGCAACTTTCAATTGGTATCAGAGCAGGACTCTCCACAAAGAGTCTAACAACTCGGAGAGATGGCCGGAGTGGTGAATGACGATGCATCGAGCAGCAACTACGAGGCGACCCGTGAGGAGACGTTGGCTTATCAAGATAAGCCAACGGACGATGAGGAGACTCGCCAACTCAAGGCGAAGCTCCGGGAGAAGTTGAACATTTCCAAGATTGATTCATCAAACCAATCAAGCGGTGGTGGTGGAGTCAACTACAACCGGCAAGGATTCAACTATGAACGCCTTGCCGCCAACAACCACTACCTGTCCATCCCATTGGGGAAACCTCCCCAATTCGATGGAACGGACTACGGTATGTGGAAACATAACATGAAGATCCACCTCGTGTCACTCAACCCAGCGTTGTGGCAAATTGTCATGACCGGGGTGGAGATTCCAAAGGATGAGGACAACATAACTCAAGAACAAGCCATCCTCATCCACCGCAACGCTCAAGCTGCGGGTGTGATCATCTCATCTCTCTCTAGAGATGAGTTCAACCGTGTCGATGGCCTTGAAGTGGCCAAAGACATATGGAACACCCTCAAGACGGCGCATGAGGGAAACCGAGTGGTCAAGGAGGCCAAGATCGAGCTCATCGAAGGAGAGCTTGGGAGATTTGCCATCTTGGATGGTGAATCCCCCCAAGACATGTACAATCGGCTAAAGGTGCTGATCAACAAGAGCCGATCTTATGGCTGCACCAAGTGGACCGACCACGAGGTGGTGAAGAGGATGATCCGGGCATTCATGCCTAGGAACGTCTCTTTATGCTCCATGATTCGGGAAAGTCCGGGGTTCACTCAAATGACCCCGGAGGAGGTCCTTGGGAGGATCATTAACCATGAAATCATGGAGAAGGAGGCGCTCTTCTACAACGACCTCCAAAAGTTCACCGCCTCCAAGATGAAGAACGTTGCACTCAAGGCAACGCCCTCTTCAAAGGAGCAAGAAGAAAGTGATGAGGAGAGCCTCGACACCGATGAGGAGGAGGCCTTCTTCATCAACAAATTCAAGAGAATGATGAGGAGGAAGAAAGGGGGGCACAACCATGAAGGCAAAGGAAAGGAAAGAGCAAGACCCAAATCAAGAAGGTCTTGCTACAACTGTGGCGAGTATGGGCATTTCATCGCTGATTGCCCACACGAAGAAACAAAGAAGAAGAAGGAAGGGAAGCCTCAAGAAAGGAGATTCTTCAAGAAGAAGAGGTCCTCCGGACAAGCCCATTTGGGGAAGGAGTGGGACTCTAACGATGAGTCCTCCTCCGAAGAAGAAGAAGAGAAGATGGCCACCATAGCCATCGGGAGGAACTCCAAGGGAGGCAAGCTCTTCCCCAACCTCAACAACGACCACAAGCCTACTTGTCTTATGGCAAGGGAAGGAAAGAGAAAGGTAACATCTCATCCTTCCTCCCCAACTTCCTCACATGATGATTTTGATAGTGCTAGTGAAAATGAGCATATGTTTAAGGACATAAGCAAAAGCACCTTGCGTAGGATGAAGTTGCTTATGGATGAGATCTTTGAGAAGGAAGATCTCATCAATAGACAGGAGGACATGCTCATCCTTGAGAAGGAGAGATGTCAAGAGCTTGATGAGCTCCTTGAGCTCGAAAGAGAGAAGAGCAAGGCATTGGAACACGAACTTGCACTTTGCAAGAAAACGTGTTCAAGTCTTGAGGAGAAGTCAATTGAGCTCAAGGATGAACTTGGAAGCTTGTCAAAAGCTAACAAGATCCTTGAGACTCAAATTGAGTCACTCAAGAACAATGTAACCTCTTCCTTCAAGAGCTCAACCTCCTCAAAGGCCTCATCCAAGGCAACATCACTTTGCAAGTGCTCCAACTTGATCCTTAAACTTAAGGATGAACTCAACCTAGCACAAGGCAAACAAGCACCTAAGGGTGCCATCTTTGACAAGGAAAAGGTGGCATATGCACGAAGTGCATTCACCAACACAAGACCACCCCATGTCAAGGATGGTCTTGGCTATACTAGAGGTGCAAGGCATAACACCAAAACCTCTAAGTATGGCAAAGACATGATTGTCTTTGTTAAGGGGAGTTCATCCCAAACTAAAAATGAAAAGAACTCACCCTCAAGCAACAAATTGCCTAAATCTGAATTGCATCCTCTATTTCATGATTTTGATGCATCCTATGTGCTAAAGAGGAACAAACACGGCAAAGTGTTTGCTAGATATGTTGGGCCACTCCGCAAGAGCCCCAAGCCTTGCGTGTGGGTGCCCAAATGCCTAACTACTAACGTGAAAGGACCCAACTCAGCTTGGGTACCTAAAAGGAAGGCATAAACTTGTTTTGTAGGCATACTCCTCCGGTGGATTGAAATGGGTGTTGGATAGCGGATGCACCAACCACATGACCGGAGAGAGAAGCATGTTCATAGAGTATGAGGAGAATAAGGACCCAAGTGAAGGAATCTTCTTTGGGGACAATAGCCAAGGGAAAATCCTTGGCTCCGGTAAAATTTCTATCTCCTCATTACATACTTTATCAAATGTGTTGCATGTTGATTCTCTTGACTATAATCTCCTATCCATATCACAACTATGTGATAGAGGATATAAATGTGTGTTTACTAGTGAGGGAGTGAATGTCATTAGAGAAGGTGATGACTCGATAGCCTTTAAGGGAGTGCTCAAGGGAAAGCTCTATCTTGTGGACTTCACCGCGGATAAAGCTCAACTTGACACATGCTTAATGGCAAAAGCCAACATGGGATGGCTTTGGCATAGAAGGCTAGCCCATGTTGGAATGAGGAACCTTCAAAAGCTCCTTAAGGGTGAGCATGTTCGTGGCCTAAAGGATGTAGTGTTTGAAAAGGATAGGCCATGTAGTGCTTGCCAAGCGGGAAAGCAAGTAGGAGCTCAACATCCCTCTAAGAATGTCATGACGACAACTAGACCTTTGGAGTTACTCCATATGGATCTTTTTGGCCCCATTGCTTACATTAGCATTGGTGGTAGCAAGTATGGTCTAGTCATCGTTGATGACTTCTCTAGATATACTTGGGTGTTCTTCTTGCATGATAAAAGTGAAACTCCCGGTGTCCTCAAGAAATTCCTAAGGAGAGCTCAAAATGAGTTCACCTTAAGGATAAAGGCTATAAGGAGTGACAATGGCACCGAATTCAAAAACATGCAAGTAGAAGAGTTCCTAGATGAGGAGGGCATCAAGCATGAGTTTTCCGCTCCCTATTCTCCACAACAAAATGGCATAGCCGAAAGAAAGAATAGGACGCTCATTGAGATGTCAAGGACGATGCTAGATGAGTACAAAACATCGGACCGGTTTTGGGCGGAAGCGGTTAACACCGCTTGCCATGCCGTGAATCGATTGTACCTTCATCGCCTCCTCAAGAAGACCCCTTATGAGCTTCTAATTGGTAAGAAACCCAATGTTTCTTACTTTCGGGTCTTTGGTAGCAAGTGCTATATCCTCAACAAGAAGCCTAGGACTTCGAAGTTCGCTTCAAAGTCCGATGAGGGTTTCTTGCTTGGATATGACTCAAACACTCATGCGTACCGTGTGTTCAACAAATCCTCAGGAATTGTTGAAGTAGCACGTGACGTGGTGTTTGACGAAACCAATGGCTCTCAAGTGGAGCAAGTTGATCAACATGCCCTTGATCAAGAGGAACCTCCACTAGAAGCTCTAAGGAGAATGGCACTTGGAGATGTTCGCCCACAAGAACCATCTCAAAGCCCAAGTGACCATCATCATTGTGAAGTAGGTCAAACCCCCATTGGACAAGCTGAAGATCCTCTAGATGCCCCCCAAAGTGATAATGAGAATGAAGATCAAGGGGGAGGCATGAATCAAGGGGGAGACCAAAGTGAAGAAGATGAACCAAGTAATTCAAGAGGTCAACCCCCGCATCCTCGTGTTCATCAAAGTGTTCAACGGGACCATCCCGTTGACAACATTCTAGGAGATATCACAAAAGGAGTAACAACACGCTCACGTGTTGCAAACTTTTGTGAGCATTTCTCTTTTGTCTCATTCTTGGAACCACATAAGGTTGAAGATGCCTTAAGGGATCCGGATTGGGTAGTTGCCATGCAAGAGGAGCTCAACAACTTTGAAAGGAACAAGGTTTGGGAGCTTGTCAAGCGTCCTCAAGCTAATGTTGTTGGAACCAAGTGGGTGTTTCGCAACAAACAAGATGAGCATGGCGTGGTAACTAGGAACAAGGCACGACTTGTGGCAAAAGGATACTCACAAGTTGAAGGATTGGATTTTGATGAGACATTTGCCCCCGTAGCTAGGCTTGAGTCAATTCGGATATTACTAGCCTTTGCTACTCATCATGACTTCAAACTCTACCAAATGGATGTTAAGAGTGCATTCCTTAATGGACCAATCAAGGAAGAAGTTTATGTAGAGCAACCTCCAGGGTTTGAAGATCAAGGCTATCCTAACCATGTTTACAAATTACGAAAGGCTCTTTATGGTCTCAAGCAAGCTCCTAGAGCTTGGTATGAGTGCCTAAGAGACTTTCTAGTTGAAAATGGTTTTAGGATAGGAAAAGCGGATTATACCCTTTTCACAAAACACTTCAATGAGGATCTTTTTGTGTGCCAAATATATGTGGATGACATCATATTTGGTTCCACAAATAAGGTGTTTTGTGATGAGTTCTCCAAGATAATGACGGAGAGGTTTGAAATGTCCATGATGGGTGAGTTGAAGTTCTTTCTAGGTTTTCAAGTGAAACAACTCAAAGAAGGAACATTCATAAGTCAAACTAAGTATACTCAAGACATTCTAAGAAGGTTTGACATGGACAAAGCAAAACCCATCAAAACCCCTATGGGGACAAATGGACACCTAGACCTAAATGAGGACGGTCCAAGTGTGGATCAAAAGCTATATAGGTCTATGATCGGATCACTTCTCTATCTTTGTGCATCTAGGCCCGATATCATGCTAAGTGTGTGTATGTGTGCACGCTTTCAAGCAGCACCCAAGGCTTGTCATTTGACCGCCGTTAAAAGGATCTTGAGATACCTTGTACACACACCCACCCTAGGACTTTGGTACCCCAAAGGATCCAAGTTTAACCTCATTGGATATTCCGATGCGGACTATGCGGGGTGCAAAGTTGATAGGAAGAGCACATCGGGTACGTGCCAATTCTTAGGTCGATCTCTTGTGTCTTGGTCCTCCAAGAAGCAAAACTCTATTGCTCTATCCACCGCCGAAGCGGAATATGTTGCGGCCGGAAGTTGTTGTGCACAACTTCTTTGGATGCGACAAACTCTTAGGGACTATGGGATTAACTTGCGTAAAATTCCACTCTTGTGTGACAATGAGAGTGCAATCAAGATAGCCCATAATCCGGTGGAACACTCTAGGACCAAACATATAGACATTCGACACCATTTCCTGCGAGATCACTCAATGAAGGGAGACATTGAGATTTCGCATGTGAGGACGGAACATCAACTTGCGGACATTTTCACAAAGCCTCTTGACGAGAAGCGTTTCTGTGAGCTAAGAAGTGAGCTCAATGTGTTGGATTCTCGAAACGTGGCTTAAAGCACCGTTCCTCATATTTTTGAGCCACATTTCGAAAAACTCCTCTCTATGTCGATTTCTCCTCAAATTTGTTTGAGAAATCTATTTTCTTCAAGAAAATGTCCACAAGTTGTTCTTTATTGACTCATAATCATGTTTGTCATGTTTTCCTTGATATACTCGTGCAAAGGACTTAATTCTATGGGCAAAACCCAAATACATTCTTTTTCAGCCCAGCTGAACCGGACTAGTCCGCCCCTATGGCCGGACAAGTCCGGGTCAGACTAGTCCGCGGCTAGTCCGCGCACCGGACTAGTCCGGCCTTCCACCGGACAAGTCCGGACCCGGACTAGTCTGGGTCTGGTCCGCAGACCGGACTAGTCCGGCCCCTCAACCGGACTAGTCCGGCCCTTGGGGACTTAAACCCCCAGGCGGCCCAAACCCCCTCTCTCTCCCTCTCATTTGCCTCTCAAACTTCCACACGCGCACAACCGCCCCCAAATCGGCGATTTTGCGCTCCAACCACCAAAACTCAACTCCAATCCGCGCATCGAAGCCTTTGGGAGTTAGGGATCACTTCCCCGCGCTCCACCTTCGAGATCCACGCCGATTTCGACGAATCAAGCGGATTTTTGAAGGTATTTCACCGTTCTTCAAAAACTAGCCCCATTCTTGATTCTCCAAGTTTTTGATAGGAACATCTTCGTTAATGTTGCTCCATACATCCTTGCGATCATAGCCTAGGAGTATTGCTCATTGATTCACAAATTTTTCGATGAATTGATTAGGGTTAGGGTTCTTCCTGTGTAACCCGGACTAGTCCGGCCACCAGGCGGACAAGTCCGGCCAGCGGACTAGTCCGTCCCTGGGGCGGACAAGTCCGGACTGCACAGGGCAAACCCTACTTCTAGTTGGTTCTCGAGATCTTTTCGGCAATGCTTCACCTTCCTAGGCTCATATCTTCCTTCCTCCATCTTTTTACAGAATGTCGAACTCCGAGCGCTCTCCTCCGCGTGTCCACCTCGAGGGGCGTACCAAGGCCCAAATTGCCGAGGCTCGGACTAAGGCTGCGCTAATTGAGGCGCAGAAGGCCAAGGAGGAAAGAAAGCTCAAGGCACTCGAAGCATCCAAAGTGGCTGCGAGCATTTACAATGAGGATGAAGCCATTGCTCGAGCCACCGCGGAATCCCTCCATGAGCTGAGGAAGAAGAAAAGAGAGGATAGGGAGGCCCACAACTCCAGGGCTGCTGAGGCCAGCGCCCCCAAGCGCAAGAAGCTCGTCACTGTTGGCGAGAAAGCTAAGGGCAAGGAGCCAGCCCAAGAAGAGGCTGTCCCCAGGGTCGAGCGCGACCCAAAGAAGGGAAAAGCCCCGGCTCCAGTCGAGCCGAAGAAGAAGAAGCCCTCCATCAAGGTGCCAGCCAAGAAGGCACCCGGAGGGGTTGTGATCAAGGAGAAGGGGAAGGCCACCTCTATTGGCCCCCTCGAAGTCCACACACCGGAAAGGAATCCCAACCGGCAGAAGGAACTGTCGGCCAATGTATTTCATGGCAAGGGGTCTGAAAAGGCCAGGAGGCTGAGGGAAGAAAAGGTTTACAAGTATGAGAGGAGCACGGCCGATCCCAGATTTTGGTGTGACTTCCACTGTGATTATTACAGGCTAGTCTACCAACAGATGAAGAGGCCAGTGATAGAGGCTCAGTGGGTAGACTGGGATTACATGGCAAAGAAGGAGCACTCTGCCTTTGATGCTGTGATTGAAGCTGCCGAGCGCCATGATCTCAAGAAGATCATGGGCTTCAAATATGATTGGAATGTGGAAATCATTCTTCAATTCTACTCCACAATCTACTTTTCAAGCTCAGGTGACAGAAGGATAACCTGGATGACTCATGGTGAGCAATACTCTGTCACCTATGCTGAGTTTGCAAGGATCCTTGGTCTTGAGGCTCACATGGACCACGAGATCATTATCTCGAACCTCAAGGCTGTGGATCGTGAAGAGTTGGCTTACATGTATCCAAGCCACCTCCCGTTTGATGCCGGACTCGCTCGAAACATCAAGCCATTCTACAGCATCATGAACAGAATACTCAGACGGACGATAGCACCGAAGGATGGCGATGCTGGGGTGATTCAAGGGAATCTAAGGCACCTACTACTTCTGATCGATGGGGAAGAGAAGTTCAACCTCGTCGATTACATCTTCGACGACATCTTCAACATCTCGCATACTCCCAACAGGGCGTGCGGGTATGCCCCCTACATCATGTGCCTTATTGAGAAGGTGTTGGGCGTGTCCTTTGTCAAGGATGTATCGCACCGACCTCTGCGCCCCCAGAAGCCGCCAAATGTGCCGGTGCCTCCTCGTCGCAAGAATGCAGATCCTCCGTCTCGCCCAGTGGCACCTCCTTCTCCGCCTCCGTCTCAGTCCATGAGTGCGTTCTTCAAGTGCTTCAAGGCCATCTTCACCTCGTGCCGGAAGCAAGAGATTCGCGCTCAGAGGGCACACAAGCGCCAAGAGAAGTATCTTAAGGCGGTGTGCGACAAGCTGGAGGTCCCGATGTCCTCCCCGGAGGTGAGTGATGGGGAGATCACTCCCTTCCCCACCTTCACCGCCGATGAGCTCGCCCAGCTCCAAGAGGATGGAAGCTCCTCTCGGGCTGCTCCCTCGGCAAGGAACTCCGACGACGACGACGACGATGTCAATGATGAGGACGACGTCGAAGATTCCGAGGCCACGGAGAGTGGAAGTGGCGAAGATGAGGACTAGCTCTTAGGTCTTAGCCTCCTCCCTTCTTTTCCTTTTTGGTGCCTTGATGCCAAAGGGGGAGAGTTAAGGGGGAGTTAATCTTTGTGGGTGTGTGTTGTGGTGTTGGAATTATCTTGTAACATATTTATGCTTTTACATTTGTGCAAGACTCGTTAATGTTGCTTACTATCAATATATTGCTCTTATTGTCAATCTTATGAATGTATTGATGTCATTTATGTCTTGTCACAATTGTTGAGCACATCACGTAGGCACCCCACCATAACGTGTGTGGGTATGAAAGAACTCCTCCACCTCTTTTACTTGTTGCATACATTGAGGGGGAGTCATACATACGCACACATGTTATGAAAACCAAACTTTATACTCTTATTTGTGAAGGACCTAATGTGTTGTCATCAATCACCAAAAAGGGGGAGATTGAAAGTGCATCTAGGTTCCCCGTGGGTTTTGGATGATTGATGACGACAATTAAGTCGCTAATGAGCTCAAGTGATCTTAGCACAGGTATGGACTCAATTGGAGACGCAAACCCTCAAAAAGGAAAAGGAAGGAAACGGAGTCAACTCGAAGCGTAGAAACTAGGGTTTCTAGCGTGTTTGAGTTAGACTAGCCGTAGTAATAGGAGGGTGTGTGTGTCAAGTGCATTGAGATCAAGTTTGGGAGCTCAAAGTGGTTTAGAGGTCAAACCTAAAAGAAATGAGTGGTTGAGTGGTCTGGCCGTAGGGCCGGACTAGTCCGTGCAGGAGGCCGGACTAGTCCGTTCCTGGCCGGCCAAGTCCGTTTCTAGCCGGACCAGAAGGGTCTGACTGAGATCGGACTAGTCCGTTTGTGACCGGACTAGTCCGGCTAGCTGTGAGTGGGTTTTGGGATGAAGTCCCAAAACCACGGACTTGTCCGTTTTGGACCGGACCAAGAGGTCCTGAGTGAGAACGGACTAGTCCGCCCGTGGGGCCGGACTAGTCTGGGTTGGCTAAGAAAAGGTGCTTCTATGGCTAAGTCTGGGAGGACCGGACTAGTCCGCCCTAGGGGCCGGACTAGTCCGTGGTCCTCAGACTAGTCCGTTTTCACCCGGAGCAGAAGGCTCTGGGTGTGATCGGACTAGTCCGGTGTTGACCGGACTAGTCCATTCTGGAAGTGACCGTTTGAATTTGAAGTTTGGCGGGTAGCGTGACGATCGTGTGTCAGCTGTCGGGACCTGACAAAGGAGTCAGTGGTCCCCTAGGGCGGACTAGTCCGGGCCAGTGGCCGGACTAGTCCGCCCTTTTGCTGAAGTCAGCAAATTGGGGTTGGGACCTCTATAAAAAGGGGACCCCCGGCCTCATTTCAAACACCCTTGGAAAAACTCAAACCCTAGCGCCGCCACAGCCAACTTGGAGCACTCCTAAGCCTCTTTCTTGCCTACTTTCCCTCTAAAACTAATTCTTGAGTGGATTAGGGTTTAGTGAGGTGGAGAAGAGGAAGAACATCGCGCTTGTGCTCCCGGTTTGATCTCTTGCACTCGTTGAGTCTTTGTGGGCTGTGTATTGAGTTTGTTTTACTGTGTTGATCATCTTTGTGGTGTGGGAGCCTCAGTTTGTGAGAAGCCCCAACGAACTTTGTAATCACCGTTGTGATTAGTGGAGAACCAAGTTAGGCCCGTGCGGTAAACTTGGTGAGGGAAGGGTTGTTGGACCCGGTCCTTTTGTGGACTCCTCAACGAGGACGTAGATTCCTTGTGTGGGATCGAACCTCGGGATAAAATCCTTGTCTCCTTGTGTTCTTCGCATTTACTCTATTGATTACTTTGCTCTAGAGTTGGTAGTCTTGTTTCATATTCCGCATTGCTACAAACTTGTGGAAACTTGACTTGCTCTCGTTTAGGTTGTTGCTCAACTTGACTTAAACATACACTCATTCGTAGCATTGAGAAAATCCCCTAAAACTTGCTAGAAACATCTTTTTAGGGTTATTCACGCAGGCTGACCGGACTAGTCCGCCCCCTGACCGGACTAGTCCGCCCCCTGCAATTTAATCTCGTTTTATTGAGTCATTTGCAGGTCAAATAGCCTATTCACCCCCCCTCTAGGCAACTTTCAAAAACGATGCTCCGATGTCAGATAAGAGGTAAGGTACACCACCGCAAGCGGATCAATTGCGGTAAGCTCTTTGTACGAGAGTAGTACGATGGTTGTTCCCCGTGGCTTAGCACGGGAGTTAATATGAGTTTCTTAACCTCTTTATGGTTCTGAGAGCATATGCAAACGCTGCATCCTGGCGTGCTTCCTTCAAAAGCATGGATACCCCATCGTGTGGTCAAAAACACGAAGTATGCAACTCTTGAACGTTCAATATTCAAAGGGCCATACGCAACGCTAATCCCTAGCCCAAGAGATAAATGATGTGGTCACCTACCGTGTGGTTAAAAAGCACGTAGTGTATTTTTTAAGAAACACGCAAAATCGCCTCCTACTGGTGCAGCATTAGGCAATGACGTGGGACCCCGGTCGGATGGTAGAAAACCCGATCATGTATCTCGAGACCTAGCTCAGCTCGGGGCGGCCCGTATGGAATGATACAGGTCGGATGTTCTTACTTTTATATATATTATTGTGACTGCCTGAAATGATCGCCTGCGCAGGCTGTGTCGTACGATACCATAATTTGTGTTTTTAAATTGCATGTCTTATGCAGGTAAACTAACCATGTTAGACGTATTGCGGGTAGTAAACATTTGCGAGTGCTCGATTTTTAGTGCCACCTATGAGACGTATGAGCCGGAGATAATCCAGTTATGATTTTCTATTTGTGAGGCACGTAGTACCGGCATGGTCAGAAAAAACGCATATACACCTCTATCTCCTAAGACCTGAATTTTCTGTAAAACTACATGAAATCATGTCAAATGTGGTTTGTAAAACTACATGAAATCATGTATGGAGGGAGAGAAGTGGTATAGCAACCATAGCTGGATTCCCTGTTTTGGGCTGTTTCAAGGATGAAATTGCACATGGTGTATCTCTGTGAAATTTTGGTCAATAGGAGTGTGTGAAGAAGTTATGGAAATTTTGAAGAGTTTTCTAAAACTTTTCTATAGGACGCTAGGACAGTAACACAATATAAGTTGGTAAAAAGTTCAAATTTCAAAAACTGCTACAATTTCCTGTGTTTTTAACCAGTCTCTGTATTTTTGCAATATCTCCTTGTAATATCACGTTCTGGAGTATTGCAATACACTTTTGGAAAGGGAAGGAGGTTTTCTACAATTTTATAATGCAAATCGTTCCCTAATTCAGCACAGAAAGTTTTGTAATTTGGAGTTTAAACTGGTGCACTTGCAGTGAGGTGGTCAGACTGTACCAGATTTTCTGTGAACTTTGAAGAGCCATATCTCTGACTCTATAGTTGTGAAATAGGTATAAATATACATATGTGGAAATCTTAGTGAGTATACTATCATCTTTGTATTCAACGCAACAGCTTAATCTGAAGGTAACTGGCTCAAATTCAAATTTTTGTCGAACGTGTCATGACTCTGCAGATTCTGGACCCTATGTACATAGTTTGGAACTTTATCGATAATGCACACATATGGATAATGTAAGCTATTCATGTGTACAATTCTGGGAATCTGACATGTTATAAGACATTTTTTTAAAGTGGAATTCATGAATATTTTTACTGTATCACATATTCAAACTGTGGCCAAAAACACACATTTTAGGGGAGGTTCTATCAAAATTGTCCCATAAAACTGTCAGGTTTAAACCATCATATCTCTGTAACCCTTGATGCAATGGGGGCATTGAGGGTAACCTTTGGAAAGGTGGGACAGTCAGCTACAACTTTGTTATATAGCTCATGTCATGAAAATGTTGTTTACATAGTCAAAAATATAAATTTTGTAGAAACTGGTCTGGCTGGATAGAGTGCAACCAGAATTAGGGAGACTTGAGAATTGATGTTGCAACTTGAATGGAATGGCTATGCATTTGATTTTGACAAACTTTATATTGTATGAAATGAATCAAGAGGTGATATAGAGACTGATGATGAATTCATTGCATTGCAGAATGGTGCGTACTCACTCCACTTTCGAGGTGGGCAGCGGTAGTGGCCAGGGTGTTGAGGAATCTCCACGCACAGAGCAGCAGACTCCGCAACAGCAGCCACCACCTCGACCTCCACTCACTCTAGCGGACGTCGTGGCCGCCCTGGTGGGTTCGCGAGATGAGCAGACAGATATCTTGTAGACTATCATATAGAATACGTCCCAACCAAGGGGATGTCAAGATGGAGGAAACAATCACCCTCCCCAAGCTACTTATTCAGACTTTTTCAGGACATACCCACCGGCCTTCATGGAGGCTGATGAACCTTTGGAGGCGGACAATTGGCTCCGCAATATCGAATCAAAGTTCGACCTGTTGTAGTGCACCGAACATCAGAAGGCACTATTCGCGGCGCAACAACTTCAAGGTTCCGCCGGTTCATGGTGGGCAACTCACATTGCCTCCCTGCCCGTCCGACATCAGGTTACCTGGGTCGAATTCCGTGCATATCATATTCCATCTGGGATCTTGTACAGGAAGCTTTAGGAGCTCTTGGACTTAAAACAAGGAGGGAGGAGCGTCCATGATTATGTTAAGGCGTTCAATCACCTGTCTCAGTATGCACCTGACCAAGTGAGCACGGAGGCACAAAAATGCGATTGTTTCCTCCGTGGCTGCAATGCTAGGTTGAGGGAACAACTTCTGTTGATAGATCGCGGTAACTTCACCTCACTCTTCAATACTGCAATAAAGCTTGAAGATACAAACCACCAAACTCAGGCGGAGGACAGGAAGAGGAATGCACCAGCAGGCGGTGGGAATCCCGCTCCACCGAAGTATCGATTGGTGTACCCGACACCCTCTGGTCCACAAGTTCGACCATCTATGCGACCACAACAGTATCAGAGTCGCCCATTCCAGTACTTAGAGTACATAACATAGCCGCAACAGCAGTGGCAGCAGCAGCATATTGCTCCACGTCGCTCGTTCCTCAGTCGACGCACCCAGTTATCATCTTCCGACTGGAGGGGGACCGCCAAGGTATACCTGTTACACCTGTGGCCGTACTGGTCATTTCGCCAAGGACTACCCACAAACTCAATTGGGTGGTGGAAAAGTGCCACTGCGATGTGCGAATCAACCACACGCTCCACCTAAGAGGCCAGCACCAAAAGGAGGCAATGTTCATAATACTGCTCTGGAGGATATAGCGGAAGGATAACCTATTCTTGCGGGTACGTTCATGTTCTATTAGATTCTGGAGCTACACATTATTTTATCAGTACATCATTTGTGTGTAATGCTGAGTTAGCTACTACTACCACCAATTGTCACTACGTCATTAGCTCACCTGGAGGCAATATAGCCGCAAGTGAAATGGTAGTCAAAGCACCGTTGTGCTTAGGAAGAAAGATATATCATACCACACTCATTGTCTTAGAAGGACAACAAATTGATGTTATCCTGGGAATGGCATGGTTGAAGTACCTGTTCTTGACATCAATCCTCGTATTATTCAGTTTGACTCTCGAATCCATGGTCTTCATACTCTCATTCTTGAAGATCTAAACTCTGAAAGTCCACTTACTTATCACACAAACAACAAAACTTGAGGACATCCCAGTGGTCTGTGAATATCTCAACGTATTCCCAAATGATCTTCCGGGTATGCCACCAGAGCGTGACATCGAGTTTAAGATTGAGTTAGCACCCAGGACTACAACAATATCTCGGAGACCGTACCGGATGGCTCCAAATGAACTAGCAGAACTGAAGGAGCATCTAAAAGACTTGCTAGACAAAGGATTTATCAGACCCAACTCATCACCATGGGGTTGTTGAGGTCTATTTGTGAAGAAGAGGGATGAGTCACTAAGGCCGTGTGTGGACTATCGTCTGATAAATGCGGTAACAATTAAGAACAAATATCCACCACCACAGATTGATATCTTGTTCGGTCAACTGGTGGGTGCCAAAGTATTATCAAAGATGGATCTAAGATCGGGGTATCATCAAATTAAGATTCGAACAGAAGATATCTCGAAGGCAACATTTTCAACAGGATACAAACTCTGAATATCTGGTGATGTCTTTTGGCCTGACCAACGCACCAGCGCACTTCATGTACTTTATGAATTTTGTTTTCATGCAAGAGTTGTATCGGTTCATTGTGGTCTTTATTGATAACATACTGGTATTCTTCAAATCAGAGGAAGAGCATGTTGAACATCTTCACATTGTATTACAATGATTAAGAGGGCATAAGTGGTATGCTAAGTTCAGTAAATGTGAGTTTTGGATCAACAAAGTTCCTTTTCTTGGTCATATTATTTAAGCAGAAGGTGTTGCCGTGGACCCAAATAAGGTTGTACAAGTGCTTAATGTGAATCTCCGAAGTCAGTCCATCAAGTTCATAGCTTCATGGGACTAGATGGTTATTATCGAAGATTCGTTCACAACTTTCCCAAGATTGCTAAGCCAATGACTGAACTACTGAAGAAAGGCAACAAGTGTGTATGGACTAAAGAATATTAGGAAGCATTCAAGATCTTGAGAAACCATCTTACGACATCACCAGTCTTAGCTCAACCGGATACAACTAAGCCTTTTGACGTATACTATGATGCATCAAGCACTGTACTTGGATATGTTCTGATGGAAGATAGGCATGTGATTACATATGGATCGCGCCACCTCCGCAACCACGAGTAGCACTATCCGACTTGTGATTTGGAACTTGCTGCTAAGGTACTGGCATTGAAGATGTGGAGACACTATCTACTTGGAAACCTAGTGCACCTCTACACTAACCATAAGAGCCTCAAATACATCTTTACTCCGAAGGAACTCAATATGTGGAAACGAAGATGGTTGGAACTGATTAAGGACTACGAGCTTGAGATCCATTAGTATCGGGGCAAGGCTAACGTGGTAGCTGATGCACTCAGTCACAAATCTCATGTTAATAACATATTAGTGATACCGGATGAGGAGGAAAAAACCAACTTACGCGTGATTCCATATGGAGCATTATATAACCTCGCTCTCATACCTATGATACGAGAGGAGATTGTACAAGTGCAAAATCATGACAAAGTTATGTCTATACTCCGACAATGGATTAAAACTGGGGGGCAATTATGCTTCTGACAAGATCATGAAGGTACTCTATGGTTTAAGAATCGAATAGTAGTACCCCAAAACATGAAGCTTAAGAAGAAAATCATGGATGAAGCCCATATGTCCAAGTATTCAATACATCTGGGTAAAAACAAGATGTATCGAGATCTCCGGAGTAAGTTTTGGTGGACCAGAATGAAGTGAGAGATTGCTAAATATGTGTCTAAGTGTGACATGTGTTGGAGAGTTAAAGTTGATCACATAAAGAGAGCGGGGACGCTCCAACCCTTAAGTGTTCTAGCATGGAAATGGGAGGACATTAGTATGGATTTTATTGTTGGATTACCTCCCACGTTCGAGAAACATGATTCTATTTGGATGATCGTGTACTAGTTGACAAAATCAGACCATTTTATCCTGGTTCATACTAAGTATGTCGCCACACAGTATGCAGAGTTATACATATCGAGGATTGTGTGTTTACACGGAGTGCCTCGAACTCTTATCTCTGATCGAGGCTCATTATTTGGCAGACTGAAAGAGTAAATCAAATCCTAGAAGATATGTTGAGAACCTGTGCCATTGATCATGGAAAGAATTTGGATGACCACTTACATTAGCGGAATTCTCTTACAACAATGGTTATCAGCCAAGTATCAAGATGGCACCTTATGAAGCACTCTATGGACATAAGTGCCGCACACCACTTAGCTGGTGTGAGTCTGGCGAGAGAGTTATTTTTGGAGTTGATCTCGTTAAAGAAGCAGAAGAACGAGTCAGGCTCATTCAAGGCAATCTTAAAGCTGCTCAATCTCGTAAGAAGAGCTATGCAGACAAGCGATGTCGTCCTTTTTACTTTGAAGTCGGTGATCAAGTGTATCTCCGTGTTTCTCCGATGATAGGAATTCATCAATTCAGAGTAAAGAGAAAACTTGCGCCTCGTTTGATTGGCCTGTTTACTATTACTAAGGGTTGTGGACCTGTCACCTATCGTTTAGAGCTACCAGCATCACTGACAGGAATCATGACATCTCTCATGTATCTTAGTTGAGGAAATGCCTGAAGAAACCAACGGAAGTTCTTATAGAAGGCATAGAAGCATTGCAACCATATCTGACCTATGTTGAACAACCAATTCAGATCATCGATGAAAAGACTCATCAAACAAGAAATCGGTCGTTGTGGTTTTACAAGGTATTATGGAGTAATCACACTGCCGATGAAGCTAAATGGGAAAGCGAGGATTTCCTTTGAACCAATTATCCGGACTTGTTATCTTTATATCACCGATAACCTTCTTTCCATCTTGTTTCAATTCTAATCTCGAGACGAGATTGTTTTAGGGAGGGACGGTTGTGAAAACCCAACTCTCGGGTTTTCAATCTTGACCCTATGTATTGAAATCACATGACGTATGAGGTTCAGCTATACATGAGGCATGATAATTATCAAGGTTGGGCTTATGTGCCAAGCTCAGAGAAATGGAGAAATGGAATACAAATCAAAGATTATGTACAGAGGATTCAAACTTTGTACACGAATAAGTACCAAACAAATCAAATGTGTTACTGTTCTGAATTTCAATATCTTGCAGCGCTCAAACATGAAATCTGAGGCACCATTGGATTCCTCATGTTCTAATTTGTGGGTCCACCAAGTTGTGAATTTTTTGGAGTTGTTTTCCATTTTAAGACTAATTTTTCAAGTTTCTGTGAGGGTAGGGTTATGACATGTGGGCCCCACTTGTCAGAGGTCCCACAACATGTGCCAGGTGCTTTCCTTCCTCTCTGGTAGCGCCACGAACGCTCGGCCGCCACTGCCTTACCGTCTTGGAGCGAGCTGTTACCACAAGCAAGGCTTTGAATGCGACCATGAACTTCTACCTTCCCATTTTATCGGCTCACCCGGTGAAACTCAGAACCAGTACTCCTTCTCTGCTCCATGTTTGACCTAATCTCGCCAGCCACTGTTCGTCGCCGTTCCTGCTGATTGCTTCATCGTTTTATCAAGCCATCAACAGCAAAGACCATCCCAAGTGCATCCTCTATCCTTTGTGCTGACAGGTTCGTCGAGTTCGTGGCTGAACGTGGCTTGTTTTGCAATGTCGCTGTCTACTGTCCTTGTTGCCGCCGCGGACATCTTCGCATTCCCGACGAACCAAGCCTCCCCCCTTCTTCTCGATCACGCTGCAAGGTTCGCCTTCATCCTCTGAGCACGTTTTGCAAGTTATTGACCAAGGTTTCACCTTAATTTGGTCGGGCGCCATTATGTTCACGGCGTTGGGTTGCAAAACCGTGAGAAAAAAGATGAGCAATTCAGTTTCTACGGTAGTTCTTGCTTCAATTCAATGAGAGCTTATGATCCTCTTTCCATTGCGCATCCGCAGAAGCAATAAACAAGAACAGCCGTGGTCAGGTTGCGATTTTAGGGCGGATTTCGTGGCCGCCGACCTCAAACCCTAGGTCGTCGGTGTATTCATGATTTCCATCATTTACTTCCAATTGGACTGCCAGAACTTGTCTACCATGTTCCCCTGGTGCTCCCCGGCCTTGTGGCATATCGAATTAGGGTTTGGTGGATGTTGTTCATAGCAGCATCCATGGTGGCCGCCGCCGTCCACCATGGAACTCCCTATATAGGCATGGCCGAGACGCATTGAGTTCTCCAGCAAGTGTGTCATCCTCCTAGCGTTCTTTTGCCTCAATTTCCATGCCGTTGGATGCTATTCCGGAGAGGGGAAGGTTGGACGCCGTCCCTGTTCTCTGGTTTCCACGGCCAGGTCTGGAGAAGTCTAGAGATTGAAGAAGGGTGCTGGGGCCCAGCTGTCAAAGAGATGAAGAGAGAGTAATGCAGTAGCGGCCCACCTGTCGGTTTAAGTGAGAGAGAGAGAGTGCCTTGGGCCCCATGTTCAGCCATTATTGTATTTCCTGGAGGGATTCAAATTCGAGTGGGGCCCAAATGTCAGCCGTTTGCCCAATTCATTTGCATGAAAAAAATTGCAGAAGCATCTCCAACCTTTGAAATTACATATATATCTATAGACAACTTCAAAAATTACCAAACAATTTTTTCTGGAATCCTCTCAGTGTCTACTATTCATAAAGTTAAGGTTCATTGCATGAAAGTCAGTATATCATCCTGTATAATTCATTATTTCAAAAGCTTTGTGCATTTATTCTGAGAAGCCTTGACCTTTCTAAATTCTCAATTTTTGCCAGAAATTACATCATGTTACCATGTATCACCAGAAAGATCCCCAGGTCTGTTTAACTTGATTTTCTTGGGTACATCAAAGTGATTGTCTCTGCTGTGCTGAAAATAGTGGAAAATCCTAGACAGTACCCAAAAATTCATTCAAACATAAAAATTGAATTGTGAACTGTATATTGTTTAGAGAATTATGAAACAAATTTTCCTAGAATCTTCATGATCTTCTCTACCTGATTGTCAACCCAATTCACCTGATCAGCCTTGTTCAATTTATGTGGAGAATATCTCGATAAGGATCTTCCTCACTTCGTAAACACCTATTCTTTTCTTGCAACCAGCTGCATCTTTTTGTCCAAAAACCTCCATGATCTGCTGGAATCTCCATAAACACTCTTAAGAGTAGTGTCAATTAATTGCTTAAGCATTTCTTACCAATATTCATTAAATTCATGTAATGTACATTTCACTAATTGCATGCTTATATTCATACCGAATAGAAGGAACTCTCGAGGAGCAGCCGGATTCCACTAACTATTTTCCATTGGAGTTTGATTACCCTTTTGATGAACATCAAGGCAAGCTCCGATTTGTATTTAAGTTAACAAGCTTTTCTTTACAATGGTTACTATATATCTAGTAATATGTGCATTACGTCTTGGTTTTATTGTCACTCTACTTGCATGGCCAAAAATCCCTAGAGTTAATATACTTCTTATATGATGTTTAGTAATGCTATGCTGATATATCTATTATGAGTTTATTGGTATAACTCGAGTATTGCTTTTCTTGCTTGTGCGCTGGTAGAAGTGGAACCAATGGGGACAATGGACATTTATTCACTTAATAGTTATTTGAGACCAGACAAGAAAGTAGGAAGCAACAGAGTGGAGATCTGGGTGCATAGTCCTGCCCATGTCGATTGAGGACCGTATCGTGTGCGGTCCTACTGGACAAGTTTAAATTTGTACCGGATGTATACTAGGCTTATGGGACCCAACAAACCGATGTAACTTGTAAACTTGGATGTTGAGGCATACCCCTCCATCCTGGACACCACACGCGTCATGAGGAGAGAAGAGGCCACTGCGGCATAGATCATCATGTGAGTCTTGCTTCCGGTATGGTAGGACCGACTCAATGTTTGAGTGTCTCATGAAAGGTGGTCACTTTTGGTGTTGTTGAGAAGGATCGTAAGCCTTCTCTGGACGGGTGTATGTGACGTGTAAGCTGGGTGTTTCATGATTCGAATCACTGTCGCTCACGGAAGGGAATATAATTGTTCATTTTGCTATGACGTAGTAACAACTGGAACTAGATGGAACTTGCTCGTCGGATAAGCAACTTGGGTGAAATAGTTGAGAAGCAAACTAAAGTTATGATTCTAATACTTAACTTGATGCTTAAAGTTATTATAATGATCCACTTCTATACTAGTGCTACGAACAACTTTACTCTTAATAGTAGTCCCCTACATGTATGAGTTGTGAGATGGATAAGTCTTGTTGAGCATAAGCTCGTGGTTTGTTGATCCACTATTTTGCAGGTAACGTTATAGATGAGGGAGAACCTTGTGAGGCAACACCCGATGAGGGGTGCGAGGATTACAGGGAACCTTGTACGCACTCGTGAAAGTTAGGTTTTCTACTATGAAGCTTCCGAGGGCCGGAGGACTTCTCTCTTGCTTAGAGTTGGCTATAGGACGTGAGTTGTATCTTATCTTTCTGCTGCTTGTATTGATGTACATTAGTTTGCAAACTAAAAATACTATGGACTAAAGTCCTAATGTGTGTTCTGTTTGTTGTTCTATTAGGTGTCGCATCGTACGACACCACCCAATGCGATTCCTTGAATGTCGGTACTGTAGTCTTCACAGTTCCCGCTACCAAATGCGCGCGAATCAGTCATAATCATCTTCAGGAAGCCGGGAGGAGCCAACACATGTGGATTGACCGAGTTTGGTTCTAGGACCAAGTCAGCCGACTAGGGGGGGGGGGTCGGCCGACCTGGTCAAGGCTCTGTTGGGGCTGTGTTTTATCCAGGTCCCTAATAGTTGGGCCCCCCTTACATATATAGGTGATACATCATTGGATGGCCTAGTATACTTCTGTTTGTGGACCATTTGATCCATATGATGCCACATGTCAGCGCTTGATTGGCTGGGATGATATTTTATAGGATTGCTCCCCCTCTTTTACGTCATTTTCTGCAATAAATGTCTGCATGCACTATTTCTCCAAGGACAAGTGAAAATAGGTTAATTAGAAAGGTGATGTGTCCAAGAAATGATATTTCCTTCACATAATGGAGTCATATTGATGGGTGAAATTGGTATATAACAGCCGTCAACAGGTAGCAGCTGGAGCCCTTGTGCCTTCATGTGCTTGCTTTCACCTTTGTTCCCTTGTAGGTGAAGCCTGTGCATTGGTAACACTGTAGGATGTGGTATTTTGAAGCCTGAGACTAGTATGCTCAACATCCTTGACAAACTCAAGGCCGGTCACCTTCTCGATTGTAAAAGCCCAGATTTGTGGAGAGCAAGAATGCAAAAATGCGAAGTTAAAATTTTTAAGTTGAAATAACCCACATGAATTATGTGAGTTAATAAATGATATAAAAAATATGAACTTGTTAAAACTATACAAATTTTTTGGTTCCCACATTCATATAACAACCCAACTTCGTGACCCACAGGAAATCCTATCATAACCAACTCGAATCTTTCCATATTTGAGTCAAATCCGACTCAGCCGCAGCCTGAGTCCATAACCTTGTCGGTTGGACATTTCTGACCAATTTTTTTACGTTCACATCTCTTCATCATGCCTCAGAACCATGTAGCCATGTCCATGCACTCCTTGCACACATGTAAACATCTTCCAACGATGTCCATGATACCTTCATATGCATTGTTCTTGATTCAAAACATGCTGTGCAATCTCCAGATCAACTCAACCACAATTCCTTTCGAACTTAGTTGTTGAACCTCATCTTCTCCCTAAGACTAGTTCAATGGATCCCGTCACTAGCCATGTCTTGAAGTCAAGCAACACCTGAACATGAATAAACAACCAATACTTCCAAGCACAAGTCCTCGACTCGACTCTCGTTAGTTCTGATAACCACAACACCTTACGTGAGCACCTCAGATAAGTATGTTGCAAACCATCTCAAAAACATATCAACCATTAACCACCATAACCACCAAGACACACCAAAAACTTAGTAAAAGAATACTAAGCAAACTTCCCATCAATGTAAAACAAGTTTGAATCATGTCAAGGTAAAAGCAAAACCATTGCAATCTAGCTCTGGACCTTGCCAAAATTAACCGGACCATGAACTGGAGCTTACCATAGCTAGTAGAACCTAGCGCCTGAGCATACCAAAGCAAGTCGGACCTAGCGTGGATCTTACCAAAGCTAGTCAGACCTAGTGTCGGAGCTTACCAAAGCTAGTCAGACCTAACCGAAATAAGTCGGACCTAGACAAAGAAGTCATACCTAGCCAAAATAAGTCGAACCTTGCATCAGACCTTGCAGGAGCTACTCAAAACAAGATGGACCTATCGTTGGACCTTGCAGGAGCTCGGACCTAGAGTCGAACCTTGTTAAAAAGGGTGTTTTGGCAGTATTCAAAACTTTTATCATCATAGCCAATGTATTTAGCTCACATAGGTCTCACAATCACCCCCTTGATGAATGCATTGGCAACACCACTTAAAATCCGAACCTTGGGTTATGAGAAGTTTTGAAAACAATCAAATGAGAAAGAAAGAAATTTCAAAACAAATATTTCCCCCCTATACTTATTTCTCCCCCTTTGTAAATTAGAAATGAAATGAGAAGAAAAAATAAAAATTCTCCTCTTGAGAAGATTCATGCCAAAACACTTGTGAATGTGTGTGTGCAATGTGTGATCAATTCCCCCCCCCCCCCCCCTTTGACAATGTATTCAACAGGGCACAAAAGAGAAATTTTAATTTGTCATGAGCATATTATAACATATACATATAAAACAAAGCTCATCCAAGTCATACTATCAAATAACTTATGCTATCACATCAATGAAACACATAAAGTAGTGTAAGCCATGCTAGAGATCAAACATAATTTTCAATTTAAGCAATTCGTGATCTCACAAACTTAACTATTTCAAAACCTGAAAGCATGACACGTGTTGCTGCATTTGCATTTTTTAATATTATTTAAAGCACAAATTCTGATCATATAACATTTGCAAGAGATTATATGCCGCATCTGCCTTATTCTGACCAACCAAGCCAAACCTATGTCATTTGACAATCAGAAGGTTAAGGACATGGTTTTAGTCATACACAACTTCTTCTAGGTTCATATCTAAGTGCAATGATAAGCCATCTCAAAAGAAGAAGTGTGATGCATGCATATTCTCTTGATCTTTTCTCATTTTTATTTGATCATAAAAGCTCAACAAGTGGATAGTTGATTGATTAATTTTTTATTATTAAAAGCACTTGTGAGCATGCAACAAGTTCAAAATAGCAAGAAAGTTCGATCATGACCAGATTTAGTGTAAGTAATTATTCCAATTACTAGTCATGACAAAAACTACAAAATGTATAACATGAGTAATGTAGTAAGATCTTTCAACATGTAAAAGGAATCACAAAAGAATATATGTATGAAATACTATTCTCATATTATTTTAAATTCAGATTCACACATAGACTTTCCAAGTTCCAAAACTCCCCTCAATTTGAGCCATGAGGATGCATAACCCCTATTTCACTATGAATAAAACAAAAACGAGTGGAATCCAAAGGTTTTGTGAAAATATCAGCCAATTGTTGTTCGGTATCTACATGGTGAAGCACAATGTTTCCTTTTTCAACATTATCTCGGAGAAAGAGATACCTAGTGTCAATGTGCTTTGTTCTCTAATGTTGCACTAAGTTTTTAGCAATACAAATGGCAGTAGTGTTATCACAAAACAACGTAACACTTTCTAGATCAACCCCATAGTCCTTAAGTGTTTGAACAATCCAAGGAATTTGTGAGCAAGCGATAGCAGCGGCTACATATTCAGATTTGACCGTGGATTATGCAATGCATTTTGTTTTCTAGAGAACCAAGCAACAAGTGAATTACCAAGAAAATGACAAGCACCCGAAGTACTTTTCCTATCAATCCTACAACCCCCAAAATCAGCATGCAAAAAAGCTTTCAAAGTGACAGTTGAGGAAGAAGGAAGAAAAATGCCAAATTCTTGTGTTCCATGTAAGTAGCTGGGAATCCTTTTAACGGCTTGACGATGTGAAGCACGTGGGGAAGCTTGAAACTGTGCACAAAGACATATACTGAATTGTATGTCTGGTCTTGATGCCTTGAGGTGCAAAAGTGATCCAATCATGCTTCTATATTCTTTTTGATCGATGGGTTCACCATCTTCATCAAGTTCAAGTGTTGTTGTTGTACCCATTGGTGTCTGAATAGGCTTGCTTTTGTCCATGTTGAAGCGCTTAAGAAGGTCTCTTGTATACTTTGTTTGATGCACAAAGGTACCTTCCTTGGTTTGCTTGATTTGCAGCCCCAAAAAAGTACGTGAGTTCTCCCATCATACTCATATCAAATTCTGAACTCATTGTTGATGGCTGTTATATATCAATTTCAGCCGTCAATATAACTCAATTATGTGAAGGATTGATCATTTCTTGCACACATCACCTTTCTACTTGACTTATTTCCACTTGTACTTGGAGAAATATGTGTATGTAGATATTTATACAGGAATTGAGGAAAAGTATGGGGGGCAATCCTATAAAATATCATCCCAGCCAGTCAAGCGATGACACGTGGCACCACATGGATCAAATGGCCCACAAACAGAAGTATCCGAGGCCATCCAACGGTGTAGCACCAATATCAGTCAATGGGACCCACCTGGCAGCCACCTGGAGGAAGTACGAACCGTTTGGAGCCCTGACCAGGTCGGCCGAACTAGGGGGTCGGCCGACCTGGTCCTGGCGCCAAACGCGGTTAACTTCCACATGTTGGCTCCTCCCGGCTCCCTAGAGTCAATGATGACTGATTCACGCGCTTTTGATGGCGGGAACCGACCTCAATACTAGTATAAATAGGACCCCATACCCCTCACTTCAACACACACCACTTGGCATCATTCTATTGTATACACTATCTTCCATAGTCCTTAGAGGAGTTAGGATGTAGAGAGGAGAGCCTCTAGTCCCAAGTCCAAATTGGGAAAGGAGTAGAAGGAGTCTCTCTTCCCAATTGTACATTGGGAAAGGTATGTCTCATGTATTCCTTCTTGTATTTGTGACTTTGTGCTCAATAAAGATATTATCTTTAGTCTTTTTTTATACATATACTTGGACAAAGCGTTTCTTATTTGATTGTGGAGTCCATGTAAGTGGAAGGTATAGTCTTTATGATTGTACTCTCATGATCACATATTATGGTCATAAACACCATGGACCCCTACTATAGTCTATGTAGTTATGATATGATTATGTTAATATGAATAACTATGCTATGCAATCAACATTGGTTCAATGATGATTTAGTTCATTGCCTTAGGATGGCTTGTGCTGCAGCTCTTAAGGTATTTGCTTAGTATGCTAGCATGGCGCTAGGGTATTTAAGTAGAGTTGGATGTCTCGTACACCCACGGATTGAAGAGGTAGGCAGTAGGTGGCGACAGCCCTATCTATCCTTTGTAATCCTCCACGTTCGGCTATGCCACAAGCTCTTGGCGGGAGTCGCCCTAGTATTGCTAGGGGTAAGCTCGTGCACGATGTGTTCAATAGCATTGCATAGGAATTCATCATTGACATGACCATTAGTATCTACCTTAGGCTATGTATATGTATTAGGAGCATTGTAGTAGCAACTCTCTAACTCTTAATCCAATCTCCCTCTAGGACCCATTTACCCTTTAGAATAGATTGCCTAGATGTGTGTCACACTACCCCTATTATCAACTTACCCCCTGTCCGGATAATTAATTAGTATCCCATAGCTTTACCATAAGAGTAGTATATACTTTACTCCATTGCCTTCCTTTGGGATAAATACGATACTCTTGGGAATACTCATGGGTGAAATGCTACAACGGTATCTTCCGTGCGCTTGTGGATCTCATCTCTTTACCGGAGATGATCTGTGGTGTTAAGAAATACCAACAAGCATTTCTAGCGCCGTTGCCGGGGATGATTTGTTAGTATATCTTAGGAGCCGCCAACAAGCATTTCTGGCGCCGTTGCCGGGGAAGGCAAAGGAAGTGAAGGATAGCTTCCACTTGTGATTAAGCTATAGGTACTAATAGTTATTAGACAGGATTACCCTTGTTTGTTTTCTCTTTTGTGTGAAAACAGGGTAGTGTTGGCCAACCCATTGTATGGGATGGCCAACAAGGACGCAAGTGCTAAACTGCAAGATGATTCAAGGTGTACCTCAACAAATGTCCGCTAGGCAACACCATTGCCTTTTGCGGGAGAATTTCAACTTTCAGTAGGAGCCAAAGTCATCCATACCCAAGCTTGGGGAAGGCTCCAAGAAGTTCTTCTTGGTTTGCCTCCACCATGGGGTGGATAGTTGGCTCTTCATCCAACACTCGTGTCATGGGTTGGCTCCACCAAGCCATGACCACATTCATGCTGGAGCTGAAGGAGTTCTATTCTCATTCATCATGGATGAGAAGAAGGTCTCCACTCAAGGGGTGGATTGAAGAATGCTCGAGTTCCCATAGCTTGTCATGCACACCACTTCACAAGGTGGATATGCTAGTTATGGAACTACACCTCCCATTGAAGTGTCATGAATATCCAAGTCGTTGAAGATTTGTTTGGATAATCCAAGTCGTGGATATTCACATGATTTGTGAAAATCCATGTCATCATGGGATGCGTGGGAATTATTTCCCTAAGACCCATGAGGACCTTTTTCAAACAACAACTCCAATGGCTACCATTCACAGGGAGGTCAAGGGTGGAATTAACATCACCCTTGTATTCAAGGAGGCTATGGCGTTCCAAGGGATTTAAGTTCAACTAGCCTACCTTGAAGTATCTTGGCCAAGCAGAAATCAAGACAACATTCACATGAAGATCTTGGCCAAGGACAAGAACTTAAGGAGCATTCAAAGTCCAAGATATCCCACATCACTTGTTGGGATTCCCACACTTCGACCAAACCCATTCAACCTAGGGCAAGTGACATTGTGGATGAAGCGTTTCTTGTCTGATTGTGGAGTCCACATGTCACCATGCCCAAGAAAGCCTTTGATCCATGATCAAGGTATGGGTTGATTCAATGGAATATCAATATGGTCAGAGTGGAACCCCTAAGAAGGACAAAGCCTCACCATGCTCATGAAGGAATACATTCAAGAGGGAGAACTCGTCACTACAACAACATGTCTATATCAATACAAGGGGAGAGGCTAGGGCCACCAGGTGGCCCACATGTCCAAATGACAGCCAAATGAGTTTGGCATGTCAAAACAGAAGCAATCGTCCACATCTTCAACTCTGGGATTGGACAACAAATCATCGCGCTGAACAGAACGGAGCTAAGTCCTACTCATCGGACTTCAAAAATTCGGTGAGTCCTCGCCAATAGGTTAATTGGTAGTTTTCACTCACTGGACTTCAAAAAATTCGGTGAGTCCTTGCCAATAGGTTAATTGGTAGTTATCTCATATTTGTTTTCCAAATTGCATCAACCCTTGCATTTGCATGTTTGAAATTCCAAACTTGCATGTTGGAAAGTAAAATTTCCAACCATCATAAAACTAAAAATTTGAATTAGGGGAGAAATTTAATTGGATATGAATTACGTGCATGACCACTTGAATTTATCTTCCTAGTTCAAACCAAAAAGATTTGCTTTGACCCTCATTGCATTTACAAGTTATTTCAAGCTAGGCAAGACAATTTGAAAATTGGGTTCAATTTGCTTTTGGCTAACGTAACCCGTTTTCGAGTTGTTTTGTGTGTTCTTGATTAAAGTGCAGCTAGGTCAAAATTGTGAAGAGGTGGTATGGCAAGAAAGTGGAAGGTTTCATCAAGCTCAAGTCACCATTGGGAGGATTTGACAACACTTCTCTCCTTCAAACTCATCTTGAGTTTGAGGAAGATAAATGTTCAAGATGATGACCCAATGGAGGAGGCAGAACCAAATCCATTGCCAAATCCAATCTCAACTTGGCATTTGACATCAACCATCAAGCCTATGTCGAAAATCAAGGTTGTGAGTTTCTCACACAAAGACCTTCGTCACCAACTGCTATTCAAATGAGGTATGAGTTTAGAATTTTTCATTGTTTGGTGTGCCATAGAATTGAATGTATTTGCTTGCATTTGTGAGGAAGGTTGACACTTCTTCATCATTTAATTCTCATGCATCCTCACAAGAGTAAGTGTGGGTATTGACTTTTGGATCTCCAAAAGGAAATCCCACCTTACTTGGAAAAATCTAAAACAAGTACCTAGAATCCTTTAAGCATTGTTTTGTAGACTTAGTCATTTTTGTCTAGGTTTAGAACATAAAACTTTTGGGTATGACTTAATTGGTGAATTAGCATATAGAAACTTGGGCATAGTGACAACCATAATTTTTAATTGAGCTTCATGCATAGATGGTGTCACTAGATTTCAAACTCCTAGAAATAAGTGATATCCTTGCTCTAAAATTGAATTGCATTTTTTGGAGGAGTCACTAAATTTTAAATTCCTAGTAAAGTTCAGGAGGATAAAATTGAGAATCTTGTTTGTCCTGGTCTAAATGATAAAATTTGCTCTTGAAAGCTAAGATGGTTAGAAACTTTAAAAGATGTAGGGATCCATATAGTATATTTCTATCACATGCATTGCTATGAGTAGGAGCTTTAGAAAATATGCAACATGAATTATCCATAAAGTTCCACTCTTATCAATGAATAACACATTGATCATGGATACACTTGACATTGGAACCAATGCATCTTTTATTTTGTTCTTCCCCGTATGTACAAATGAAAGTTCGGTTGCCTAACCCGAACGTTCATTTGTACAAGTATCGGGAGCTAACCATCCCTCTCTATTCAAGAGAGGAAGTTTGCAGGAGTAATATTACTATGCAGGCATTCAAGAAGCTGATTGTTGGGATCCCTAGAGGATCCTATTTCAACATCTCTTGGCCAAGGAGTAAATGAGGATGGTTGCTACCTATCGGAAATTATGCCCGAAGGTCATTCATAACTATACGAGGCTAGAGATTTCAAATGGGAACCCTCCATGAGCAACCAATGGGCTGCCACGAATGGGTGAGAGCATTATGCTCTCAACTATTCTAAGCACTCATTCAAGCTCAAGGGATTTGCCACAATCATTGGGTGCAAGTTGTTCCTATGTGGCTAGAAGGTATGTTGTACCTTATCCAAGGAACAACTGATAATACCCAATGCATGTTGGGCACATGTCACTCCCTTATGGCAAAAATATATGATACCTCTTAGCCAAAGAATGACAAAACATACTCAATGTATGTCGAGTGCACGTCATTCCTTTGGATCTAAAGGTTATCATTATCCTAGCCAAGGAATGACAAATCACACCCAACACATGGAGACCCTGATGTGCGGACGATCAACATCGAAAACACTCTATTCAACCACACTCATAGTGTCTATGGGAGGCAAAACAACAATCAACACTCAACCCTCCATTGTCAAAGCCATGCTGCAACATGGATAGGCCAACTCATGGCCTACCTCCGTCGTTAGGGTTTCAACCCCTATCATGGACCTTGATCAAGAATAAGCTTGGGGGAGGACCCCCATTTGAGGTAACTTGTATCACACCCACTGCATTTTTATTTCAAATCATCCAATGGATGATTTACTTTCCATTCATCCACCATCCACCATGCATCTAAAAAAACATAAAATTAGGAACTTAGATTTTCTTTGCTTATCAAATAAAAATGTGTGATAAGAATGATTTAGAATCCACATAGATGAAATGATGAATAGTTGCTCTATTTTATTTTCCCTAAATCCCTAGTTTACTACTTGCTACTCTCCGAATATTGCTTAAATTGGCTAAAATTAACTTTGCCTTGATTTAGAAATTGTGGGTAGCAAAAGCTTAATCTACTTCTAGGTTGTTGGGAGATTTGAATTAGTAATAGGGCTGCTATTCCTATTTTGAAAGTGAAACTTGGATTTTCGGAGAAATTCTATCAAGATTTAAGTTTCCCTCATTTGATTGGAAATACCTACCAAAGCCATATGATATTCATACATAGACAACACCTTATGCATATGCTATTTGCTTTCACATTGAGCCTAGTCAAACTAGTATAGACCTATGTGAGAAATCATTCAATTCTTTTTGAATTCAAGACTTCACTTGCACATGCTATACTTCTACACTAGAAGGAAGCAAAATTCTATCATATCCACCATTCCACAATAAAAAGAGAAACTCCATGCTATTCATAGTTAGCACTCTCTTCAAGTTATTGCATAAAAAGGAGTAGAAGACATGGCTACAAGAAAAAGAAAAAGAAAATGCATGCTTATATCATAAGCATGAGAAAAAAGAAGAAGAAATAATATGCTTACTCCATAAGCATAAAAAAAGAGGTAGCCATATTTCATCCTTGCAATAAAGAGAGTCCACATCAAAAGGAGTCATCTCAATGTTTCCACATCCACCTCCATTCCATCACACATGCACAAGTCTGGATTCAAAAGTTTGAATTGATTTCTCCTAAGGCTTGCTCTTTTGACTTAGCAATATTATGTGTTGCAAATATGCCTACTTACTTTCCCTACCAAGCTCCACATACAAGCCATATTCAAAGAGTAGAAATAGTATAGGCATAATGCCTTGGTGAGGACATATTTCCACTATACACAAAGGATTGATTGAGAGAATTAATTGAGGTACTTATAATACAATTTGAATCTCTCCAGAATTTAAGTGGAACTTGATATCTAGGCTATGCTTGCTCTATTTGCTGTTCTATCTTTCAATTACCCATGAATAGGAGAAGGCATAACTCCCATAATGACTTAAGAAGGGTGAAGTACTATATCCACTTTTTGCAATACTAGGTAGAGTATTTTGTTGTGCACTTGGTACTTCCGAAAGGTAGAACATTGTAGTCATCAACCTAAAGTCTTGACTTTGCTCGGGACGAGCAAAGGATAAGCTTGGCGGAGTTTGTTGATGGCCGTTATATACCAATTTCAGCCGTCAATATAACTCAATTATGTGAAGGATTGATCATTTCTTGCACTTATCACCTTTCTACTTGACCTATTTCCACTTGTACTTGGAGAAATATGTGTATGCAGATATTTATACAGGAATTGAGGAAAAGTATGGGGAGCAATCCTATAAAATATCATCCCAACCAATCAGGCGACAACATGTGGCACCACATGGATCAAATGGCCCACAAACAGAAGAATCTGAGGCCATCCAACGGTGTAGCACCAATATCAGTCAATGGGACCCACCTGTCAGCCACTTGGAGGAAGTACGGACCGTTTGGAGCCCTGACCAGGTCGGCCGAACTAGGGGGTCGGCCGACCTGGTCCTGGCGCCAAACGCGATCAACTTCCACGTGTTGGCTCCTCCCGGCTCCCTGGAGTCAATGATGACTGATTCGCGCGCTTTTGGTGGCGGGAACAGACCTCAACACTAATATAAATAGGACCCCATACCCCTCACTTCAAGACACACCACTTGGGCATCATTCTATTGTATACACTATCTTCCATAGTCCTTAGAGGAGTTAGGATGTAGAGAGGAGAGCCTATAGTCCCAAGTCCAAATTGGGAAAGGAGTAGAATGAGTCTCTGTTCCCAGTTCCACATTGGGAAAGGTATGTCTCATGCATTCCTTCTTGTATTTGTGACTTTGTGCTCAATAAAGATATTATCTTTAGTCTTCTTTTATACGTATACTTGGACAAAGCGTTTCTTGTTTGATTGTGGAGTCCATGTAAGTGGAAGGTATAGTCTTTATGATTGTACTCTCATGATCACATCTTATGGTCATAAACACTATATACCCCCACTATAGTCTATGTAGTTATGATATGATTATGTTAATATGAATAACTATGCTATGCAATCAACATTGGTTCAACGATGATTTAGTTCATTGCCTTAGGATGGCTTGTGCTGCAGCTCTTAAGGTATTTGCTTAGTATGCTAGCATGGCGCTAGGGTATTTAAGTAGTGTTGGATGTCTCATAGACCCACATATTGAAGAGGTAGGCAGTAGGTGGTGACAACCCTATCTGTTCTTTGTAATCCTCCATGTTCGGCTATGCCACAGGCTCTTGGCGGGAGTCGCCCTAGTATTGCTAGGTGTAAGTCTGTGCCCGATGTGTTGAATAGCATTGCATAGGAATTCATCATTGACATGACCATTAGTATCTACCTTAGGCTATGTATATGTATTAGGAGCATTGTAGGAGCAACTCTCTAACTCTTAATCCAATCTCCCTCTAGGACCCATTTACCCTTTAGAATAGATTGCCTAGGTGTGTGTCATACTACCCCTATTATCAACTTACCCCCTGTCTGGATAACTGATTAGTATCCCATAGCTTGACCATAAGAGTAGTATATACTTTACTCCATTGCCTTCCTTTGGGATAAATACGATACCCTTGGGAATACTCATGGGTGAAATGCTACAACGGTATCCGTGCGCTTGCGGATCTCATCTCTTTACCGGAGATGATCTGTGGTGTTAAGAAATACCAACAAGTATTTCTGGCGCCGTTGTCGGGGGTGATTTGTTAGTATATCTTAGGAGCCGTCAACACTCATCATAGCTGAAAACTTGGACACAAGATCATGAGAAGCACAGCCAAAGATAATATCATCCACATACATTTGAACGAATAATGAGTCATTGCCATGCTTAAGCACAAAAAGAGTTTTATCAACCTTGCCCATGGTAAACCCCTTTTTCAAGTAAGAATGTTTTTAACCTATCATACCATGCTCTAGGGGCTTGTTTGAGACCGTACAAGGCTTTGGACAGTTTGTTCACATGATTATGAAAATCTGGATTTTCAAAACCAAGTGGTTGCTTGACATAAACCTCCTCATATATGTAGCCATTAAAAAAAAGCACTTTTAACATCCATTTGATATAACTTGAAACCTTTAGATGCAGCAAAAGCTAACAAAATTCTTATGGCTTCTAATCTAGCAACTAGAGCAAAAATTTCATCAAAATCTAGACCTTCAACTTGTGTGAAACCTTGAGCAACCAACCTAGCCTTATTCCTAATCACAACCCCATCCTCACTTTGTTTATTTTTAAACACCCATTTAGTTCCAATTAAAGTGTGACCTTCAGATGAAGGTAAAAGTTTCCAAACATTATTTCTTTCAAAATTTTCTAACTCTTCTTGCATGGAATTAATCCAAGATTCATCAGTGAGTGCGTGTGATATATCTTTGGGTTCAAAAGAAGCAACAAAAGCATAATGATCATGAGAGTTTGGATTGCAAAACCTGGACCGTGTGACTCGTTCGTGCAAACTTCCAATAATTTGTTGTGGAGGATGACTTTTGAGAACCCGGAGGGGAGTGGACACTTCACAAGCTTCTTCTTTTTCATGTTCATCACAAATCGATGAGCTTGTGACTTGAGGACGATCTGGACCAGCAATGGTGGTCATCGGTGCTGGTTGTGAATCAAAATTAGGAGCTGGAACAATGTCATTAGCTGCTCAACTTTCGGGTAGCAACACCTCTTGTTCCTCATCTTGAACAAAAATACTCTCCCCCTGCGTATATGGATCAGGACCTGCAATATTTGAGCTAGTACCTGGGCTAGCTTCATCAAAAGAAATCTCACAAGTCTCCACAATTTTGTTAGTGTCAAGTAAAAGCAACGGTAGCCTCTAGTATGATATGGGTAACCAAGAAACATGCCATCAACAAGTCTAGGTTCAAAATTATAAAGATTACCATATTTCTTAACAAAGCATTTGCAATCGAAGACCTGAAATTGTGTGACACTAGGTCTATGTCGAAACCGAAGTTCATATGGTGTTTTACCTAGCATAGTACGCAAGAAAACAGGATTTTAGAAATAACAAGTAGTCGCAATTGCATCAGCCCAAAATTTCCTAGGAATTTGATATTCATCAAGTATAGTCCTAGCCATCTCAACTAAGGTTCTATTCTTTCTTTCTACAACACCGTTTTGTTGAGGTATAATGGTGAAGGATGATCTATTCCATTTTCAGCACAAAAGTGAACAAAAGATTGATTTTTAAATTCAGTTCCATTATCACTTCTAATTGCTCTTAAAGATCCTGGGTGATCAATTGATAATCTAAGAAATAAAGTTCTAAAGTGACTAAAAGCTTCATTCTTAGATGCCATAAAATAAACCAAGAGTATCTAGAATAGTCATCAACAATCACAAGAACATACCATTTGCCCCCGAAGGATTGAACATGTGGAGGTCCTACGGTGTCAACGTGCAAAAGTTGACCCATTTCAGTTGTCATGGTTATTGTGAGAGGATCATGTGAACCTGCAACCATCTTAGCATGTCTATTAGAAGAGCACATAATCTTTTTGTCCCCTTTAAGCTTAGGCAACCCATGTATGCGATCAAGAGCACTAACACACGTTAGATGATCAAAGCCTACGTGACCAAGTTTACGATGCCAAAAATATAAGTCCTTTGATTCATTTGCAACAAGAAACTTATGCTTAAAGGATGACATATCAAAGTTAGCTTTTAAAAACTCTTCCATACCGAGACATGTTAAAAATAAGCTCAATGTTTGAATCTACAAACTTGCAGGAATTTTTAGTGAAAATAATTTCTAGATTTTCATCTAGCAATTGTGAAACAGAAAGCAAGTTGTATTTCAAATTTTTGACAAGTGCCACATCTTTCAAAGTGTAGTGATCATTTACCATAACCAAACTCTTACCAATTATAGGAGTTGAAGAATTATCGGCAAAAGTAACATTCTCTACACGTGAAACAAAAGAGAGGGAGGAGATACTGGTCATGTGGGGTGAGCAACCTGAATCCACAATCCAAATGTTCTCCTTCCTCAAGTGTGTAACCTACATAGAAGCACAATACATCGATGACTCAATACTGGGGTTAGTCAAAATGTATTTAGGAATCCAGTACTGTGACACATGACGTCCAACTGGAATAACACGCGAAAGCTGAAATAAAAGAGCAGGTTTATGATCCAAATTTTGAGAATTCTTGTACCCAACAGTAGGTTTGTGAGCAATAATCTTTGCATGTTTTCGACTCATTAAGGTAGGTTGCAAGTTCCTGACATTCGGTTTAGCATGTGCGGCAAATTTTGCATGAGAGTTATGAGATCTAGCTTGTATTCTTTCCTTTTTATCCTGTTTAGCTAGTCTATAACAAAAATCTATGACATGACCATCTTTATCACAGTAGGTACAATGAAATTTAACTTTGTGTTCATGTCCAGATGAGCAAGCAACATGTTTACTAGCAACCGAATGAGACAACAATCATACAGATTTGAAAACCACTTCTTTTTGTTTAGGAACTATTTTAATCCAACCACTTCCTAATGACTTCACAATTTTAGGTGGATGTGCCTTAGCATGACCATGAGAATCAAAACCTAAACTAGTTTTATCATTGCAAGACTTGGAAGAATTCAACAGCAAGTTTAGGTTCTTATTTGTATTACAAAACCGATCTAATGTCCCATGCATGTCATCAAGTTTATTGGACAGATCAAGGCAATTTTCACATGAAGTTTTTCCTTTTAATTTGCAATTAAAACAATTTTTAACTTCATGAGCATGTAAAGCATTGTTCAAAACAGAAATTTCATCCATAGCATCATGTAGTTTCTTATCAAGATCATCACAATTAGAACAATGCAAATCAATTTTAGAACATCTATCATCTTTCAAGTTTTTATCATTAAGTGCAGCAAGCTCTCTGTTCTTTTCAATTTCAAGTTCAAGTTTATCAAGAGTGGAGATGTGCACACTTCTTAATGAGGACACTTTTTCATATATTAAATCACATGAGGAACAAGAATCATCACTAGGAATTAATTTCAAACGATTAATTTCAGATTCTAGTGACTCAATTTTAACAGCATTGTCCGTAAGCTTTTTGTCCTTTTTCTTAACAATAATAGTGGCACGAGAAATAGCATCACACATTTCTTCGCAAGTAGGACATACCTCTTCATTGTCACTGTTGTGTTCTGCCTCCACCATACTCGATCTTGATTTGCCCACCATGAAGCACAAGTTTGACAAATCATCTTCTTCTTCGTCACTTCCAATGTCCACATCGCTCGAACTAAGTTCTTGAAGTGCAGAGATAAAACTATTTACCAATTGGTGTCCTGTAAAACCCTTCTTTTTGTTGTTGTTGTTTGCAGAAGAGTGCTTCGTCTTTGTTTGCTTTTCATCACAAGAAGTAGTACCTCAAAGATTAAGGCAATCCATGCGAAAATGTCCCGTCTTACCACATTCGAAGCAATGTTGAGGTCTGACACTTCCTCTCCTTCTAGTTCTCACATTTTGCAATGCTTTTGAGAACCGAGTAGAGATGAGTGCAAGTTCTTCATCTGGAAACTCTTCAATCTGTTCAAGGGTTAGAGAGGAAAACAAAGCAAGTGTTCTACAAGATTAAGGTTGGTCGGAGCTAGGCATTTCACACTGAGAAACAAATGAAAGAGACTTGCTGGGGTTCTTACGTGAGATTATGTCAATTTCATGAGTTTTCAATTCAGAATATAGAACATCTAATGTAAGGGTATTCATGATAGTAGATTCATGAATAGATGTGACTTTCATCTCCCAAATTGACATGTCTAATGCACTTAGTAATTTCCTAGCATTCTCAGCATCTAAAAATTAACATTGACGCTACACAAATTGCTGAGAATTTTATTAAAGCGAGGAAAGAGGTCATCGATGGACTCATCTGGTTGCATCTCAAAGCACATATATTTTTTCATGAACATATCTTGCCTTACCTCCTTTACATGTTGGATCCTTCGTTGTAATCACACAGAGCTTTCAAAACATCGTACGCAGATCGAAGGTGAGCAACAAGGTCGAAGTCGCTTTGAGTTAGTCCTTGTATGATCAAGTTCCGAGCCTTGTTGTTGTTGTCGACATCTATCATATCTGTAGTTGTAACTTGATTGTTTGAGGGCACTTTGTAAGACTTGTACACCTTTTTCCATACTGCAAAGCCTTGCGCCTGGATGAAAGCCTCCATGCGTGCCTTCCAAATCTGAAAATAAATACCACTAAAGACACATGGTTTTGCGGAGTATTTCTCCATGATGATTAGTCAAAAACACGTGCAAATCACAAATATTAGAGCACCGTGGCTCTGATACCAATTGTAGGATCGAAGAGCATGTGAAAAGCTACTAGAAGGGGGTGAATGGTAGATTAAAACTTTTTTAGCGGAAGCAACAAAAACCTCCCGGTTGAAAATCAATCTGTTAAGAAATCGTGTGTGCGACTAATCTAAACATGATCAATTGTGATAGAACAATTATATATTGTGGAGAGCCAAGTTACGAAGATGTAACAACAAGAATCACGAAAATCCTTCGAGAAAAACTCATGTTATAATTGAAAGATTGAACTAAGGTCAATCTATTTTACCCGAGAAAATCCAGATCTGCAATAGTGCAAAGAAACTCGTGTAGATCCAAAACCACAAATCCAATGACTGTGAAATTTTTACAAATGATATATAATCAAGCTGTGAAGACAACCCAAATAGAATCACGTCAATTGGATATGTAAAACTCGAGTAATGATAAAACCACCGAAGAAAGGTAATGTTGTGCAGAAACTCGATGATAAAGACTTGGCAGAAACAAGTCGGATGAACAGGGCACAAAAGCTCCTTTAGACTACGAATTTTATTGATCAAAACACAAAAGGAACAGCCCCAAAGTCGTGCACCACGAGCTCTGGCCTCCCTTGCTTTTATAACTAGCCCTTAGGCCAACCCAATCCTAACTAGGACTCAAATCCTACTAAGATTCAACCAAAACTTTCCATAATTGGTCAAGACTCTTCTATACGCAGATAGAAGCAATCTTAAGACTTCCAAACACCTTAGTAATGTATCCCACATTCCTATAACAACCCAACTTCGTGAACCACATGAAACCCTATCATAACCAACTCAAATCTTTCCATATTTGAGTCAAATCTGACTCAGCCACAGCCTGAGTCCATAACCTAGTCGGTTGGACCTTTCCGACCAATTTTTACGTCCACATCCCATCATCACGCCTTGAAACCATGTAGCCACGTCCATGCACTCCTTACACACGTGGAAACATCTTCCAACAACGTCCACAACACCTTCATATGCACTGTTCTTGATTCAAACATGTTGTGCAAGCTCCAGATCAACTCAACCACAATTCCTCTCGAACTTGGTTGTTGAACCTCATATTCTCCCTAAGACTAGTTCATTAGATCCCCTCACCTGAACTCAAGCAACACCTGCACATGAATAAACATCCAATACATCCGAGCACTAGTCCTCAACTTGACTCTCGTTAGTTCCAATAACCACAGCACCTTACATGAGCACCTCACATAAGCATGTTGCAAACCATAGCAAAAAGATATCAACCATTAACCACCATAACCACCAAGACACACCAAAACTTAGTAAAAGAATACTAAGCAAACTTCCCATCAATGTAAAACAAGTTTGAATCATTTCAAGGTAAAAGCAAAACCATTGCAATCTAGCTCCGGACCTTGCCAAAACTAACCGGACCTTGAACCGGAGCTTACCATAGCTAGCAGGACCTAGCGCCAGAGCTTACCAAAGCTAGTCGGACCTAGCACCAGAGCTTACCAAAGCTAGTCGGACCTAACCAAAATAAGTTGGACCTAGACAAAGAAGTCGGCCGTAGCCAAAATAAGTCGGACCTTGCATCGGACCTTGTAGGAGCTACAAAAACAAGCCGGACCTATCATTAGACCTAGCAGGATCTTGGACCTAGAGCCGGACCTTGTTAAAAAGGGTGTTTTGGCAGTATTCAAAACTTTTATCGTCATAGCCATTGTATTTAGCACACATAGGTCTCACACTCTAAATCTTCAAAGCATGCACTACATTTGCAAGTTTGAGATCATGCGTATGATAGTTCTGCTCATGTTCCTTCAACTGTCTGGATGCATAAGCTACTACTTGGCCTTCTTGCATCAATACACAACCAAGTCCTTGTCTCAAGGCATCCCAGTAGATATCAAAGCTCTTGCTCACATCTGGCAATACCAACACAGGTGCTGCTCTTAACCTCTTCTTTAGCTCCTCAAAACTGTCCTGACAAGCTTCAGTCCATTTGAAAGGCTTCTCCTTCATTAACAACTCAGTCATGGGTTTTGCTATCTTGGAAAAGTCCTTGATGAACCGATGGTAATATCCATCCATTTCAAGAAAACTCCTTATCTCCTTCACTTTCTGCGGCAGTTCCCACTTAAGCACATCTTTGACCTATCCTGGGTCAATTGACATTTCTCCGCCATGTATGATATGGCCTAGGAATGATATCCCCCTTAACCGGAATTGCCACTTGTTGAACTTGGCATACAACTGGTGCTCTCACAATTTACGCAACGTTAGCCTTAAATGCTCCTCGTGCTCCTATTCACTCTTCGAGTAGATCATAATGTCATCAATGAACACTACCACAAACTTGTCCAAATACTCCATGAAGACCTTATTCATGAGATACATGAAGTACACGGGTGCATTAGTCAATCCAAATGACATGATCGTGTACTCATAGGATCCATACAGTGTCCTGAAAGCTAGTTTAGGTATGTCTCATGGTCTAATCTTCATTTCGAAATATCCTGATCGAAGATCAATCTTAGAAAATATTTGGCTCCCTTCATCCGGTCGAGCATATCTTCAATGCGGGGCAGTGTGTACTTATTCTTGATTGTCACCTCGTTGAGAGACCAGTAATCTACACACATTCTCTGGGATCCATCCTTCTTATCTACGAAAAGCACTGGCGCTCCCCAAGGTGAAGAGCTTGGGCGTATAAATCCCTTCTATAACTGCTATTGAATCTGCTTCTTGAGCTCTGCTAATTCCTTAGGACGCATCCTATATGGCCTCGTTGCTATAGGTGCAATTCCATGTATTAAATCAATGACGAACTCAAGGTCACAGTCAGGTGGCATACCTGGCAATTCCTCAGTCTGGATACTTACGAACAATTAGAGTTTCCTCCAAGGTTACTCCTTCTACATGATTTACCATTGCCTTCTCGGTTGTCGGTTGAACTGCCTTGAGCTCTACATTGATTCCTTCCTCACTTGTCAATTGCATTGTCCGAGTGGCACACTTAATTACTCCGTTATGCTTCCTTAGCCAATCCATCCCAAGTATGATGTCCAAGCCTTGAGAATTCAGGACTATAAGGTTGGTGACGAATTCTAAACCCCTTATGGAAATACTTACTTTTGGACATACTATATTTGTCCTCATCTCTCCTCCAGGAGATTTAACCAACAAAGTAAACTTGAGGTATGATATAGGCATGCTATGCTTTGCAACATACTTTGATGAGATGAATGAATGGGATGCTCTGGAATCAAACCATATAGTAGCGGGGTTGGAGTTTGCGAGAAACATACCAATCACAACATCTTCAGCTTGCTGAGCCTCTTCTGCCGATACATGGTTCACATTGTCATGAGTGAAATTCTTTGGTCCTCGATTACCTTGAGCTCCTCCATTGGGCCTTGGATTCTGTCTTGGAACATTGTTCATCTAACCCTGATCTGACCTTGGGCATTGATTTGCAAAGTATCCTGTCTGACCAGAGGCATAACAAGTCTTCCCACCATTGGCACTAGCAAAGTTAGGACGAGGCTGGTTTTGAGCATAAGCAGGCATATTTGGGCATGGCGCAGGCTGCGTAGGTAAGCGAGTTGCTTGCATGGACGGGCGTTGCTGCATGGGCTGTTGCAGTCGCGGTGGATCAGCAGGGCGGTATGTAGTAGCAGGTGGTTTATTATATTGTGCAGCGGGCGGTGCATAGCGAGGACGGACATTGCTCCCTTGCGTCTATCCCTGATATGGCATCTTCCGCTTGTGATCTATCTCCATCTCTCGAATCTTGTTCTCAACCACAATGGCCTTGTCAACCAGCTTTTGAAAGTTTGCATAGTCAGCATTGAGCAACTGAACTTGAATTTCATTGTTAAGACCCCTCATGAACAAATATTGCTTCCTGCTATCAGTGCTAATGTCCTCTGGAGCATATAAAGATAGTTGAGTGAATTTGTTGAGGTATTCACTCACACTCATCCTTCCTTGCCTGAGGTTTTCAAATTCTTGTCTTCTCAGTATCATAACTCCCTCTGGCACATTGTGAGAGCGGAACTTCTCCTTGAATTCAGCCCAGGTGATTCTCTCTTGGTTTTCATGGGCATTGCATAGAGATTCCTGCCAGTTTGCAGCAGCTCCCATCAACTGGTGTGAGGCAAAGACAACCTTCTCTCTGTCGCTGCACTGGACAATAGCAAGTTTCTTCTCAACAGACTTCAGCCAATCACCAGCTTCCATAGAGTCTGTGGCTTGAGAAAAGGTAGGCGGCCTAGTCTTAATGGACTCTCCCAAACGGTTGTGGTGTGGTGGTGGTGGCGGCATGTGGGGCTGATTGTTGTTGCCAGCTTGCAGTTATCCCATAGTCTGTATCATGGTTTGCATGAGCTAGTTCTGCATGACCAATAACTGCTCAAGGTTGATAGCTCCCTAAGCAGGTCCCTGGTTGTTCTCTGGTGCTTCATTGCTCTCCTCCTCACCATTGGCATTTGCTTTGGTTGCGAGTCCTCGACATCTGTTGGTGAAAGAATAGTAGAGACAGAAGAAATTAGAATTTGAAAAGAAACACCCCATCTATATGCATCAAGGTATGTGTAACTAAACAACTCCTTTATTATACTATAACCCTATTAGAGGATGTGGACAATGATTCAACAACTCCCTACTACGTGCGGATGTGGACAAAACGCTAGACGTCCCACAACTCGCACCAAGCACACAAGCACAAGCACATACCAAGAAAATTCAACACACCACTCTAAACATGACTAAGACGATCTAAACGCTTTTCTAACTTCTAGATAGGAGACCCATACTTAATTATGTGAACCGTGGCTGTCCTGGCTGTGAGGCAACGAAGGCGACGGCAGTGGCGAGGCATACATGGGCGCACTTCAAGGTGAAGTGGCCGTCCGTGTAGGCGCTGAAGATGTTGCTACACCATTGACCTCCACGGTGGCACAAACTTCCTCTTGCTTTTCCATGATGAATAGCCTCTTACAGAGGTAACAGATCTCTTCCATAGCATCAGCATAGCGATTTCCCAAGTTCACTAGTACTTCTTGAGATCTGTTAATGGCTCGAGAACTGACTTGAGCTCCATCTTGCGGCCTTAAGACTTCCCTTGTTCCCTTCTTGCGTTGCGGGTGCACCACAAAACTAGTATCTCTAACCTTCTCCCGATAGATGTGGCACAGCCTAGTAAGTGCATCCCAAGCGACAGCATCAATAGCTTGCTCCCTAGTGCTTCTCCATGTGGATGCAAAGTGTCGGGTGACCACCTCATCTCTAGAAAGAATAGTAACTTGAGCCCTCCATTCTTCACGTCGATGGCAAGGAATCCTCTTGACATAATACTCCGGGTGCATCTTGCACAAATCAAGGAACTCCTTCAATTGCTTGGCTGCAAATATTCTATCTGTGTTGTCAGAATAGAATTCTTGGACATCACAGTAAACTATGCATTTGTCCTCCTTCCTGGCTTCACTTGGCTGCGATGCATTCCTTTGAGCTTGAGGTACCTCCTCTTGTGCAGCGCGTTCATCCTCTTCTGGTTCCTCCTCATCTTGGGCTTCATCTTCATTCTTCTCATGTGTATCATCCTCCTCTTCTTCGCTTTCATAGATTTCAACCATCTCCGAATCTTCCTCTTCCTCATCATCGTCATATGGCTCTACCACTTCAGGATCTTCCTTCGTTGAGTCGGATTGTTCATGCTCAACTTCCTTTTCGGGAGAACTCACTTCTTCCACCTCTTGGGCTGGTTCCATCCCCGACTCCTTGCGATGCCTAAGCTTGCTTCCAAGAGGTGGCAAACGAGCTCTCCTGCGGGCTGTCATTTTGGTGTGAGACATCTAAAAGAAAACATGAGAAATATAGAGGAAAAGGAAATATCAGTTCTGAACTTGCAGCAGCCATAAATCAAGATGAGAGGATGTGTATTAGCTCAAAAAGATGCAAAAAGCAGAAAAAATTGCAGCAACAGAAAAAATGCAGTTTTCCCCACATTATAGAGCTACTAGGAGGCAAAATAGTGCAAAACAGGCTAATTTTGAATAGGAAAGAAGCCCTAAGTGACCTGTGGTGTCCATTCTAACTAGGCATGCGTCCTACGGTCAAACAAGGTTTTAATACCAAGTTGTGACACCCGGTTCCAAAAATGAACCAAGCGTAATGCATATGTGTGCCCAGAATGTTTAACACAAATACAAAAGTGATTCACAAACGATAAACAAATTTTAACCATATATCGAATAATAATACTAATAATAGTACCTTACTACAAACCAAATAGTCTTGAATATAATATCTAATGAAACTGAAGCGAAAAAACTAAACACTAATGACTCCAAACTCCATAGGCAAGTTTGACGGCAAAACACACGCCTAGAACTTCTCAAAGACCTCTTGGTACTCCACCTGGTCGCCTGCGTCTGGATTTGGTGGGGGAATAGCAGAAGTGAGCACATGTCGTACTCAACAAGTGTGGGAAAATATGACATGTAGCTAAAACAAGGATGATAATAAGTGGCTAATTGCATAAAAGTACATTTAAAACATATGAAAAGCATCCTACAATGTATATGTGAATTAATCCCATCATATCCCAAATAATTACCAATTATTAGTCCAAAATCATCAACTACCATCATATCACATCCATCAATAATTATCCATCTGTATATCAAATTCTTACCATCATCATCAACCATGTTCATTTATCACAACACAAATCATGACCATAACCAAACCATCCCGAATACCCAATTTCCACTCTAATCATGTGAGGGTCCAGGTTGCTCTGTAAGACCTATGTGTGCTGAATACATTGACATGTAGTGAATACACTTGCTTTGACGATAAAAGTTTTGAATATCACCAAAACACCTTTTTATTAAGGTCCTGCTAGTTTTGTAAGCTCCGGCGGGAGCTTGGTTATACTAGTTCTGGTAAGTTCCGGCGCTAGGTTCTACTAGCTTTTGTTAGCTCCGGCTCAAGGTCCGGGTTGCTCTGGCAAGGTCCATAACCTGATCGCAATGCTTCTGTTTTTCATTTGCAATGTTTTGTACTTGCTTCACATCTCTGGAAAGATTGCTCAGTATTCATTTGCTAAGTCTTTGGTGCGTTTTTGGTTGACATGGATGATATCATGTTACTGTGGTTTTGCAACATGCTTATGTGAGGTTCTCACGTAAGGTGTTGTGTTCGGAACTAACTTGAGTCAAGTCGAGGACTTGGGCTCGTATGGATTGGTTGTTTATTCATGTGCAGGTGTTGCTTGAGTTCAAGATATGGCTGGTGATGGGATCCATTGGACTAGTCTCAGGGAGGAGATGAGGTTCCAACAACCAAATTCAGGAGAAATTGTGGTTGAGCTAATCAGGAGATTGTGCAACATGATTGAATCAAGAACAATGCATGTGAAGGTATCATGGACGTCATTGGAAGATGTTTGCACGTGTGCAAGGAGTGCATGAACGTGGCTACATGGTTCCGAACGTGATGAAGAGATGTGGACGTAAAGAGTTGGTCGGAAAGGTCCAACCGACTAGGTTATGGACTTAGGCTACGGCTGAGTTGGGTTTGACTGAAATATGGAAAGATTTGAGTTGGTTATGATAGGATTTCCTGTGGGTCACGAATTTGAGTTGTTTAGGAATGTGGTATACGTTCCTAAGGTGTTTGAAAGTCTTAATATTGCTTCTATATGCGTATAGAAGAATCCTAAGCAGTTATGGAAAGTTACAATTCATGAACATAGTAGGATTAGGTTCCTGATTTGAGTTGAGTTGGCTTTTGAGCTGTTTATATAAGCAAGGGAGCCCAGAGCTCATGGTAGACGATTTTGGGGCTGTTCCTCTTGTGTTCTATTGAATAAAATTCGTAGTTTGAAGGAACTTTTGTGCCTTGTTTGTCCGACTTGTTCCAGACAAGTTTTACTCGTCGAGTTTCTGGACAGCACTACCTTTCGTCGGTGGTTTTATCATAACTCGAGTTTTACAGATCCAATTGACATGATTCTGTTTGGTTTGTCTTCAAAACTTGATTATCTGTTATCTGTCAAAATTTCACGGTCATTAAATTTGTGGTTTCTGATCTACACGAGTTTCTTTGCAGCATTCCATAACTGTTTTTCTCGGGTAGGACAGATTGACATTTGTTCGATCTTTCGATCATAACTTGAGTTTCTCTCGTCGGATTTGAGTGATTCTTCTTGTGTTTTCTTCGTGACTTTATTCTCTATGATATATATTACTTTTGTCATGGTGAAACACGTTTATATTAGTCTCACACACGATTTCTTTAACAGATCATTTTTTGCCGAAGGGGTTGGGGTTTAATTATTTCCGCTGCGTAAGATTTGGTTTAAATCTATCATTCACCCCCCCTCTGGTAGCTTTTCATGTGCTCTTCAGTCCTACAATTGGTATCAGAGCCACGGTGATCTAATATTTGTGATTTGCATGTGTTTTTGACTAATCATCATGGAGAAGTACTCTGCCAAACCTTGTGTGTTTGCTGGTATTGATTTTCAGGTTTGGAAGGCACGCATGGAGGCTTTCATCCAGGCACATGGCTTCACAATATGGGAGAAGGTATACAAGCTTTACGAAGTGCCATGAAACGATCAAGCTACAGCTACAAATCTGAGAGATGTTGACAACAACAACAAGGCTCGAAACTTGATCATAAAAGGATTAACACAAAGCGACTTCGACCGTGTTGCACACCTCTGATCTACATACGATGTGTGGAAAGCACTTTATGACTACCACGAAGGATCCAACACGATCAAAGAGGTAGGGCAAGACATGTTCAAGAAAGAATACCTGCGCTTCGAGATGCAACCCGGTGAGTCTATTGATGACCTTTTTGCTCACTTTAATAAGATTCTCAGCAACTTGCGTAGTGTCAATGTTAATTTTTTAGATGCTGAAAATGCTAGGCAATTGCTAAGTGTAGTAGATATGTCAATTTGGGAGATGAAAGTCACATCTATTCGTGAATCTACTGTCATGAGTTCACTCACTTTAGATGTGCTATATTCCAAGTTAAAAACTCATGAAATTGACATAATCTCACGTAAGAACTCCAACAAGTCTATTGCTTTTGTTTCTCAACGTGACATGCCTAGTTACAGTCAAACATCATCTTGTGGTACACTTGCTTTGCTGTCCTCTCTAACTCTTGAACAGATTGAGGAGTTTCCAGAGGAGGAGCTAGTGCTCATCTCTACCCGGTTCTCAAAAGCATTGCAAAATGTGAGAACTAGAAGGAGAGGAAGCTCCAGACCTCAACGATGCTTTGAATGTGGTAAGACAGGACATTTTTGTTCATATTGTCCTAACCTTTCAGGTCCCACCTCCCGAGATGAAAAGAAAACAAGAACAAAGCACTCCTCTGCAAAAGATACGAAGAAAAAGAAGGGTTTTATAGGATGTCAATTGGTGAGCAGTTTTATCTCAGCACTCCAGGAACTTGGCTCAAGCGACGTGGACATTGGAAGTGATGAAGATGAAGATGATTTGACAAACTTGTGCTTCATGGCGGGCAAGTCAAGGTCAAGTATGGAGGAGGCAGAACACAACAGCGACAATGAAGAGGTATGTCCTACTTGCGAAGAAATGTGTGATGCTATTTCTCGTGCCACTGTTATTGTTAAGAAAAAGGACAAAAAGCTTAGGGACAATGCTGTTAAAATTGAGTCACTAGAATTTGAATTAATCATTTGAAATCCTTGATTCCTAGTGATGATTCTTGTTCCTCATGTGACTTAATATATGAACAATTGTCCTCCCTAAGAAGTGCACATACCTCCACACTTGATAAACTTGAACTTGAAATTGAAAAGAACAAAAAGCTTGCTGCACTTAATATTGGAAACTTAAAATATGCTTCTTGTTCTACAATTGATTTGCATTGTTCTAGTTGTGATGATCTTGATAAGAAACTGCAAGATGCTATAAATGAAATCTCTATATTGAACAATGCTTTACGTTGTCATGAAGTTAAATATTGTTCCAATTGCAAATTAAAAGGAAAAGCTTCTTGTTAAAATTGCCTTGATCTGTCAAATAAACTTGATAACATGCATAAGACATTTGATTGGTTTTGTAATGGGAATAAGAACCTAAACTTGCTGCTGAATTCATCCAAGTCTTCCAATGATAAAACTGGTTTAGGTTTTGATTCTCATGCTCATGCTAAGGCACATACACATAAAATTGTAAAGTCATTAGGAAGTGGTTTGATTCAAACAGTTCCTAAACAAAAAAAGTGGTTTTCAAATCTGCAGGAGTATTTGTCTCATTCGGTTTCAAACAAAAATGTTGTTTGCCCATCTATACATGAACACAAAGTTAAATTTCATTGTACCTACTGTGGTAGAGATGGTCATGTCATAGATTTTTATTATGGACTAGCTAAACAACAGAAAAGGGAAAGAATGGTTGCTAGATCTCATAACTTTCATGCAAAATTTGCTGCACATATTGAACCGAATGTACAACCTGCTGTTTTGAGTCAAAAACATTCAAAGTTCACCTCTGGACCTTCTGTTTTTGCTTCCGGAGCTACCGACTTTTGTGCTACACAAGTAACACCTTATAGGTTAGTAGTTAAGAATAAAAAATCTCAAACTTTGACTCATAAACCTGCTATTTTGTCTCAGATTTCGCGTGTTTTTCCTGCTGCACGTCGCGTGACTCAGTACTGGATTCCTAAATGCCTTTTGACTAACCCCAGTATTGAGTCATCGACGTATTGTGCTTCTATGTAGGTTACACATTTGAGGAAGGAGAACATTTAGATTGTGGATTCAGGTTGCTCACGCCACATGACCGGTAACAAAGATTGGTTCTCCTCCCTCTCTTTTGTGTCATGTGTAGAGAATGTTACTTTTGCCGATAATTCTTCAACTCCTATAGTTGCTAAGGGTTCGGTTAGAGTAAATGATCACTACACTTTGAAGGATGTGGCACTTGTCAAAAATTTGAAATATAACTTGCTTTCTGTTTCACAATTGCTAGATGAAAATCTAGAAATTATTTTCAATTAAAACTACTGCAAAGTTGTAAGTTCAAATAGTGAGCTTATTTTTAACATGTCTCGATTTGGAAGAGTTTTTAAAGCTGATTTTGATATGTCTTCCTCTAAGCATAGGTGTCTAGTTGCTAATGATTCAAAGGACCTATATTTTTGGCATCGTAGACTTGGTCACGTAGGCTTTGATCACCTAACACGTGTTAGTGCTCTTGATCGCATACGTGGGCTGCCTAAGCTTAAAGGGGACAAAGAAATTGTGTGCTCTTCTTGTAGACATGCTAAGATTGTTGCAGGTTCACATACTCCTCTCACAATGATCATGACAACTGAACCATGTCAACTTTTACACCTTGACACTATAGGACCTTCACGTGTTCAATCCTTCGGAGGTAAATGGTATGTTCTTGTTATTGTTGATGATTATTCTAGATACTCTTGGGTTTACTTTATGGCATCTAAGAGTGAAGCTTTTAGTCACTTTAGAACTTTATTTCTTAGATTATCAATTGATCACCCAGTATCTTTAAAAGCAATTAGAAGTGATAATGGAACTGAATTTAAAAATCAATCTTTTGATCATTTTTGTGCTGAAAATAGAATAGATCATCAATTTTCTTCACCATATGTACCTCAAAAAAACGGTGTTGTAGAAAGAAAGAACAGAACCTTAGTTGAGATGGCTAGGACTATGCTTGATGAATATCAAACTCCTAGGAAATTTTGGGCTGATGCGTTAGCAACCGCTTGTTATGTCTCAAATCGTGTTTTCTTGCGTGCTAAGCTAGGTAAAACATCATATGAGCTCCGGTTTGGACATAGGCCTAATGTTACACAATTTTGGGTCTTTGGTTGCAAATGCTTTGTTAAGAAACATGGTAATCTTGATAAATTTGAACCTAAATCCATTGATGGCATGTTTCTTGGTTATCCATCTCATACTAGAGGCTACTGTGTGCTTTTACTTGACACTAACAAAATTGTGGAGACCTGTGAAGTGTCTTTTGATGAAGCTAGCCCAGGTACTAGCTCAAACATTGCAGGTCCATATCCATATCCGCAGGGGGGGGAGCATTTTCGTTGAAGATGAGGAAGAATTGGAGCTGCTGCCCGAAAATTCAGCAGCTAAAGACTTTGGTTCAGCTCCGGATGTTAATTCTCAACCAGCACCGACAACCATCAATGCTGATTCAAATCTTCCTCAAGTCACAAGCTCATCAATTTGTGATGAACATGAAGAAGAAGAAGCTTGTGAGACATCTGTTCCCCTACGGTTTTACAAAGATCATCCCCCACAACAGATAATTGGAAGCTTGCACAAACGAGTCACACGGTCCAGGTTTAGCGATCCAAACTCTCGTGCTCATTCTGCTTTTGTTGCTTCTTTTGAACCCAAAGATATATCACACACACTCACTAATGAATCTTGGATTATTGCCATGCAAGAAGAGTTAGAAAATTTTGAAAGAAATAATGTTTGGAAACTTGTACCTCCACCTCAAGGTCACACTTTAATTGGAACTAAATGGGTATTTACAAATAAACAAAGTGAGGATGGGGTTGTGGTTAGGAATAAGGCTAGGTCGGTTGCTCAAGGTTTCACTCAAGTTGAAGGTCTATATTTTGATGAAACTTTTGCTCCTGTTGCTAGATTAGAAGCCATAAGAATTTTGTTAGCTTTTGCTGCATCTATTTGTTTTAAGCTATATCAAATGGACGTTAAAAGTGTTTTTCTTAATGGCTACATAGATGAGGAGGTTTATGTGAAACAACCACCGGGTTTTGAAAATCCAGATTTTCCTAATCATGTTTACAAACTGTCCAAAGCCTTGTACGGTCTCAAACAAGCCCCTAGAGCATGGTATGATAGGTTAAAAACATTCTTACTTGAAAAAGGGTTTACCATGGGCAAGGTTGATAAAACTCTTCTTGTGCTCAAGCATGACAATGACTCATTATTTGTTCAAATGTATGTGGATGATATTATCTTTGGTTGTGCTTCTCATGATCTTGTGTCCAAGTTTTCAGCAATGATGAGTTCCGAATTTGAAATGAGTATGATGGGTGAACTCACTTACTTTTTGGGGCTGCAAATCAAGCAAACAAAGGAGGGTACCTTTGTGCATCAAATGAAGTATACAAAAGATCTCCTAAGGCGCTTCAACATGGACAAAAGCAAGCCTCTTCGGACACCAATGGGAACAGCAACAACACTTGGACTTGATGAAGATGGTGAACCCGTGGATCAAAAAGAATATAGAAGCATGATCAGATCACTTTTGTACCTCACGACATCAAGACCAGACATACAATTCAGCGTATGTCTTTGTGCACGATTTCAAGCCTCCTCACGTGCTTCACATCGTCAAGCCGTCAAAAGGATTCTCAGGTACTTACATAGAACTCAAAAATTTGGCATTTTTCTTCCTTCTTCCTCAACCGTTACTTTGAAAGCTTTTTCGAATGCTATTTTGGGGGTTGTAAGATTGATAGGAAAAGTACTTCCGGTGCTTGTCATATTCTTGGTAATTCTCTTGTTGCTTGGTCCTCTAGAAAACAAAATTCAGTTGCACAATCCACAACCGAATCTTAATATGTAGCTGCTGCTAGTGCTTGCTCACAAATTCTTTGGATTGTTCAAACACTTAAGGACTATGGGGTTGATCTAGATAGTGTTCCACTGTTCTGTGATAACACTAGTGCCATTTGCATTGCTAAAAACCCCGTGCAACATTCTAGAACTAAGCACATTGAAATTAGGTATCACTTTCTCTGAGATAATGTTGAAAAAGGAAACATTGTGCTTCACCATGTAGATACCGAACAACAATTGGCTGACATTTTTACAAAACCTTTGGATTTCACTCGTTTTTGTTACATTCGTAGTGAAATAGGGGTTATGCATCCTCATGGCTTAAATTGAGGGGGAGTTTTTGAAACTTGGGAAGTTTTTGTGTGAATCTGAAATTAAGATAATATGAGCATAGTATTTCATACATATATGACTTTGTGATTCCTTTTACATGCTGAAAGTTCTTACTACATTACTCGTGTTATACATTTTGTAGTTTTTGCCATGTCTAGTAATTGGAATAATTACTTACACTAAAACTGGTCATGGTCGAACTTTCTTGCTGCTTTGAACTTGTTACATGTTCACAAGTGAAAGTGCATCTAGGACTCCCTTGTGGGTTTTGGATGATTTATGACAAGCAATTGGGATCCTAATCCGTTTGTTGAGATGAATGCAGGAAGATGCTGGAAAATGAGTAAAATGCCAAAAAGTGGGAAATTAAGAAGGAGAATGAATTTGAGCTCAAGAAGAAGAAATTAGTAGATTAGTATGTATGGAGTGTGTTAAGGAAACACACCCAAGAGCTCAATCTCACTTTATCACACACACACAATGCACAAAACCATACAGGACCGGACTAGTCCGATATCAACCGGACTAGTCCGATATCACATTCTGCACAAGATCGGACAAGTCCGGTCCCCACCGGACTAGTCCGATATCTTTCTGTTCCACTTCGGACTAGTCCTCCCCAGTGCGGACTAGTCCTCAACACAATGCACAAGTCACTAGATCGGACAAGTCCGGTCACTACCGGACTAGTCCGATTCCCTTTCTGATCCACTTCGGACAAGTCCGGTGACTACACGGACTAGTCCGATTTACACTCTGTTCTAAATCGGACAAGTCCTCCAAGTGCGGACTTGTCGTTCAAAACACTTAGGGTTTCACAGGTCCGGACAAGTCCGATGTCAACCGGACAAGTCCGAAGATTTCCAGCAACGAAATCGGACAAGTCCGTTTTGTTAATCGGACTAGTCCGATATTCCTGGACACCTAGGGTTTGCTCCACTCAGCACACCGGACTAGTCCGATCTCCACCACGGACTAGTCCGATCTTTCTAAACCCTAACGGTAATGTCTAGAAACCCCATATAAATAGAGGTGGATGGCCCACTTTTAATCTCTCTCGAACCCTAGCGCCGTCACACCTCCCAAGAGACTCAAAAACCATCTCTCTCCACGAAGTTGAGTGCAAAATCGATCAATCTTTTGAAGATCACTTGTAGATCATTGGAGAGGCACTTTGCACACGATTGAGCTCTTGGTTTGAATCTCTAACACACTCTTGCATCTCAATTGTATATTTCGAAGTGTGTTATTGGTGGTTTTGAAACTTGTAATCAAGGGAGCTCTCAACTTGTGAGATCGCCCCTTCAACTTGGTGATTTACCCCTGTGTGATTAGTGGAAGAGGATTGGCCTTCGTGGCGATCCGACGAGGGAAGGGTTGGTAAAGACCCGGTCCTTTTGTGGGCTCCTCAACGTGGACGTAGGCTGCCTTCGTGGTAACCGAACCACGGGATAAATCTTGTGTCTTGTTCGTTTGTGTTCATCATTCTAGTTGATCAACATTATCTAGGGTTTGATTCATTTTGTTGAATTGAAGTTAAATAGTGAACAAGAATCATACTTGCAATAAAACTTAACATACAACTATTGAACTGTCATTATAGTTTATATTTCCGCTGCAAACGACAACGAAACAATCAAATTGACCTAACTTGATCAACCTAGCCCGTGAAATCCGGACTAGTCCGCACTTTACCGGACTAGTCCGATATATCTGGATTTAACCTTTTTGTTGAAGTGCTACAGGAACCGAAAAAAATTCAAGAAGGCCTATTCACCCCCCTCTAGGCCTACATTCAATTGGTATCAGAGCAGGTTCTTCAAGAAAGAGTGCAACCACTCGAAGAGATCATGTCGGACATGAAGGAAGTCCAGAAAATCAACATCCAGGAAGAAATGAACCATGACAAGCACCAAAAGCTAGAAAGGTATCTCGAAGCCATCCAAGACTTCGATGATGATGATGAGGAGACATTGGAGCTGAAAGCACTGCTCCGAAAGAAAGCACTTTCCAAAGGGAAAGCCAAAGTTGAAGAAAAGAGGAAGGGGAGTAGTCACACCGACTACTCCCGATATCCTTTTAATTATGACCGTTTAAATTCTAACAGCAGTCATTATCTATCTATTCCTCTCGGAAAAGCCCCACACTTCGATGGGAGTGATTACTCCATGTGGAGGCAAAACATGAAGATGCACTTGATTTCCCTTAACCCAAGTTTATGGCATATTGTGTGCACAGGAATAAACATCCCTGATGACGATGAAGAACTCACGCCAAGTCAAGAGCAAGCCATCCACAGGAATGCCCAAGCCGCAGCCGTTATCACCTCATCTCTAAGTAGAGATGAATTCACAAAGGTGGACGGATTGGAAATTGCCAAAGAAATCTGGGACACGCTACAGACAGCACATGAAGGTGACCGGCATGTGCGGGAGGCAAAGATTGAAATGATTGAAGGCAAACTAGGAAGGTTCGCGATTGAGGAAGATGAATCCCCCCAGGACATGTACAACAGACTAAAGACTCTTGTGAACAAGGTTCGATCGTATGGTAGCAAAAAATGGAATGATCACGAGGTGGTGAAGCTCATCCTTAGAGCCTTTATGCCTCGCAACGTCACACTCTGTTCTATGATCCGAGAAAGTCCTGGATACAAGAAAATGACTCCGGATGAACTGCTCGGCAAAATCATCAACTTTGAGATGATGGAGAAGCAAGCCAAGCATGTCAAAGAAATAGCTGACCTCACATCGGCCAAGAAGAAGGGAGTGGCCTTAAAATCCACACTCAAACCTCTATCCAAAGAAGCAAAAGAAGCTCAGTTTGAGGAGGACAGCGATGATGAAAGCAGCGAGCTGGACGAAGAAGATATGATTCTGTTCATGAAGAAATTCAAAAGAATTATGAAGAAAAGACAAGGAGCAAAATCAAGTGAAGGAAGATACAAGGAGAAGACAAAACCGAAGATGAGGCGGGCATGCTATAATTGTGGTGAGTACAATCACTTCATAGTTGATTGCCCATATGAGGACAACAAGAAGAAGAGTAAAGAATCCAAGCCTCAACCGAAAAAGTTCCTCAAGAAGAAGAAACAAGCTGAACAAGCACACATCGGAAAGGAGTGGGACTCAAACGATGAGTCCTCATCGTCCGATGAAGAAGAAATGGCTAGCATAGCCATTGAAAGCATGCCCAAGAAACTCACACTCTTCCCCACGCTCGGTGCAAAGAAGGCAAATGGAACTTGCCTCATGGCTAAGGAAGGTAAACGCAAGGTAAACATCAAAACTCCTTCTTCGCATTCTTACTCAAGTGATGATGATCTAGATAGTGATGATGAAGACATGCTAATTGGTTTAGATAGAAAAACTGCTGCAAAAATGAAATTCTTGCTTAACCAACTTGTTGAGAAGGAAGAGCTGATTGATCGTCAAGAAGACATGATTATCTCCCAAAAGGAGAAGCATGTCGAACTTGACAATCTTCTAGTTCTTGAAAAGGAGAAAAATCACACACTAGAGCTTGAGCTAGCTTCAAGCAAGAAAACTTGCTTGGAGTTAACCAAATCAAATGTTGCAATCAAGAATCAACTTGATGACCAAATCAAGGTCAACAAGATCCTTGAAGTGCAGGTTGAGTCACTCAAGCTTAGTGAACCTTCCTCCTCTTCAACCCCACCTTCTCAACCCACTTTAACTAATATCGCTCATGTTTGCAAATGTGATAAAACTAACATCAGGTTGAAGGAAAACCCTACCTCCACGAAGGACAAAAATCCTACCCAATGTATAATATTTGACAAGGAGAGGATCAACTATGCACGTAGTGCATATTTGGTCCAAAGACCTCCAAATGTCAAATATGGCATTGGTTACTCTTGTGATGGAAAGCAAAAAGCTGGAAATCACAAGAATGACAAGGGAAGGATCACCTTTGTGAAGGGAGGACCCTCACAACATGGTAACTCGAAAACTAAAAATCTGAACTCTCATGAAAATCGGACTAGTCCGGTTGTGGTCCGGACAAGTCCGGTCATCCGGACAAGTCCGGTCACACAGACTAGTCCGACCCATAATCAACAGCAACTTCTGTTTAAAACATTTGATGCATCCTATGTTTTAATGAAAAATAATGTTGGTAAAGTGTATGCTTATTATGCTGGGCCACGCCATGGGAACACAAAATCCCATGTGTGGGTGCCCAAATGTATTGTCACTAACCTCCAAGGACCCAAGCAAGCTTGGGTACCTAAAACCAAGGCGTAATTTGTTTTTGCAGGCCTACTCCTCCGGTGGATCCAAATGGGTGCTAGACAGTGGATGCACCAACCACATGACCGGAGAAAGGAAGATGTTTGTGGAGTATGAAGTGAACCAGGACCCAAACGAAGGCATCTACTTTGGGGATAACAGTCAAGGAAGGGTCCTCGGTACCGGTAAAATTGCAATATCCTCTGAACATACTCTTTCGCACGTTTTACACGTTGAATCTTTAGATTATAACCTGCTGTCCATATCTCAGTTATGTGACAAAGGTTATAATTGCCTGTTTACTAACGAGGGTGTGACCGTCTCAAGGAGAAGTGATGGTTCCATTGCATTCAAGGGTATGTTAAAGGGAAAGCTTTATCTTGTTGACTTCAACAAGGATAAAGCCGAACTCGACACATGCTTGATTGCAAAAACCAACATGGGTTGGCTGTGGCATAGACGGCTAGCACATGTTGGTATGAGGAACCTTCAAAAACTCCTCAAGGGCGATCACATCCGAGGTTTGAAAGATGTTGTGTTTGAGAAAGACAGGCCTTGTAGCGCGTGCCAAGCAGGAAAGCAAGTTGGAGCACAACATCCCGCAAAGAACATCATGACCACGACAAGACCGCTCGAACTACTTCATATGGACCTCTTCGGTCCAATTGCTTACATAAGCATAGGCGGTAACAAATACGGTTTAGTTATTATTGACGATTTTTCCCGCTTCACTTGGGTGTTCTTTTTGCATGACAAGTCAGAAACACAAGGAACACTCAAAAAATTCTTCAAGCGAGCGCAGAACGAGTTCTCACTATCAATCAAGAGTATTCGGAGCGACAATGGCACGGAGTTCAAAAACATACAAGTGGAGGAGTACCTTGATGAGGAAGGAATCAAGCACGAATTCTCAGCGCCATACTCTCCACAACAAAACGGAGTTGCCGAAAGGAAGAATCGAACGCTCATAGAGATGGCAAGAACAATGCTCGATGAATACAAGACTTCGGATCGATTTTGGGCGGAAGCAATCAACACCGCCTGCCATGCCACAAATCGACTCTATCTTCATCGACTACTAAAGAAGACCCCCTATGAGCTACTCACCGGTAACAAACCGAACATTTCATATTTTCGAGTTTTCGGTTCTCCTTGCTATATTTTGAACAAGAAGCCCAGGACCTCAAAGTTCGCTTCGAAGTCCGATGAAGGTTTCTTGCTTGGTTATGATTCGAACACTTACGCCTATCGTGTGTTCAACAAGGCCTCCAGACTTGTTGAAGTGGCACGTGACGTAGTGTTCGATGAAACTAATGGCTCCCAAAAGGAGCAAGTTGATCAATGTGAATTAGGTAATGAGGAAGCCCCCTATCAAGCAATAAAGAGGATGGCCCTAGGCGAAGTACGACCACAAGAGACATCGACACAAATACAAGAGGAAAGTGAACCACAAGAGGAGATCAACAATCAAGGGGGAGCCTCGATACAAGATCAATCACAAGAATATGAACATGATCAACAAATCATTGAGGACAACAACTCAGGGGGAGAAGAAGATGATCACCAACATACGACCCCCCAAGTGCCACACCCAAGAGTGCACCAATGCATTCAAAGGGATCATCCAATCGACAACATCATCGGCGACATCCAAAAAGGAGTAACCACTAGATCTCGTATAGCAAACTTTTGTGAACATTACTCGTTTGTCTCCTTTTTGGAACCCCGCAGGACTGAGGATGCATTAAAGGATCCGGACTGGGTGGTGGCAATGCAAGAAGAGTTGAACAATTTCAAGAGAAACGAGGTTTGGGAACTTGTGGAAAGACCCAATGCAAACATTGTCGGCACAAAGTGGGTCTTCCGCAACAAACAAGATGAACACGGGGTGGTGACAAGAAACAAGGCACGACTTGTGGCCAAAGGTTACTCACAAGTCGAAGGTTTGGATTTTGATGAGACCTTTGCTCCAGTAGCTAGGCTTGAATCAATTAGAATATTACTTGCATATGCTACTCACCATGATTTCAAGCTGTACCAAATGGACGTAAAAAGCGCCTTACTCAACGGACCGATCAAGGAAGAGGTGTACGTGGAGCAACCACCCGGATTTGAAGACGAAGAGTTCCCCGACCACGTGTATAAACTGCGTAAGGCTCTCTATGGCCTCAAACAAGCTCCTAGAGCTTGGTATGAGTGTCTTAGAGATTTTTTAATTGATAATGGCTTTCAAATTGGCAAAGTAGATTATACACTATTCACGAAAAATCTGAATAATGATCTTTTCATTTGCCAAATCTATGTTGATGATATAATTTTTGGATCAACTAATCAATCTTTCTGTGAAGAGTTTAGTAAAATTATGACAGACAGATTTGAAATGTCAATGATGGGAGAATTAAAGTACTTCTTGGGATTCCAAGTGCGGCAACAAAGGGAAGGAACGTTCATAAGCCAAACCAAGTACACGCAGGACATCCTCAAGAAGTTTGGCATGGACAAGGCAAAGCCCATTAAGACTCCCATGGCAACGAATGGTCACTTGGATCTCAATGAAGATGGACCGAGCGTCGACCAAAAGGTATATCGCTCTATGATTGGATCTTTACTTTACTTATGTGCATCTAGGCCAGACATTATGTTGAGTGTATGTTTGTGTGCAAGATTTCAAGCCAACCCTAAGGAATGTCATTTGACAGCCGTAAAGAGAATCCTAAGATATTTAGTTCATACACCCAACCTTGGTCTTTGGTACCCAAAAGGTTCAAAATTCAATCTCATTGGGTATTCCGATGCAGATTATGCCGGGTGCAAAGTTGATAGAAAAAGCACTTCTGGCACTTTCCAATTCCTAGGAAGATCCTTAGTTTCTTGGTCATCCAAGAAACAGAATTCCATTGCATTATCCACAGCCGAAGCGGAGTATGTTGCAGCCGGGAGTTGTTGTGCACAACTCCTTTGGATGCGACAAACTCTAAGGGATTACGGTTACAATATGAACCGTATTCCTCTTCTTTGTGACAATGAGAGTGCCATTAAAATAGCCCACAATCCAGTTGAGCACTCTAGAACTAAACACATTGACATAAGACACCATTTCTTGAGAGACCATTCCATGAAAGGAGACATATCCATCTCTCATGTCAACACCCAAAAACAATTGGCCGACATATTCACCAAGCCACTTGATGAAAAACGTTTTTGCGAACTCCGAAATGAGCTAAACATCCTTGATTCTCGGAGTGTGGCTTGAAAAGTTGCATACCTGTATGATTGCTTCAAAATATTGATTGAATTGTGAAAATTTTTCCTCCCCATTTTTCTCTCGAAAAACTATGTCAATTATTAGATCTTGATGAATTTTTGATCATAGTATGATTGTTGTTTGCTTACTGATCAAATTCATCAGGATTATTTGAATTGTTTTGTCTCTTCCCTCAATTATTGGACCTTCAAATATATATGAATGGGCTATGCTTTCTCTCCTGGTGACCACGGACTAGTCCGTGGTTACCCGGACTAGTCCGCCCTTGCAGACTAGTCCGCAGTGTGCCGGTTAGGCCGGACTTGTCCGACAGACCACGGACTAGTCCGATTTAGGTTTCTGGAGGACTTCGGACTAGTCCGGTCTTGTCCGGACTTGTCCGATTTTTCGTGTCCATAACCCTAGCCGCCACCAAACCCTAATCTCTTCACCCCACACTCTCCTCCAAGCTTTCTCTCTCTTGCGCTCGAGCTCCCAAGGTGAATCCTTGATTCCTCCGTCGAAAAGCCTCAAACTTGGGCGGAGATTAAGCTTGAAGACTCGGGGATTGAAGTTAGCGGACAAGTCCGGCCTCCAACCCCCACATTTTCAAGCTTCCTCGGATTTCTTGGTAAATTTTCCTCAAACCCTAAGAAATCTCAAATTTCTTCATTGCTTATCGTTTGGCCTAGCATTCTTCACTAGTTGCATGTCCAGTTGATGTACTATGTGTATGCTAGACTAGCTATCTCATTAGGGATCAATTTTTATCCAGTTTGTTAGGTTTTTGCTGATGAACACCGGACTAGTCCGGTCCAGGTACGGACAAGTCCGGCCCCCCCGGACTAGTCCGTGCCTGAGCACCGGACAAGTCCGATGTTTCTGAACCAAAACCTAATTCTTTAATTCCCTATTGCCTTCCATTGCCACCTTACCTCACAAATACCTTGTATAACTTGTCTTTTCTCTTGATCACTCATTCTCAGATCATGTCGAGCTCCGACAATGAAATCTCCGATTTCGAGGCCGAGTTGGACCACGAGGTGGCACCTCGGCCCTCGACGGGTCTTGGCAAGAAACGCCAAGAGAGACCCTCCGAGCCTGCTCCCTCACCTCCTCAGGTTCGGAGGAAGGTGTGTGTCAAGAAAGCCGCCTCCAAGGCTGCTCCTTCGTCAAGTGGCCCTCGCCAAGCTAAAGGAAAAGGCAAGGGGGTTGCCACAGGGCCTGTTGGGCCTCTAAAGCTACATACTCCCAGAGAAGGGGTCCGGGACCCCAATGAGGAGAGATTCAATGGCAAGGGCAGTGATGTGGCCATGAAGCTGAGAAGTGTGGATTACTATGCCAGGCCCAAGCAAGCAGCAGATGGCAGATTTTGGTCAAACTTCCATGCTGACTTCTACAAGCTTGTCTACTTGCCGATGAAGACCCCGGTGGTGCGCAGTCAATGGATTGACTGGGCCCACCTTGAGAAGAGGAAATGTGCAGCTTTTGATGAAGTGATACAAGCTGCAGAGAGACATGGGCTGAAGGATTTGCTTGCCTTCAGATATAATTGGAATGATGAAGTGATTGCACAATTCTATGCAACGTGTCACTTCTCAGGTGAAGAGGAAGAAAGTGTGACTTGGATGACTCATGGATCCAAGTATTCCATCACTCAAGAAGAGTTTGCCCGCCTGCTGCATCTTGACTCCGAGGAAGATGACCACCTCATTATCCACAACATTGGGGTCATTGAGAGGGATGGAATGCAATTCATGTATGAGCCCTCCTCCAAGTTTGTTCCCCCCTCCACAAAGAACATGAAGCCTTTCTTTGTGGTCCTCAACAGAGTCCTCAGGAAGACGATTGCTCCCAAGGATGGTGATGCAGGGAGTGTGCAAGGCTACCTCCGGACCCTGATGAAGGTCATCAGCAAGAAAAGGCAATTTGATGTTGCAGACTATATCTGGAATGATATGGTCAATATCTCGAGTACCCCCAACCGATCCTGTGGCTATGCCCCTTACTTGATGTTCATGATTGAGAAGGTCACAGGGATCGAGTTTGTGAAGGATGTGGAGCACACTCCACTGAGGCCTCAGAAGCCTCAGTCCGTGAGTGTCCAGGCTGCTCCATCGCCGGCCTCAAGCCCCGAGGTGCCGGCAAGGCAAGGAGAAGCTGCTAGGGCTACTCCTCCCTCCAGGGAAGCCCCTCAGAAAGGATCCGCCAGTGGGATCCTCAAGTACCTGGCTGCAATCTTCTCCTCCTGCAAGAAAACTGAAGTGAAGCTTCACAAGCTCAATCAAAAGAGGAAGGAAGACATGAAGTACATAAAAGCAAATGTGAAGCAGCTGAGTGAGAAGCTGGAGATCAATCCAATTGGATCTCCAGCAATTTCTGAAGATTCTGATCCAAACATCACCGAGCTCAGCCCCTTGACCCCTTCCGAGCTTGCCTATTTTGGCATTGGGGGCTCGAGCAGCTCCGCTCCTCCTCCTACCTCTCAACCTCGTCAAGCCGAAAGCGATGAAGATGATGAAGACGACGAGAGGACTGACAGCGAAGAGTGAAGCCCTAGGATCTTTCTCTCTCTCTCTTTTTGGTGTCTTGATGCCAAAGGGGGAGAGATTGAGGGGGAGTCTATAAGCTTTAGCTGAATAGGATGCGAGGAGAGAGCTATCTATGTTTTTTTTGTGATTGTATTTGCTTAACTCTCGTTTCATATCATGTTTGGTCCTGTGATGAATTGCTAAATTAATTTGTAAGTGTGTGATGAAATCTGAGCTTTTGCTCCTGAAGTGCCATATTCACTTGATATTAGTTGGTAAATGAAAATTCTGTCATTCTTAATGCAATCATGCTCTTAGTATGCATCCCACCATAAAGAATGCACATATGAATAATTACCTTGTTGCCTGATGCATTTTTGAGTCATATGTGCATACTTTATGAAAATCTCATTTTATACCTCATTTTGTGAAATCTCAATTGGTTGTCATCAATCACCAAAAAGGGGGAGATTGAAAGTGCATCTAGGACTCCCTTGTGGGTTTTGGATGATTTATGACAAGCAATTGGGATCCTAATCCGTTTGTTGAGATGAATGCAGGAAGATGCTGGAAAATGAGTAAAATGCCAAAAAGTGGGAAATTAAGAAGGAGAATGAATTTGAGCTCAAGAAGAAGAAATTAGTAGATTAGTATGTATGGAGTGTGTTAAGGAAACACACCCAAGAGCTCAATCTCACTTTATCACACACACACAATGCACAAAACCATACAGGACCGGACTAGTCCGATATCAACCGGACTAGTCCGATATCACATTCTGCACAAGATCGGACAAGTCCGGTCCCCACCGGACTAGTCCGATATCTTTCTGTTCCACTTCGGACTAGTCCTCCCCAGTGCGGACTAGTCCTCAACACAATGCACAAGTCACTAGATCGGACAAGTCCGGTCACTACCGGACTAGTCCGATTCCCTTTCTGATCCACTTCGGACAAGTCCGGTGACTACACGGACTAGTCCGATGTCTGTTCTAAATCGGACAAGTCCTCCAAGTGCGGACTTGTCGTTCAAAACACTTAGGGTTTCACAGGTCCGGACAAGTCCGATGTCAACCGGACAAGTCCGAAGATTTCCAGCAACGAAATCGGACAAGTCCGTTTTGTTAATCGGACTAGTCCGATATTCCTGGACACCTAGGGTTTGCTCCACTCAGCACACCGGACTAGTCCGATCTCCACCACGGACTAGTCCGATCTTTCTAAACCCTAACGGTAATGTCTAGAAACCCCATATAAATAGAGGTGGATGGCCCACTTTTAATCTCTCTCGAACCCTAGCGCCGTCACACCTCCCAAGAGACTCAAAAACCATCTCTCTCCACGAAGTTGAGTGCAAAATCGATCAATCTTTTGAAGATCACTTGTAGATCATTGGAGAGGCACTTTGCACACGATTGAGCTCTTGGTTTGAATCTCTAACACACTCTTGCATCTCAATTGTATATTTCGAAGTGTGTTATTGGTGGTTTTGAAACTTGTAATCAAGGGAGCTCTCAACTTGTGAGATCGCCCCTTCAACTTGGTGATTTACCCCTGTGTGATTAGTGGAAGAGGATTGGCCTTCGTGGCGATCCGACGAGGGAAGGGTTGGTAAAGACCCGGTCCTTTTGTGGGCTCCTCAACGTGGACGTAGGCTGCCTTCGTGGTAACCGAACCACGGGATAAATCTTGTGTCTTGTTCGTTTGTGTTCATCATTCTAGTTGATCAACATTATCTAGGGTTTGATTCATTTTGTTGAATTGAAGTTAAATAGTGAACAAGAATCATACTTGCAATAAAACTTAACATACAACTATTGAACTGTCATTATAGTTTATATTTCCGCTGCAAACGACAACGAAACAATCAAATTGACCTAACTTGATCAACCTAGCCCGTGAAATCCGGACTAGTCCGCACTTTACCGGACTAGTCCGATATATCTGGATTTAACCTTTTTGTTGAAGTGCTACAGGAACCGAAAAAAATTCAAGAAGGCCTATTCACCCCCCCTCTAGGCCTACATTCAACAAGTGCTTTTAATCATTAAGAATTAATCAAGTAATCAACTCACATGTTGAGTTTTTATTAACAAATATAAATTGAGAAAAGATCAAGAGAATATGCATGCATCGCACTTATTTTTTGAGATGGCTTATCATTGCACTTAGATATGAACTTGGAAGAAGTTGTGTATGACTAAAACCATGTCCTTAAGCTTCTGATTGTCAAATGACATAGGCTTGGCTTGGTTGGTTAGAATAAGGCAGATGCGCATATAATCTCTTGCAAATATCATATGATATAAATTTATGCTTTGAAAAATAATAAAATGCAGCAACTAGTGTCATGATTTCAGGTTTTGAAATAGTTAAGTTTGTGAGATCATGACTTACTTAAATTGGAAATTACATTTGATCTCTAGCATGGCTTACACTACTTTATGTATTTCATTGATGTGATAATGTAAGGTACTTGATAGTATGACTTGGATGAGCTTTGTTTATATGTATACATTATAATATGCTCATAACAACTAAAGGGGGAGAGATAATTTGTTTATATGCTCATGACTTGCTGAATACATTGTCAAAGGGGGAGAGATAAACATGAAGAGAAAGAGAATATGTGCATAAGGAGAGATAATAAAGGGGGAGAGATAATATGGTATATTTTTTGGATTTTCTTCTCATTTTACTTTTGATTTACAAAGGGGGAGAAATTGCCTTCAAAACTTTTATGTGAATAAGCCAATGTTCGGATTTTAAATGGTGTTGCCAATGCATTCATCAAGGGGGAGATTGTAAGACCTATGTGTGCTGAATACATTGGCTTGTAGTGAATACACTTGCTTTGACAATAAAAGTTTTGAATATCACCAAAACACCTTTTTATTAAGGTCCTGCTAGTTTTTTAAGCTCCGGCGGGAGCATGGTTATACTAGTTCTGGTAAGTTCCAGCGCTAGGTTCTACTAGCTTTTGTTAGCTCCGACTCAAGGTCCGGGTTGCTGTGGCAAGGTCCGGAACCTGACCGCAATGCTTCTGTTTTTCATTTGCAATGTTTCGTACTTGCTTCGCATCTCTGGAAAGATTGCTTAGTATTCATTTGCTAAGTCTTTGATGCGTTTTTGGTTGACATTGATGATATCATGTTACTGTGGTTTTGCAACATGCTTATGTGAGGTTCTCACGTAAGGTGTTGTGTTCGGAACTAACTTGAGTCAAGTCGAGGACTTGGGCTCGTATGGATTGGTTGTTTATTCATGTACGGGTGTTGCCTTAGTTCAAGACATGGCTAGTGACGGGATCCATTGGACTAGTCTCAGGGAGGAGATGAGGTTTCAACAACCAAATTCAGGAGGAATTGTGGTTGAGCTGATCAGGAGGTTGCGCAGCATGATTGAATCAAGAACAATGCATGTGAAGGTATCGTGGACGTCATTGGAAGATGTTTGCACGTGTGCAAGGAGTGCATGGACGTGGCTACATGGTTTCGAGACGTGATGAAGAGATGTGGACATAAAGAGTTGGTCGGAAAGGTCCAACCGACTAGGTTATGGACTTAGGCTACGGCTGAGTCGGGTTTGACTCAAATATGGAAAGATTTGAGTTGGTTATGATTGGATTTCGTGTGGGTCACGAATTTTAGTTGTTTAGGAATGTGGGATACGTTCATAATGTGTTTGGAAGTCTTAATATTGCTTCTATCTGCGTATAGAAGAATCCTAAGCAGTTATGGAAAGTTACGATTCGTGAACAGAGTTGGATTAGGTTCCTGATTTGAGTTGAGTTGGCTTTCGAGCTGTTTATATAAGCAAGAGAGCCCAAAGCTCGTGGTAGACGATTTTGGAGCTGTTCCTCTTGTTTTCTATTGAATAAAATTCATAGTTTGAAGGAACTTTTGTGCCTTGTTCGTCTGACTTGTTCCAGACAAGTTTTACTCATCGAGTTTCTGGACAGCACTACCTTTCGTCGGTGGTTTTATCATAACTCGAGTTTTACAGATCCAATTGACATGATTCTTTTTGGGTTGTCTTCAAAACTTGATTATCTATTATCTATCAAAATTTAACTGTCATTAAATTTGTGGTTTCTGATCTACACGAGTTTATTTGCAGCGTTCCAGAACTGTTTTTCTCGGGTAGGACAGATTGACATTTGTTCGATCTTTCGATCATAACCTGAGTTTCTCTCGTCAGATTTGAGTGATTCTTCTTGTGTTATCATCGTGACTTTATTCTCTATGATATATATTACTTTTGTCATGGTGAAACACGTTTAGATTAGTCTCACACACGATTTCTTTAACAGATCGTTTTTCTGCCAAAGGGGTTGGGGTTTAATTGTTTCCGCTGCGTAAGATTTGGTTTAAATCTACCATTCACCCCCCTCTGGTAGCTTTTCACGTGCTCTTCGATCCTACATGCTCATAACCGGGAGCACAACTATCAAGATAGTTTTAGACACACTCTGCAGAGGTTGTACCACTTTACCCACAAGTTCGTGATTTCATCACCTTTCGGTGACTAAGGAATCTCAATTATGCCGTCTCACACTTCCTTAGGTGTGTGGCCAAGAGATCACAAAATAGCCTTTACAAAGTGATTACTAGCCTATTCAGACCACACTGAGGTTTCACCGGTGGTGATGTCTCCAACTAAGAACATCCAACCAAGGGCCCCCTCTTGAGCCATTCAGATCCCAGGGTCATCCCGCCAATCTCTACAAACCCAATCCGACTACCCCTTTCTGAGCATTCTTAATAGTCCAAACAGTACTGGAAAAACACTAATTAGTCAGCTAAGCCGCACACATACTTGGCCCTATGCTGGCACTGTAAAACCTTGATGGTCGCTCCACGAACCGGTCCTTAGATCTAAAGCAAGCAAAATCACCGAAACAGTCCAACCCATTTCACATTACCGAGTTCCTTAGATCCATAGGCACAATGTTGATAAAGGGTCATTAATATCAATTCTCATCATTCGTGTGCTCAATAGTTTGCAATTAAGCCCTTTGATGGTTTCTCAAACCCAATTGAGCATTGCGAAGCAAGAAAGTGCAAAATACCCTTCCCGACACTCTACACAGTGTTCAAGTGACAAGGGTGGTTGTCGGTACTCTGTGTACCGAGTACCCTTTAGTACCGCGAAGAGTACAATAGAATTCTACCTAACGGAGTTGAAGGTATTCTTAGGTCCCACATATCACACTGCGCCAGACCCGCTCCCCTCATATGGCTAGATCCTGAGCTAACACGTGTAAAGGAAAGCCGGAGCTAAATTCCCAACAAAGGGAAGCTCCAGCGTCAACACACGTACAACGGCTCTGGACCTAACCGCAAGCAGAGAGGAGCTCCGGTGCCGATACGTGTACAGTAGCCCTGGACCTAACCCTCCATACGGGAAAGCTCCGGAGCTTCCACGTGTGGAGCCTTCAGACCTTCATCGACGCATACACTAGCAGATCTCCTTTATCATGAGCCATCAAGTGTAATTAAAGCGGCAATTACAAGATGTAATTACGTGTCATTAATGTTGTATTAAAGACACACGATCAAGAGCGCTGTTAATAGGGGTAACGCAGCCATTAAGGCACATTATCACACTACTAATAATATTTAATACTCTTTAGACAGTGTATTAGGCCATTAAATACGCCAGGGCCACATGTCGGGCCAGACAAGCTTTTTAACGGCCAGTCCTTAGAACTATAAAAGGGTTGTACCACACGAACATGGGAGACAGGCTATTGGAGCTAATCCTAGCGAAGATACTCGCACAATACAACAACACAAATCCCGTGGAGTAGGGTGTTATGCTCAGGCAGCCCGAACCACGTAAATCTCTGGGGTCATCATCTTGATCTTGATCTCTACGTGTCCCAACCACAAAAGAACCTCCACGGGCTGCTTCTTAGCGGTTCCTGGGGAAGTGTCATATCAAACACTTCGACATTTGGCGCGTCAGGTAGGGGGCAATCCCGAGATCACAATATGGTGAATTCAGCTGCTGGATCCTCCAATGGAAACCCTACTGGACAACCTACTAGAGGCAATCCCTCCAACGTTCAACAACCAGCAGGTGCCATTGTTCCAGCAGGCGCTATAGAACCACAACCACCATATGCTCTGGCAAACAATGCTCATCAACAAGATGGGGCATCTGCAACGATCACTGCATCGGCAAACAACAACCCTGAGCACACACTCATTGCTGCGCGAGCTCTTCTACAACACCCACCACCTCCAGGTGCACCCCAGGGTGCTATGGAGCAGTGGAGGGCTGATGTTGACCATCTGGTCGCAGCTGCGGCTACAGGCATCAGCAATCAAGGTCCTCCCCTTCGGGGTGAGCACCATCTCAACGACGGACCTTGTTGCGCCGACTTGGTCCACAAGTTCCACAGCAGAGGAGACGTGTTGCATCCCAGCAGGTGACCTCGTTGTCCCTTGGGGCACGACGCACCCACACTATCACCGGGATACCGACTCGTGACCTACGGTCGGAACTAGATCGTTGTTACCGGCAGCAGGATGGTCGTGTTCACATTGAGCGTGCTCGTGAGAGACGATAGGCTCGGGACAACCCTGCTCCTCAAGGAGTAGGAGGAGGTTGTTCTGCCCTGGCCATGCACTTACGCATGGTCAGATGGCCATAGAAGTTCCGGCCTCACCTACCGGAAAATTAGACGAGACTGTCAACCCTGCTGAATTTCTTCAAATCTACTCCACCACCATACTAGCAGTCGGGGGTGATGAGGCTGTAATGTCCAATTACTTCCCTGTGGCCTTAACTGGGACTGCAAGGTACTGGTTCATGATTCTCCTGCCCGACTCTATTATAGTTGGGCAAAGCTGTGCCAACAATTCACTGCCAGCTTCGGGAGCTCCTACACCCGACCTGGCACTGAATTGAACCTGTTTGCTGTAAAGCAAACATCATGGGAATCACTATGATCCTTCATCCAGCGATTCTCTCAAGTAAGAAATACCATTCTTTCAATCTCGAGCTCCTCTGTTATCGTTGCATTCAGATAGGGTGTTCGAGATAAGAATATGCTAGAGAAGCTGGCAATTAAAGAAGTTACCAGTGTCACAGAACTCTTCAACCTAGCCGACAAATGTGCTAGGGCTGCGGAGGGCCATGAAATGCACTCCAAGCCAGCTTCGGAGTCCAACCAGAAGTCCTCCAAAACTGAATCCGCTACCTTCAGTAGTGGCAAGAAGAAAAAGAAGCCCAACGGCAAAAAGAAGCCGTCGGTCGGCGCCCCAGCTGCTACTGCTGCAGCTCCTAGAAGCTGCGGGCCGCGCCCCAAGAAGCGACGTTGACCTTCATCAGAAGATGGCAACAATTCCAAAGCATGGTGTCCGATTCACAAGACGAACCGACTCAACTTGGAAGAGTGCCAGGAGGTCCAGAACCTTGCCGAACGCTATAACAAGCGCCGGGAAGAAGCTCCTTTCTGTCAAAAGGGAATGAAAACAAAAAGTCGACAAAGCAACGGCTAAAGAGGAGCTAGGTTTCCAGGACCCCAAAAGGTCTTGAAAGCCGTTTACAACACTTTCGACGAAGACTCCGATGTCTCTGACAACGAACGTCGGAAGACCTTGAACACCATCTATGGTGGTTCCTGGGACATCACCTCTCGCCGCATCCTCAAGACAATGCGGCAGGACATGGCCGTGGCAGCTCCCGCTGCTAAGGCGGAACCACATCGAAAGTGGATGGATACACCCATCATTTTTGATGCTTCGGACCGCACTCAAAATATGATCGGGGCTGGCCAACTCCCGTTGATGGTGTCACCCACCATTAACAATATCAAAATCCACCATGTATTGGTGGATGGAGGTTCTGGGCTAAACCTCATAAGCTTCGAAGCTTTCGTTAAGCTTTAGCTCCGGCCTGTGGACCTTCGCCCATCCCGACCTTTCTCCGGAGTAGGTCCGGGAACAATTACTCCTCTCGGTTCCATCACCCTACCAGTAACCTTCGAGACCTGGGAGAACTACAGAACTGAGAAACTAGTTTTCGACGTTGCGCAGACCAGTCTGCCTTTCAATGCAATTTTGGCTAGACCAGATTTATACAAGTTTATGGCTGCTGCCCATCATGGTTACTTGGTGTTGAAGATGCCAACACCCGCGGCTTTCTTCGGATCCGCAGAGATCGTACCGCAGGAGTTACTGCACTGGAAGAACTCTATGCGCTTACCACAGCACAGGAGGAAGCATCTGGTAAGGAGCCAGCTCTGAATCCTCCAAGCATTCATCACAAAGGCTCTACCTCCACACCTCTTGCGCCAAGTGGCGACGCCGACATTCCCGTCAAAGTCGTCCAAATTGGTTCCGATGCTGCCCAGACTATCCGTATATCGGGAGGTCTGAACAACAAATAGGAACTCGCGCTCATCACTTTCCTCCAGGCTAATGTCGACGTGTTTGACTGGCAACCATCACAAATGCCTGGGATCCCTAGGGAGGTGATTGAGCATAATCTGATGATTTACCCAGACGCACGACATGTACACCAGAAGCTCCGAAAGCAATCAATCGAGCTACAAAACTTCATCCGACAGGAAATCAAGAAGTTGGTCGAAGCTGGATTCATCCGGGAAGTCTTCCATCCAAAATGGATGGCAAACCCATTTGTTGTACCCAAGGCCGGTGGGAAGCTTTGGATGTGTATCGACTACACCACCTTAAATAGGGCATGTCCAAAGGATCCATTTCCACTATATAGAATAGATCAGATAGTGAGCTCCACCTCCGGGTGTGAGCTACTGTGTTTCTTAGATGCATATTCTAGATATCATCAAATACAAATTTCTAAGGAAGATGAAGAGCATACGACCTTCATAACATTAGATGGATTGTATTGTTATACTGCCATGCCATTCAGTCTTAAAAATGCTGCTTCAACATTTGTGCGAGCTATGTACAAAACATTTGGAGATCTAATTAGAGATTTGGCGGAGGTGTATGTCGATGACATCGTTGTGAAGATAAAAAATAAGGAGTCACTCCTTGACAACTTATAAGCCGTCTTCGACAAGCTGCGCACCACGCGCACCAAGATGAACCCGGACAAGTGTGTCTTTGGGGTTATCTCCGAGAAGCTTCTGGGGTTCTTCGTGACTCACCAAGGAATTGAAGAAAATCCAGCAAAGATCAAGGCTATAGAAGATATGCGGCCCCCAACCCGCATTAAATATGTCCAAAAGTTGACAGGATGTCTAGCTGCGCTTAGCGGGTTTGTAAGACCTATGTGTGCTGAATACATTGGCTTGTAGTGAATACACTTGGCTTTGATCATAAAAGTTTTCAATATCACCAAAACACCTTTTTATCAAGGTCCGGAACTTGACCGCAGTGCTTCTGTTTTTCATTTGCAATGTTTCGTACTTGCTTTACATTGTTGGAAAGATTGCTTAGTATTCATTTGCTAAGTTTTTGGTGCGTCTTGGTTGATATGGATAATATCGTGTTACTGTGGTTTTGCAACATGCTTATGTGAGGTGCTCACATAAGGTGTTGTGTTTGGAACTAACTTGAGTCAAGTCGAGGACTTTGGCTCGTATGGATTGGTTGTTTATTCATGTGCAGGTGTTGCTTGAGTTCAAGATATGGCTGGTGATGGGATCCATTGGACTAGTATCAGGGAGGAGATGAGGTTCCAACAACCAAATTGAGGAGGAATTGTGGTTGAGCTGATCAGGAGGTTGCGCAGCATGATTGAATCAAGAACAATGCATGTGAAGGTATTGTGGACGTCATTGGAAGATGTTTGCACATGTGCAAGGAGTGCATGGACGTGGCTACATGGTTCCGAGACGTGATGAAGAGATGTGGACGTAAAGAGTTGGTCGGAAAGGTCCAACCGACTAGGTTATGGACTCAGGCTGCGGCTGAGTCGAGTTTGACTCAAATATGGAAAGATTTGAGTTGGTTATGATAGGATTTCGTGTGGGTCACGAATTTGAGTTGTTTAAGAATGTGGGATATGTTTCTAAGGTGTCTGGAAGTCTTGATATTGCTTCTTTCTACGTATAGAAGAATCCTAAGCAGTTATGGAAAGTTACAATTCGTGAACAGAGTAGGATTAGGTTCCTGATTTGAGTTGAGTTGGTTTTCGAGCTGGTTATATAAGCAAGGGAGCCCAGAGATCGTGGTGCACGACTTTGGGGCTGTTCCTCTTGTTTTCTATTGAATAAAGTTCATAGTTTGAAGGAACTTTTGTGCCTTGTTCGTCCGACTTGTTCCAGACAAGTTTTACTCGTCGAGTTTCTGGACAGCACTACCTTTCATTGATGGTTTTATCATAACTCGAGTTTTACAGATCCAATTGACGTGATTTTGAGTTGTCTTCACAACTTGATTTATCTATCATCTGTCAAAATTTCACGGTCATTGGATTTGTGGTCTATGATCTACATGAGTTTATTTGCAGCGTTCCAGAACTATTTTTTTTCGGGTAGGGCAGATTGACCTTTGTTTGATTTTTTGATCATAACTTGAGTTTTTCTCAACGGATTTGAGTGATTCTTCTTGTGTTGTCTTCGTGAATTGATTCTATATGATATCTATCACTTTTGTCATGGTGAAACACGTTTAGATTAGTCTCACACATGATTTCTTTAACAGATCATTTTTCTGCCGAAGGGGTTGGGGTTTAATTGTTTCCGCTGCGTAAGATTTTTAAATCTACCATTCACCCCCCTCTGGTAGCTTTTCACGTGCTCTTCGATCCTACAATTGGTATCAGAGCTACAGTGCTCTAATCTTTGTGATTTGCACGTGTTTTTGACTAATCATCATGGAGATATACTCCACCAAACCTTGTGTGTTTGCTGGTATTGATTTTCAGGTTTGGAAGGCACGCATGGAGGCTTTCATCTAGGCACAAGGCTTTGCAATATGGGAGAAGGTATACAAGTCTTACGAAGTGCCATCAAACGATCAAGTTACAGCTACAAATCTGAGAGATGTCGACAACAACAACAAGGCTCGAAACTTGATCATACAAGGATTAACACAAAGCGACTTCGACTGTGTTGCACACCTCCGATCTGCATACAATGTGTGGAAAGCACTTTGTGACTACCACGAAGGATCCAACACGATCAAAGAGGTAAGGCAATACATGTTCAATAAAGAATACATGCGCTTCGAGATGCAACCCAGTGAGTCTATTGATCACCTTTTTGCCCGCTTTAATAAGATTCTCAGCAACTTGCGTAGTGTCAATGTTAATTTTGTAGATGCTGAAAGTGCTAGGCAATTGCTAAGTGCATTAGTTATGTCAATTTGGGGGATGAAAGTCATATCTATTCGTGAATCTACTATCATGAGTTCACTTACTTTAGATGTGCTATATTTCAAGCTAAAAACTCATGAAATTGACATAACCTCACGTAAGAATCCCAACAAGTCTATTGCTTTTGTTTCTCAACATGACACGCCTAGTTCTGGTCAAACATCATCTTGTGGTACACTTGCTTTGCTGTCCTCTCTAGCCCTTGAACAGATTGAGGAGTTTCCAGAGGAGGAGCTAGCGCTCATCTCTACCCGGTTCTCAAAAGCATTGAAAAATGTGAGAACTAGAAGGAGATGGAGCTGCAGACCTCATCGCTGTTTTGAATGTGGTAAGACAGGACACTTTCGTACAGAATGAACTAACCTTTCAGGTCCTACTACCCGTGAAGAAAAACAGAACAAGGTCAACACCCCCCCTAGAAACCCCAACAAGAAAAAGAAGGGTACCATAGGACTCAAGATGATTAACAACTTCATCACTGCACTTCAAGAGCTCGGTTCAAGCGATGTAGACATTGAAAGTGATGAAGATGATGACGATCTGGCCAACTTATGCTTCATGGCAGGCAAAACAAGATCAAGATCAAGTCAGGAGGATGCAGAACACAATAGTGACAATGATGAGGTATGTTCTACCTATAATGAAATGTGTGATGCAATTTCTCATGCAACTATTATTGTTAAGAAAAAGGACAAAAAGCTTAGGGATAATGCTGCTAAAATTGAATCACTAGAATCTGAAATCAATCATTTGAAAACCTTGATTCCTAGTGATGATTCTTGTCCCTCGTGTGATTTAATCTATGAACAATTGTCCACATTAAGAACTGCACATTCCTCTACTCTAGATAGACTTGAACTTTAAATTGAAAAGAACAAAAAGCTTGCTGCACTTGACATTGGAAACCTAAAAGATGCTTCTTGTTCTACAATTGATTTGCATTGTTCTAGTTGTGATGATCTTGAAAAGAAACTAAAAGATGCTATGAATGAAATTTCAATATTGAATAATTCTTTACGTTCTCATGAAGTTAAATATTGTTCCAATTGCAAATTAAAAGGAAAAACTTCATGTGAAAATTGCCTTGATCTGTCCAATAATCTTGATAACATGCATAGGACATTAGATCGGTTTTGTAATGTGAATAAGAACATAAACTTGCTGCTGAATTATTCCAAGTCTTGCAATGATAAAACTGGTTTAGGTTTTGATTCTCATGCTCATGCTAAGGCACATCCACCTAAAATTGTAAAGTCATTAGGAAGTGGTTTGATTCAAACAGTTCCTAAACAAAAAGAAGTGGTTTTCAAATCTACAGGGGTGTTGTCTCATTCGCTTTCAAATAAAAATGTTGTTTGCTCATCTAGACATGAATAAAGTTAAATTTTATTGTACCTACTGTGGTAGAGATGGTCATGTCTTAGATTTTTGTTATAGACTAGCTAAACAACAGAAAAGGGAAAGAATGGTTGCTAGATCTCATAACTTTCATGCAAAATTTGCTGCACATATTGAACCGAATATACAACCTGCTGTTTTGAGTCAAAAAACATTCAAAGTTTACCTCTGGACCTTCTGTTTTTGCCTCCGGAGCTACTGATTTTTGTGCTACACAAGTAACACCTTATAGGTTAGTAGTTAAGAATAAAAAATCTCAAACTTTGACTCATAAACCTGCTGTTTTGTCTCAGCTTTTGCATGTTTTTCCTGCTGCACGTCGCGTGACTCAGTACTGGATTTCTAAATGCCTTTTGACTAACCCCAGTATTGAGTCATCGACGTACTGTGCTTCTATGTGGGTTACACGTTTGAGGAAGAAGAACATTTAGATTGTGCATTCAGGTTGCTCACGCCACATGACTGGTAACAAAGATTGGTTCTCCTCCCTCTCTTTTGTGTCATGTGTAGAGAATGTTACTTTTGTCGATAATTCTTCAACTCCTATAATTTCTAAGGGTTCGGTTAGAGTAAATGATCACTACACTTTGAAGGATGTGGCACTTGTCAAAAATTTGAAATATAACTTGCTTTCTGTTTCACAATTGCTAGATGAAAATCTAGAAATTATTTTCAATAAAAACTGCTGCAAAGTTGTAAGTTCAAATAGTGAGCTTATTTTTAACATGTCTCGGTTTGGAAGAGTTTTTAAAGCTGATTTTGATATGTCCTCCTCTAAGCATAGGTGTCTAGTTGCTAATGATTCGAATGACCTATATTTTTGGCATCGTAGACTTGGTCACGTAGGCTTCGATCACCTAACATGTGTTAGTGCTCTTGATCGCATACGTGGGCTGCCTAAGCTTAAAGGGGACAAAGAAATTGTGTGCTCTTCTTGTAGACATGCTAAGATGGTTGCAGGTTCACATACTCCTCTCACAATGATCATGACAACTGAACCATGTCAACTTTTGCCTTGACACTATAGGACCTTCACGTGTTCAATCCTTCGGAGGTAAATGGTATGTTCTTGTTATTGTTGATGATTATTCTAGATACTCTTGGGTTTACTTTATGGCATCTAAGAATGAAGCTTTTAGTCACTTTAGAACTTTATTTCTTAGATTATCAATTGATCATCCAAGATCTTTAAAAGCAATTAGAAGTGATAATGGCACTGAATTTAAAAATCAATATTTTGATCATTTTTGTGCTAAAAATAGAATAGATCATCAATTTTTTTTCACCATATGTACCTCAACAAAACGGTGTTGTAGAAAGAAAGAACAGAACCTTAGTTGAGATGGCTAGGACTATGCTTGATGAATATCAAACTCCTAGGAAATTTTGGGCTGATGCGTTAGCAACTGCTTGTTATGTCTCAAATCGTGTTTTCTTGCGTGCTAAGCTAGGTAAAACACCATATGAGCTCCGGTTTGGACATAGGCCTAGTGTTACACACTTTCGGGTCTTTGGTTGCAAATGCTTTGTTAAGAAACATGGTAATCTTGATAAATTTGAACCTAGATCCATTGATGGCATGCTTCTTGGTTATCCATCTCATACTAGAGGCTACCGTGTGCTTTTACTTGACACTAACAAAATTGTGGAGACTTGTGAAGTGACTTTTGATGAAGCTAGCCCAGGTACTAGCTCAAACATTGCAGGTCCAGATCCATATCCGCAGGGGGGAGCATTTTTGTTGAAGATGAGGAAGAATTGGAACTGCTGCCCAAAAATTCAGCAGCTAAAGACTTTGGTTCAGCTTCGGATGTTAATTCTCAACCAGCATCGACAACCATCAATGCTGATTCAAATCATCCTCAAGTCACAACCTCATCGATTTGTGATGAACATGAAGAAGAAGAAGCTTGTGAGACATCTGTTCCCCTACGGTTTTACAAAGATCATCCCCCACAGTAGATGATTGGAAGCTTGCACGAACGAGTCACACGGTCCAGGTTTTGCGATCCAAACTCTTATGCTCATTCTGCTTTTGTTGCTTCTTTGAACCTAAAGATATATCACACACACTCACTAATGAATCTTGGATTATTGCCATGCAAGAAGAGTTAGAAAATTTTGAAAGAAATAATGTTTGGAAACTTGTACCTCCACCTCATGGTCACACTTTAATTGGAGCTAAATGGGTATTTAAAAATAAACAAAGTGAGGATGGGGTTGTGGTTAGGAATAAGGCTAGGTTGGTTGCTCAAGGTTTCACTCAAGTTGAAGGTCTAGATTTTGATGAAACTTTTGCTCCTGTTGCTAGATTAGAAGCCATAAGAATTTTGATAGCTTTGCTGCATCTAAAGGTTTTAAGCTATATCAAATGGATGTTAAAAGTGCTTTTCTTAATGGCTACATAGATGAGGAGGTTTATGTGAAACAACCACCGGGTTTTGAAAATCCAAATTTTCCTAATCATGTTTACAAATTGTCCAAAGCCTTGTACGGTCTCAAACAAGCCCCTAGAGCATGGTATGATAGGTTTAAAACATTCTTACTTGAAAAAGGGTTTACCATGGGCAAGGTTGACAATACTCTTTTTGTGCTTAAGCATGGCAATGACTCATTATTCGTTCAAGTGTATGTTGATGATATTATCTTTGGTTGTGTTTCTCATGATCTTGTATCCAAGTTTTCAGCAATGATGAGTTCCGAATTTGAAATGAGTATGATGGGTGAACTCACTTACTTTTTGGGGCTGCAAATCAAGCAAACTAAGGAGGGTACCTTTGTGCATCAAACGAAGTATACAAAAGATCTCCTAAGGCACTTCAACATGGACAAAAGCAAGCCTCTTCGGACACCAATGGGAACAGCAACAACACTTGGACTTGATGAAGATGGTGAACCCGTGGATCAAAAAGAATATAGAAGCATGATCGGATCACTTTTGTACCTCATGGCATCAAGACCAGACATACAATTCAGCGTATGTCTTTGTGCACGGTTTCAAGCCTCCCCACGTGCTTCACTTTTGGTAATTCTCTTTTTGCTTGGTCCTCTAGAAAACAAAATTCAGTTGCACAATCCACAGACAAATCTGAATATGTAGCTGCTGCTAGTGCTTGCTCAAAAATTCTTTGGATTGTTCAAACACTTAAGGACTATAGGGTTGATCTAGATAGTGTTCCACTATTCTGTGATAACACTAGTGCCATTTGCATTGTTAAAAATCCCGTGCAACATTCTAGAACTAAGCACATTGACATTAGGTATCACTTTCTCTGAGATAATGTTGAAAAAGGAAACATTGTGCTTCATCATGTAGATACCGAACAACAATTGGCTGACATTTTTACAAAACCTTTGGATTTCACTCGTTTTTGTTACATTCGTAGTGAAATAGGGGTTATGCATCCTCATGGCTTAAATGAGGGGGAGTTTTTGAAACTTTGAAAGTCTATGTGTGAATCTGAAATTAAAATAATATGAGCATCGTATTTCATACATATATGACTTTGTGATTCCTTTTACATTCTAAAAGTTCTTACTACATTACTCGTGTTATACATTTTGTAGTTTTTGCCATGTCTAGTAATTGGAATAATTACTTACACTAAAACTGGTCATGGTCGAACTTTCTTGCTGTTTTGAACTTGTTACATGTTCACAAGTGCTTTTAATCATTAAGAATTAATCAAGTAATCAACTCACATGTTGAGTTTTTATGAACAAATATAAATTGAGAAAAGATCAAGAGAATATGCATGCATCACACTTCTTCTTTTGAGATGGCTTATCATTGCACTTAGATATGAACTTGGAAGAAGTTGTGTATGACTAAAACCATGTCCTTAAGCTTCTGATTGTCAAATGACATAGGCTTGGATTGGTTGGTTAGAATAAGGCAGATGCGCATATAATCTCTTGCAAATATCGTATGATCGAAATTTATGCTTTGAAAAATAATAAAATGCAGCAACTAGTGTCATGATTTCAGGTTTTGAAATAGTTAAGTTTGTGAGATCATGACTTACTTAAATTGAAAATTACATTTGATCTCTAGCATAGCTTACACTACTTTATGTATTTCTTTGATGTGATAATGTAAGGTACTTAATAGTATGACTTGGATGAGCTTTGCTTATATTTATATGTTATAATATGCTCATAACAACTAAAGGGGGAGAGATAATTTGTTTATATGCTCATGACTTGTTGAATACATTGTCAAAGGGGGAGAGATAAGCATGAAGAGAAAGAGAATATGTGCATAAGGAGAGATAATAAAGGGGAGAGATAATATGGATAATTTTTGGATTTTCTTCTCATTTTACTTTTGATTTACAAAGGGGGAGAAATTGCCTTCAAAACTTTTATGTGAATAAGCCAATGTTCGGATTTTAAATGGTGTTGCCAATGCATTCATCAAGGGGTAGATTGTAAGACCTATGTGTGCTGAATACATTGGCTTGTAGTGAATACACTTGGGTTTGATGATAAACGTTTTCAATATCACCAAAACACGTTTTTATCAAGGTCCGGAACTTGACCGCAGTGCTTCTGTTTTTCATTTGCAATGTTTCGTACTTGCTTTACATTGTTGGAAAGATTTCTTACTATTCATTTGCTAAGTTTTTGGTGCATTTTGGTTGATATGCATAATATTGTGTTACTGTAGTTTTGCAACATGCTTATGTGAGGTGCTCACATAAGGTGTTGTGTTTGGAACTAACTTGAGTCAAGTTGAGGACTTGGGCTCGTATGGATTGGTTGTTTATTCATGTGCAGGTGTTGCTTGAGTTCAAGACATGGCTGGTGATGGGATCTATTGGACTAGTCTCAGGGAGGAGATGAGGTCCCAACAACCAAATTCAGGAGGAACTGTGGTTGAGCTGATCAGGAGGTTGCGCAACATGATTGAATCAAGAACAATGCATGTGGTCTCGTGGACGTCATTGGAAGATGTTTGCACGTGTGCAAGGAGTGCATGGACGTGGATACATGGTTCCGAGACGTGATGAAGAGATGTGGACGTAAAGAGTTGGTCGGAAAGGTTCAACCGACTAGGTTATCGACTCAGGCTGCGACTGAGTCAGGTTTGACTCAAATATGAAAAGATTTGAGTTGGTTATGATAGGATTTCGTGTGGGTCACGAATTTGAGTTGTTTAGGAATGTGGGATACGTTTCTAAGGTGTCTGGAAGTCTTAAGATTGCTTCTATCTGCGTATAGAAGAATCCTAAGCAGTTATGGAAAGTTACAATTCGTGAACAGAGTAGGATTAGATTCCTGATTTGAGTTGAGTTGGCTTTCGAGCTGGTTATATAAGAAAGGGAGCCCAGAGCTCATGGTGCACGACTTTGGGGCTGTTCCTCTTGTGTTCTATTGAATAAAGTTCGTAGTTTGAAGAAACTTTGCCTTGTTCGTCCGACTTGTTCCAGACAATTTTTACTCGTCGAGTTTCTGGACAGCACTACCTTTCATCGGTGGTTTTATTATAACTCGAGTTTTACAGATCCAATTGCCGTGATTCTTTTTGGGTTGTCTTCACAACTTTATTATCTATCATCTGTAAAAATTTCACGGTCATTGGATTTTTGGTCTATGATCCACACAAGTTTCTTTGCAGCATTCCAGAACTGTTTTTTTTTGGATAGGGCAGATTGACCTTTGTTTGATTTTTTGATCATAACTTGAGTTTTTCTCGACGGATTTGAGTGATTCTTCTTGTGTTGTCTTCGTGACTTGATCTCTGATATATATCACTTTTGTCATGGTGAAACATGTTTAGATTAGTCATACACACAATTTGTCTAACAGATCGTTTTTCTACCGAAGGGGTTGGGGTTTAATTGTTTCTGCTGCGTAAGATTTTTAAATTTACCATTCACCCTCCCCTCTGGTAGCTTTTCACGTGCTCTTTGATCCTATACGGTTTACATCAAGACTGGCAGAACGGGCACTACCATTCTATAAACTCTTGAGGAAGTCTGGACCTTTTCATTGGTCTGAAGAAGCAGAAAAGGCGTTTCAAGAGCTGAAACAACTCCTCACCACACTAACAATATTGGTAGCTCCTAATCCTGGTGAGCCTTTACTGCTTTACATTTAGGCAACCACCGAAGTTGTCAGTATGGTTCTGGTTGCGGAAAGACTGGAGCCACATCCAATTCAAACGTCCGGACCCCTCCGGGAGGGTCCGGAATCACCCGAAGACGTGACTGGGTCTCAGCTCCCAGACACGGAACCTCAAAACGAAGTGCTTGGAGATCAACCTCTTTCACCTGAAGAGGTTCAGGCTAACCAAGATAATCTGGATCCTCCTAGTGAGATCCGAGTGGAACAAGAAGGAGTTTTGGACCCCTCCGGGAGGGTCCAAGAAGCACAACCTGAAGGTCCGGGACCCTCCAGCAGGGTCCGGGTCGATGGAGAGGAAGCTCCGGGTCCTTCTGAAAGGGTCCGGACCATCCAGCGCCCTATGTACTTCATCAGTGAAGTACTCCACGACGCCAAGACAAGATACATTGAGGTGCATAAACTGCTTTACGCAGTTCTTATTGCCTCAAGTAAGCTTCGTCACTACTTCCAAGCCCACAAAATATTAGTGGTACCTTCTTTTCCACTACGAGCAATTTTTCATAACCCTAATTCTACTGGGAACATTGCAAAGTGGGCAGCAGAACTGGCCGAGTTTGATCTGGAATTCGTGTCAAGACAAGCAATCAAAAGTCAAGCCTTGGCTGACTTTGTGACGGAATAGACTCCCTCTCCATCAAACCCTGGGGGCCACAGTGAGCAGAAACCAGAACTCAAAGTTCCGGTATTCACCGAGCCTCACTGGACCCTCTACTTAGACGGCTCCATGCAGAAGCAGGGGGCCGAAGCTGGAATCCTTCTCCTGGCTCCGACTGGGGAGGTTAAGTACATGGTACACCTTGATTTCAAGGCAACCAACAATATGGCGGAGTATGAATCCCTCATCTATGGACTCAAGGTGGCAGTGTCTTATGGTGTAAAACAACTGTTAGTAAAGGTAGATTCACAACTCATCATCAAACAAGTGAAAGGTGAATGTTCCTACAACAATCCTCAATTAGTTGCTTATCTCCTTGAAGTCTAGAGGCTTCAGAAGGACTTCGAAGTCCTGGATCTCCATCATGTTCAGCGTCTTCATAACTCTGAAGACGACGAACTCTCGACAAAAGTCTCAACCGGAGCTCTGACTACTGACGGAATTTTCGTCTGGAGGTTGTCAAAACCAACAGCTCAGCCTGCCGAACTGAGCGAAGGGGGCGAGACCAGCACCTCGAAGATGGCGGTCCCAGTGGCCCTGCTACCATGGCGTCCACCAAGGGTCGTAGGTGCTGTCGAAAGCTCCGAGCAACCCAGCACGCAAGACTCAGAAGCTCAAGTTAGTTCTGATGCATGAATCTCGGAGATCCGGAGCTACTTGAAAGACAACATCCTTCCTGAAGACAGTGTATCCGCTAACCGAATTGTCAGATTGGCTAATAGATACACGTTGGTAGAAGGGGATCTCTACCGACGTGGTGCCAATGGCATCTTAATGCGGTGCATTACAAGGGAAGAATGCCGCGACCTTGACCTCGTCGACGAGGGAAGGGGCCAAGCAGCTGTTCAGAACGCACGTTATCGCCAAACGCTCCAGCACTATCATCAAAGGCATGTGCGCAACCGAAAGCTTGAAGAAGGCGACCTGGTGCTTCGGAAGATACTAAGCCGTGAAGGAATGAACAAACTTTCCCACAGCTAGGAGGGTCCCTTCTGAGTAATTAAAGTATCCCGACTAGGATGCGTTCGCTTGGCAACAGAGAATGGGACCCCGCTTCCCAATCCTTGGAACATCGAGCACCTCCATAAGTTTTATGCTTAGATTCATGAAGGTGAGTCTGTAATTACACACAATGCATGTTGTAGAGTTATTATACAGAGATGGGCAAGTCCTCCGCGAGAACATCCGGACCCCTCCGGGAGTGTCCGGGAAGTTCAAGTAACACTTGAGACAGTCACATCACTAAAAGTGTAACTACTTGCTCTGGGCTAGTACAAGATGTATAACTGTAGGATCAAAGAGCACGTGAAAAGCTACCAGAGGGGGGGTGAATAGTATATTTAAAAATCTTACGCAGCGGAAACAATTAAACCCCAAACCCTTTCAGCAAAAAAACGACCTGTTAAAGAAATCATGTGTGAGACTAATCTAAACGTGTTTCACCGTGACAAAAGTGATGGATATCAGAGAGAATCAAGTCACGAAGACAACACAAAAGGAATCACTCAAATCCGTTGAGAAAAACTCAAGTTATGATCGAAAGATCAAACACAGGTCAAACTGCCCTACCCGAGGAAAAACAGTACGAACGCTGCAAAGAAACTCGTGTAGATCATAGACCACAAATCAAATGACCGTGAAATTTTGAAATATGATATATAATCAAGTTGTGAAGACAACCCAAAATGAATCACGTCAATTGGATCTGTAAAACTTGAGTTATGATAAAACCACCAACGAAAGGTAGTGCTGTCCAGAAACTCGACGAGTAAAACTTGTCTGGAACAAGTCGCACGAACAAGGCACAAAAGTTCCTTCAAACTACGAATTTTATTCAATAGAATACAAGAGGAACAGCCCCAAAGTCGTGCACCATGAGCTCTGGGCTCCCTTGCTTATATAACCAGCCCTTAGGCCAATCCAATATCAACTAGGACTCCAATCCTACTCAGATCACGAATCGTAACTTTCCATAACTGCTCAAGATTCTTCTATATGCAGATAGAAGCAATATTAAGACTTCCAAACACCTTAGGAACGTATCCCACATTCCTAAACAACTCAAATTCGTGACCCACACGAAATCCTATCATAACCAACTCAAATCTTTCCATATTTGAGTCAAACCCGACTCAGCCGCAGCCTGAGTCCATAACCTAGTCGATTGGACCTTTCTGACCAATTCTTTACATCCAAATCTCTTCATCACGTCTCGTTACCATGTAGCCACGTCCATGCACTCCTTGCACACGTGCAAACATCTTCCAATGACGTCCATGATTAATTCATATGCATTGTTCTTGATTCAATCATGCTGCGCAACCTCCTGATCAGCTCAACCATAATTCCTCCTGAATTTGGTTGTTGGAACCTCATCTCCTCCCTGAGACTAGTCCAATGGATCGCTTCACCAGCCATGTCTTGAACTCAAGCAACACCTGCACATGAATAAACAACCAATCCATACGAGCCCAAGTCCTCGACTTGACTCAAGTTAGTTCCGAACACAACACCTTACGTGAGAACCTCACATAAGCATGTTGCAAAACCACAGTAACACGATATCATCCATATCAACCAAAACGCACCAAAAACTTAGTAAAATAATACCAAGCAAACTTTCCAATCATGTAAAGCAAGTACGAAACATTGCAAATGAAAAGCATAAGCACTGCGGTCAAGTTCCGGACCTTGCCAAAGCATCCCGGACCTTGAGCCGGAGCTAACAAAAGCTAGTAGAACCTAGCGCCGGAGCTTACCAAAACTAGTACAACCAAGCTCCCGCCGGAGCTTACAAAACTAGCAGGACCTAGCGCCGGAGCTAACCAGAACTAGTCGGAACTAGTAAACCCCAGAAGTCGGAGCTAGAAAAATCAACTCGGAGCTTAGCAAAAACATGTCGGAGCTATCAAAGACATGTCAGAGCTATCAAAGACGTGTCGGAGCTATCAAAGACGTGCCGGAGCTAAAGACAAAACTTCACCGGAGCGGACCAAAGCTAGTCGGACCTAGCATCGAACGTAACCGGAGCTACCCAAACCAAGCCGGACCTACCGTCGGACCTTGCTGTAGCTCAGAGCTAGAGTCAGAACTTGATAAAAAGGTGTTTTGGTGATATTTAAAACTTTTATCATCAAAGCCAAGTGTATTCACTACAAGCCAATGTATTCAGCACATATAGGTCTTACAATCTCCCCCTTGATGAATGCATTGGCAACACCATTTAAAATCCGAACATTGGCTTATTCACATAAACGTTTTGAAAGCAATTTCTCCCCTTTTTGTAAATCAGAAATAAACTGAGAAAATTCCCATATTATCTCTCCCCCTTTATTATCTCTCCTTATGCACATATTCTCTTTCTCTTCATGCTTATCTCTCCCCCTTTGACAATGTATTTAGCAAGGTAAAAGATAAATTTTAATTGTTATGAGCATATAAACAAAATATCTCTCCCTCTTTAGTTGTTATGAGCATATTATAACATATACATATAAGCAAAGCTCATCCAAGTCATACTATCAAATACCTTACATTATCACATCAATGAAATACATAAAGTAGTGTAAGCCATGCTAGAGATCAAATGTAATTTTCAATTTAAGCAAGTCATGATCTCACAAACTTAACTATTTCAAAACCTGAAAGCATGACACTAGTTGCTGCATTTTATTATTTTTCAAAGCATAAATTTAGATCATATGATATTTGCAAGAGATTATATGCGCATCTGCCTTATTCTAACCAACCAAGCCAAGCCTATGTCATTTGACAATCAGAAGCTTAAGGACATAGTTTTAGTCATACACAACTTCTTCCAAGTTCATATCTAAGTGCACTGATAAGCCATCTCAAAAGAAGAAGTGCGATGCATGCATATTCTCTTGATCTTTTCTCAATTTATATTTGTTCATAAAAACTCAACATGTGAGTTGATTACTTGATGAATTCTTAATGATTAAAAGCACTTGTGAACATGTAACAAGTTCAAAACAGCAAGAAAGTTCGACCATGACCAGATTTAGTGTAAGTAATTATTCCAATTACTAGACATGGCAAAAACTACAAAATGTATAACACGAGTAATGTAGTAAGAACTTTCAGCATGTAAAAGGAATCACAGAGTCATATATGTATGAAATACTATGCTCATATTATTTTAATTTCAGATTCACACATAGACTTCCCAAGTTTCAAAACTCCCCCTCAATTTAAGCCATGAGGATGCATAACCCCTATTTCACTACAAATGTAACAAAAACGAGTGAAATCCAAAGGTTTTGTAAAAATATCAGCCAATTGTTGTTCGATATCTACATGGTGAAGCACAATGTTTCCTTTTCAACATTATCTTGGAGAAAGTGATACCTAATGTTAATGTGCTTAGTTCTAGAATGTTGCACAGGGTTTTTAGCAATGCAAATGGCACTAGTGTTATAACAGAACAGTGGAACACTATCGAGATCAACCCCATAGTCCTTAAGTGTTTGAACAATCCAAATAATTTGTGAGCAAGCACTAGCAGCAGCTACATATTCAGATTCGGCTGTGGATTGTGCAACTAAATTTTGTTTTCTAGAGGACCAAGCAACAAGAGAATTACCAAGAAAATGACAAGCACTGGAAGTACTTTTCCTATCAATCCTACAACCCCCAAAATCAGCATCCGAAAAAGCTTTCAAAGTAACGGTTGAGGAAGAAGGAAGAAAAGTGCCAAATTCTTGGGTTCCATGTAAGTACCTGAGAATCCTTTTGACAGCTTGACGATGTGAAACACGTGGGGATGCTTGAAACCGTGCACAAAGACATACGCTAAATTGTATGTCCGATCTTGATGCCGTGAGGTACAAAAGTGATCCGATCATGCTTCTATATTCTTTTTGATCCACAGATTTACCATCTTCATCAAGTTCAAGTGTTGTTGCTGTTCCCATTGGTGTCCGAAGAGGCTTGCTTTTGTCCATGTTGAAGCGCCTTAGGAGGTCTTTGGTATACTTCGTTTGATGCACAAAGGTACCCTCCTTGGTTTTCTTGATTTGCAGCCCCAAAAAGCAAGTGAGTTCACCCATCATACTCATTTCAAATTCTGAACTCATCATAGCTGAAAACTTGGACACAAGATCATGAGAAGCACAACCAAAGATAATATCATCCACATACACTTGGACGAATAATGAATCATTGCCATGCTTAAGCACAAAAAGAGTTTTATCAACCTTGCCCATGGTAAACCCCTTTTCAAGTAAGAATGTTTTTAACCTATCATACCATGCTCTAGGGGCTTGTTTGAGACCGTATAAGGCTTTGGACAGTTTGTAAACATGATTAGGAAAATCTGGATTTTCAAAACCTGGTGGTTGTTTACATAAACCTCCTCATCTACGTAGCCATAAAGAAAAGCACTTTTAACATCCATTTGATATAGCTTAAAACCTTCAGATGATGCAAAAGCTAACAAAATTCTTATGGCTTCTAATCTAGCGACAGGAGCAAAAGTTTCATCAAAATCTGGACCTTCAACTTGAGTGAAACCTTGAGCAACCAACCTAGCCTTATTCCTAACCAGAACCCCATCATCACTTTGTTTATTTTTAAATACCCGTTTAGTTCCAATTAAAGTGTGACCTTGAGGTGGAGGTACAAGTTTCCAAACATTATTTCTTTCAAAATTTTCTAACTCTTCTTGCATGGCAATAATCCAAGATTCATTAGTGAGTGCGTGTGATATATCTTTGGGTTCAAAAGAAGCAACAAAAGCAGAATGAGCATAAGAGTTTGGATAGCAAAACCTGGACTGTGTGACTCGTTCGTGCAAGCTTCCAATCATCTGTTGTGGGGGATGATCTTTGTAAAAATGTAGGGGAACAAATGTCTCACAAGCTTCTTCTTCATTAGGTTCATCGTAGATTGATGAGCTTGTGACTTGTGGATGATCAGGACCAGCATAGGTGATAGCCGGAGCTTGTTCAATGTCCGGAGATGGACACGTGTCAACTTCGGAACTACCAGGCGGTATCACCGGCTCTTCTTCATCTTCGAAAATACCCTCCCCCTGAGCATACGGATCTGGTCCTGCAACACCGGAGCTAGTACCTGGGCTAGCTTCATCAAAAGACACTTCACAAGTCTCCACAATTTTGTTAGTGTCAAATAAAAGCACACGGTAGCCTCTAGTATGAGATGGATAACCAAGAAACATACCATCAATGGATATAGGTTCAAATTTATCAAGGTTACCATGTTTCTTAACAAAGCATTTGCAACCAAAGACCCGAAGGTGTGTAACACTAGGCCTATGTCCAAACCGGAGCTCATATGGTGTTTTACCTAGCTTAGCATGCAAGAAAACACGATTTGAGACATAACAAGCGGTTGCTAATGCATCAGCCCAAAATTTCCTAGGAGTTTGATATTCATCAAGCATAGTCCTAGCCATCTCAACTAAGGTTCCGTTCTTTCTTTCTACAACACCGTTTTGTTGAGGTACATATGGTGAAGAGAATTGATGATCTAGTCTATTTTCAACAAAAAAGTGATCAAAAGATTGATTTTTAAATTCAGTTCCATTATCACTTCTAATTGCTTTTAATGATCCTGGGTGATCAATTGATAATCTAAGAAATAAAGTTCTAAAGTGACTAAAAACTTCATTCTTAGACGCCAGAAAGTAAACCCAAGAGTATCTAGAATAATCATCAACGATAACAAGAACATACCATTTACCTCCGAAAGATTGAACACATGAAGGTCCTACGGTGTCAAGATGCAAAAGTTGACATGGTTCAGTTGTCATGATCATTGTGAGAGGAGTATGTGAACCTGCAACCATCTTAGCATGTCTACAAGAAGAGCACACAATTTCTTTGTCCCCTTTAAGCTTAGGCAGCCCACGTATGCGATCAAGAGCACTAACACGCGTTAGGTGATCAAAGCCTACGTGACCAAGTCTATGATGCCAAAAATATAAGTCCTTTGAATCATTAGAAACTAGACACCTATGCTTAGAGGAAGACATATCAAAATCAGCTTTAAAAACTCTTCCAAACCGAGACATGTTAAAAATAAGCTCACTATTTGAACTTACAACTTTGCAGCATTTTTTATTGAAAATAATTTCCAGATTTTCATCTAGCAATTGTGAAACAAAAAGCAAGTTGTATTTCAAATTTTTGACAAGTGCCACATCCTTCAAAGTGTAGTGATCATTTACTCTAACCGAACCCTTAGCAATTATAGGAGTTGAAGAATTATCGGCAAAAGTGACATTCTCTACACGTGACACAAAAGAGAGGGAGGAGAACCAATCTTTGTTACCGGTCATGTGGCGTGAGCAACCTGAATCCACAATCCAAATGTTCTCCTTCCTCAATCGTGTAACCTCATCATCGTCACTGTTGTGTTCTGCCTCCTCCATACTTGATCTTGACTTGCCCGCCATAAAGCACAAGTTTGCCAAATCATCTTCATCTTCATCACTTCCAATGTCCACATCGCTTGAACTGAGCTCTTGAAGTGCGGTGATGAAACTGTTGATCATCTTGCGTCCTATGGTACCTTTCTTCTTCTTGTTGAAATTTCCTGAGGAGGTCTGGACCTTGCTTTGTTTTTCTTCCCGGGTGGTCGAACCTGAAAGGTTAGGGCATTCTGTGCGAAAGTGTCCTGTTTTACCACATTCAAAACAGCGTTGAGGTCCGGAGCTTCCTCTCCTTCTAGTTCTCACATTTTGCAATGCTTTTGAGAATCTAGTAGAGATGAGGGCCAACTCCTCTTCTGGAAATTCTTCGATCTGCTCCAGGGTTAGTGAGGACAACAAAGCAAGAGTATTGCAAGATGATGATTGGCCGGAGCTAGACATATCACGTTGTGAAACAAATGCAATAGACTTATTTGGGTTCTTACGTGCTAGGATGTCAATTTCATGAGTTTTTAGTTTAGAATAGAGGACATCTAAAGTAAGTGAACTCATGACAGTAGATTCACGAATAGATGTGACTTTCATCTCCCAAATTGACATATCTAATGCACTTAGCAATTGCCTAGCATTTTCAGCATCTGAAAAATTAACATTGACACTACGAAAGTTGCTGAGAATCTTATTAAAGCGAGCAAAAAGGTCATCAATAGACTCACCGGGTTGCATCTCGAAGCGCATGTATTCTTTCTTGAACATGTCTTGCCTTACCTCTTTGATTGTGTTGGATCCTTCGTGGTAGTCACAAAGTGCTTTCCACACATCGTATGCAGATCGGAGGTGTGCAACACAGTCGAAGTCGCTTTGTGTTAATCCTTGTATGATCAAGTTCCGAGCCTTGTTGTTGTTGTCGACATCTCTCAGATTTGTAGCTGTAACATGATCGTTAGGTGGCACTTCATAAGGCACACCTTCTCCCACATTGCAAAGCCTTGTGCCTGGATGAAAGCCTCCATGCGTGCCTTCCAAACCTGAAAATCAATACCAGCAAACACACAAGGTTTGACGGAGTACTTCTCCATGATGATTAGTCAAAAGCACGTGCAAATCACAAAGATTAGAGCACCGTGGCTCTGATACCAATTGTAGGATCGAAGAGCACATGAAAAGCTACCAGAGGGGGGGTGAATGGTAGATTTAAAAATCTTACGCAGCGGAAACAATTAAACCCCAAACCCTTTCGGCAAAAAAACGATTTGTTAAAGAACTCGTGTGTGAGACTAATCTAAATGTGTTTCACCGTGACAAAAGTGATGGATATCAGAGAGAATCAAGTCACGAAGACAACACAAAAGGAACCACTCAAATCCGTCGAGAAAAACTCAAGTTATGATCGAAAGATCAAACACAGGTCAAACTGCCCTACCCGAGGAAAAACAGTTCTGGAACGCTGCAAAGAAACTCGTGTAGATCATAGACCACAAATCCAATGACCGTGAAATTTTTACATACGATAGATAATCAAGTTGTGAAGACAACCCAAAAAGAATCACGTCAATTGGATCTGTAAAACTCGAGTTATGATAAAACCACCGATGAAAGGTAGTGCTGTCCAGAAACTCGACGAGTAAAACTTGTCTGGAACAAGTCGCACGAACAAGGCACAAAAGTTCCTTCAAACTACGAATTTTATTCAATAGAACACAAGAGGAACAACCCCAAAGTCGTGCATCACGAGCTCTGGGCTCCCTTGCGTATATAACCAGCCCTTAGGCCAACCCAATATCAACTAGGACTCCAATCCTACTCAGATCACGAATCGTAACTTTCCATAACTGCTCAATATTCTTCTATATGCAGATAGAAGCAATCTTAAGACTTCCAAACACCTTAGGAACGTATCCCACATTCCTAAACAGCTCAACTTCGTGACCCACATGAAATCCTATCATAACCAACTCAAATCTTTCCATATTTGAGTGAAACCCGACTCAGCCGCAGCCTGAGTCCATAACCTAGTCGGTTGGACCTTTCCGACCAATTCTTTACGTCCACATCTCTTCATCACGTCTCGGAACCATGTAGCCACGTCCATGCACTCCTTGCACACGTGCAAACATCTTCCAATGATGTCCATGATACCTTCATATGCATTGTTCTTGATTCAATCATGCTGCGCAACCTCCTGATCAGCTCAACCACAATTCCTCCTGAATTTGGTTGTTGGAACCTCATCTCCTCCCTGAGACTAGTCCAATGGATCCCTTCACCAGCCATGTCTTGAACTCAAGCAACACCTGCACATGAATAAACAACCATTCCATACGAGCCCAAGTCCTCGACTTGACTCAAGTTAGTTCCGAACACAACACCTTACGTGAGAACCTCACATAAGCATGTTGCAAAACCACAGTAACACGATATCATCCATATCAATCAAAACGCACCAAAAACATAGTAAAAGAATACTAAGCAAACTTTCCAATCATGTAAAGCAAGTACGAAACATTGCAAATGAAAAGCAGAAGCACTGCGGTCAAGTTCCGGACCTTGCCAGAGCATCCCAAACCTTGAGCTGGAGATAACAAAAGCTAGTAGAACCTAGCGCCAGAGCTTACCAAAACTAGTGCAACCAAGCTCCCGCCAGAGCTTACAAAACTAGCAAGACCTAGCACCGGAGCTAACCAGAACTAGTCGGAACTAGTAAACCCAGAAGCCGGAGCTAGAAAAATCAACTCGGAGTTTAGCAAAAACATGTCGGAGCTATCAAAAACATGTCAGAGCTATTAAAGACATGTCAGAGCTATCAAAGACGTGTCGGAGCTATCAAAGACGTGCCGGAGCTAAAGACAAAACTTCACCGGAGCTGACCAAAGCTAGTTGGACCTAGCATCGAACGTAACCGGAGCTACCCAAACCAAGTCGAACCTACCGTCGGACCTTGCTGTAGCTCAGAGCTAGAGTCGGACCTTGATAAAAAGGTGTTTTGGTGATATTCAAAACTTTTATCATCAAAGCCAAGTGTATTCACTACAAGCCAATGTATTCAACACATATAGGTCTTACAATAACACATTTAGCATGGTCCAACATCCTAAGTGTGTCCTTGTCTCCCCTGTAATCCAGACCTATAATGAAAGGCATTGTTGTGTGAAAACAGACTCCACGTGCATTTACCATTTGTTCAAGGCTCAATATATCAAATTATTTTCACCCCACTTGTCTATAATAAAGTTGTGCAAATCTTTTTGAGCTTTGTTCCAAGTAATTCACATGTATTACAAGCCTTATCGATAGTCTTTTTGGATCTTAATATTGCTACATAGTCTACTTGCCTTAACACCAAGCCAACATAGGTCCGGAGTGTGCTATCGGCTTAGCCTGGTCCTGCACCCTAAGTATGCCTCTCTACCTACACCCCGGCAGGCCTCAGTAAGGTGAGTACTAAAAAGGCATGCAGATCTAGAAAGATTATATTAAAATGCTCGTTATCATGTTGAGTTTCTTCGGACCTAAAGTCCAAATGATAACAATAAGTCACAACCAATTTATAGACAAGAGGACGAATTTTACTTTATCTCTCGCCTTTAATGTGCAGGAAAAGCAAAAATTCATAGCAAAGGTAGACGACGCCAGAGCTACTAATTTCTGACATCCTCCAAGGGAGCCTGCCATCAACGCTTCATACGTTGACAGTGGGTATTGTCGGAGCTACTAAGCTCCGGCAACCCCCAGAGATCTATCATCGATGACTCGTGCGTTGGCATCGGCCAGTATCGGAGCTACAAACCTCTGACTATCCTAGGGGGGCAACAGTCGACGTATCAAAGACAAGGACTTCGGACCTAAAATTTACAAGTGTGAAGCATTCAAGTCGTCAACATACTGCCACAACCTTTTGTACATGTACACACTTCAATTGTACACATGTACCAGGGGGCCAACAAGATACGACACTATATATTGAACACAAAGTGAAATTGAAGGCAGAAAGGAGGATTTCATTAATCAAAAGTACTGGATTACAAAATTGGGGTTACAAGGGGCAAAAGGAGAAAAGTCCTAGCTACTGGAGGATCTAAGTCCTGTGGAAAAACGAAGTAACCTTTTTAGTATCTTCTTGGACACCAGCCCTGGCGGCATCCTCTTCCTCCGTGATGATTCCTTCAAAGACTGGATTAAAGGAGAACTGGGGGTCTCAGCTTTTGTAACATGCCAAGACATACTCGGCGACGTTCTTGGCCAAGGATTTACCCTCCGTCACCAGCTGATCGGCGATGGTGTTACCAATCGCGTCGAGTTTGCTGCCAGCAGAGCCAAGTGCCACTAGCATCTAGTCCAGCTCCTGTGTTGGGTCTTCCGGGCGTACTAGACTAAAGCCAAGAGGCACAAGGGCCCTGTCCGCACATCCCAAAAAGTCCCATACCATCAATGACTCGGTTGCCTTTGAGCTTCGCAGCTCTTCTAGTGACCTTCGAGCAATCGCCAGCTCTGAACCTTCATAGGCAAGGCGCTCGACCAACTTAGCATGCTACTGCATGTTCTCAGCAACTTGCTTCTCTCGGTCAGACAGCTCCATCTCCCGGAGGTGGATACGGTTCCGCCTTTCAGCTAGGTCCTTTTCCCTGCCTTTGACTCTCTCCTCCCTAGCGGCAACGTCAGACTCTCTTTTCAAGAGCTCTTGCCCCACCTTCCAGTTCCTCTTCCTTTCTTACTCCTTCCATAGATCCAGCTTTTTGCTACGATCGGCCAAATTCTGCTCACCCAGAGCCAACTTCTAGGTGACCTCCACCTCTCTCCTTACTACATCCTCCTGCTGCTCCAGGAGTTTTTCTTCCCTCGCATCTAGGTCTGCTCGACGCTTCAGGAGAACCTCATTCAATCCAGTGAGTTTTTTGTGACGCTCGTCAGCAGCATCACGCCTCTCATTGGCTTGCTCCAAGATCTCCCTAGAGTTAGCATCGAGCGCCCTGATGGCAGCTTCCTTTCCTCCATTAGTTTGTCCCAGTATTCTAACCGGACCTTTTCCCTCTTAATCCACTCCTTCTGGTCCGCCAGTCTTGTTTGGGTAAGCCTAGTCTCAAAATGGAGTCTGTTGCGCCAACGCCTCAAGGTGTGGCGCTCCTCCTCCAAGGCTTTGCTATCATGTCGAAGGCAAGCTGGACCTGTCGGAGACTTGAGCAGGCATTGTCTATGGACAATGCCAGAGGGATAGGTTCCGGGCCAGCTGGGACCATTTCCGGAGGCTCAAAAGGATTTTCCATTACAAAAATTGGGTCCCACTCAACAATAGTGGCCCCTGTACTCCTGCAGCGCTAGGGATCCTATCGGGAAGCCCCTTAGTGGTAGCGGAGGAAGAACCCGCTGGGGGAATTCCCACCTCCGATGTGGGAGTTGATGGTGCCGTTTTCGGACCTTCAGTCATAGACTTCAAGGATGGGGGACCTGTCGCCACTTCCCAAGGCTGCTCCAGCCCAGGTACCTCTGGAGCAGCAGTCGGGGCTTCAACTAGGGCCTCAATCGCCGCTGGCTCAGGCTCCGGAATGGCGGCTACTTCTAGTTCAATGACCGGAGCTTCAGGCGCCTCCTGCTCAACCGCCGGACTTTCAACTTCTTCTGGCACAAGGGCCAGAGCTTGAGTGATTTCTGGCTCAATAGCTGGGGCTTCAACTACCTCTGGCTCAGCAACCAGGGCTTCGACAACTTCCAGCTCAAAAGCCTTAACTTCTGGGATAGTCGGTGCTGATCATCAGCCTCCGTCACCGTCGCCAGGGGTGTGTCTTCGACTTCTCCCCTGTGGTCCGGCGCTACCACAGGAGCTTCGGGCTAGGAATCCGAGTCCAAGCTCACGATAAACTGGCGCCGGAGCTGTCACGACTTCCGCCTCCGCTTGACGAGGAGGCTCGGTGCTCGAAGCCAGAGCTTCGGTAGGTGCAGCCTTGGCCGCTGCAATAGGCGTTGTAGTTCCTGGTCCTTTCTTTGACACCCTAGAAACAAAGGGAAGAGAAGATTAAAGACACATCAAAAACAGGACTAGCATTTTAGGGAGAGCAAACAATACTTACCTCGCGATGCTACCACCCTATTCACCTCGGAACCTCTTCATCTATGGCCCGGAGCTAGAGCCCACCAAGTCTAGTGAGACAACTGCTTCGGACCTCAGTTGAGGACCACTCGCAGCAGCCGGAGTTCTTTCGGCTGTAGCTTCTCTTGGCCGGGAAGAACTCCCAAGCCTGGAGCCTTTAGCCGGCACTGAGGCCGGGGTCGACTGCCCGGAGCTGACGCTTCTTGAAGCCGCTGGCACCGGAGCCGGTTTAGCTGCAGAAGATCTCCCTCGACGGGGAGAAGGAGCCGTCGTGGAAGGAGCAGGTCTGACGTACCTCCCGTCAGTGTGCTTCAACTTTCTCTTCCAATTGGAGGGATCAGCTGGCTCTTTGCCCTTGCCCTTGCCGGTGTCTTCAGTCTTCCAGCTCGGGGTGGAGGTAGGACTACCCTCGGAAGCTCCAGAGATCACCAATCTGGTGGTCGGACACCTTTCTACCTCACCAAGGTCGTCAAGCATCGGCATACTCCTCCGGAGCTCCCTACTAAACTGTGCCTCCATGTTCAGGAGGAGGAAGGCTGCCGACGAAACCAAGTCATCACCGTTGACGTTAATCCCATGCTGGAATTTCTTCAAATGAAACTCCAAGGATTCATCATCCAAGTTGGATTTCAGACCGGTTTCAATCCGGTCGTCATCCATCACGCCATTGAGGGCTCACGCGAGCTTCTCCCTCTTCTTCAGCGAAGCCCACCTGTTGACCAGGAAGTTGCAGAAGACCATCTGGGCGGTCACTCCACCTTCCACGCACTCGCGGATCCTGGTCAAGACAGGGTTGAAGGCGTTTGACAGCACCAGAACTACACTCCATGCATCGATATCAACATTGGGGAGACCTTCGGGCAGCTCCAACTTCTCGTGCTCCTCCGCCGCAATGATGATCGAATCTTTTTTCCAATCGTCCCACTTGCCGGAAGGAAACGACTTCAAGTATTTGTAGGGGCACTTCTTGTGCTTCACAAAATAGTAGAAGCCAAGAAGCTCACTCCCCTTGTCGGTGGTGTGCATGATGAAGAAGGTGCATAATAGTTCGACGCAGGGGGGAATACCCACTCACATCTCGCAAAAGTGGACGAATGTCACCACGAGGAAAAGAGAATGGGGGCCAAGGTGATACAGCTGCAGACCATAAAAGTCTAGCAGCATCAAAAGGAAGGAAGAGAAAGGTGGAATAAAGCCCACCATGGCGTACGCTGTGAAGTACACCATATCACCATTGCGCTCCTTCTTGAACGAGAGCTTGCCAGCACAGACCAAATGGTTGAAGGAGTCGTTGGACCACCCCATGTAGGTCCAGACCTTCCTCAGATCATCATCGCTCTTGAGGCGGCTCTTGGGGAGACCCAACTCCATCGCAGCAAAGCGAAGCCAAGAAAGGGAAGTTACGCAGAGTTTGGGAGGCTCTGAGCGCAAAGATGATCGAAGGCTTAAAGAGTCCTCAAACCGTGCCCACTTTCCTTCTTAAGTAAGCCTTTGCGATGCTTGGATGGAAACCGCAGTGAGATCGAAGGCACATTTCAAAAATCTACCCCGTCAATGACGAGTGGTCCTGGGGCCACCCCGACAAAGAGATCGGGGTTCTTACCCAAGGCGAACCATTGTCATGATGAGCGGTGGGAAACCCGATGGCGGCACCCTGACAGGGCACGCGGAACCGATACGGTTTTCTTATTGGGAACCGACGACCTTCAATTGCGTGAGATCCTCACACAAAGATCTCATCTGCCGCATTCATAACAAGCCACGCGTCGATGGTTCACTGCCGGACCATCGCTCCAACAGCACATCAGAAGGCTCTTAAAATCAAAGCACGGGAATCAAGAATGGCCCCACCTCCAGCAGAATAACTTAACCCAAAGGGTTTTCCCAAAGGTGGGCCCGGGGGCCACTGTCGGTACTCTGCATATCGGGTACCCTTTAGTACCACGAAGAGTACAAGAGAATTCTACCTAATGGAGTTGAAGGTATTCTTAGGTCCCACATATCACACTTCGTCGGACCCACTCCCCTCATATGGCTAGCTCCTGAGCTAACACGTGTAAGGGAAAGCTGGAGCTAAATTCCCAACAAAGGGAAGCTCCGGCGTCAACACGCGTAGTCCGGACCTAACCCCAAGCAGAGAGGAGCTCCGGTGCCAACACGTGTACAGTAGCCCCGGACCTAACCCCCCGTAAGGGAAAGCTCTGGAGCTTCCACGTGTGGAGCCTTCAGACCTTCATCGACGCATACATTGGCAGATCTCCTTTAGCATGAGCCATCAAGTGTAATTAAAGCGGCAATTACGAGATGTAATTACGTGTCGCTAATGTTGTATTAATGACACACGATCAAGAGCGCTGTTGATAGTGGTAACGCAGCCATTAAGGCACGTTATCACATTATTAATCATATTTAATACCCTTTAGACAGGGTATCAGGCCATTAAATACGCCAGGGCCACATGTCGGGCCAGGCAAGCTTTGTAACGGTTAGTCCTTAGAACTATAAAAGGGATGTACCGCACGAACATGGGAGACAAGCTATTGGAGCTAATCCTAGCGAACATACTCGCACAATACAACAACACAAATCCCATGGAGTAGGGTGTTACGCTCAGGCGGCCCGAACCACGTAAATCTCGGGGGTCATCATCTTGATCTTGATCTCTGCATGTCCCAACCACAAAAGAACCTCCGCGAGCTGCTTCTTAGCGGGTTCGGGGGAAGTGTCGTATCAAACACTTCGACAGTGGTCATACAAAACTAGTAAACTCCTACAATTAGGTTTTCCCATCAATTTCATCAGAAGCATGCAATATTGCAAAAAAAACCTTTAAAACGGGATCAATATGGTCAAGGGCACTTACCTTGCTCCTGAGCTTGACCTGGATCGAAAGCTTCGAAACCCTGGTTTTGCAGGTCCTAGAAAGCACTCTCTATGGCAATTCCTTCTATTCCGAGCGACAAACATGCAAAACACACAATTCAATCAAATAATGATCATATAGTACTCAATATGCCATGATATGCATGATTAATGCAATTATGAGGTAAAACTCATTAATGAGTTGCTAATTATGTTTACTAACTAGTTACAATAGTTTCTAACAAGTTTGCACATGTTTGGAATTTATTTGAGTCAATTTGGAATTAATTTGGTTCAATTCAGGAATTTTGAAGATTCAGACACCGGACTAGTCCCGTGTCAGGGACCGTACTAGTCCACACTACACAGACTGCAAAATTAGAGTTTGTCTGATTTGTGAGAATTGGAGTTGAATTTTCATGAAAACTTGAATGTAGAGGGTATACCTTGTGTTTAGAGATACAAAGATCAAGGTTTGGGCATGAGACTGTGAATCTTGGCGATTAGGGCTTGATGAAGATGAGTTGATGAAGATTTTAGGTGAAGAATGCCATTTTGTCGAAAAGTCGATGAAGATTGATCTTGATTGGCGCTTCTCCCTCTTCTCCTTCTTCTCATTTGCTTCTAGACTTGATCTTGACGTGCAAAAGTAGCAGCAAGGGTTTTCAATTGGGGTGGAGAGGTGTGAGGCATTGGGTTGTTTATATAGGGGTGGATAATTAGGGTTTTAGGGTGAATTCCAAGTAGAATTCGGTGGGGGACGTGTAGCGGCCGAGGTGGGGTGCACTTGGGCTCCTCTAAGGTTGAGCACGAAGTTCTTGGGCCCAATTAAGGCAATTACCCAAGAACCAATCAAGGAGAAATAATAGAATCTGAGTCGATTCTTGAAGGCCGGACTAGTTCGCAGTATGGAACGGACTAGTCCGTTTGGCAATGGAGAAAAACGGACAAGTCTGACCGATAAGTCCAGGGAACATCAGAGAAGAAATCGGACTAGTCCACACTTTATGCCGGACATGTGCGGACTCTTAAGAAACTGAATGTTTTTTAACGAGATTGGGGACACCGGACTAGTCCGAGGTTATGGCCGGACAAGTCCGTACTTCTAAAGAAAACTGAATTTCCTATGAACTAGAAAGGGAATACCGGACTAGTCCGAGGTTCAGAGACCAGACAAGTCCGTACTCTAACAGACTGAATTTTCCAGATTAAGCCTAAATTCATTGTAATCTTGTTCCTTTTTACATGGACTAATGTTAATCATGTATGAGTATGTATGCAATGCATTATGCATGAAAATGAGGGTGTTACAGATCTTGCGGCAAGTTGTTGTTTTCTTTTTAATGAATTTGTTCACTAGCATGATTAACAACTTGTGGTAGAATCTTGTTGGTAGAAAAATTGATTTTTGAAGTTTAGATAGAAGTTAGGGTTAAAACTGTACAAGTGGGATATGTCCGACATCTGCTTCGAACAAGTCCGACTCAGTTTGTCAAATAAGTCTAACTTTAGAGTCATAAGTCCGATCCTGTATAGAATTAACCTCTTAACCTCTATACAAACTATCTGCCAATGATTGTATCCTTCTTGCTTTATCTCTTACCTATCCTTTATGTCTCTCTCTAGCCATTGCTCATTATAATCAAAGTGCAAAGAGAGGCAAGAAAGCCGCCGACAACGAAGCATGAACTCAGGCCCCGAAGAGAGTCAAGCAGACTGTTTGTCATACCAACTATGCTTAGGGGGGCCATTGTTGTCTAAGGAGGGTCCAGTGGTGGTGCTCAAGCTGCTCAAGAGGTTGTTGAGATTGGACCCTTGGTACTACACACACCAGAAGGCGACCCTTGTTGTCTGGTAGACAAGAACAACTACAGAAGGAATGTTCCGGATACTCAGTATCATAGATGTGAAGTGCTATGATATGCCTAGGGTTGGGAGATACCCTCACTTCTGGAGCTACTTTGACATGGATTACTATCGGTTCATGCTCACGACAAAGACAGATTCGGTGACTGATATGCAATGGATTGATTGGCAGGTAGTACAACAAAGAGAGATGTCCTATTTATTAAGGTCTAGGACACTTGTGAGTTTCATTGGGTAAAGGACATCATGGGGCTGCAATACCCATGGAATGTTGAAGTCATTCATTAGTTCTATGCCATCATATTATATTGGACTGACAAGCATGGTTTTACCTAGATGACCAATGGTGAGAAGTACTCGCTCAGCTATAATGATTTTGCCAACATCTTAGGCATGGGGCACTGTTTGAGACACCCATTGAGGATCCATGATGAGCCTCTTGTGACTACTGAAGAGATGTTGGACTTCTACTCAGTGGGGTACCATGCTTATCCCCCTCACTTCCATGGTCTACGTCCTTGCCATGTTGTGCTCAATCATCTCATTCCAAAGACGATAGCCCCTTAAGACGGCGATGCCAACTGGATCAACCACAAAAGTTGCAATGTCATCAAGCTCCTTGCCAGCCAACAAAAGTTTAATGCATTTGACTACATCTATGAGGTGATTTACATTGCTTCAGAGACTCCTGCTAGGTCTTATTACTACGCGTTTGATGGCTGTTATATACCAATTTCATCTGTCAATTTAACTCAATTTTGAGAAGGATTTGTCATTTCTTGCACACATCACTTTTTTATCTAACCCCATTCCACTTGGACTTGGAGAAATATGTGTATGCAACATATTATGCAGGAAATGAGGAAATGCAGAGGGACCAATCCTATAAAATATCATCCCAGCCAATCAGGCGACGAGACGTGGCATCCCATGGATCAAATGGCCTACAAACAGAAGTATCCGAGGAGATCCAATGGTGTATCACCCATATGCATCAATGGGACCCACCTGGGAGCCACCTGCAGAAAGCACACGAGAAACAGTGCAATGACCAGGTCGGCCGAACCAGGGGGTCGGCCGACCTGGTCTTTGCACCAAACTCGGTCAGCCTCCACGTGTTGGCTCCTCCCGGCTCCCTGGAGTCAATGGTGACTGATTCGCGCGCTTTTGGTGGCGGGAACCAACCTCAACACTAGTATAAATAGGACACCCTACCCCTCGCTTCAACACACACCACTTGGGCATCATTCTATTGTATACACTATCTTCCATAGACCTTAGAGGAGTTAGGATGTAGAGAGGAGAGCCTCTAGTCCCATGTCCAAATTGGTAAAAGAGTAGAAGGAGTCTCTCTTCCCAATTCCACATTGGGAAAGGTATGGCTTATGTATTACTTCTTGTAGCTGTGACTTTGTGCTCAATAAAGATATTATGTTTAGTCTTCTTTTATACGTATACTTGGACAAAGCGTTTCTTTTTTGATTGTGGAGTCCATGTATGTGGAAGGTATATTCTTTATGATTTCACTATCATGATCACATCTTATGGTCATAAACACTATAGACCCCCACTATAGTCTATGTAGTTATGATATGATTATGTTAATATGAATGACTATGCTATGCAATCAACATTGGTTCAACGATGTTTAGGTTAGTCATTGCCTTAGGATGGCTTGTGTCATGGCTCCTAAGGTATTTGCTTAGTATGCTAGCATGGTGCTAGGGTATTTAAGTAGCGTTGGATGTCTCGTAGACCCACGGATTGAAGAGGTAGGCAGTAGATGGTGACAGCCCTATCTGTCCTCTGTAATCCTCCACGTTCGGCTATGCCACAGACTCTTGGTGGGAGTCACCCTAGTACTGCTAGGGTTAAGCCTGTGCCCGATGTGTTGAATAGCATTGCATAGGAATTCATCATTGACATGACCATTAGTATCTACCTTAGGGTATGTATATGTATTAGGAGCATTGTAGGAGCAACTCTCTAACTCTCAATCCAATCTCCCTCTAGGACCCATTTTACCCTTTAGAATAGATTGCCTAGGTGTGTGTCACACTACCTCTATTATCAACTTACCCCTGTCCGGATAATGGATTAGTATCCCATAGCTTGACCATAAGAGTATTATATACTTTACTCCATTGCCTTCCTTTGGGATAAATATGATACCCTTTGGAATACTCATGGGTGAAATGCTACAACGATATCTTCCGTGCACTTGCGGATCTCATCTCTTTACTGGAGATGATCTGTGGTGTTAATAAATACCAACAAGCATTTCTGGCGCCTTTGTCAGGGATGATTTGTTAGTATATCTTAGGAGCCTTCAACAAGCATTTATGGCGCTGTTGCCGGGGAAGGCAAAAGAAGTGAAGGATAGCTATCACTTGTGATTAAGCTATAGGTACTAATAGTTATTAGACAGGATTACCCTTGTTTGTTTTCTCCTTTGTGTGAAAAAGGGTAGTTTTGGCCAACCCATTGTATGGGATGGCCAACGAGGACGCAAGTGCTAAACTACAAGATTATTCAATGCGTACCTCAACAAATGTCTGCTAGGCAACACCATTGCCTTTTGCCGGAGAATTTCAGCTTTCAGTAGGAGCCAAAGTCATCCATACCCAAGATTGGGGAAGGCTCCAAGAAGTTCTTCTTGGTTTGCCTCCACCATGGGGTGGATAGTTGGCTCTTCATCCAACACTCGTGTCATGGGTTGGCTCCACCAATCCATGACCACATTCATGCTGGAGCTGAAGGAGTCCTATTCTCATTCATCATGGATGCGAAGAAGGTCTCCACTCAACGGGTGGATTGAAGAATGCTCGAGTTCCCATAGCTTGTCATGCACACCACTTCACAAGGTGGATATGCTAGTTATGGAACTACGCCTCCCATTGAAGTGTCATGAATATCCAAGTCGTTGGAGATTTGTTTGGATAATCCAAGTCATGGATATTCACATGATTTGTGAAAATCCATGTCGTCATGGGATGCGTGGGAATTATTTCCCAAGACCCATGAGGACCTTTTTCAAACAACAACTCCAATGACTACCATTCACAAGGAGGTCAAGGGTGGAATTAACATCACCCTTGTATTCAAGGAGGCTATGGCTTTCCAAGGGATTTAAGTTCAACTAGCCTACCTTGAAGTCTCTTGGCCAAGCAGAAATCAAGACAACATTCACATGAAGATCTTGGCCAAGGACAAGGACTTAAGGAGCATTCAAAGTCCAAGATTTCCCACATCACTTGTTGGGTTTCCCACACTTCGAATAAACCCATTCAACCTAGGGCAAGTGACATTGTCGATGAAGCGTTTATTGTTTGATTGTGGAGTCCACATGTCATCATGCCCATGGAAGCCTTTGACCCATGATCAAGGTATGGGTTCATTCAATGGAATATCAATATGGTCAGAGTGGCACCCCTAAGAAGGACAAATCCTCACCGTGCTCATAAAGGAATACATTCAAGAGGGAGAACCCGTCGCTACAACAACATGTCTATATCAATACAACAGGGAGAGGCTAGGGCCACCATGTGGCCCACATGTCCAAATGACAGCTAAATGAGTTTGTCATGTCAAAATAGAAGAAATCGTCCACATCTTCAACTCTAGGATTGGACAACAAATCATCGCGCTAAACAGAACGGAGGTAAGTCCTACTCATCGGACTTCAAAAATTCGGTAAGTCCTTGCCAATAGGTTAATTGGTAGTTATCTCATATTTGTTTTCCAAATTGCATCAACCCTTGCATTTGCATGTTTGAAATTCCGCACTTGCATGTTTGAAAGTAAAATTTCCAACCATCATAAAACTAAAAATTTGAATTAATGGAGAAATTAATTGGATATGAACTATGTGCATGACCACTTGAATTTATCTTCCTAGTTCAAACCAAAAAGATTTGCTTTGACCCTCATTGCATTTACAAGTTATTTCAAAACGGGCAAGACAATTTGAAAATTGGGTTCAATTTGCTTTTGGCTAACGTAACCCGTTTTCGAGTTGTTTTTTGGGTTCATGATTAAAGTGCAACTAGGTCAAAATTGTGAAGAGGTGGTTTGGCAAGAAAGTGGAAGGTTTCATCAAGCTCAAGTCACCATTGGGAGGATTTGAGAACACTTCTCTCCTTCAAACTCATTTTGAGTTTGAGGAAGAGAAATGTTCAAGAGGATGAACCAATGGAGGAGCCAGAACCAAATCCATCGCCAAATCCAACCTCAACTTGGCATTTGACATCAACCATCAAGCCTACGCCGAAAATCAAGGTTGTGAGTTTCTCACACAAAGACCTTCGTCACCAACTGCTCTTTAAATGAGGTATGAGTTTAAAATTTTTCATTGTTTGGTTTGCTATAGAATTGGATGTATTTGCTTGCATTTGTGAGGAAGGTTGACACTTCCTCATCATTCAATTCTCAAGCATTCTCACAAGAGTAAGCGTGGGTATTGACTTTTGGATCTCCAAAAGGAAATCCCACCTTACTTGGAAAAACCTCAAACAAGTACCTAGAATCCTTTAAGAATTGTTTTGTAAACTTAGTCATTTTTGTCGAGGTTTAGAAAAAAAACATTTGGGCATGACTTAATTGGTGAATTGGCATATAAAAACTTGGGCATAGTGACAGCCATAATTTTTAATTGAGCTTCATGCATAGATGGTGTCACTAGATTTCAAACTCCTAGGAATAAGTGATATACTTGCTCTAAAATTGAATTGCATCTTTTGGAGGAGTCACTAAATTTTAAATTCCTAGTGAAGTTCAGGAGGATAAAGTTGAGAATCTTGTTTGTCATGGTCTAAATGATAAAATTTGCTCTTGAAAGCTAAGATGGTTAGAAACTTTGAAAGATGTAGGGATCCATATAGTGTATTTCTATCACATGCATTGCTATGAGTCGGAGCTTTAGAAAATATGCAACATAAATTATCCATAAAGCTCCACTCTTATCAATGAATAACACATTGATCATAGATACACTTGAAATTGGATCCAATGCATATTTGATTTTGTTCTTCCCCGTATGTACAAATGAAAGATAGGTTACCTAACTCGAACGTTAATTTGTACAAGTATCGGGAGCTAACCATCCCTCTCCATTCAAGAGAGGAAGTTTGCAGGAGTAATATTACTATGCAGGCACTCAAGAAGCTGCTTGTTGGGATCCCTAGAGGATCCCATTTCAACATCTCTTGGCCAAGGAGTAAATGAGGATGGTTGCTACCTATCGGAAATTATGCCCGAAGGTCAATCATAACTATACGAGGCTAGAGATTTGAAATGGGAACCCTCCATGAGCAATCAATGAGCCGCCACGAATGGGTGAGAGCATTATGCTCTCAACTATTTTATGCACTCATTCAAGCTCAAGGGATTTGACACCATCATTGGGTACAAGTTATTCCTATGTGGCTAGGAGTTATGATGTACCATGACCAAGGAATGACAAGATCACACCCAATTTATATTGGGTGCAAGTTGTTCCTATGTGGCTAGAAGGTATGTCATGCATTAGCCAAGGAAAAACAGGTCACCACTCAACCCATGTTGAGTGCATGTCATTCCTTTGTGGTTCTAGGTATGTTGTACCTTACCCAAGGAACAAATGATCATACCCAATGCATGTTGGGCACATGTCACTCCCTTATGGCAAAAAGATATGATACACCTTAGCCAAAGAATGACGAACATACTCAATGTATGTTGAGTGCACGTCATTCTTTTGGATCTAAAAGGTTATTATTATCTTAGCCAAGGAATGGCAAATCACACCCAACACATGGAGACCCTGATGTGCGGACGATCAACATCGAAAACACAATATTCAACCACACTCACGACGTCTGTGGGAGGCAACACAACAATCAACACTCAACCCTCTATTGTCAAAACCATGCTGCAACAAGGATAGGCCAACTCATGGCCTACCTCCGTCGTTAGGGTTTCAACCCCTATCACGGACCTTGATCAAGAATAAGCTTGGGGGAGGACCCCCACTTGAGGTAACTTGTATCACACCCACTACATTTTTATTTCCATTCATCTACTGCATATTTATTTTCCATCCATCCATCATCCACCTTGCATTTAATATATATATATATATATATATATGAAAAAAAGATGTGCGGTAAGAATGATTTAGAATCCACAAAGATGAAATGATGAATAGTTGCTCTGTTTTATTTTCCTAAGTCTCTAGTTTACAACTTGCTACTCTCCGAATATTGCTTTCTTTGGTTTGAAATACTTTTACCTTAATTTGGAAGTTGTGGGTAGCAAAAGCTTAATCTAATTCTAGGTTGTTGCAAGACTAGAATATATAATAGGGCTGCTAGTCCTAGTTTGAAAGTAAAACTTAGATTTCCGGAGAAATTCTAAAAAGAATTAAGTTTCCCTCAATTGATTGGAAATACCTACCAAAGCCATATGATGTTCATACATAGACAAAACCTTATGCATATGTTATTTGCTTTCACATTGAGCCTAGTCAAACTAGTATAGACCTATGTGAGAAATCATTCAACTCTTTTTGAATTCAAGACTTCACTTGCACATGCTATACTTCTACACTACAAGTAAGCAAATTGTCCATCATATCCACCATACCACAACAAAAAGAGAAACTCCATGTTATTTATGTTTAGCACTCCATTCAAAATTCATTGCAAAGAAAGGGAGTAGAAGACATGGCTACAAAAAAAGGCATGCTTACATCATAAGCATGAGAAAAAAAGAGAGAAAAGAAAAGTAGCCATGTTTCATCCCTGCAAAATGAAAGAGAGATTATACAAAAAAGGAGTTATCTCAAGTATCCACATCCACTTCCACTCCATCACACATGCACTAGTGTTGAATCAAAAAAAGTTATGATTTGAATTCTCCTAAGGCTTACTCTTTTGACTTAGCAACACATGTGATGCAAATATGCCTACTTTCTTTCCTTACCAAGCTCCACATACTAGCCATATTCAATGAGTAGGAATAGTAGAGGCACAATGCTTTGGTGAGGAAATAATTCCACAGTCCACAAAGGAGTGACTGAGAGAATCAAATTGAGGTACTTAATATCTAAATTGAATTCTCCGGGATTTAAGTGGAACTTGATTTCTAGGCTATGTTTGCTCCATTTGCTATTCTACCTTTCAACTACTCATGAATATGAAAAAGTATAAGCCCCATGATAACTTAAGAAAGGTAGGGTATCATAGCCAATTTCTGCAATACTAGGTAGAGTATCTTGTTGTGCATTAGATACTTTTGAAAATAAGATATTGTAGCAACTCCTGATCATCAACCTAAAGTCTTGGCTTTGCTCAGGACGAGCAAAGGATAAGCTTGGGGGAGTTTGTTGACGGCTGTTATATACCAATTTCATTTATCAATTTAACTCAATTATGAGAAGGATTTGTCATTTCTTGCACACATCACCTTTCTATCTAAGGCAATTCCACTTGAACTTGGAGAAATATGTGTATGCAACATTTTATGCAGGAAATGAGGAAATGTAGAGGCAACAATCCTATAAAATATCATCCCAACCAATCAGGCGACGAGACGTGGCATCCCATGGATCAAATGGCCCACAAACAGAAGTATCCGAGGAAATCCAACGGTGTATAACCCATATACATCAATGGGACTCACCTAGCAGCCACCTGGAGAAAGCACATGAAAAATGGTGCAGTGACCAGGTCGGCCGAACCAGGGGGTCAGCCGACCTGGTCTTTGCACCAAACTCGGTCAGCCTCCACGTGTTGGCTCCTCCCGGCTCCCTGGAGTCAATAGTGTCTGATTCGCACGCTTTTGGTGGTGGGAACCGACCTCAACACTAGTATAAATAGGACCCCCTACCCCTCACTTCAAGACACACCACTTGGGCATCATTCTATTGTATAAACTATCTTCCATAGTCCTTAGAGGAGTTAGGATGTAGAGAGGAGAGCCTCTAGTCCCAAGTCCAAATTGGGAAAGGAGTAGAAGGAGTCTCTCTTCCCAATTCCACATTGGGAAAGGTATGTATTATGTATTCCTTCTTGTAGTTGTGACTTTGTGCTCAATAAAGATATTACCTTTAGTCGTCTTTTATATGTATACTTGGACAAAGCGTTTCTTGTTTGATTGTGGAGTCCATGTATGTGGAAGGTATAGTCTTTATGATTTCACTCTCATGATCACATCTTATGGTCATAAGCACTATAGACCCCCACTATAGTCTATGTAGTTATGATATTATTATGTTAATATGAATGACTATGCTATGCAATCAACATTGGTTCAATGATGTTTAGGTTAGTCATTGCCTTAGGATGGCTTGTGCCATGGCTCCTAAGGTATTTGCTTAGTATGCTAGCATGGTGCTAGGGTATTTAAGTAGTGTTGGATGTCTCGTAGACCCATGGATTGAAGAGGTAGGCAGTAGGTGGTGACAATCCTATCTGTCCTTTGTAATCCTCCACGTTCGGCTATGCCACAAGCTCTTGGCGGGAGTCACCCTAGTATTGCTATGGGTAAGCCCGTGCCCAATGTGTTGAATAGCATTGCATAGGAATTCATCATTGACATGACCATTAGTATCTACCTTAGGCTATGTATATGTATTAGGAGCATTGTAGGAGCAACTCTTTAACTCTCAATCCAATCTCCCTCTAGGACCCATATTACCCTTTAGAATAGATTGCCTAGGTGTGTGTCACACTACCCCTATTATCAACTTACCCCTGTCCAGATAATGGATTAGTATCCCATAGCTTGACCATAAGAGTAGTATATACTTTACTCCATTGCCTTCCTTTGGGATAAATACGATACCATTGGGAATCTCATGGGTGAAATGCTACAACGATATCTTCCGTGCGCTTGCGGATCTCATCTCTTTATCGGAGATGATCTGTGGTGTTAAGAAATACCAACAAGCATTTCTGGCGCCTTTGCCAGGGATGATTTGTTAGTATATCTTAGGAGCCGTCAACATACGCTCCTTACATCATGAAGCTTATTGAGGCCTGTTTCTAGCAAGAATTTTGTGAAGGATGTGGTGCATAGGCCTCTAGTGCCTCAGAAGCCTTCGAAGCTTCATCGTCCTGTGAGAGCTCCTTCGGCACCATCTCAGCCTAGCTCACCTAGGAGACGCTTAGCTCAACCTCGTCCTCCTGTGCCACAACAGCCTTCTTGCTCTTCGAGACTCTTAAAGGTTTTTAAAGATATGTTCTTATGTACCGCTCCACACAGATATCAGTCCAGAAGTTAGCAAAGCAGCATAAGAGAGACATGGCATGTATTAGAGAGCACCTCCAGCTACCCCCTGCTCCTGTGTCAGATGACAACGAGGACGAAGTGCTTCTAGAGTTTCCCGAGCTGTCCGAGTTAGAGCTTGCCTTCTTCTCAGGGACAGGTGCTACTTCTAGTGCTCCCGCAGCTGCTCGTTCTTGTGATGATGAAGATGATGAATAAAGCGAGTATGAAGAGGAGCGAGAGAGTGGCAACAATGAAGGAAGCTATGACGAGTAGATAATAGGGCTCTTTTAGGTTTTCTCCTTTTTGGTGCCTTGATGCCAAACGGGGAGAAGTATATATCTTAGTTATGGACATGGACATGTATCTATTTATTTTGTGTGAACTCTTTATCTTGTCATTCTACTTGTGATGCTTGTGATGCATATGTTGGACTTATGTTATGGATGCTTAGGTTAATTCAAGTCGTCAATGTGTATTCAATTGCTTTCATATAATGCATCACAATGTCCTTCACACAAAATGCATGTAGGCACCCCACGAGTATTAAGATATATGAGCTCATTTACTCCTGTTTTAATCGAAAGCTCATAGACCCTTAATACCCAAAATCAGAATTTTTATCTAATTGTTGGAAGCTTTAGTTGGTTGTCATCAATCACCAAAAGGGGGAGATTCAAAGTGCATCTAGGTCCCTTGTGGGTTTTGGTTGATTAATGACAAACAATTAAAGGGATAATCTCTTTGGTTGAGTTCCTGCACAGATTCTAGTACGGAATGAAATTCACGAAAAAGGAGAAAAGGCGTGAAAAGTGGAGTAGAAATACGTTTTTCTATTTTTCCTTGAGTCATAGGAAAATCCTTACTATTAAGAGGGACACGAAGCATGGAAACTTAGTGAGTCAAATGGGAGCTCAACCTCTTGGGTAGGTTTTAGGAAAATCCTTTGTGTCTAAGTCAGACTTGTCTGATGCCTTGGGTCGGATAAGTCTGAATTCCTTCTGGAAGAATTCAGACATGTCCGAAACTTCTCTGGTTGAATTTAGACATGTCTGAATCTGTATTTCAAATATGTCCGAAACCTCTCCGTTTTATTTCAGACATGTCCGAAGTGGGTCGGACGTGTCCGAGGTACTTGACTTAGAGAAATTTTCTAAGTGCCTGAAAACTCAGAATTGTCCGAGATGGGTGTTCAGACAAGCCCGAGATGTCTTTGTTTGAAGCCATACATGTCCTAAGTGGGCCAGACATGTCCGAGGTAGACTTTTCTGACTTAGTGCCTCAGATTAGTCTGAGTTGAAAAACCTAAAAGTGCATCTAGGAATCCCTTGTGGGTTTTGGATGATTTATGACATGCAAATGAGATCCTAACCTCTTTATTGAGATGAGCACAGGTTTTAATAGCAAAATAAGCAAAGTGCTAAAAAGGAGGGAGAATGAGGAGAAAAGTGGAAATGAACTCAAGGAAGAAGAATAGTAGATCATTGTGTATGGAGTGTGTTAAGGAAACACACCCCAAGAGCTCAATCGCAAATAAACACACACACTGCACAAAGTTATACAGGACCGGACTAGTCCGACTGACACTAGACTAGTCCGATATCTTTCTGCACAAGATCGGACAAGTCTGATATCCATCGGACTAGTCTGATATCTCTCTGACTAGAATCGGACTAGTCCTCTCCAGTGCGGACTAGTCCTCAAAACACTTCACAAGTCACACAAAATCGGACAAGTCCGATCACCATCGGACTAGTCCGATATTCATTCTGATCTAAATTGGATCAGTCCGATATTAGCACGGACTAGTCCGAAAAACTCTCTGTCCTAAATCGGACAAGTCCTCAAAGTGCGGACTTGTCCTCAAAACAACTTAGGGCTTCACTGTTCAGACAAGTCCGATGACTATCGGACTAGTCCGAAGATTTCCAAAAGCGAAATCGGACAAGTCCGGTCGTAGCTAGACTAGTCCGATATTTCGAGACACTTGGGGTTTGCTACACACAGCACACCGGACTAGTCCGGTGTCCACCACGAACTAGTCCAATCTTTCTAAACCCTAATGGTCACTTTTAGAAACCCCATATAAATAGAGGTGCACGGTTCAACTTTAATATCTCTCAAACCCTAGCGCCTTCACACCTTCCAAGAGCCTCAAAAACACATCTCTCCACGAAATCTAAAGCCAAAAAGATCAATCCCTTGAGGATACACATTGGAACATTGGAGAGACACGTTTCATCACACTTGAGCTCTTGGTTTGATTCTCTAACACACTCCTGTGATTTTCATTGTAATATTTTGAGTGTGTTCTTGGTGGAGTTGTGATTGTAATCTAGAGGAGCCCTCAACGTGTGAGAAGGCCCTCTTGAATTTGGTTATTTACCCTTTGTGATAAGTGGAAGAGGATTGGCCTTTGTGGCGATCCGACAAGAGTAGGGTTGGAGAAGACCCGGTCCTTTTGTGGACTCCTCAATGTGGATGTAGGTTGCCTCTGTGGGAGCCGAACCACGGGATAAATCACTTGTGTCTTGCTTTGTGTTCATTGTTCTTATTCATTACAACAATCTAGGGTTTTAATCAATATTGCTTACTTTACATTGAATCATTAAGTATAAGATTGAATTGTGATATATCCTAGTACATCATCTTGCAACATTTAAATTAATTGTATATTTTCGCTGCATACATCGTAGAACCAAAGTAATCAATCAAACTTAATCAACCTAGTCGGTACACACCAGACTAGTCCGCACTTTACCGGACTAGTCCAATATCTCAAGTTTTGATCTGGTGATTAAGTGTTGCAGGTTCTGACAAAATTCAAAAAGGCCTATTCACCCCCCTCTAGGCCACATTCAATTGGTATCAGAGCAGATTCTTTAAGAAAGAGACTAATCGCTCAAAGAAGAACATGTCAGACATGAAGGACATCCACAAGAGCAACAACCAAGAAAAGTTTGATGATGACAAGAACAAAAAGGTGGAGAAGCTCCTTGAAGCCATTCAAGACTTCGAGGACGACGATGAGGAGACGCTAGAACTAAAGGCGCTCCTAAGAAAGAAGACACTTTCCAAAGGGAAAGTGAAGATTGAAGAAAAGAAGAAGGGGAGTAGTCACACCGACTACTCCCCATATCCTTTCAACTATGATCGTCTTAATTCCAACAATAATCATTATTTGTCTATCCCACTTGGAAAAGCCCCACATTTCGACGGAAGTGATAACCCAATGTGGAGGCAAAATATGAAAATGCATCTAATCTCTCTCAATCCTAGTCTATGGCATATTGTGTGCACAGGAATAGATATCCCGGACGACGACGAAGAACTCACACCAAGCCAAGAGCAAGCAATTCATCGAAATGCTCAAGCCGCGGCAGTAATTACCTCTTCACTCAGTAGGGACGAGTTCACCAAGGTGGATGGACTCGAGATTGATAAGGAGATATGGGACACATTGCAAACTGCACATGAAGGTGACCGACATGTGCGTGAAGCAAAGATCAAAAGGATTGAAGGCGAATTAGGAAGATTCCCAATTGAAGAAGACGAGTCACCCCAAGATATGTACAACCAATTAAAGACACTCCTCAACAAGGTTCGATCATACGGAAGCAAGAAGTGGAATGACCACGAGGTGGTGAAGCTCATCCTTAGAGCTCTCATGCCTCACAACGTCACCCTATGCTTAATGATTAGAGAAAGCCCCGGATAGAAGAAAATGACTCCGGATGAATTACTTGGAAAAATCATCAATTTCGAGATGATGGAAAAACAAGCAAAGCAAGTCAAGGAAATTGCCGACCTCACCTCGACAAAGAAGAAAGGTGTTGCTTTGAAGTCCACCCTCAAGCCCCTATCTAAAGAAGCTCGAGAAACTCAGCTAGAAGAAGACGGTGATGATGAGAGCAGTGAATTAGATGAAGAAGACATGATATTGTTCATGAAGAAATTCAAGAGAATAATGAAGAAAAGACAAGGCACTAAATCAAGCGAAGGAAAGTACAAGGAGAGAACAAAGCCAAAGTTAAGGCGGGCATGCTATAATTGTGGTGAGTATAGCCACTTTATAGTTGATTACACATATGAAGAGAACAAGAAGAAGACCAAAGAAGCCAAGCCTCAACCAAAGAAATTCTTCAAGAAGAAGAAACAAGCTGAACAAGCGCACATAGGGAAAGAGTGGGACTCAAATGATGAGTCCTCATCATCTGAAGAAGAAGAGATGGCTAGCATAGTCATCGAGAAGACATCCAAGTAGTCTACTCTCTTCCCTACACTCGGCGCATGGAAGGGAAATGGCACTTGCCTCATGGCAAAGGAAGGTAAACGCAAGGTAAACACCAAACCCCCTTCTGTGCAATCCTATTCGAGCGATGATGAAATTAATAGTGATAATGAGGATATGCTTATTGGACTATATAGGAAAACCACCACAAAAATGAAATTTTTACTTGATCAACTTGTTGAGAAGGAGAGGTTGATACATCGTCAAGAGGAAATGATTATCTCCCAAAAGGAGGAACATGTCAAACTTGACAAACTTCTATAGCTTGAAAAGGAGCGAAGCAAGTCACTAGAGGTTGAGTTAGCTTCAAGCTAGGAAGCTTGCTTGGAGTTAAACGACTCAAATGCTTCAATCAAGGAAGAACTTGCTAACCTAATCAAGGTTAACAAGATCCTTGAAGTGCATGTTGAGTCACATAAGCAAGGTGACCCTTCATCCTCCTCATGTTCACCTTCTCAAACCATTAAAACTGAAGTTGCTTCTACTTGTATATGTAATAAAGTTGACACCAGTTTGAAAGACAAGCCAACCTCTACAAAGGATAAGCATCCTGCCCAAAGTGGAATATTTGACAAGGAGAAGATCAAATATGCACGTAGTGCATACTTGGTCACAAGACCTCCAAATGTCAAATATGGCATTGGTTACTCTCATGGTGAAAAGCAACAAGCTAGAAGTCATAAGAATAACAGGGATGTCAATGTATTTGTAAAGGGAGGAGCCTTCCAAACTGGAAAATCAAAAATTAATAAGTACAAAACGCATGACCGCTGGACTAGTCCAGTGAGGGTCCGGACAAGTCCGGTACTCCGGACAAGTCCGGCGTCCCATACTAGTCCTGTGTATAAACAACAAAAGTTACTTTTCAGTACTTTCGATGCCTCGTATGTCTTAATGAGAAATAATTATGGATAGGTTTATGCTCATTATGTTGGGCCACGCCATGGGAACACCAAGTCTCATGTGTGGGTGCCCAAATCTCTTGTGACTAACCTCCGAGGACCCAAGCAAGCTTGGGTACCTAAAACCAAGGCATAAATTGTTTTTGCAGGCCTATTCCTCCGGTGGATCTAAATGGGTGTTAGACAGTGGCGCACCAACCATATGACCGGAGAAAGAAGAATGTTCGTTGAATATGAAGAGAATGAGGATCCAAATGAGGGCATCTATTTTGGAGATAATAGTCAAGGGAAGGTGCTCGGTACTGGTAAAATTGCCATATCATCTAAGCACCCACTTTCTCATGTATTACATGTTGATTCCTTGGATTATAACCTGCTGTCCATATCTCAATTATGTGACAAGGGTTATAATTGCTCGTTCACTAACGAGGGTGTGACTGTTTCTAGGAGGAGTGATGGTTCCATCGCATTCAAGGGTATGTTAAAGGGAAACCTCTATCTTGTTGACTTCAACAAGGATAAAGCTGAACTTGACACATGCTTGATTGCAAAAACCAACATGGGTTGGCTGTGGCATAAATGACTAGCGCATGTTGGTATGAGGAACCTTCAAAAACTCCTCAAGGGCGATCACATCCGAGGTTTAAAGGATGTTGTGTTTGAGAAAGACAGGCCTTGTAGCGCGTGCCAAGCCGGGAAGCAAGTTGGAGCACCTCACCACGCCAAGAACGTCATGACTACAACAAGACCGCTCAAGCTACTTCACATGTACTTATTTGGTCCAATTGCCTACATAAGCATCGGCGGTAACAAATATGGTTTAGTAGTTGTTGATGATTTTCTTGCTTCACTTGTGTTTTCTTTTTGCATGACAAGTCAGAAACACAAGGAATACTCAAGAAGTTCTTCAAGCGATCTCAAAACGAATTCTCATTGACTATCAAGAACATTCGAAGTGACAACGACACGGCATTCAAGAACACACAAGTGGAGGAGTACCTAGATGAAGAAGGCAAAAAGCACGAGTTTTCAGCTCCGTACTCCCCTCAACAAAACGGAGTTGCCGAAAGAAAGAACCAAACTCTCATAGAGATGCCAAGAACAATGCTCGATGAATACAAAACCTTGGATCGATTTTGGGCGGAAGCGGTCAACACCGCTTGCCACGCCATAAATCGACTTTACCTTAATCGACTACTCAAGAAGACATCCTATGAGCTACTTACCGGTAACAAGCCTAATACTTCATATTTTTGAGTTTTCAGTTCTCCATGTTATATCTTGAACAAGAAGCCTAGGACTTCAAAGTTCGCTTCGAAGTCCGATGAAGGTTTCTTGCTTGGTTATGATTCGAACACTTATGCGTATCGTGTTTTCAACAAGACCACCGGACTTGTTGAAGTAGCACGTGACGTAGTGTTCGATGAAACTAATGGCTCCCAAAAGGAGCAAGTTGATCCATGTGTGCTAGATAAAGAAGAATCTCCTTGTCAAGAATTGAGAAGAATGGCGTTAGGTGAAGTTCGACCACAAGAATCACCTCTACATATCCATGAGGAAAACGAACCACAAGAGGAGACCAATGATCAAGGGGGAGCTTCCATACAAGATCAACCTCAAGAAAGTGAAGATGACCAACAAGTCAACAAAGGCAACCATTTAGGGGGAGAAGAAGATGATCATGAAGATACAACGCCTCAAGTGCCACACCCAAGAGTACACCAATGCGTCCAAAGGGTTCACCCAATCGACAATACCATCGGTGACATCCAAAAGGGAGTAACCACTAGATCTCGCATAGCTAACTTTTGTGAGCACTATTCGTTTGTATCCTTTTTGGAACCACGCAGGGTTGAGGATGCATTGAATGATCCGGACTGGGTGGTGGCAATGCAAGAAGAATTGAACAACTTCAAGCGGAACGAGGTGTGGGAACTCGTGGCAAGACCCAATGCGAACATTGTCGGCACCAAGAGGGTCTTTCGCAACAAACAAGATGAACACGGGGTGGTGACAAGGAACAAGGCACGACTTGTGGCCAAAGGGTATTCACAAGTCGAAAGTTTGGATTTCGATGAGACCTTTGCTCCCGTAGCTAGACTTGAATCTATTAGAATATTACTTGCATATGCTACTCACCATGATTACAAGCTCTATCAAATGGATGTGAAAAGTGCCTTCCTCAACAGAGCAATCAAGGAGGAGGTGTATGTGGAGCAATCCCCCGGGTTTGAAGACAAAGAGTTTCTCGACCACGTATTTAAATTGCGTAAGGCTCTCTACGGCCTCAAACAAGCTCCTAGAGCTTGGTATGAGTGTATTAGAGATTTCTTAATTGAAAATGGCTTTAAGATTGGCAAAGTAGATTCTACACTGTTTACAAAGAATTTTGACAATGATCTTTTTGTTTGTCAAATCTATGCTGATGATATAATCTTTGGTTGAACTAACCCATCTTTTTGTGAGGAATTTAGTAAAATCATGACAGATAGGTTTGAGATGTCCATGATGGGAGAGTTAAAGTACTTCTTGGGATTCCAAGTGAGACAACAAAGGGAAGGGACTTTTATAAGACAAACGAAGTACACTCAAGACATACTCAAGAAGTTTGGGATGGACAAGGCGAAGCCCATAAAGACTCCCATGGCAATGAACGGCCACTTGGATCTCAATGAAGATGGACCTAGCGTCGACCAAAAGGTATATCACTCCGTGATTGGATCTCTACTCTATTTATGTGCATCTAGGCTAGATATTATGTTGAGTGTGTGTTTGTGTGCAAGATTTCAATCCAATCCTAAGGAGTGTCACTTGACAGCCGTAAGAAGGATCTTGAGATATTTAGTTCATACACCCAACCTTGGTCTTTGGTATCCAAAAGGCTCCAAATTCAACTTCATTGGCTACTCAGATGCAGATTATGCCGGATGCAAGGTAAATAGAAAGAGTACCTCCGGTACATGCCAATTCCTAGGTGGATCCCTATTTTCTTGGTCCTCCAAGAAACAAAATTCCATTGCCTTATCCACAGCTGAAGCGGAGTATGTTGCAGCCGGGAGTTGTTGTGCACAACTCTTTTGGATGCGACAAACTCTAAGGGATTACGGTTACAATATGAACCATATTCCACTCCTTTGTGACAATGAGAGTGCCATTAAAATTGCCCATAATCCCGTTGAGCAATCTAGAACCAAACACATGGACATAAGGCATCACTTCTTGAGAGACCACTCCATGAAAGGAGATATAGCCATTTCCCATGTCAACACCCAAAAGCAATTAGCCAACATATTCACCAAGCCACTTGATGAAAAGCGCTTTTGTGAACTCCGAAATGAACTAAATATCCTTGATGCTCGGAGTGTGGCTTGAAAATTTTCATACCTATATGAATTCTTCAAAATATGTTGATTGGATTATGAAATTCATCTCCCTCAATTTTCTCCAAAAACTATGTTAATTATTAGATCTTGGTGAATTATGGTCATTGCTTGATTGTTGTATGCTTACTGATCATATTCATCAAGATTGTTTGATTTGATTTGCCTCCATATTTTCTAAATATGTACTTTCAAATATATATGAATGGGCTAAGAAATTCTTGCCTGGTGACCACGGACTAGTCCGATATTGCCTCTAGAAAAGTTCGGACTAGTCCGGTCAATTCCGGACTTGTCCGATTTTTTGTGTCCTTAACCCTAGCCGCCGCCAAACCCTAATTCCCTCATACTCACTCTTGCCTCACGCGTTCTCTCTCTCAAAATTGAGCTCCCAAGGTGTGCAAAATCGCCTTGGTGGAGGGAATGCAAAATCGCCTTGGGATAGAATTTTATCCTCCTGAACTTCACTCTCAAAATTGAGCTCCCAAGGTGTGCAAAATTGCCTTGGTGGAGGGAATGCAAAATCGCCATGGGAGCTCGATTTTGAGAGAGAGAACGCATGAGGCTTGGTGGAAATCAAAATCAAGCATGAGGCAAGCTTCCTTCTCGGACAAGTCCGGACTTCAACACCTCCTTCTTTGAGAATCAATCAATTTCTTCGGTAAATTTCACACAAAACCTAGAAATCTCGATTTTCTTCATCATTGATCGAATGGCCTAGCATATTTCACTATATACATGCCTCCTTGATGTACTACGTTTATGCTAAGCTAGTTGTGCATTAGGAATCACCATTTGTCTAGTTGCCTAGGTTTCTGAGGATGAATACCGGACTAGTCCGGTCCATGCACGGACAAGTCCGTGCCTGTACACCGGACAAGTCCGATTTTTCCGAACTCAAAACCTAGCCTATCAATTCCTCAATGCAATGCCTTGTTATTCTTTCTCACCCATGCCTTGAATCATCAATACTCATTCATGCCTTACACATTTCATTCTCAGGACATGTCGAGCACAAATGATGAGATTTCTGATTTTGAGGCTAAGATGGACCACGAGGTGGCACCTCAGCCCTTGACAAGCCTTGGCAAGAAACGCCAAGAGCGACCTTCTGAGCCAGCTCCATCTCCTCCTCAGGCTCGGAGGAAGGTGCTTGCCAAGAAGCCAGCCTCCAAGGCAACAGCAGCAACAAGTGGCCCTCGCCAAGCTAAGGGCAAGGGCAAAGGAATAGCAACGGGCCCGGTTGGCCCCTTGAGGCTGCGTGCTCCAAGGGAAGGGGTCTGGGACCCCACTGAAGACAGATTTAATGGAAAGGGCAGTGACTCGGCGGCAAAGTTCAGAAGCATTGATTGGTATGGCCGTCCGAAGCAAGCTACCGATGGCAGATTTTGGAGCAATTTCCATGCAGATTTCTACAAATCTGTGTACCTTCCAATGAAGACCCCAGTAGTGTGCAATCAATGGATTGATTGGGCACATTTTGAGAAAAAGGGCTGCTCCCCGTTCATTGAAGTGGTGGAAGCAATTGAGACACATGGAATGAAGGACCTCTTTGCCTTCAGAAACAATTGGAATGACGAGGTCATTGCGCAATTCTTTGTGACATGCCACTTCTCGAGTGAAGGTGAAGAGAGTGTTACTTGGATGGCTCACAGATCCAAGTACGGTATAACTCAAGAAGATTTTGCAAGGTTGCTTCACCTTGACACCTCAAGACCTGACTGCTATCTTCGCCTCCTGCAGAAAGGCTGAAGTGAAGGCCCATAAGCTTAACAAGAGAAGAAAGGAAGATATGATGTATGTCAAGGCCAATGTGATGCAAATATGCCAGAAACTGGAGATTGAGCCCATTAGATCTCCAGTGATCTCCGATGATTCCAATTCAGACTTCACCGAGCTCGGGCCCTTGACCCCCTCCGAGCTTGCCTACTTTGGCATTGGGGGCTCGAGTGGCTCCGCACCTCCTCCTCCTCATCATCATCAGCCCGAGGACGACAACGAAGACGGTGAGAGGACCGACAGCGAGGAATAAAGACTTTAGTCCCTTCTCTCGTTCTTTTTGGTGTCTTGATGCCAAAGGGGGACAGATTGAGGGGGAGTCTTAGTCTTAGTTGTAGGATGCAAGGAGAGAGCTCTCTTCTATGCTTTTGACTATTTTGTGGGTTGTAAAGCTTTTACTATGTTCTTATGATGATTATGGTCCTGTGATGCATTATTTTGATCTACGTGAGAAGTAATTATTGAAAACTGTGTTGTTGCTCCTAGAATGATATACATGCTTGGTTTTGGTTGATTAAGGTCAATTATGTCATTCTCGTTGTTTCAATGTACTTAGTTATGCATCCCACCATAAAGAATGCACATATGGATTATGTTTTCATTGCTTCATGTATTTTAGACTCATATGTGCATGCTTTATGAAAATCTCAATTTTTATCACATTTTGTGAAATCTCAATTGGTTGTCATCAATCACCAAAAAGGGGGAGACTGAATGTGCATTTAGGAATCCCTTGTGGGTTTTGGATGATTTATTACAAGCAAATGAGATCCTAACCTCTTTATTTCGATGAGCACAGGTTTTAATAGCAAAATAAGCAAAGTGCCAAAAAGAAGGGAGAATGAGGAGCAAAGTGGAAATGAGCTTAAGGAAGAAGAATAGTAGATCATTGTGTATAGAGTGTGTTAAGGAAACACACCCCAAGAGCTCAATCACAAATAAACACACACACTGCACAAAGTTATATAGGATCGGACTAGTCCAACTGACACCGGACTAGTCCGATATCCTTTCTGCACAAGATCAGACAAGTGTGATATCCATCGGACTAGTCCAATATCTCTCTAACTAGAATCGGACTAGTCCTCTCCAGTGCGGACTAGCCCTCAAAACACTTCACAAGTCACACAAAATCAGACAAGTCCAATCACCTCCGAACTAGTCCGATATTCATTCTGATCTAAATCGGACAAGTCCAATATTAGCATGGACTAGTCCGAAAAACACTCTGACCTAAATCGGACAAGTCCTCAAAGTGCAGGCTTGTCCTCATAACCACTTAGGGCTTCACTGTCCGGACAAGTCCAATGACTATCGGACTAGTCCAAAGATTTCTAGAAGCGAAATCGGACAAGTCCGCTCCTAGCCGGAATAGTCCGATATTTCGGGACACTTAGGTTTTGCTACACACAGCACACCGGACTAGTCCGATCTTTCTAAACCCTAATGGTCACTTTTAGAAACCCCATATAAATAGAGGTGCATGACCCAACTTTAATATCTCTCGAACCCTAGCGCTGTCACACCTTCCAAGAGCCTCAAAAACACATCTCTCCACGAAATCTAAAGCCAAAAAGATCAATCCCTTGAGGATACACATTGGAACATTGGAGAGACACGTTTCATCACACTTGAGCTCTTGGTTTGATTCTCTAACACACTCCTGTGATTTTCATTGTAATCTTTTGAGTGTGTTCTTGGTGGAGTTGTGATTGTAATCTAGAGGAGCCCTCAACGTGTGAGAAGGCCCTCTTGAATTCGGTTATTTACCCTTTGTGATAAGTGGAAGAGGATTGGCCTTCGTGGTGATCTGATGAGAGTAGGGTTGGAGAAGACCCGGTCGTTTTGTGGACTCCTCAACATGGATGTAGGTTGCCTCTGTGGGAGCCAAACCACGGGATAAATCACTTGTGTCTTGCTTTGTGTTGATTGTTCTTATTCATTACAACAATCTAGGGTTTGAATCAATATTGCTTACTTTACATTCAATCATTAAGTATAAGATTGAATTGCGATATATCCTAGTACATCATCTTGCGGCATTTAAATTAATTGTATATTTCCACTGCAGACATCGTAGAATCAAAGTAATCGATCAAACTTAATCAACCTAGTCGGTACACACCAGACTATTCCGCACTATACTGTACTAGTCTGATATCTCAAGTTTTGATCTGGTGATTAAGGGTTGCAGGTTCCGAAGAAATTCAAAAAGGCCTATTCACCTCCCTCTAGGCCACATTCAAAACCACTCCTTGTTTGTCAGACTTGTCCGAGTTGTGTCGGACTTGTCTGATGTGACTTTTGTGCACAAATTCAATCATAGTGGTTTGCTGTACTGTCGCTGTTGTTAGCATGTCGAACTTGTCTGAGCTCGGGTCAGACTTGCCCGACGTGGGCTGTCACCTAAGTGCTAAAAACACTTTTTGAGTATAAATTGCTTGGGATTTTGTTGATGACTGTTATATACTAATTTCACCCGTCAATACAACTTAATTATGTGAAGGAAATATCATTTCTTGAACACATCACCTTTCTATTTAACCTATTTCCACTTGTCCTTGGAGAAAGTAGTGCATGCAGGCATTTTATGCAGAATTGAAGTGAAACAAGGGGATAGATCCTATAAAATATCATTCTAGCCAATCAAGCGATGGCATGGCACCACATGTATCAAATGGCCCACAAACCGAAGATTCCGAGGCTATCAACCGGTGTATCACCAATATTAGTCCATGGGACCCACCTTGAAGCCACCTAGAGAAAGCACATGCCGTTTGGAGCCAGGACCAGGTTGGCCGACCTGTTTGTTCGGATGACCCTTTCCTGGCGCCAAACCCGGTCAACTTCCACGTGTTGGCTCCTCCCGACTTGAAGAAGTTAGTGGTGACTGATTTGTGTGCTTTTGGTGGCGAAAAATGGCCCTTCTCCAAGCTATAAATAGGACCCCTCACCCCTAACTTCAACACACACCACTTGAGTATTCATCTATTGTATCCACTACTCTCCATAGGTTTAGAGGAGTATAGGCGGTAGATAGGAGAGTCTCTAGTCCATATTCCAAGTAGGAGAGTAGTAGAAGGAGTCTCTTCTCAATTCCTAATTGAGAAAGGTATGACCCTTACATTCGTGTTTGTATTTGTGACTTTGCTCTTAATAAATATGTTGTCTGTAGTCTTCTATTGGTCATATACTTGGATGAAGCGTTTCTTATTTGATTGTTGATTCCATGTATGTGGTAGGAGTAGTATCTATGATTATGCTATACCATTGTCATTATATCATCATAAACACTACAAACATCCACTATAGTATAATTATCTATGACATGATTATGTTAACTTGAAGTACTTATACTATGAATTAACATTGGTTCAACAATGATTTAGTTCATTGCCTTAGGATGGCTTGTGCCTGGGCTCTTAAGGTAATTACTTAATATGCTAGCATGGTGCTAGGATAGAAAGTAGCATTGAATGTCTCGTACACCTATGGATTGAAGAGGTAGGCGGTAGGTGGTGACAACCCTATTTTTCCTTTGTAATCCTCCATGTTCGGCTATGCCATAGGCTCTTGACGGGAGTCGTCCTAGTATTGCTAGGGGTAAACCGATGCCTGATGTATTAATCCACTTAGCATGAGATTCAGAAATGATATTATCATTAGTAACTAACTTAGGCAACGTATACGTACATTAGAAGCATAGTAGGAGTCTCTACCTAGCTCTTAGCCTAGTCCCTCTTTACCTCATTTGTCCCCTTAGGATAGAATGCTCTTGTGTGTGTCACACTACTCCAACTATCATTTATCCATCCTTGCTAGAACCTTACCTAGATCAACCTAGCCTCTCCACTTGATGATTGCTTTACTTCCATCTAGCTTTCCTTTCGAAGAATATAAATGACACCCTTTGGGAATACTCTTAGTGGGGAAATGCTACATCGATAGGTTCTGTGCGCTTGTGGATTTACATGTATAATCTAAAAACTATTAACAAGCATTTCTAGCACCACCGCTAGGGATGAATTGTTAGTAGTGTGTAGGAACCGTCTACAAGCATTTCTAGTGCCGTTGCCGGGGAAGGCAGCCAAAGAATTGCATGATTGAGTAAATAGGATAGGACCTTGGTAGGTTTTAGTAGGATAACCCTTCTTTGTTTTTGAATTTTATGTGAAAATAGGGTAGTGTATGTCTGGTTTCCGCTTGCCGGAAAACTTTGTTGAAAATCTCGAATCCTATCTAAGGGATCGACCTCGTGTCGTTACTCCTTAGAAGCTTTGAACGGCAAAACAAGCCAGCGCAACTGCACCAAAAACCGAAATGCTAATGGCCCAAAAGACCCTTTGTGAGTTTTCGGCTCCCTCTGCTAACAATGTGCTTGTTGGGCCCACTGTTAACGCGGGAGATGTAAACTATGAAATCAAGGCTGGCCTTATCACTATGGTGCAAGCCAACCCATTTTGTTGAAAGGCTAACGAAGATGCAAGTGCTCACCTGCAATAGTTCCTTGAGATCTGCAGCACTTTCAAGATCAAGGACGTATCTCCTGATGCTGGCCGTCTTAGGCTATTTCTGTTCTCTTCTCAGGAGAGCGAAACAGTGGTTCTATGTGAACCGAAGTGCTATAGACACTTGGGAGAAGTGTTCTACAACATTCCTCGCCATGTTTTTCCCATTGGGCAAGACCAATGCCCTACGTGAAAGAATTTCTAGCTTCCAGCAAGATGCCAAGGAATCTATTCCCGAAGCTTGGGAAAGGCTTCAGGAGTACATCCTAGTCGGTCCCCACCATGGGATGGATGACCGAGTCATCATCCAAAACTTCTACAATGGATTGATCCCTTCTGCCCATGACCATGTCGATGCTGCTGCTGGAGGTGCCTTCTTCTCATTGACGGTGCCCAAATCCAAAGATTTGATTGAGAATATGTTGTCAAACATGGGCTGGAGCGACGAACATCTCCATACCCGCCAGCAAGGCATGCACACCTCGAAGGATGTGGACATGATCGTTGCCAAATTGGACCTCTTTATGAAGAAAATTGATGGACAAAGCAATGGCGAGGTATGTAGCAATGCCTACGCCCTAAACTCTCACATCACTTGTGAAGTCTATGGCAACACGGGCCATCTGGGCAGTGACTGCCCATAAACCCCTGAGGATGCCTTATACATGGCCAATAGTGGAAACAATAATGGCTATCGTCCAGGAGGTCAAGGGTGCGGCCAAGCACACCCATTCTTTCAAGGAGGGTACAACAACATTGGCAATAATGGAAATCAACCCAAATTGAGAGAACTTGCCATTGGCCAGCTGAAGATCAATGAGGCTATATCCAAGAAGCTGCCGGCCAATCACAAGACCCTATAGAGCATTAATGCCAAGATTTAAGGACTATCCTGAGCCTTCAAGAGTCAATTAAGTTTCAACAAAATGTTGGAAACGCAGTTGGCTTAACTGTCAGTTGTTGTTCCTCCAGTGGAGAATGGCAAGATGCCAGGACAGCCCGAACCTCCTGTGGAAAGTGCTAACATGATTTCTTTACAAGCAGGCAACTAGCTGAAGGACCCTGGATGTCCTACAATATATTGTTCAATTGGGGCTCACCACTTTGACAAGACCCTTTGTGACTTTGGAGCAAGTGTGAGTGGGATGCCCATGATGGTTTTCGATTAGCTGAACTTCATGGAGCTTACTCCAACACCAATGCAACTCCAACTGGCTAATTCTTCATTCTGTTATCCGGCTGGTATCGCTGAAGATGTTCCGGTGAAAATCCGGAATTGCTTCATACTCGTGGATTTTGTGGTGCTTGACATGGAGGTCGAGAAGGATACATCGCTCATTCTTGGGCGACCATTCCTTAGCACTGTGAAGGCTCACATAGATGTGGGAGCTGGAGAAATCCACTTCAGTATCAATGGCAAGGAGTAGAAGTTTAACTTTTGCCCAAAGTTGGAGCAATGCTCCATGATCCGTATATAGTATGGGCCGAATGTTAAACACATCTAAGACATCGAAATCACACCTCCAAAGGTGGACCCGCTCATTGCATTCATGAGGAATTTGATCTATGTGGAAAACCCGTCTTATCGTCCATGGCGACACCCCAAGAAGACGGAGAAGTTTGGGCCTCCCCAAAGGCCCAAATCCACCAAACCGCCATAGAAGGTATGGAGGAAGAAGCAGGATAAGCCATCCAATCCCATCCCTCCAGGCTCAGATGTCATGAAATGAAGAAGGAGGAATGTCCATCCCATCGGACGGTGGTGAGACCTAGCCAATAGGTTAAATTGGTAGTTATTCTTTTCTTTCTTTTTCTTTTCTCTTTATTTAATTTTCACCATTTAGTTTGATTTTTCCCCACTGCATATTTGGTTTTTCTTAGTAAGTTGAGAATCTTATATTCTCAACTATCTATTTTATTTCTTTATTTTCACAAAAAGAAAATTGTTGGGTTTTGAAAAATGAGTTTTTATTTGGAAAACAATTTTTCTGAGCTGCAAAAGTGATAAATCACCAACGTGCTAATTCCATAGCCGTTAGGGAGCCACCTGCCAAAAGGGAGAACAGGGGGCCCAATTGTGAGTGTCGCCGACCCCCCTGTTTGGCCGACTAGGGGAAGGAGCCATTTTGGCTCTCTCCTCCAACGGCTACATTTGGTACCCTAGTGACTGTTGGGGAGTGCACACTATAAATGGTGGCCGTGAGGGCCATTTCTCCTTACACTTCACCCCATTTCATACCTCCCCAAAGTCGCTCTTGCTCACATTGTTTTTCATGCTCTTCATTGAAGTGATCTTGATCAATTCCCAGCTAAAAAGATTTTCTTTTGCTTGCATTTGCAATTTGCTCTCAAGTTCTTCAAGGGAAAATTCGTTGGGGGTTTTGCTTTTGCTAACATCACCTCTTTCGAGTTTCTGCCTTATTGTGTCCCATTTTGTTGTAGCCATGAAAGGGATGAAGAGGTTGTTTGGAAAGAGGAAGGAGCCTACAAGCTCGAGCCATGGTGGAGACTCAAGTGCACGCCCCTCTTCCGTTGCTACACCAAGTTCATGGAGGAGTGTATGTGAAGACACTCCCATGGGTGAGAGGAGCAACCCTCATCAACTTCTTCATGATGACGACCTCGACATACATTGTGAATTTGAAGATCAAGCATGTACGCTCCTCTAAGATTGTGAGTTTTCTCATACAAAAGCTTATGATCCGGATTTTATCTCCAAAATAGGTATGGATTCCGAATTATTTTCCATTTAGCGTGCACTAGGATGTGAAAACGTTGCTCACATAGAGGAGAGAGGTTCACGCCTTCTCTCCAGACAATTCCTTTGCACACTCAAAATAGGATTTGATGGTATTACTTTTAGATTATTTCAAAAAGAATACAACATTCTATGGAAAGAATTAAGTGAAATCCTAGGCTTCCATAGAAGATGTTTGCTAGATTTAGATGCTTTGCCTAAGTTTTAAAAAATAGTTTTGGCAAGATTTAACTTGTGAGGTCAGATGTAATGCACCTAGGAATAGCCACTAAAAACACTACTTTACGCTTCATGCATAGATGGGTGGCTATGACTATGATGAGCTGAAAATTTTATTTGCCATGATTTAAAAGATAAAAGTTGCTCCAGTATTTATCATGATGACACAATGGTTAGATTACATTTCAAGAACAGGGCCAATTGAATGGACTTCATTGATTACTCGTATTGCTACTAGGGTAGGAGCACTAGAATACTTTTCATTTAATATATTGAAAATGAAAGAGGATTAATTGATGAATATTATTTAGTGCAAGGATATACCATTAAGCATGATCAAGAAGGCTCTTTGTTATTTTATTATCCCAGCTTTGTCAATGAAATTTGGTTACCTAACCCGGATTATCATTTGTAAAAATACCGGAGGCTAACCATTGACCTTCTTCCCATCGAGGAAGCTCAAAGGAGTAATGTCTCTGGCAGGGTAACTAGAAGCTGTGCAAGGAGAGCGGCCATGCCTCTGACAACCTCCACGGTCCGTGAGTACGAAGAGGAAGAGAACCCACCGGGTGATGCACCCGGAGGGACTCAACATCCGTCGTAGGAGATCGAAGGTCAGTCTTGGCATGGATGGCTAGGTGCCACATGGGAGCCACCCCTATCCACTTCAAGCTCTAGCAGCTTGCCTGCAATGTCCATGGGAAGATGTCGTTCCTCTTCGGCTAGAAGTTATCCTGACTATAGCAAAAGAGTGACGGATCTCACTAGGCGTATGGGAGAGCTTGAAGTGAGAACAGGTGACATCTACAACACTCTCCAAGGGCATGTCCAAGGTACCCAAGATTGGCAACAACACATGGACGCTCAATTCACCAACTTCAAATCCACGCTTCAATAACAACAAGCCGATCTCGCGGCATACTTCTGACATCAAGGGTTCAACCCTCATCACGGATGTGAGTGAAGAAGAAGCTTGGGGGAGGACCCCTACTTGAGGTAAATTGTGTCGACCCCTTTGCATATTTATTTTCCATTCAACCATGATTCACCTTGCATATAAAAAAATATATAAATAATAAGTAGGATAGATTTGTTTTCCAATAAAATAAATGATGTGTAGTAAGATTGACTTGGAATTCACATAGATGAAATGATTAATAGTTGCTCTGTTTTAATTTTCCTAAGTCCCTGGTTTACAACTAACTACTCTCCAACATATTGCTCTCATTGGCTAAAATTGCTTTTGCCTTGATTTTGGAAATTGTGGGTTGCGAAAGCATAATTCATTCTAAGTTGCTGTGAGATATGATATAGTGATAGGACTGTTATTCCTAGTTTGAAAGTGAAACATAGATTCCTGGAGAAATAATAAAAAGATTTAAGTTACTCTCATTTGATTGGAAATACCTACCAAAGCCATATCATACATTACATTGATAGACCTTATGCATATGCTATTTGTCTTCATACTGAGCTCAAACTATTATAGACCTATGTGAGATTTCATTCATTACTTTTTGAATTCAAGTCTTCACTTGCACATGCTATACTTCTACACTAGAAGTAAGCAAAATTCCACCATACCACCATTCCACAGTAAAAAGAGAAACTCAATATCATTCATGCTTAGTACCGTCCCCAGAATTTATTTCATAAAAAGGGAGTAGAAGACATGGCTACAAGAAAAATAAAATGCAGGCTTACATCATAAGCATGAGAGAAAAAGAGAGAGAAAAGTAGCCATGTTTCATCCCGGCAAAACAGGAGAGTCCACTCAAAAAGGAGTCATCTCAAATATCCACATCCATTTCATTCCATCACACATGGACAAGTCTTGAATCAAATTGTTTTGAATTTATTTCTCCTAAGGCTTGCTCTTTTGACTTTCCAATATTATGTGTTGCAAATATGCCTACTATATTTCCTTCCAAGATCCACATACAAACCTTTTGTAGAGGTAGGATGAATTTAGGCAAAATGCCTTGGTGAGCAAATATTTCCACTACACATAAAGGAGAGACCGAGAGAATCAAATTGAGATACTTAAATCTAAATTAAACTCTCCGGAATTTGAGTGGAACTTGATTTCTAGGGTATGTGTGCTCCATTTACTGTTCTATCTTTCAACTACCCATGAATAGGAGATGGGTGAAGTACCATGCCAATTTTTGCAATACTATGTAGAGTATTCTGTTGTGCACATGGTAATTCCGAAAAATGGAATATTGTAGCAACTCCTGATCAATCAACCTAAAGTCTCGACTCTGCTCGAGACGAGCAAAGAATAAGCTTGGGGGAGTTTGTTGACGGCTGTTATATACCTATTTCACCCGTCAATACAACTTAATTATGTGAAGGAAATATCATTTCTTGCACACATCACCTTTCTATTTAACTTATTTCCACTTGTCCTTGGAGAAAGTAGTGTATGCAGGCATTTTATGCAGAATTGAAGTAAAACAAGGGGATGGATCCTATAAAATATCATTCCAGCCAATCAAGCGACGACATGTGGCACCACATATATCAAATGGCCCACGAACAGAAGTATATGAGGTCATCCAACAGTGTAGCACCAGTATCAGTCAATAGGACCCACCTAGAAGCCACCTGATGAAAGCACAGGCTGTTTGGAGCCAGGACCAGGTCGACCAACCTGGTGGTTTGGCCGACCCTTTTATAGAGTCGAACCCGGTCAACTTCCACGTGTCGTCTCCTCCTGACTTGAAGAAGTCAATGGTGACTGATTTGCGCACTTTTGGCGGCAGGAACTGACCCTTCTCCAAGCTATACATAGGACCCCTCACCACTCACTTCAACACACATCACTTGAATATTCATCCATTGCATCCACTACTCTCCATATGTTTAGAATAGTATAGGCTGCAGAGATGAGAGTCTCTAGTCCATAGTCCTAGTAGGAGAGGAGTAGAAGGAGTCTCTTCCCAATTCCTAATTAGGAAAGGTATGGCTCTTGCATTCCTATTTGTATTTGTGACTTTGCTCTTAATAAAGATGTTATCTCCAATCTTCTATTGGTCATATACATGGATGAAGCATTTCTTGTTTGATTGTGGATTCCATGTATGTGGTAGGAGTAGTATATATGATTATGCTATACTATATCATCATAAACACTACAAACCTCTACTATGGTCTAATAAGCTATGACATGATTATGTTAACATGAAGTACTTATGCTATGAATTAACATTGGTCAAATGATGATTTAGTTCATTGCCTTAGGATGGATAGTGCCTAGGCTTTTATGGTAATTACTTAATATGCTAGCATGGTGCTAGGATAGAAAGTAGCGTTGAATTTCTCGTAGACCCATGGATTGAAGAGGTACACAGTAGGTGGTGATAGCACTATCAGTCCTTTGTAATCCTCAACGTTCAGCTATGCCACATGCTCTTGGCGGGAGTTGTCCTAGTATTGCTAGGGGTAAACCCGTACTCGATGTGTGTCATAGTACTCCAACTATCATTTATCCATCCTTGCTAGAACATTACCAAGATCAACCAAGCCTCTCCACCGGATGATTGCTTTACTTCCATCTAGCCTTTCTTTGGGAGAATATAAATGACGCCCTTTGTGAATACTCTTAGAGGGGAAATGCTACATCGATAGTTTCTGTGCACTTGCGGATTTAAATGTATAATCTAAAAACTATTAATAAGCATTTCTGGCACCACCGCTAGGGATGAATTGTTTGTAGTGCATAGGAACTGTCAACAGATTTCGTCCCGAAACCAAGCCTAACCCTACAAAAACTCTCAGAGCCGCCTAGAACCCTCAAGTAAGCCTCCTCCATTGATCTTCACCCTCTTGATCCCAAATTTGATGATTTTGGCGAAGAGTAAAGGAGTGATTGTGAGATTTGGCAAGAGAAGTTTATAGGGGTTGAGCAACGTTTGATTCGCTGAGTTTTTTTGTGATTGCGTGTTTGTTACTCTTGGGGTTCTCCCCTAGACGGTTAGGCGTCGCCCGTGAGTTCTTTTGTGATCTCTTGATTCGGGGAAGTTTGTAATCCTTTGTGATAGTGGAAGATCCAAGACTTGACGTTTGAGGCGTCTTGGCGAGGTTAGGGCTGTTAGGTCCGGTCCTTCGTGGACTCCTCAACGGGGACGTATGTTTCTTTGTGGAACCAAACCTCGGGAGGAAATCTTGTGTCCATTGTATCCATTTACATTTCCGCAAAGGTCTTACTTTCTAGTGATCGTCTAGGTTTACTTTGTTTCTAGCACCTAATCTTTTTTCCATCAACTACTAGAAGTGCTAGGACATATTTCCATTCACTAGATTGTAGAAAAAAATTCATTTTTAGTACATTCCTTTAGATTTAGTCAGACTTATCCGAGCCGAGTCAGACTCGTTCGACTTCTGTCAGACAAGTCTGATTTCCAGTCAAACAAGTCCGACTTGTATTGATAGGAAAATTTTTAATTAAGTCTGATTTACGATTATTGCCTATTTACCCCCCCTTTAGGCTACTTTCAATGCAGGTATTCTATAATGGATTGAGGTGAATGCATGACCACATGGCAAGGAAACACACTTCCAACCAATCAGTCGATGCCATGTGGCCTCCCATGGATCCAATGTCCACTTCGAGGCGTGTACCTACATGTTTTCACCCCGATTCATCTAGAAGGTCGACAAGGGACCACATATCAGTGTCCAGGAGCAAGTGGGGGCCGAGTGGCACCACCACCAGCCCGGTCGACTAGGGAGGTCAGCCAAACTGGTAAACGCGCCAAACTCGGTCCACTCGCACGTGTCAACCTCTGGTTGGCTTCCTTGGCACAGAAGTAAGTGCAAGCCCCAGAGATTAGCACATGAAACTGTTTGAGTAAGTGTATAAATAGGAGGGAGTGCCTCACCTCACTTCACACACACCACTCAAGCATTCTCTCTTGTATACACTAGTTCTCCTAGTTCCTTAGTGTAGGCTAGGCTGTAGAGAGGATCCTCTAGTCCCAAGTCCAAATTGGGAAAGGTATAGCTCATGTATATTTCCTTTTATTTGTGACATTATGCTTTATATTAATATCATTAGTCTTTAGTTATTCATATACTTGTATGAGGTGTTCCTTGTTTGGTTGTGGAGTCCATTTATGTGCTAGGTGTCATTGTTCTTATGATCTAGTTATAATGCCTTTATTATATTATCATAAACATCATACACCACCACTACAGTCTAATTAGGTATTAATATGATTATGTTAATATGAGTAATATGAGTATGTTAACATTGGTTTCAACGATGTAGGTCAGTCATTGCCTTAGGAAGGTACTTGTACTGCAGATCTTAAGGTATTTACATGTTATGTAAGCATGGTGCTCATATAATCAAGTAGTGTTGGATGTCTCGTAGACCCATGGTTTGCAGGGGTAGGCGACATGTGGTGACAACCTTGTCCGTCCTTTGTAATACCCCACGTTCAGCAATGCCGCAGGCTCGTGGTGGGAATCGTTCTGATATTCTCAGGGGTAACCCTGTGCCTGATATGCTGGACCACTAAGCCCTAGTATTCACCATTATCATATTCATGTGTACTCTATCACCTTCTCATAGCTTAACCCTCACTAGGACAACCTTATCCTTAGAGTAGATTGCTTAGGTGTGTGGCACACTACCCCTATTATCATCTTACCTCTTTTCTGATAATTACTTAGTACCCTATACCTTGATCATAAGAATAGTGTTTACTTTACTTCACCACCTTCCTTTGGTATAAATACAATACCCTTGGGAATACTCTTGCATGAAATGCTACAAAGGTATCTTTCGTGCACTTGCGGATCTCATCTCCTACCAGAGATGATTTGTGGTGTTATCAAATACCAACAGTCTCTGTGACGAGTCCCTGCACCACATTCTCTAGCGAGTGTAGAGGTCCTAGCTGCAGAAGCATGTCAGCACATGCTCTGCCACCTTCTCAGCCGGGACCTTCCCATCGATCTCCAACTGGTCGCTGATAACTGCTTCCAGCTCTTGCATCTTGGCACCGACAGAGTCACATGAGGAAAGCACTTGGCTCACCTCTCGTGTTGGTTCCCACGATTGCACAGGGATGAAGCCCCAAGGCATCAGCACCGTTTTGGCGCGGTCTAGGAAGTCCTAGACTTTCTGCGCCATGTTTGTGCATGAAGCTTGGAGCTCCTCTACCCTCTGCCGCGCAGCAGCCAGCTCCTGCATCCCCTTCTTGAAGAACTACCTCTCCTTGTCCACCAATGCCTTCTCTCTCGCAGCCAACTCCACAGCACGATGCTCTAGGGAGGACTCCTGGAAGGATACAGAAAGCTCGCACTCGAGGAGGTCCTAAAGCTCCTTTCCCAAGCTCTCCCGCTCGGGTCGCCAAGCCAGCCTCACAGCTGTCAAGGTCTTCGGCATGGGACTTCAGCTCATTCTGATCCCGCTCAAACTTGTGGGTGGCCTCCTCCTCCTGCTCCTGCAACTCTCGCTCCTGCTCTAAGACATTAGCCTCATGGTGGACGAGGTCGTCCTGCGACTGCTGACAAGCATGGACGAGCGTTGGCGGGTGCATGTGCCTGCTGGGCCTCTTCGAAGAGCGCTCTGGTCTATTCATCGAGTCTCTCGATCAAGACCTGCTCCTCCTCAATCACCTTCTCCATATCCGCCAAATGCTCCCGCTTGTGCCTCGCCTTCCATCGATCATACTGGGTTCAGTTATGCCCCGCGCAACCCGCGTCACCAATGACAAGAGGGACCCAGGTCACCTGTCAGGCAGCGCAGGCCGGACGGATAGTAACTTCAAAGGGCGACTTGAATAGTCCTAGAGAGGAGCAGTACAGCAGAAGCGCTTCTGTCGTATCGAGCACCGTCGCTATTAAAGCCTCAAATCGTGCAAAGATCGCATCGCCACGACCCATGACCGGAGGAAAGAAAATATTCATGGGGTATAATGAAAATCCAACTTCATCTCCACCCGAACCACCAGCACAAGACTCAAGTGTACAACAATCGGAGAGCAATGACCAAGGGGGAGCTTCTGCAAAAGAAAAAGGCTCATATGTACAGGATCAACCTCAACAAGATAAAGATGATCAATGTAACAATGGAGGCGATGATCAAGGGGGAGATGAGAATGAAAAAGAAAACAAGGATACAAGACCATAAATGCATCGCCCAAGAGTGCATCAAGAACTTCATTAAAAGTTCAACATGGATAAAGACGAGCTCCAAAGAGGTATATCATTCTATGTTTGCCTCTATTGTATCTTGGTGCATCTAGGCAATATTAAAACTGGTACGTCAACCATTGTTCGTAATTTATTATACTCATGTGCCTCTGGGCTCCTCCCGACTGAATGGAGTTAATGGTGACTGATTTGCGCATTAATTGTGGCGAGAACTGACCCTTCTCCACCTATAAATAGACCCCCTCACCTCACTTCTCACACACACCAAAAGTCGAGAATAGTGCTACACTACAAAGATTTAGAGTAGTCCTAGAGGCTACCAAAGTAGAAGGAGAGTGTGGTGAAGAGTCTAGGAGAAGGAGGCTTGGGCTTGTCAAGTCCCTCTTCTACACTTGTAGCCCTACAAAAGTTTTAATCAATCAAGTAAGCCTTTGTGAATTCAATACAAGTTTGATCTTTTATTCTTAGTGGTTTGCACAAGTAGTTACTTGTGGGTTCACTGCTTTAATTCATTAGAGGCTCTAGTTGTAGCTTTGTGTTCAAAACATCTAGAGTAGTGATTTAGAATGTAAGCGTGGTGCTTAGGTTATAAATCATCAGTGGATATCTCGTAGACCCACGGATTGAAGAGGTAGGCAGTAGGTGGTGACAGCCCTATCTGTCCTTCGTAATCCTCCATGTTCGGCTATGCCATAGGCTCTTGGCGGGAGTCGTCCTAGTATTGCTAGGAGTAAGCCTGTGCCCGAAGCAAGCATCTACTGCAAACTACCTTGAATTAGGATCAATACATTGAATTCCTCTCTGTTCCTTGCCTACCAAACAACTTTGTGTCCTTGGGTAGCTAGATCGAAAGATTAGCACACACGTTCTTTGGATTCGATACCCTTGGTAATACTCCTTAAGGCGAAGTGCTACAACGGTATTTCCGTGCACTTGCGGATAACTCTGTGGTGTTAAGAAATACCAACACTTGGTCTAACCTTCTTGAATTTCTTGCTCCAAGGTCGGATTTAACTCCATTATTCCCATCTCATTCACAAATCCAAGATTCAACTATTCATACTCCTTGCATAGCTCGGATGTCAATTCCCGAATCGTGAGTTGGTGGCTTACTCCTTTCCGACTCAAAGCATCGGCCACTACATTAGCCTTCCCCGGGTGGTAATTGATTCCCACATCATAATCCTTGATGAGCTCCAACCATCTTTGTTGCCTAAAATTCAAATCCATTTGTGTGAATATGTACTTGAGGATCTTATGATCTGTATAAATCTCACACCTATGACCAAGAATTTAGTGCCTCCATATCTTCAAAGCATGCACTACGGCTGCAAGTTCGAGAACATGCGTAGGATAATTTTGCTCAAGTTTCTTCAATTGTCTCGATGCATAGGCAACCACATGTCCTTCTTGCCTGAGCACACATCCAAGCCCTTGTCTTGATCCATCACAATAAATATCAAAGCTTTTGCTCACGTCTGGCAATACCAACACAGGTGCGGTGTTCAACCTCTTCTTCAGCTCCTCAAAGCTGTTATGGCAAGCTTGAGTCCATTGGGATGCTTTTCCCTTCATTAATAATTCAGTCATTGGCTTGGCTATCTCGGAGAAATCCTTGATGAACCGATGGTAATATCCAGCCATTCCATGGAAACTCCAGATTTCCTTCACATTATGTGGCTGCTCCCATTTTAGAACATCCATTACTTTTCCTAGGTCAACCGACACTCCTCCTGAAATGATATGGCGCGAAAATGACACCTCCCTTAACCAGAACTGGCACTTGCTGAATTTGGCATATAATCGATGTTCCCTCAATATATGCAATTTGAGCCTCAAATGCTTCTCATGCTCCTCCTCGCTTCTCAAGTAGATGATAATGTCATCAATGAACACCACAACGAATTCATCCAAGTATTCCATGAAGACCTTATTCATGAGGTACATGAAGTATGCAGGTGCATTTGTCAATCCAAAGGACATAATGGTGTACTCATAAGACCCATACCGTGTCTGAAAAGCTATTTTGGGCATGCCTGATGGTCTAATCTTCACTTGGAAGTAACCTGACCACAAGCACCCTTCATTTGATCGAACAAATTCTCTATACGGGTAAATGTATACTTATTCTTGATTGTCACCTTGTTGTGAGCTCGGTAATCCACACACATCCTTTGGGATCCATCCTTCTTGTCCACGAAAAGCACTGGTGCTCCTGAATGTGAAGAGCTTGGGTGAATGAAACCCTTCTCTAGCTGCTCTTGAATTTGCTTCTTGAGCTCTGCAAACTCCATAGGAGGCATCCTATATGGCCTCTTAGCTATAGGTGCAGTTCTAGGTACCAAATAAATAACAAACTCAATGTCACGATCAGGCGGCATACCTGGCAACTCATCCGGAAGCACATCTGGATACTCATGAACAACCAGAATGCTCTCCAATGTCACACCTTCCAAATGGCTTAGTGTTGCTTTATCCATTGCGGGTTGGGCTGTCTCAACTTCAATACGGGTGTCATGCTCACTTGTCAACTGTACAATCCTCTCTGCACACTAAATCACTCCATTGTACTTGCTCAATCAATCCATACTAGGTATTATGTCTATCCCTTGGGAATCTAGGACAATGAGATTCGCAAGAAAGTCTACCCCACTTATTTTGATACTTACTCTCGGACACACTATATTTGTCCTCAACTCTCCCCAGGATATTTTACCAACATAGTGTGTTTCAACTGAGCTATAGGCATATTATACTTGGCAACATACATCGAAGATATGAATGAACGAGATGCTCAAGAATCAAATAAAATGATCGCGGGGTTGGAGTTGGCGAGGAACATACCAATCACGATGTCATCTGCTTGGCCTCCTCAGTAGAGACGTGATTCACATTGCCACGAGGGACATTCTTCTGTCCAGGTTGCCTTGTGGTGCTCCTCCATTCGGTCGTGGGTTCTGCCTTGGTGCATTATTCATTGGTCCATAGCTTCGGTTGGGGCACTGGCTTGCAAAGTGTCCAGCGTCTCCACAAACGTAGCACGTCTTGCTACCCGAAGCACCAGGGAAACTCGGGCATTGCTGATTTTGAGAGTTAGCCACCATATTAGGGCGTGGTGCAAACAGCGCAGGCTGGCGGGGCGCTTGCATAACAGGGCACTGCTGCTGGTGTTTTGGGCATGGAGGGTAAGCAGCTTGATAAGCAGGAGCGGAGGGGTTGTAGTATGGTGCATTTGGTGCTGCAAAGCAGGGGCGAACATTGCTTCCTTGTGGCTGTCCTGAAAATGGCACCTTCCTCTTAATGTCTTGTTCCATCTCACGAATCTCGTTTTCAATCACAATGACCTTGTCCACAAGCATCTGGAAATTTGCATAGTCACAATTGAGCAATTGGACTTGAATCTCAATGTTTAGGCCCCTCATGAACAAATATTGTTTGCGGTTGTCCCGGTTGACATCCTCTAGAGCATACCTTGAGAGCTGAGTGAATTTGTTTAGGTATTCACTCACACTCGACCTTCCTTTCCTTAGCTTCTCAAATTCTTGTCTTTTCAGAATCATAACACCTTCCAGAACAAAATGAGAATGAAATCTTTCCTTCAATTCAGCCCAAGTGATCCTCTCCTGATTTGCATGGGCATTGCATTGCGAGTCCCACCAATTTGCAGCTGCTCCAACTAGTTGATGGGAAGCAAAGAGAACATTCTCCCTGTCATTGCATTGCACAATAGCAAGCTTCTTCTCCACGTATTTCAGCCAATCATCTTCTTCCATGGGATCATTGGCTTGAGCAAAGGTGGGTGGCCTAGTCCTTATAAACTCTCCCAACCTGTTATGACGTGGTGGGGGCGGCGATGGTGAAGGCATATGGGGCTGGTTCTGATTATTTGCATGCACATGTCCCAAGGTCTGCATCATCATCTGTATAAGATGATTCTACATAGCTAACAATTGCTCCAAGTTGATAGCTTTAGGTCCAGGTCCAATGTTGTTGTTTGAAATGCCCCATTGTTCTCCTCATTCTCATTGGCATCCCTTTGGTTGTGGATCCTTGGCATCTGAAGAAAGAGCAAGAGATAGAAGAATTAAGAAAACATCCTCAACTATATGCATCAAGGGATATGAAACTAAGCAACTACCTATAATAGCCTATATGTATGTGGCAAGCGCTAAAGCATTCCACAATCCTCTACTAAGCACACAAGCAAACTTTACATAGCAAATAGCACACAAAGAAACAAAAACGATCCCTGAGTGTTCCTATGTGCTCAAGGTGTCCATTCTATCTAGGTTGCGTCCTACGGTCAACCTTTGGCTCTGATACCAATTTGTGACACCCGATTCTAAAAATGAACCAAGTGTGACGCATACGTGTGCCCAGGATGTCCAACACACATACACAAGTGCATCACAAACGATATACAAAATATTACCAAAACACAAGTTAATTAAGTACCTTTATTACAATATTAAAATAATCCTCAAATTACAACTCTAATGATCATTATTGAACTATAATTGCAACGGAAAAATCTAATTAAGCAACTAAGCATATTAAGCAAACTGAGCATAGGGGAATGCGCGGCTCCAAGCAACACCACAGGCAAGTTGACGGCAGCACACAACCTAGTACTCCACATTATCCTCAAGAAACTCCCAAACGTCACCTGAAACTGTTGGGGGAGGAATTGCAAGGGTGAGCACATGTCGTACTCAGCAAGTGTGGGAAAATATGACATGTAGCTTAAAGAAGGAATGATAATAAATAATGCCATTTATTGAAAAGTACATTTAAAACATGTAAAAAGCATCATACTATGTCTATGTGAAATAATCTCATCATATCCCAAACAATAACCAATATTGAGTCGAATACCAACAATTACCATTATATGACATCCATCAGTAATTATTCTTCCAAAAGCCAAGTTCTTACCATCATCATTTACACATTCAATTATCACAACTCAAACCATAACCAACACCAAAACAAAACCATCCCAATTTCCCAAGTTCCCTCTAATCATGTAGGTCATCCAGGTGCTCGTAACTGGGAGCGCGACTATCATGATAGTTTTTAACACTCTGCAGAGGTTGTACCACATTACCCACATCTTCGTGATTTCATCACCTTTCGGTGACTAAAAACCTCCCTTATGTCTTCTCACACTTTCTTTGTTGTGTGGCCAAGAGATCACAAAATAACCTTTAAAAGAGAGTCCTAGCATGTATGGATCCACTAAGGTTTCACCAGTAGGCTTGAATCTCCATCCTCCCACCCACGGGCCCCCTCATGTGCTATGCGGTTCCCAGGGTAGCCCTTCCTGACTCCCATTCCCCGCACCATCCAATGGTCCATACGATACAAGCAGCACACCTAATTATTCAGCTATGTTGCACCCATACTTGGCCTTGTGGTGGCACTGTTGTCATGGCTTATTCTCGCATGAATCGGTCCTTAGATCTAAGGCAAGCAAACCACCATAACATGCAACCCTGTTCACTATCCATGCTTGCTTAGATCTCCCAATCCCATATTACCAATTAATCATATCCATCAATTATCATCATATACATGCTCATTAATTCATAATTAAGCCATTTGGTTGTTTCCCATCCCAATTAAATAGAGCGAAGCAAAAAGATAAGAAGCCCTTCCCGACTCTGTACACTACATTCCAAGTGACAAGGATGGTCAAACAAGACTGGTAAACTCATATCATGGGTTTCCTATCAATTTGATACAAGCACCCAGTTTTGCAAATAAAACATTTAAAAACAGGATCAAAATGTTCAAGGACACTTGCCTTGCTCCTGAGACTGGCTAGGGTCAAAAGCTTCAAAGTTATGGAGCAAGAGGTCCTCGACATCACCCTCTAGAGAAACACCTTCTATTCCACACAATAGACATATGAAAAAACATTACAATCAATAAATGCCCATATGTTACTCAATATTCCATGACATGCATGAATAATGCTATCATGATGTAAAACTTGCTAATGAGTTGCTATTAATGTTTACTCACTAGTTACAATTGTTTTCAACAAGATTGAACTGGTTTCGAGTTGATTTGAGTCGTTAGATTCAACTCAGCAATAACAAATTCAGGTGGCCGGACAAGTCCGTACTAGTGACCAGACTAGTCCGCCCGAAACCAGAAAGTCGATCGGACTAGTCCGCACATGACAGGACAAGTCTGCTATGGCTAGGGTTTTGGCGAATTTCCAACTAGAGCATACTTAAAGTTAATATAGGATCATATTTCACGTAGAAAATGTTGATCTAAGGTGATTACCATGAATTCAACAACTCAAGGGTCATGAATTCGACGAAACTCGAGATCTTGACGCCTAGATCCAAGGAAGATGTAGAATTGCTGGAGAATTGACGATGATGTCGAGGAGTTGACGAAGATCGACCTTGCTGGATCCTCCTCCTTCCTCCTTCCTTTCACCTAGCTGTGTTGGACTCCTCTTAACAGTGGTTATCACGAACTAGGGCTAGCATTTCCTCAATTGTGACAAAGGGGTGAAAGGGTGGGTATTGGGGTGTTTATATAGAGGTGGAGGTGGTAGGGTTTGATGGATTTCGAGTTTCGGGTGGTGGAGGCTGTGTAAGGGTCCCACATGGGCTCCACAAGGCTTGGGCACGACATTCTTGGGCCCAATTAAGGCAAATACCCAATGACATGTCGAGGAAGAAAAGATTGAATCCGAGTCGGGCACACCAGAAAAGTCCGCTAGGGGCCAAAGTAGTCCACTGGAAGTAAGAAAGATGAACGGATAAGTCCGGTATCAAGTTGGACAAGTCGGTTTGCAGGCAAAACAAACTTCCAGAGAGTTAAACGGACAAGTCGGATACGGGTCCGAACAAGTACGGAGGCTTGACAATGTCTCCAAAGACCGAATCAAAAGAGGGATCTACCGGACAACTCCAAAAATTCCAATAGCTATGAACGGACTAGTCCGTACTTGAGAACGGACAAGTCCGAACCACAACAGAAACATGTTTGGACTGATCCGCAGCAAGGAGCAGAAAAGTCCGGAGGACAACAGAGAACAAAACTGGACTAGTCCGGAGTCCAAACCGGACAAATGTACGCAATGTATAAACATTGCGTACATTTAAACTTGTAATTCATTTAAACTTGTTCCTTTTTATGTTACTTAATGTTAAACATGTATAAATGTACGCAATGTATGATGGATGAAAATGAGGGTGTTACAGGAGCGAAGCACCCCCTCCTACAGACTAATCCGGACTCTACTCCACGCCTCCATCTCAAATTTTGAATTTTGGTAAAACTCAAGCCCTAACCCTAGTTCTCATCTTTCCTCAAATCTTGCTTACTATTCTTGATTCTTAGGATATACATTGTATTGTTATACGTATTCCTATTTTCCTCCTACCGTTTTGCGTCAATCTTAGGTAGATTTGCTGGAATAAGAAGTTAGAATTCAAACGTCAAACCGGACTAGTCCAATGCTTGGTGCGGACAAGTCCGGTTAACCGAACAAGTCCGCACCCTAAAATCGGACAAGTCCAGCCCCTTAAAAGTTTGAACCTCAAAATTCTTGTCTCCACAAATCTAATTCCCATTTTTCCACACTTTGTGACCCTGTGTCAGGAACGATGTCGTCCGCATCGGATGACAACATGTTTGATTATGAATCTGAGCGTGACATCGAGAGAGTGGCCAGGGCAAATGAGCTAAGATGCAAGAAGCCCAATGACCATGATGCAAATGATTCTCCTCCTGATGATGTGCTCCCAAGAAAGAGGAAGGTGGTAGTTAAGAAGCCATATAGCAAGGATGGTGCAGGTGCCAGCTCAACGGCACCAAGAGAAGCACTAGCAAGGGAAAAGGACTTGTATGTGGACCCATTGGTCCACTAAAGATGAAACCTCATGTACAGCGCAACAGGCAGCCCTCAGAAGATGATTTCATGGGCAAAGGAAATGACTTGGCTGACAAGCTCAAAAATGTTGAAGTCTATGAGCAGCCAAAGCAATCAGTTGACCCAAGATTCTAGAGCCACTTCCATGTTGAGGACCAGGTCTACAGGAAGAAGAGAAATCTGTGAGGACCAGGTCCACACTTTCCAGGAATCGCATTGAGTGGTGCCGTTCGATGCGGCACCCAACAGCACACATGTAAAGGAACACGTATTACATAAATCATTTGTTGAAATTTACAAAGATATTCAGTTAACAAATAGTTTATATAAAAATAAACTACAGCAGAAGATAAGATTACAACTCTCGTACTCAAGTCTAATAAGGGAAAGAGAAGTCGTCCAGCCCACGAATGCTCCTCACTAGCAACGAATATCAAACAGCAGCGGCATGGTTCCCCATGAGTATACCACTCGGAGAGTTCCGAGTCTCATCGGACAACCATAATCATAAGCATAGAGGTTAGTACCTGCAAAATAACTTATATAGAAACCGTGAGCACGAAGGCTCAGCAAGACTTAACCGTCTCACCTAAACATGAAACTCTACATGAGGCTAATGACATAAACATAGGATGGCAGATTTGCATAATAGACTCGCCTACATGTGGGTCCTTATTTTCAGATTTCTTAGGAGCAGCTTAAACCTTGTGCGGACAACATCATAACTCCACAATCAAACAAGAAACGCTTCATCACGATGTTGCATGCCCAAGGTGGAAAATATAAATTTAGTGTGCACAATACTAATACATACAACATAGCAATACAATGATAATATAATGTTCATAACAGCAGTAATTAATTCTCATCTCAATTGCAAGTATTAACTACGTCATAACTCAGTGAACAAGTGGTAGTCATAACTGCGAGGGACGGTGATTCAAATCAAAGATACCCGGAATACACAACATGTACGCCCGTACTGGAAGTCATGTAGGTGCACTGCACGGATGTCGTACGCAGCCACCTTTCTCAAGTTCCAACCAAGTTGAATCGATTCAATCGTCTAGGACCGTATTCCCACTCATGGTGTACCTTTCTGCTGTGAAGATGTCGTGAGCGAGTTTCCATCTATTTTGTTGCGGCCGAAAGCCCGAGGCGATTGAAAAAGTCTCAACAAAGGCTTCCCAAGGTACATCAGTTTCGTGGACCCCATATATCCAGTATGACTCTGGTACAGTTCAAACTTGATCAGCAGGGCGGCATACGGATTGGTCCTTAACGGACAAAGGCAGGGCTACGCACCCAAGACCACGTCTTGCTGCATCCTACGCCCCTGGCCGGTCTCATATTCAGATTACAACTCCATTTCTTTGAACCAATCCTGTGTGAAAAGGTCCTAGCCATGCGAGTAGATTCCAACTACGCGACTTCTACCGAATCCTGTACAACATTGAGCATAGCATAGTCTACACGATGACTTAACAACTACCCAAATACTCCATGAGTGATCTGGTCATGCAAGTGGATTTTCAATCACCTTAGCCCTAATGCACATAACTCACCCCATACATAGGTGATACAAATCAAAATTTTGTAATAGCACTTAAATGCAAACCAGGACTTGCCTTAGCTCGCGACTCGATTAAATGTCAATGGTCAGTGGTCTTCCTCCGGAGACTCCACCAAGGACTTCAAGTGGACACCCTGGCCTCCTCCTCCAAGGAATGCTCCTAGTCGAGTTCCGACGTCACGTGAACTATCAAAATTCAAGTGCATATGTAAGCATGAGATAGCATAACAATTAATTCTTTTGTAACAAGTTTAGTGCAGAAACTAAGTGATAGAGAATGGAGTTCCTATTGTTGTGATCTATAGGAATAAAGAAATATTGATGTGATATGGAAAAAGATTAACTCCACATTTGAGTTAGAGTTTATATGCACATAGACATATATAAAAGGATTGTTGGGTCCAATGAAGCTAAAACTTTAACAGTAGATTCAATGGATGATGTGTAGAAAGTGTGCAAAATTTGAGTTCTAGAAAGGGTTGTATGTGGTCACAATAATTCCATATGTGTTTCTACTTCTATGAATTGTCCTTACAATTCTGTAGTGGTATCGTGGCTACCTGCGGTTGTATCATACATAGGGGGTTGTCTGTTTCTAATAAAATTGATTTCACATTTTTCTAAGCTTTCTAGAGTGAGATATATAATTTAGAATTTTGGACAATTTGATGAAATATTTCTGGACATTTTGGAATACTGATTCACCCAGTAAATGAAGTCCAAAGAACTTGAAATTTTTACTGGAGATCCAGGGTATTTTATAGAATGTTATGACCAAAATTGGGAGTTTTCCAATTAGCAGAACAGGGGTAATTAATTTATAAGCATTTAGCTCAAAGGAATTAATTATGAAAATTCTGGGGCTTTCATGTCCAACAAATTGCATCAATGCAAAGTTGGGATCAATATGAGTCTACCAGAATTTATTGGGAACTATTTGGGCTCTGGGCTCCCTTTCTTGTATAACCAGCCCTTAGGCCAGCCCAATATCAACTAGGACTCCAATCCTACTCAGATCACGAATCGTAACTTTCCATAACTGCTCAAGATTCTTCTATACGCAGATAGAAGCAATCTTAAGACTTCCAAACACCTTAGGAACGTATCCCACATTCCTAAACAACTCAAATTCGTGACCCACACAAAATTCTATAATAACCAACTCAAATCTTTCCATATTTGAGTCAAACCCGACTCAGCCGCAGCCTGAGTCCATAACCTAGTCGGTTGGACCTTTCCGACCAACTCCTTACGTCCACATCTCTTCATCATGTCTCGGAACCATGTAGCCACGTCCATGCACTACTTGCACACGTGCAAACATCTTCCAATGACGTCCACAAGACCTTCATATGCATTGTTCTTGATTCAATCATGCTGCGCAACCTCCTGATCAGCTCAACCACAATTCCTCCTGAATTTGGTTGTTGGAACCTCATCTCCTCCCTGAGACTAGTCCAATGGATCCTGTCACCAGCCATATCTTGAACTCAAGCAACACCTGCATATGAATAAACAACCAATCCATACGAGCCCAAGTCCTCGACTTGACTCAAGTTAGTTCCGAACACAACACCCTATGTGAGAACCTCACATAAGCATGTTGCAAAACCACAGTAACACGATATCATCCATATCAACCAAAAACACACCAAAAACTTAGCAAATGAATACTAAGCAATCTTTCCAACAATGTAAAGAAAGTATAAAACATTGCAAATGAAAAGCAGAAGCACTGCGGTCAAGTTCCAGACCTTGCCAGAGCAACCCAGACCTTGAGCCGGAGCTAACAAAAACTAGTAGAACCTAGTGTCGGAACTTACCAGAACTAGTATAACCAAGCTCCCACCGGAGCTTACAAAACTAGCAGGACCTAGCACCAGAACTAACCAGAACTAGTCGGAACTAGTAAACCCAAAATCCGGAGCTAGAAAAATCAACTCGGGGCTTAGCAAAAACACACCGGAGCTATCAAAGACATGTCGGAGCTAAAGACAAAACTCATCGGAGCTGACCAAAGCTAGTCGGACCTAGCATCGAACGTAACCGGAGCTACCCAAAACAAGCCGGACCTACCGCCGGACCTTGTTGTAGCTCAGAGCTAGAGTCACACCTTGATAAAAAGGTGTTTTGGTGATATTTAAAACTTTTATCATCAAAGCCAAGTGTATTCACTACAAGCCAATGTATTCAACACACATAGGTCCTCTCCCTTGATGAATGCATTGGCAACACCATTTAAAATCCGAACATTGGCTTATTCACATAAAAGTTTTGAAAGCAATTTCTCCCCTTTTGTAAATCAAAAGTAAAATGAGAAGAAAATATCTCCCCCTTTATTATCTCTCCTTATGCCCCCTTTATTATCTATCCTTATGCACATATTCTCTTTCTCTTCATGCTTATCTCTCCCCCTTTGACAATGTATTCAGCAAGTCATGAGCATATAAACAAATTATCTCCCCCTCTTTAGTTGTTATGAGCATATTATAACATATACAAATAAACAAAGCTCATCCAAGTCATACTATCAAGTACCTTACATTATCACATCAATGAAATACATAAAGTATTGTAAGCCATGCTAGAGATCAAATGTAATTTTCAATTTAAGCAAGTCATGATCTCACAAACTTAACTATTTCAAAACCTGAAAGCATGACACTAGTTGCTGCATTTTATTAATTTTCAAAGCATAAATTTAGATCATATGATATTTGCAAGAGATTATATGCGCATCTGTCTTATTCTAACCAACCAAGCCAAGCCTATGTCATTTGACAATCAGAAGCTTAAGGAGATGGTTTTAGTCATACACAACTTCTTCCAAGTTCATATCTAAGTGCAATGACAAGCCATCTCAAAAGAAGAAGTGTGATGCATGTATATTCTCTTGATCTTTTCTCAATTTATATTTGTGCATAAAAACTCAACATGTGAGTTGATTACTTGATGAATTCTTAATGATTAAAAGCACTTGTGAACATGTAACAAGTTCAAAACAGCAAGAAAGTTCGACCATGACCAGTTTTAGTGTAAGTAATTATTCTAATTACTAGACATGGCAAAAACTACAAAATGTATAACACGAGTAATGTAGTAAGAACTTTCAGCATGTAAAAGGAATCACAAAGTCATATATGTATGAAATACTATGCTCATATTATTTTAATTTCAGATTCACACATAGAGTTCCCAAGTTTCAAAACTCCCCCTCAATTTAAGCCATGAGGATGCATAACCCCTATTTCACTACGAATGTAACAAAAACGAGTGAAATCCAAAGGTTTTGTAAAAATGTCAGCCAATTGTTGTTCGGTATCTACATGGTGAAGCACAATGTTTCCTTTTTCAACATTATCTCAGAGAAAGTGATATCTAATGTCAATGTGCTTAGTTCTAGAATGTTGCACTGGGTTTTTAGCAATGCAAATGACACTAGTGTTATCACAGAACAGTGGAACACTATCTAGATCAACCCCATAGTCCTTAAGTGTTTGACCAATCCAAATAATTTGTGAGCAAGCACTAGCAGCAGCTACATATTCAAATTCGGTTGTGGATTGTGCAACTGAATTTTGTTTTCTAGAGGACCAAGCAACAAGAGAATTTCCAAGAAAATGACAAGCACCGGAAGTACTTTTCCTATCAATCCTACAACCTCCAAAATCAGCATCCGAAAAAGCTTTCAAAGTAACAGTTGAGGAAGAAGGAAGAAAAATGCCAAATTCTTGAGTTCCATGTAAGTACCTGAGAATCCTTTTGATGGCTTGACGATGTGAAGCACGTGGGGAAGCTGGAAACCGTGCACAAAGACATACGTTGAATTGTATGTCCGGTCTTGATGCCGTGAGGTACAAAAGTGATCTGATCATGCTTCTATATTCTTTTTGATTCACAGGTTCACCATCTTCATCAAGTTCAATTGTTGTTTCTGTTCCCATTGGTGTCCGAAGAGGCTTGCTTTTGTCCATGTTGAAGCGCCTTAGAAGGTCTTTGGTATACTTCGTTTGATGCACAAAGGTACCCTCCTTGGTTTGCTTGATTTGCAGCCCCAAAAAGTAAGTGAGTTCATCCATCATACTCATTTCAAATTCAGAACTCATCATTGCTGAAAACTTGGACACAAGATCATGAGAAGCACAACCAAAGATAATATCATCCACACACACTCGAACGAATAATGAGTCATTGCCATGTTTAAGCACAAAAAGAGTTTAATAAACCTTGCCCGTGGTAAACCCCTTTTCAAGTAAGAATGTTTTTAACCTATCATACCATGCTCTAGGGGCTTGTTTGAGACCGTATAAGGCTTTGGACAGTTTGTAAACATGATTAGGAAAATTTGGATTTTCAAAACCTGGTGGTTGTTTCACATAAACCTCCTCATCTTTGTAGCCATTAAGAAAATCACTTTTAACATCCATTTGATATAGCTTAAAACCTTTAGATGCTGCAAAAGCTAATAAAATTCTTATGGCTTCTAATCTAGCGACAGGAGCAAAAGTTTCATCAAAATCTAGACCTTCAACTTGAGTGAAACCTTGAGCAACCAACCTAGCCTTATTCCTAACCACAACCCAATCCTCACTTTGTTTATTTTTATATACCCATTTAGTTCCAATTAAAGTGTGACCTTGAGGTGGAGGTACAAGTTTTCAAACATTATTTCTTTCAAAATTTTCTAACTCTTCTTGCATGGCAATAATCCAAGATTCATTAGTGAGTGCGTGTGATATATCTTTGGGTTCAAAAGAAGCAACAAAAGCAGAATAAGCATAAGAGTTTGGATCGCAAAACCTGGACCGTGTGACTCGTTCGTGCAAGCTTCCAATCATCTGTTGTGGGGGATGATCATTGTAAAAACGTAGGGGAACAGATGTCTCACAAGCTTCTTCTTCATTAGGTTCATCGTAGATTGATAAGCTTGTGACTTGTGGACGATCAGGACCAGCATAGGTGATAGCTAGAGCTTGTTCAATGTCCGGAGCTGGACACGTGTCAACTTCGGAACTACCTGGCAGTATCACTGGCCCTTCTTCATCTTCGAAAATACCCTCCCCCTGAGGATACGGATCTAGTCGTGCAACACCGGAGCTAGTACCTAGGCTAGCTTCATCAATAGACACTTCACAAGTCTCAACAATTTTGTTAGTCTCAAGTAAAAGCACACAGTAGCCTCTAGTATGAGATTGATAACTAAGAAACATGCCATCAATGGATCGAGGTTCAAATTTATCAAGATTACCATGTTTATTAACAAAGCATTTGCAACCAAAGACCCAAAAGTGTGTAACACTAGGCCTATGTCCAAACCGAAGCTCATATGGTGTTTTACCTAGCTTAGCAGGAAAGAAAACACGATTTGAGACATAACAAGCGGTTGCTAACGCATCAGCCCAAAATTTGCTAGGAGTTTGATATTCATCAAGCATAGTCCTAGCCATCTCAACTAAGGTTTTGTTCTTTCTTTCTACAACACCGTTTTGTTGAGGTACATATGGGGAATAAAGTTGATGATCTATTCCATTTTCAGCACAAAAGTGATCAAAAGATTGATTTTTAAATTCAGTTCCGTTATCACTTCTAATTGCCTTTAAAGATCCTGGGTGATCAATTGATAATCTAAGAAATATAGTCCTAAAGTGACTAAAAGCTTCATTCTTAGACGCCATAAAGTAAACCCAAGAGTATCTAGAATAATCGTCAACAATAACAAGAACATACCATTTACCTCCGAAGGATTGAACACGTGAAGGTCCTACGGTGTCAAGGTGCAAAAGTTGACATGGTTCAGTTGACATGATCATTGTGAGAAGAGTATGTGAACCTGCAACCATCTTAGCATGTCTACAAGAAGAGCACACAATTTCCTTGTTCCCTTTAAGCTTAGGCAGCCCACGTATGCGATCAAGAGCACTAACAAGCGTTAGATGATCAAAGCCTACATGACCAAGTCTACGATGCCAAAAATATAAGTCCTTTGAATCATTAGCAACTAGACACCTATGCTTAGAGGAAGACATATCAAAATCAGCTTTAAAAACTCCTCCAAACCAAGACATGTTAAAAATAAGCTCACTATTTGAACCTACAACTTTGCAGCAGTTTTTATTGAAAATAATTTCTAGATTTTCATCTAGCAATTGTGCAACAGAAAGCAAGTTGTATTTCAAATTTTTGACAAGTGCCACATCCTTCAAAGTGTAGTGATCATTTACTCTAACCGAACCCTTAGCAATTATAGGAGTTGATGAATTATCGGCAAAAGTAACATTTTCTACACGTGACACAAAAGAGAGGGAGGAGAACCAATCTTTGTTACCGGTCATGTGGCATGAGCAACCTGAATCCACAATCAAAATGTTCTCCTTCCTCAAATGTGTAACCTACATAGAAGCATAATACATCGATGACTCAATACTGGAGTTAGTCAAAAGGCATTTAGGAATCCAGTACTTTGTCACGCGACGTTCAGTAGGAAAAACACGCGAATGCTGAGACAAACCATCAGGTTTATGAGTCAAAGTTTGAGATTTTTTATTCTTAACTACTGACCTATAAGGTGTTACTTGTGTAACACAAAAATCAGTAGCTCCGGAGGCAAAAACAGAAGGTCCGGAGGTAAACTTTGAATGTTTTTGACTCAAAACAGCAGGTTGTACATTCGGTTCAATGTGTGCAGCAAATTTGGCATGAAAGTTATGAGATCTAGCAACCATTCTTTCCCTTTTCTGTTGTTTAGCTAGTCTATAACAAAAATCTATGACATGGCCATCTCTACCACAGAAGGTACAATGAAATTTAACTTTGTGTTCATGTCTAGATGAGCAAGCAATATTTTTATTTGAAACCGAATGAGACAACACTCCTGCAGATTTGAAAACCACTCCTTTTTGTTTAGGAACTGTTTGAATCAAACCACTTCCTAATGACTTTACAATTTTAGGTGGATGTGCCTTAGCATGAGCATGAGAATCAAAACCTAAACCAGTTTTATCATTGCAAGACTTGGAAGAATTTAGCAGTAAGTTTAGGTTCTTATTCCCATTACAAAACCGATCTAATGTCCTATGCATGTCATCAAGTTTATTGGACAGATCAAGGCAATTTTCACATGAAGTTTTTCCTTTTAGTTTGCAATTGGAACAAAATTTAACTTCATGAGAACGTAAAGCATTGTTCAATATAGAAATTTCATTCATAGCATCCTGTAGTTTCTTGTCAAGATCATCACAAGTAGAACAATGCAAATCAATTGTAGAACAGCTAGCATCTTTCAAGTTTTTATCATTAAGTGCAGCAAGCTCTTTGTTCTTTTCAATTTCTAACTCAAGTTTATCAAGTGTGGAGGTGTGCGCACTTCTTAATGAGGACAATTGTTCATATATTAAATCACATGAGGAACATGCATCATCACTAGGAATCAAAGTTTTTAAACGGTTGATTTCCGATTCTAGTGATTCAATTTTAACAGCACTATCCCTATGCTTTTTGTCCTTTTTCTTAACAATAATAGTGGCACGAGAAATAGCATCACACATTTCTTCGCAAGTAGGACATACCTCTTCATTGTCGCTGTTGTGTTCTGCCTCCTCCATATTTGATCTTGACTTGCCCGCTTTAGGATCGAAGAGCACGTGAAAAGCTACCAGAGGGAGGTGAATGGTAGATTTTAAAAATCTTACGCAGCGGAAACAACGATCTGTTAAAGAAATCGTGTGTGAGACTAATATAAACGTGTTTCACCATGACAAAAGTGATAGTTATCAGAGAGAATCAAGTCACGAAGACAACACAAAAGGAATTACTAAAATCCGTCGAGAAAAACTCAAGTTATGATTAAAAGATCAAACACCGGTCAATCTTACCTACCCGAGAAAAACAGTTTCTGGAATGCTGCAAAGAAACTCGTGTAGATCAAAAACCACAAATTCAATGACCGTGAAATTTTGACATATGATATACAATCAAGTTGTGAAGACAAACCAAAAAGAATCACGTCAATTGGATCAATAAAACTCGAGTTATGATAAAACCACCGACGAAAGGTAGTGCTGTCTAGAAACTCGACGAGTAGAACTTGTCTGGAACAAGTCGGACGAACAAGGCACAAAAGTTCCTTCAAACTACGAATTTTATTCAATAGAACACAAGAGGAACAGCCCCAAAGTCGTCTACCACGAGCTTTGGCCTTCCCTCGCTTATATAACCAGCCCTTAGGCCATCCCAATCTCAACTAGGACTCAAATCCTAATCCGATCTAAATCGGAACATTCCATAACTGCTTAGGACTCTTCTATATGCAGATAGAAGCAATCTTAAGACTTCCAAACACCTTAGGAACGTATCCCACATTCCTAAACAACTCAAATTCGTGACCCACACAAAATCCTAACATAACCAACTCGATATTTCCATACCGAGCCATAACCGACTCAACTAGCAGCCTAAGTCTTCAACCGATACGATCCAATCCTTCCGATCAGATCTTCCTTCCATAATCCATCTCTAGAAGCATATTGCCACGTCATGCACCGCATGCATACGTGCGAACACCTTCCTTCGACCTTCATATGCACCGCCCTTGATTCAATCATCCTGCGCGACCTCCTGACCCGCTCAACCACAGTTCCTCCCGAACTTGGTTGTTGGAACCTCATCTCCTCCCTGAGACTAGTCCAATGGATCCTGTCACCAGCCATGACTTGAACTCAAGCAACACCTGCACATGAATAAACAAACAATCCTTACGAGCCCAAGTCCTCGACTTGACTCAAGTTAGTTCCGAACACAACACCTTACGTGAGAACCTCACATAAGCATGTTGCAAAACCACAGTAGAAACGATATCAACCATATCATCCAAAACGCACCAAAAACTTAGCAAATGAATACTAAGCAATCTTTCCAACAAAGTAAAGCAAGTACGAAACATTGCAAATGAAAAGCAGAAGCACTTAGGTCAAGTTCCGGACCTTGCCAGAGCAACCCGGAGCTTGAGCCAGAGCTATCAAAAGCTAGTAGAACCTAGCGTCGGAGCTTATCAAAAAAACTAGTCAAACCTAGTCAACCCAAAACCGGAGCTAGACAAAGTACGTCGGAGCTTAGCAAAAGCATGCCGAAGCTATCAAGTATATGCCGGAGCTATCAAATATATGCCGGAGCTATCAAAGACATGCCGGAGCTAACAAGGACATGCCAGAGCTAAAGATAAAGCTCACCGGAGCTATCCAAAGCTAGTCGGACCTTACCAAGATGCTGGACCTAGCATCTAATGTAGCTGGAGCTACCCAAAACAAGCCAGACCTATGGTCGGACCTTGCTATAGCTCGGAGCTAGAGTCGGACCTTGATAAAAAGTTGTTTTGGTGATATTCGACACTTTTATCATCAAAGCCAAGTATATTCACTACAAGCCAATGTATTCAGCACACATAGGCCTTACAATCTCCCCCTTGATGAATGCATTGGCAACACCATTTAAAATCCGAACATTGGCTTATTCACATAAAAGTTTTAAAGGCAATTTCTCCCCCTTTGTAAATCAAAAGTAAAATGAGAAGAAAAATTATCCCATATTATCTGTCATTATCTCTCCCCCTTTATTATCTCTCCTTATTTTCTTTCTTTTCATGCTTATCTCTCCCCCTTTGACAATGTATTCAGCAAGTCATGAGCATATAAACAAATTATCTCTCCAACTTTAGTTGTTATGAGCATATTATAACATATACATATAAACAAAACTCATCCAAGTCATACTATCAAGTACCTTACATTATCACATCAATGAAATACATAAGGTAGTGTAAGCCATGCTAGAGATCAAATGTAATTTTTCAATTTAAGCAAGTCATGATCTCACAAACTTAACTATTTAAAAACCTGAAAGCATGACACTAGTTGCTGAATTTTATTATTTTTCAAAGCATAAATTTAGATCATATGATATTTGCAAGAGATTATATGTGCATCTGCCTTATTCTAACCAACCAAGCCAAGCCTATGTCATTTGACAATCAGAAGCTTAAGGACATGGTTTTAGTCATACACAACTTCTTCCTAGTTCATATCTAAGTGCAATGACAAGCTATCTCAAAAGAAGAAGTGTGATGCATGCATATTCTCTTGATCTTTTCTCAATTTATATCTGTTCATAAAAATTCAACATGTGAGTTGATTACTTGATAAATTCTTAATGATTAAAAGCATTTGTAAGCATGCAACAAGTTCAGAACAGCAAGAAGGTTCGATCATGACCAGATTTAGTGTAAGTAATTATTCCAATTACTAGACATGGCAAAAACTACAAAATGTATAACATGAGTAATGTAGTAAGAACTTTCAGCATGTAAAAGGAATCACAAAGTCATATATGTATGAAATACTATTCTCATATTATTTTAATTTCAGATTCACACATAGACATCCCAAGTTTCAAAAACTCCCCCTCAATTTAAGCCATGAGGATGCATAACCCCTATTTCACTACGAATGTAACAAAAACGAGTGAAATCCAAGGGTTTTGTAAAAATGTCAGCCAATTGATGTTCGGTATCTACATGGTGAAGCACAATGTTTCCTTTTTCAACGTTATCTCTGAGAAAGTGATACCTAATATCAATGTGCTTAGTTCTAAAATGTTGCACGGGGTTTTTGGCAATGCAAATAGCACTAGTGTTATCACAAAAAAGTGGAACACTATCTAGATCAACCCCATAGTCCTTAAGTGTTTGAACAATCCAAAGAATTTGTGAGCAAACACTAGCAGCAGTTATATATTCAGATTCAGCTGTGGATTGTGCAACTGAATTTTGTTTTCTAGAGGACCAATCAACAAGAGAATTACCAAGAAAATGACAAGCACCGGAAGTACTTTTCCTATCAATCCTACAACCCCCAAAATCAGCATCCGAAAAAGCTTTCAAAGTAACGGTTGAGGAAGAAGGAGGAAAAATGCCAAATTCTTGAGTTCCATGTAAGTACCTGAGAATCCTTTTAACAGCTTGACGATGTGAAACACGTGGGGAAGCTTGAAACCGTGCACAAAGGCATACGCTGAATAGTATGTCCGGTCTTGATGCCGTGAGGTACAAAAGTGATCCGATCATGCTTCTATATTCTTTTTGATTCACAGGTTCACCATCTTCATCAAGTTCAAGTGTTGTTGCTGTTCCCATTGGTGTCTGAAGAGGCTTGCTTTTGTCCATGTTGAAGCGCCTTAGGAGGTCTTTGGTATACTTCGTTTGATGCACAAAGGTACCCTCCTTGGTTTGCTTGATTTGCAGCCCCAAAAAGTAAGTGAGTTCACCCATCATACTCATTTCAAATTCGGAACTCATCATTGCTGAAAACTTGGACACAAGATCATGAGAAGCACAACAAAAGATAATATCATCCACATACACTTGAACGAATAATGAGTCATTGCCATGTTTAAGCATAAAAAGAGTTTTATCAACCTTGCCCATTGTAAACCCCTTTTCAAGTAAGAGTGTTTTTAACCTATCATACCATGCTCTAGGGGCTTGTTTGAGACCGTATAAGGCTTTTGACAGTTTGTAAACATGATTAGGAAAATCTGGATTTTCAAAACCCGGTGGTTGTTTGACATAAACCTCCTCATCTATGTAGCCATTAAGAAAAGCACTTTTAACATCCATTTGATATAGCTTAAAACCTTTAGATGCTGCAAAAGCTACCAAAATTCTTATGGATTCTAATCTAGCGACAAGAGCAAAAGTTTCATCAAAATCTAGACCTTCAACTTGAGTGAAACCTTGAGCAACCAACCTAGCCTTATTCCTAACCACAACCCCATCCTCACTTTGTTTATTTTTATATACCCATTTAGTTCCAATTAAAGTGTGACCTTGAGGTGGAGGTACAAGTTTTCAAACATTATTTCTTTCAAAATTTTCTAACTCTTCTTGCATGGCAATAATCCAAGATTCATTAGTGAGTGCGTGTGATGTATCTTTGGGTTCAAAGGAAGCAACAAAAGCAGAATGAGCATGAGAGTTTGGATCGCAAAACCTGGACCGTGTGAATCGTTCTTGCAAGCTTCCAATCATCTATTGTGGGGGATGATCTTTGTAAAAATGTCGGGGAACAGATGTCTCACAAGCTTCTTCTTCATTAGGTTCATCGTAGATTGTTGAGCTTGTTACTTGTGGACGATCAGGACCAGCATAGGTGATAGCCGGAGCTTGTTCAATGTCCGGGGCTGGACACGTGTCAACTTCGGAACTACTTGGCGGTATCACCGGCTCTTCTTCATATTCAAAAATACCCTCCCCCTGAGGATACGGATCTGGTCCTGCTACATCGGAGCTTGTACCTGAGCTAGCATCATCGAAAGACACTTCACAAGTCTCCACAATTTTGTTAGTGTCAAATAAAAGCACGCGGTAGCCTCTAGTATGAGATGGATAACCAAGAAACATGCCATCAATGGATCTAGGTTCAAACTTATCAAGATTACCATGTTTCTTAACAAAGCATTTGCAACCAAAGACCCGAAAGTGTGTAACACTAGGCCTATGTCCAAATCGGAGCTCATATGGTGTTTTACCTAGCTTAGCACGCAAGAACACACGATTTGAGACATAACAAGCGGTTGCTAACGCATCAGCCCAAAAATTGCTAGTAGTTTGATATTCATCAAGCATAGTCCTAGCCATCTCAACTAAGGTTCTGTTCTTTCTTTCTACAACACCGTTTTGTTGAGGTACATATGGTGAAGAGAATTGATGATCTATTCCATTTTCAGCACAAAAGTGATCAAAAGATTGATTTTTAAATTCAGTTCCATTATCACTTCTAATTGCTTTTAATGATCCTGGGTGATCAATTGATAATCTAAGAAATAAAGTTCTAAAGTGACTAAAAACTTCATTCTTAGACGCCATAAAATAAACCCAAGAGTATCTTGAATAATCATCAACAATAACAAGAACATACCATTTACCTCCGAAGGATTGAACACGTGAAGGTCCTATGGTGTCAAGATGCAAAAGTTGACATGGTTCAGTTGTCATGATCATTGTGAGAGGAGTATGTGAACCTGCAACCATCTTAGCATGTCTACAAGAAGAGCACACAATTTCTGTGTCCCCTTTAAGCTTAGGCAACCCACGTATGCGATCAAGAGCACTAACACGCGTTAGATGATCAAAGCCTACGTGACCAAGTCTACGATGCTAAAAATATAAGTCCTTTGAATCATTAGCAACTAGACACCTATGCTTAGAGGAAGACATATCAAAATCAGCTTTAAAAACTCTTCCAAACCGAGACATGTTAAAAATAAGCTCACTATTTGAACCTACAACTTTGCAGCAGCTTTTATTGAAAATAATTTCTAGATTTTCATCTAGCAATTGTGCAATAGAAAGCAAGTTGTATTTCAAATTTTTGACAAGTGCCACATCTTTTAAAGTGTAGTGATCATTTACTCTAACCGAACCCTTAGCAATTATAGGAGTTCAAGAATTATCGACAAAAGTAACATTTTCTACACGTGACACAAAAGAGAGGGAGGAGAACCAATCTTTGTTATCATTCATGTGGCGTGAGCATCCTGAATCCACAATCGAAATGTTCTCCTTCCTCAAATGTGTAACCTACATAGAAGCAGAATACGTCGATGACTCAATACTGGGGTTAGTCAAAAGGCATTTAGGTATCCAGTACTGAGTCACACGACGTGCAGTAGGAAAAACACGCGAAAGCTGAGATGAAACAGCAGGTTTATGAGTCAAAGATTGAGGTTTTCTGTTCATAACAGTTGATTTAGAAGTTGTTACTTGTTTAGAGTGAAAACCAGTAGCTCCGGAGGTAAAAGCAAAAGATCCGGAGGCAAAAACTGAAGCTCCGGAGGGAACAACAGAAGATTCGAGAGCTCTCGGAGCTATTAGAACTACCGGAGCTGCCTTTGTAGATTTCTTGCCAAAAGTACCAGAAGCTACCTTTTCAAATTTCTGACTCATTAAAGCAGGTTGCATGTTTCTAATTTTCAGTTTAGCATGAAAGTTAAGAGATCTAGCAGACATTCTTTCCCTTTTCTGTTGTTTAGCTAGTCTATAACAAAAATCTATGACATGACCATCTCTACCACAGTAGGTACAATGAAACTTAATTTTTTAATCATGTCTAGATGAGCACCCAACATTAGAAACAAAATTAGAAAGCACTCCTGCAGATTTGAAAACCACTTCTTTTTGTTTAGGAACTGTTTGAGTCAAACCACTTCCTAATGACTTTACAATTTTAGGTGGATGTGCCTTAGCGTGAACATGAGAATCAAAACCTAAACCAGTTTTATCTTTGCAAAACTTGGAAGAATTCAACAGCAAGTTTAGATTCTTACTCCCATTACAAAACCGATCTAGTGTCCTATTCATGTCATCAAGTTTCTTAGACAAGTCTAGGCAGTTTGCACATGAAGTTTTTCCTTTTAGTTTGCAATTGGAACAATTTTTAACTTCATGAGATTGTAAAGCATTGTTCAGAATGGAAATTTCATTCATTGCATCTTTTAGTTTCTTATCAAGATTTTCACATGCAGAACAATGCAAATCATCTGTAGAACAAGAATCATCACTAGGAATTAAGGATTTCAAACGATTAATTTCAGATTCTAGTGACTCAATTTTAGCAGCATTGTCCCTAAGCTTTTTGTCCTTTTTCTTGACAATAACTGTGGCACGAGAAATAGCATCACACATTTCATTACAGGTTGAACATACCTCATCATCGTCACTGTTGTGTTCTGCTTCCTCCTGACTTGATCTTGATCTTGCTTTGCCCACCATGAAGCATATGTTGGCCAGGTCATCATTCTCTTCATCACTTTCAAAGTCAATGTCACTTGAACTGAGCTCTTGAAGCACGGTGATGAAGCTGTTGATCATCTTGCGTCCTATGGTACCTTTCTTCTTCTTGTTGGAGTTTCCAGAGGAGGTCCGGACCATGCTTTGTTTTTCTTCCTGGGTGTTCGGACCTGAAAGGTTAGGGCATTCTGTACGAAAGTGTCCTATTTTACCACATTCAAAATAGCGTTGAGGTCCGGAGCTTCCTCTCCTTCTAGTTCTCACATTTTGCAATGCTTTTGAGAATCTAGTAGAGATGAGTGCCAGCTCCTCTTCTGGAAATTCTTCGATCTGCTCCAGGGTTAGTGAGGACAATAAAGCAAGAGTATTGCAAGATGATGATTGGCCGGAGCTAGACATATCACGTTGTGAAACAAATGCAATAGACTTATTTGGGTTCTTACGTGCTAGGATGTCAATTTCATGAGTTTTTAGTTTAGAATAAAGTACATCTAATGTAAGAGAACTCATGACAGTAGATTCACGAATAGATGTTACTTTCATTTCCCAAATTGACATGTCTAACGCACTAAGAAGTTGCCTAGCTTTCTCAGCATCAGAAAAATTAACATTGACACTACGCAAGTTGCTGAGAATTTTATTGAACCGAGCAAAGAGGTCATCAATAGACTCACCTGGTTGCATCTCAAAACACATATATTCCTTTTTGAACATATCTTGTTTTACCTCCTTGATTGTGTTGGAGCCTTCATGATAATCACAGAGAGCTCTCCAAACATCGTATGCTGAACGGAGGTGCGCGACACGATCAAAGTCGCTTTGAGTGAGTCCTTGGATGATCAAGTTTCGTGCTTTGTTGTTGTTGTCGACGTCCCGGAGGTTCGTAGCCGTAACTTGATTGTTAGGCAGGACTTCATAAGGTTTGTACACCTTTTCCCATATTGCGAAGCCTTGCGCCTGGATGAAAGGCCTCCATGCATGCCTTCCAAACCTGAAAATCAATACCAGCAAACACACAAGGTTTGGCGGAGTACTTCTCCATGATGATTAGTCAAAAACACGTGCAAATCACAAATATTAGAGCAACTTGGCTCTGATACCAATTGTAGGATCGAAGAGCACGTGAAAAGCTACCAGAGGGGGGGGGGTGAATGGTAGATTTTAAAAATCTTACGCAGCAGAAACAATAAAACCCTAATCCCTTCGGTAGAAAAACGATATGTTAATTAAATCGTGTGTGGGACTAATCTAAACGTGTTTCACCGTGACAAAAGTGATAGTTATCAGAGAGAATCAAGTCTCGAAGAAAACACAAAAGGAATTACTAAAATCCGTCGAGAAAAACTCAAGTTATGATTAAAAGATCAAACACTGGTCAATCTGACCTACCCGAGAAAACAGTTTCTGGAATGCTGCAAAGAAACTCGTGTAGATCAAAAACCACAAATCCAATGACCGTGAAATTTTTACAGATGATATACAATCAAGTTGTGAAGACAACCCAAAAAGAATAACGTCAATTGGATCAATAAAACTCGATTTAAGATAAAACCACCGACGAAAGGTAGTGCTGTCTAGAAACTCGACGAGTAGAACTTGTCTGGAACAAGTCGGACGAACAAGGCACAAAAGTTCCTTCAAACTACGAATTTTATTCAATAGAACACAAGAGGAACAGCCCCAAAGTCGTCTACCACGAGCTTTGGCCTTCCATCGCTTATATAACCAGCCCTTAGGCCATCCCAATCTCAACTAGGACTCAAATCCTAATCCGATCACAATCGGAACTTTCCATAACAGCTTAGGACTCTTCTATACGCAGATAGAAGCAATCTTAAGACTTCCAAACACCTTAGGAACATATCCCACATTCCTAAACAACTAAAATTCGTGACCCACACGAAATCCTAACATAACCAACTCGATATTTCCATACCGAGCCATAACCGACTCAGCTAGCAGCCTAAGTCTTCAACCGATACGATCCGATCCTTCCGATCAGATCTTCCTTCCATAATCCGTCTTAAGAAGCATATTGCCACGTCATGCACTGCATGCATACGTGCTAACACCTTCCTTCGACCTTCATATGCACCGCCCTTGATTCAATCATCCTGCGCGACCTCCTGACCCGCTCAACCACAGTTCCTCCCGAACTTGGTTGTTGGAACCTCATCTCCTCCCTGAGACTAGTCCAATGGATCCTGTCACCAGACATGACTTGAACTCAAGCAACACCTGCACATGAATAAACAAACAATCCTTACGAGCCCAAGTCCTTGACTTGACTCAAGTTAGTTCCGAACACAACACCTTACGTGAGAACCTCACATAAGCATGTTGCAAAACCACAGTAGAAACGATATCAACCATATCATCCAAAACGCACCAAAAACTTAGCAAATGAATACTAAGCAATCTTTCCAACAAAGTAAAGCAAGTACGAAACATTGCAAATGAAAAGCAGAAGCACTTAAGTCAAGTTCCGGACCTTGCCAGAGCAACCCGGAGCTTGTGCCGGAGCTATCAAAAGCTAGTAGAACCTAGCGCCGGAGCTTACCAAAAAAACTAGTCAAACCTAGTCAACCCAAAACCGGAGCTAGACAAAGTACGTCGGAGCTTAGCAAAAGCATGCCGGAGCTATCAAGTATATGCCAGAGCTATCAAATATATGCCGGAGCTATCAAAGACATGTCGGAGCTAACATGGACATGCCGGAGCTAAAGATAAAGCTCACCGGAGCTATCCAAAGCTAGTCGGACCTTACCAAGAAGCCGGACCTAGCATCTAACATAGCTGGAGCTACCCAAAACAAGCCGGACCTATGGTCGGACCTTGCTATAGCTCGGAGCTAGAGTCGGACCTTGATAAAAAGGTGTTTTGGTGATATTCGACACTTTTATCATCAAAGCCAAGTATATTCACTACAAGCCAATGTATTCAGCACACATAGGTCTTACACCCGCCATAAAGCACAAGTTTGCCCTATCATCTTCATCTTCATCACTTCCAATGTCCACGTCACTTGAACTGAACTCTTGAAGCGTGGTGATGAAACTGTTGATCATCTTGCGTCCTATGTTACCTTTCTTCTTCTTGTTGGAATTTCCAGAGGAGGTCCGGACCTTGCTTTGTTTTTCTTCCCAGGTGGTCGGACCTGAAAGGTTAGGGCATTCTGTATGAAAGTTTCCTGTTTTACCACATTCAAAACATCATTGAGGTCCGGAGCTTCCTCTCCTTCTAGTTCTCACATTTTGCAATGCTTTTGAGAATCTAGTAGAGATGAGTGCCAACTCCTCTTCTGGAAATTCTTCGATCTGCTACAGGGTTAGTGAGGACAACAAAGCAAGAGTATTGCAAGATGATGATTGGCCGGAGCTAGACATATCATGTTGTGAAACAAATGCAATCGACTTATTTGGGTTCTTACGTGCTGGATTGTCAATTTCATGAGTTTTTAGTTTAGAATAGAGTACATCTAATGTAAGAGAACTCATGACAGTAGATTCACGAATAGATGTGACTTTCATCTCCCAAATTGACATATCTAATGCACTTAGCAATTGCCTAGCATTTTCAGCATCTGAAAAATTAACATTGACACTACGCAAGTTGCTGAGAATTTTATTAAAGCGAGCAAAAAGGTCATCAATAGACTCACTGGGTTGCATCTCGAAGCGCATGTATTCCTTTTTGAACATGTCTTGCCTTACCTCTTTGATCGTGTTGGATCCTTTTTGGTAGTCACAAAGCGCATTCCACACATCGTATGCAGATCGGAGGTGTGCAACACGGTCAAAGTCGCTTTGAGTTAATCCTTGTATGATCAAGTTCCGAGCCTTGTTGTTGTTGTCGACATCTCTCAGATTTGTAGTTGTAACTTGATCGTTTGATGGCACTTCGTAAGGCTTGTATACCTTCTCCCATATTGCAAAGCCTTGTGCCTGGATGAAAGCCTCCATGCGTGCCATCCAAACCTGAAAATCAATACCAGCAAACAAACAAGGTTTGGCAGAGTACTTCTCGATGATGATTAGTCAAAAACATGTGCAAATCACAAAGATTAGAGCACCGTGGCTCTGGTACCAATTGTAGGATCGAAGAGCACGTGAAAATCTACCAGAGGGGGGGGGGGTGAATGGTAGATTTAAAAATCTTACACAGTGGAAACAATTAAATCCTAACCCTTTCGGCAGAAAAACGATCTGTTAAAGAAATCGTGTGTGAGACTAATCTAAACGTGTTTCACCGTGACAAAAATGATAGATATCATATAGAATCAAGTCACGAGAACAACACAACAAGAATCACTCAAATTCCTTGAGAAAAACTCAAGTTATGATCGAAAGATCGAACAAAGGTCAATCTGTTCTACCCGAGAAAAAAACAGTTCTGGAACGCTGCAAAGAAACTCGTGTAGATCATAAAAGATGATAGATAATCAAGTTGTGAAGAAAACCCAAAAGGAATCACGTCAATTGGATCTGTAAAAATCGAGTTATGATAAAACCACCAACGAAAGGTAGTGCTGTCCAGAAACTCAACGAGTAAAACTTGTCTGGAACAAGTCGGATGAACAAGACACAAAAGTTCCTTCAAACTACGAATTTTATTCAATAGAACACAAGAGGAACAGCCCCAAAGTCGTACACCACGATCTCTGGGCTCCCTTGCTTGTATAACCAGCCCTTAGGCCAACCCAATATCAACTAGGACTCCAATCCTACTCAGATCACGAATTGTAACTTTCCATAACTTCTCAAGATTCTTCTATACGCAAATAGAAGCAATCTTAAGACTTCCAAACACCTTAGTAACGTATCCCACATTCCTAAACAACTCAAATTCGTGACCCACAGGAAATCCTATAATAACCAACTCAAATCTTTCCATATTTGAGTCAAACCCGACTCAGCCGCAGCCTGAGTCCATAACCTAGTCGGTTGGACCTTTCCGACCAACTCTTTACGTCCACATCTCTTCATCACGTCTCGGAACCATGTAGCCACGTCCATGCACTCCTTGCACACGTGCAAACATCTTCCAATGACGTCCACGATACCTTCATATGCATTGTTCTTGATTCAATCATGCTGCGCAACCTCCTGATCAGCTCAACCACAATTCCTCCTGAATTTGGTTGTTGGAACCTCCTCTCCTCCCTGAGACTAGTCCAATGGATCCCTTCACCAGCCATGTCTTTAACTCAAGCAACACCTGCATATGAATAAACAATCAATCCATACGAGCCCAAGTCCTTGACTTGACTCAAGTTAGTTCCGAACACAACACCCTATGTGAGAACCTCACATAAGCATGTTGCAAAACCACAGTAACACGATATCATCCATATCAACCAAAACGCACCAAAAACTTAGCAAATGAATACTAAGCAATCTTTCCAACAATGTAAAGCAAGTACAAAACATTGAAAATGAAAAGCAGAAGCACTACGGTCAAGTTCCGGACCTTACCAGAGCAACCCGGACCTTGAGCTGGAGCTAACAAAAGCTAGTAGAACCTAGCACCGGAACTTACCAGAACTAGTATAACCAAGCTCCCGCCGGATCTTACAAAACTAGCAGGACCTAGCACCGGAGCTAACCAGAACTAGTCGGAACAAGTAAACCCAAAAGCCGGAGCTAGAAAAATCAACTCGGAGCTTAGCAAAAACACGCTGGAGCTATCAAAGATATGTCGGAGCTAAAGACAAAACTCATCGGAGCTGACCAAAGCTAGTCGGACCTAGCATCGAACGTAACCGGAGCTACCCAAAACAAGTCGGACCTACCGTCGGACCTTGCTGTAGCTCAGAGATAGAGTCGGACCTTGATAAAAAGGTGTTTTGGTGATATTTAAAACTATTATCATCAAAGCCTAGTGTATTCACTACAAGCCAATGTATTCAGCACACATAGGTCTTACAGTTGGGATTCCCACACTTCGACCAAACCTATTCAACCTAGGGCAAGTTACATTGTGGATGAAGCGTTTCTTGTTTGATTGTGGAGTCCACATATCATCATGCCCAAGGAAGCCTTTGATCCATGATCAAGGTATGGGTTGATTCAATGGAATATCAATATGGTAACAGTGGCTCCCCTAAGATGGACAAAACCTCACCATGCTCATGAAGGAATACATTCAAGAGGGAGAATTCGTCGCTACAACAACATGTATATATCAATACAATGGGGAGAGGCTAGGGCCACCATGTGGCCCACATGTCCAAATGACAGCCAAATGAGTCTGGCATGTCCAAACCGAAGAAATCATCCACGTCTTCAACTCCGGGATTGGACAACAAATCATCACACTGAACAGAACGGAGGTAAGTCTTACTCATCGGACTTCAAAAATTCGGTGAGTCTTTGCCAATAGGTTAATTGGTAGTTATCTCATATTTGTTTTCCAACTTGCATCAACCCTTGCATTTGCATGTTTGAAATTCCACACTTGCATGTTGGAAAGTAAAATTTCCAACCATCATAAAACTAAAAATTTGAATTAGGGGAGAAATTTAATTGGATATGGACTACGTGCATGCCCACTTGAATTTATCTTCCTAGTTCAAACCAAAAAGATTTGCTTTGACCCTCATTGCATTTACAAGTTATTTCAAGCTGGGCAAGACAATTTGAAAATTGGGTTCAATTTGCTTTTGGCTAACGTAATCCCTTTTCGAGTTATTTTCTGTGTTCTTGATTAAAGTGCAGCTATGGAAAAATTGTGAAGAGGTGGTATGGCAAGAAAGTGGAAGGTTTCATCAAGCTCAAGTCACCATTGGGAGGATTTGAGAACACTTCTCTCCTTCAAACTCATTTTGAGTTGGAGGAAGAGAAATTTCCAAGATGATGACCCAATGGAGGAGCCAGAACCGAATCCATTGCCAAATCCGATCTCAACTTGGCATTTGACATCAACCATCAAGCCTACACCAAAAATCAAGGTTGTGAGTTTCTCACACAAATACCTTCGTCACCAACTGCTCTTCAAATGAGGTATGAGTTTAGAATTTTTCATTGTTTGGTTTGGCATAGAATTGAATGTATTTGCTTGCATTTGTGAGGAAGGTTGACACTTCCTCATCATTTAATTCTCATGCATCCTCACAAGAGTAAGTGTGGGTATTGACTTTTGGATCTCCAAAAGGAAATTCCACCTTACATGGAAAAATCTAAAACAAGTACCTAGAATCCTTTAAGCATTGTTTTGTAGACTTAGTCATTTTTGTCTAGGTTTAGAAAATAAAACTTTTGGGCATGACTTAATTGGTGAATTGGCATATAGAAACTTGGACATAGTGACAGCCATAATTTTTAATTGTGCTTCATGCATAGATGGTGTCACTAGATTTCAAACTCCTAGGAATAAGTGATATCCTTGCTCTAAAATTGAATTGCATTTTTTGGAGGAGTCACTAAATTTTAAATTCCTAGTGAAGTTCAAGAGGATAAAATTGAGAATCTTGTTTGTCATGGTCTAAATGATAAAATTTGCTCTTGAAAGCTAAGATGGTTAGAAACTTTAAAAGATGTATGGATCCATATAGTATATTTCTATCACATGCATTGCTATGAGTAGGAGCTTTAGAAAATATGCAACATGAATTAGCCATAAAGCTCCACTCTTATCAATGAATAACACATTGATCATGGATACACTTGACATTGGAACCAATGCATCTTTGATTTTGTTCTTCCCCGTATGTACAAATGAAAGTTCGGTTACCTAACCCGAACGTTCATTTGTACAAGTATCGGGAGCTAACCATCCCTCTCTATTCAAGAGAGGAAGTTTGCAGGAGTAATATTACTATGAAGGCATTCAAGAAGCTGATTGTTGGGATCCCTAGAGGATCCCATTTCAACATCTCTTGGCCAAGGAAAAAATGAGTATGGTTGCTACCTATCAGAAATTACGCCCGAAGGTCAATCATAACCATACGAGGCTAGAGATCTGAAATGGGAACCCTACATGAGCAACCAATGGGCTTCCACGAATGGATGAGAGCATTATGCTCTCAACTATTCTAAGCACTCATTCAAGCTCAAGGGATTTGCCACCATCATTGGGTGCAAGTTGTTCCTATGTGGCTAGAAGCCAAGGAATGACAAATCACACCCAACACATGGAGACCCTGATGTGCGGACGATCAACATCGAAAACACTCTATTCAACCACACTCATGGTGTCCATGGGAGGAAATACAACAATCAACACTCAACCCTCCATTGTCAAAGCCACGCTGCAAGAAGGATAGGACAACTCATGGCCTACCTCCGTCGTTAGGGTTTCAACCCCTATCACGGACCTTGATGAAGAATAAGCTTGGGGGAGGACCCCCACTTGAGTAGCTTGTATCACACCCACTGCATTTTTATTTCAAATCATCAATTGCATTTTTACTTTCCATTCATCAACCATCCACCATGCATCTAAAAAAACATAAAAATAGGAACTTAGATTTGCTTTGCTTATCAAGTAAAGATGTGCGGTAAGAATGATTTAGAAATCACATAGATGAAATGATGAATAGTTGCTCTGTTTTATTTTCCCTAAGTCTCTAGTTTACAACTTGCTACTCTCCAAATATTGCTTGAATTGGCTAAAATTAACTTTGCCTTGATTTAGAAATTGTGGGTAGAAAAAGCTTAATCTACTTCTAGGTTGCTGGGAGATTTGAATTAGTAATAGGGCTGCTATTCCTATTTTAAAAGTGAAACTTGGATTTCTGGAGAAATTCTATCGAGATTTAAGTTTCCATCATTTGATTGGAAAGACCTACCAAAGCCATATGATATTCATACATAGACAACACCTTATGCATATGCTATTTGCTTTCACATTGAGCCTAGTCAAACTAGTATAGACCTATGTGAGAAATCATTCAATTCTTTTGAATTTAAGACTTCACTTGCACATGCTATACTTCTACACTAGAAGGAAGCAAAATTCCATCATATCCACCATTCCACAATAAAAAGACAAACTCCATGCTATTCATAGTTAGCACTCTCTTCAAGTTATTGCATAAAAAGGAGTAGAAGACATGGCTACAGGAAAAAGAAAAAGAAAATGCATGCTTATATCATAAGCATGAGAAAAAAGAAGAAAAAATATGCTTACTCCATGAGCATAAAAAAAGGGGTAGCCATGTTTCATCCTTGCAATAAAGAGAGTCCACATCAACAGGAGTCATCTCAATGTTTCCACATCCACCTCCATTCCATCACACATGCACAAGTCTTGATTCAAAAGTTTGAATTGATTTCTCCTAAGGCTTGCTCTTTTGGCTTAGCAATATTATGTGTTGCAAATATGCCTACTTACTTTCCCTACCAAGCTCCACATACAAGCCATATTCAAAGAGTAGGAATATAGGCATAATGCCTTGGTGAGGACATATTTCCACTATACACAAAGGAGTGATTGAGAGAATCAATTGAGGAACTTATAATTTGAATCTGTCCGGAATTTATGTGGAACTTGATATCTAGGCTAAGCTTGCTCCATTTGATGTTCTATCTTTCAATTACCATGAATAGGAGAAGGCATAACTCCCATAATGACTTAAGAAGGGTGAAGTACCATAGCCACTTTCTGCAATACTAGGTAGAGTATTTTGTTGTGCACTTGGTACTTTTGAAAGGTAGAACATTGTAGCAACTCCTGATCATCAACCTGATGTCTTGACTTTGCTCGGGACGAGCAAAGCATAAGCTTGGGGGAGATTGTTGACGGCTGTTATATACCAATTTCAGCCGTCAATATAACTCAATTATGTGAAGGATTGATCATTTCTTGCACACATCACCTTTCTACTTGACCTATTTCCACTTGTACATGGAGAAATATGTGTATGCACATATTTATACGGGAATTGAGGAAAAGTATGGGGAGCAATACTATAAAATATCATCCCAGCCAATCAGGCGACGACACGTGGCACCACATGGATCAAATGGCCCACAAACTGAAGTATCCAAGGCCATCCAACGGTGTAGCACCAATATTAGTCAATGGGACCCACCTGGAAGCCACCTAGAGGAAGTACGGGCCGTTTGAAGCCCTGACCAGGTCAGCCGAACTAGGGGGTTGGCTGACCTGGTCCTAGCGCTAAACGCGGTCGACTTCCATGTGTTGGCTCCTCTCGGCTCCCTAGAGTCAATGACGACTGATTCACGCGCTTTCGGTGGTGGGAACTGACCTCAACACTAGTATAAATAGGACCCCATACCCCTCACTTCAACACACACCACATGGGCATCATTCTATTGTATACACTATCTTCCATAGTCCTTAGAGGAGTTAGGATGTAGAGAGGAGAGCCTCTAGTCCCAAGTCCAAATTGGGAAAGGAGTAGAAGGTGTCTCTCTTCCAAATTCCACATTGGGACAGGTATGTCTCATGTTTTTATTTCTTGTATTTGTGACTTTGTGCTCAATAAAGATATTATCTTTAGTCTTCTTTTATACGTATACTTGGACAAAGCGTTTCTTGTTTGATTGTGGAGTCCATTTAAGTGGAAGGTATAGTCTTTATGATTGTACTCTCATGATCACATCTTATGGTCATAAACACTATAGACCCCCACTATAGATTATGTAGTTATGATATGATTATGTTAATATGAATAACTATGCTATGCAATCAACATTGGTTCAACGATGATTTAGTTCATTTCCTTAGGATGGCTTGTGCTGCAGCTCTTAAGGTATTTGCTTAGTATGCTAGCATGGAGATAGGGTATTTAAGTAGCGTTGGATGTCTCGTAGACCCACGGATTGAAGAGGTAGGCAGTAGATGGTGACAGCCCTATCTGTCCTTTGTAATCCTCCACGTTCGGCTATGCCACAGGATCTTGGCGGGAGTCGCCCTAGTATTGCTAGGGGTAAGCCCGTGCCCGATGTGTTGAATAGCATTACATAGGAATTCATCATTGACATGACCATTAGTATCTACCTTAGGCTATGTATATGTATTAGGAGGATTGTAGGAGCAACTCCTTAACTCTTAGTCCAATCTCCCTCTAGGACCCATTTACCCTTTAGAATAGATTGCCTAGGTGTGTGTCACACTACCCCTATTATCAACTTACCCCCTGTCCGGATAATTGACTAGTATCCCATAACTTGACCATAAGAGTAGCATATACTTTACTCTGTTGCCTTCCTTTGGGATAAATACGACACCCTTGGGAATACTCATGGGTGAAATGCTACAACGGTATATTTCGTGCGCTTGCAAATCTCATCTCTTTACCGAAGATGATCTGTGGTGTCAAGAAATACCAACAAGCATTTCTGGTGCCGTTGTCGGGGATGATTTGTTAGTATATCTTAGGATCCGTCAACACACGTGTCATGCGGCCCACTATGGGCGGTAGGTCTCAAGAGTAAAGGAATTCATGCCCTGTACAGTTGCACATTTTAGGCTCGTGCATTCCCCAGGTGCACAGCGCGCAGCGCATGCCTCTGTAAGGTACTACAATGCCAAGACTAGTCGCAGTGATGGTGCAATAGTGCAACACCATGCGGCTGGCGGAGTAGGCTGCGGCGACGCGACGGGATGGGACATTCTCCACTATCATCAACATTTATGCTTAGCCACTGACGTTCGGTGCAACAGGATGGCACATCTTCAAGACATCGTCAGTGGATGTAGCAAGCATCCATAAGTACCCTAGATTTTTTATAGGGTAAAGATCTCCACGAGGCCACCTGTCGGACCTCGAGTCTTTGTGTAACTGCCCAGCCCTGGACTATAAAAGGACTGGGTAGGCACCTACATGAACCACTCCATGCGAACACAAGTCTCTTAGACCGAACTTAAGTGCACTCAAGCATGAGCAATACAACATACTCCCGTGGACGTATGGAATTAAGCTCCCGTGGCCCGGACCACGTAAATCCTTGTGTTCACCATCTTCATCCTGCTCGTGAGCTCCAGGGACTTAGCCCCTCTGAACAACGAACCTCCGTGGGCTGCTCTAGTAGCAGTACTAGGGGAAGTGTTGTATCCATGCTTCGACACAATACAAAGAGCAAATATGATCGTTACTTTGATGTGTATATGAAAAATCTATAAAAAGTCACAATACAAAGAGCGGAAAAATCTATACTTTGAGGGCGGCGCTAGGCGGTGACGGCGACCAGAGCGACCATGGCGAGGGCGAGAACGGCTCTCAGCATCGACGGTGACATGAGAGACAACGGCGATGGCGAGGAAAGGACGACGGAGAGGGCGAGGACGGCGAGGGTGAGGACGGCGCTTAGCGGCGATGGCGGCGACTGCAGCGGGGGAGGGTTTTGCGGCATATGGTTATATATTAAACTCAGTTAATTTACTGGAGGTGAGCATTGTATTAAAGAAACACAACTCCAATTATTAAGATTTATTAAACTGTATTTTAATTTCTAGAATTTAATTGATGGTATATACATAATACTTATTTCTCCAAGATATACATGTCTAAGTAACTTGACAATTTTACTGTTGCATACAGGGAATGTGATTGTGTGTTCTAAACTTTCTCAGATTTTTGCTAACCAATATATTCGCTACAATATGATTACCGAATGCTTATATAAAATAATTTATAACAATAATACAGATCATTTTCATATATAATAAACATACTCAGAATGTAGTAGTGGTCCTAAGCAGTCCATTAAAAATTGTTCCACATTTCCTGAACTGTCTATAATTTTCTATGCACTTTACAAGTTGTACAACTATTTTCTGGATTTACTTGCTAACAGAAAAAGTAAATAAATAACACTCAGCCACTGGCCAATAGAATCGTGGCCACGCCAGGACATTGGGAAATGGGCCCACTGGAACACATGCTCTACTGGCCAGAGAAAACACCTGCCCACCTCCATCTTCCTATGGCCAACTAGCGTGTGTCGGTACCCTGCGTACCGGATACCCCTTGGAACTGCAAAGAGTGCCAAGGAACTCCACCTATCTGAGTTGAAGACCTCTGAAGGCCCCACGTGTCATACAGAACCGGACCTGCCTCCCTTCTATGGTTAGTCCCAGTGCCGCCACGTGTATCATAAAACCGGAGCTACATTCCATACAAGGGAAAGCTCCGGACTAGATACCTGTGTGGCACCCCCGGACCTAACCCCCGACAGAGGGAAGCTCCAGTACCGACACGTGTACAACATCACCGGTCCTACTTGTCAAAGACAGTAAGCTTCGGAGCTGCCACACGTCCAGCCGCCGGACCTTCAACCTCAATAAGCATACTGGTGGACCTCCAACAGCTCGGACCTTCAAGGAACAATTAAAGCTTCAAGACCCGATTATGTGTCATTAATGCTATATTAATGACACATGATCAGAGGACCCTTAATACCAATAACGCCGCCATCAAGGCATGTTATCACGCTGTTAAGGGTAATAAAGTACATTAACTATGTATTAAGCATCAGTAACCGCAACAGCCACATGTCGGGCCAGGATGATCGTGTAATGGCCAGTCCTTATACTATAAATGGACTGACCGAGCGATACATAGAAAAGGAGGCTTCCACACGCGCTCAAGACGCTCTAGTCTCTAACACTCAAGCACTCAGACGCTCAATACAACAACAACACATACCCGTGGAGTAGGGTATTACGCTCATGTGGCTGAACCACGTAAATACTCGTGTCAAATGGCTACCTTCTTCTGAATCTCTGCACACCCACAACCAAACTAAGAACTCTGCAGGCTTCCAACGGTAGTACGGGGAGAATTGCCAGAATCAACCTCTGATAGTTGGCACGCTAGGTAGGAGGCCTGAGATTAAAAGATGGTGAATTATCCTGCTGGATCGTCCAACGACAACCATGTTGTGCAGCCTGCTGGAGGCAACCTCTCCAACATGCAGCAGCCAGCAGGTGCTGTAGCTTCAGTAGGAGTCATGCCACCACCGCCACCGTCCGCACCGGCGAATCAAGCTGGACAGCGAGATGGGGCGTCCGCATCAATCACTGCATCGGTGAACAACAACCCCGAACACGCGCTTCATGCTGTGCGTGCTCTCCTCCAACAACCACCGCCTCCAGGAGCATCCCAGGGTGCAATGGAGCAGTGGAGAGCTGATGTGGATCATTTGGTTGCAGCAGCAGCCGATCGCATTAGCAATCAAGGTCCTCCCCCCTCGGTGCGGGCCCAATCTCAGCATCGGACCTTGTCGGGCAGACTCGGTCCGCACGCTTCGCAGCACAGGAGGCGTGCTGCATCTCAACAGGCGACATCGCTGCGTTCCGGGGCGCGACGTACCCATACAATAACGAGGCTTTCAACTCATGACCTCCGGGCGGAGCTCGATCGTCGTTACCGTCAACAAGATGGCCACGTCCACATCGAGCATGCTCACGAGAGGCGAGAGGCTCGGGACAACCCTGCTCCTGAAGGAGTAGGAGGAGGCTGTTCTGCCCTAGTCATGCACCTACGCATGGTCAGATGGCCGCAGAAGTTCCAGCCTCACCTGCCGGAGAAATTTGACCAGACTTTTAATCCCGCCAAATTTCTTCAAATATACTCCACTGCTATCCTTGCGGCTGGGGGAAATGGGGCCATGATGGCCAACTATTTCCCTATGGCTTTAACTGGGACCGCCAGGTCTTGGTTCATGAGCTTTCCGCCTGACTCCATCAACAGTTGGGCGGAGTTGTGCCAACAGTTCACCGCCAATTTCGGGAGCTCATACACCCGACTAGGCACAGAACTAGACCTTTTTGCAGTCAAGCAGAAGGGGGGAGAGTCCCTGCGATCTTTCGTCCAGAGGTTTTCCCAGGTACAAAATACCATTCCTTCTATCTCTAGCGCTTCTGTTATTGTAGCATTCAGACAGGGCGTTCGAGATAAGAAGATGTTGGAGAAGCTGGCGACCAAAGAAGTCACCAGCGTCACGGAACTCTTCGGCTTGGCAGACAAGTGTGTCAAGGCTGCGGACGGCTGTGAAATGCACTCCCAACCACCTCCGGAGGCCAACAAAAAGTCCTCCAAGGGTGAAGCCACTACCTCCGGGAGTGGCAAGAAGAAGAAAAAGTCCACCGACAAGAAGAAGTCGTCGGCCGACACACCTACTGCTGCAGCTGCTGCAGCTCCAAGTGGATGGGGGCCACGCCCCAAGAAACGACCTTGACCGTCATCTGAAGACGGTGGCAGCTCCAAGATGTGGTGTCCCATACACAAGACGAACAGCCACAACCTGGAAGGCTGTCGAGAGGTCCAGAACCTCGCCAAGCGCTACAATAAGCGTCGGAAAGAAGCTCCTTTCTGTCAAAGGGAAGGAAAACAAAACGTCGACGAAGCTCTGGCTGAAGAGGAGTTAGGCTTTCAGGACCCGAAAAAGGTCTTGAAGGCTGTTTACACCTTGGTTCACGACGACTCCGACGTCTCCAACAACGAGCATCGGAAGACCATGACCACCATCTTTGGTGATTCGTGGGACATCACCTCCTGTCGTGTCCTCAAGACAATGTGGTGGGACATGGCCTCTATAGCTCCCACCGCCAAGGTGGAGCCTCATCGGAAGTGGATGGATACTGCCATCACCTTTGATGCTTTGGACTGCCCTCGGAACATGATCGGAGCTGGTCAACTTCCACTGATGGTATCTCCGACCATCAACAACTTACAGCTCCACCACGTAATGGTGGACGGAGGTTCGGGGTTGAACCTCATAAGCTTCGAAGCCTTCGTCAAACTTCAGCTCTGACCTTCGGATCTTCGCCCCTCTTGACCTTTCTCCGAGTAGGTCCGCGGGCCATCACTCCACTTGGTACCATTACTCTCCTGGTGACCTTCGGGACTTGGGAGAATTACACGACCGAGAAGATGGTCTTCAATGTGGTGCAAATCAACTTGCCATTCAACGCCATCTTGGGTAGGCCGGCCTTGTACAAATTCATGGCTGCTGCTCATTTCGGCAACTTGGTGTTGAAGATGCCAACACCCTCAGGTGTTCTCCGGATCCGCGTAGATCGCACCGCCGGAGTAACTACTATGGAAGAACTCCATGCGCTTGCTACAGCGCAGGAGGAAGATTCCGGAAAGGAGCAAGCTCCAAAGCCCCTGAGCATTCGTCATCAAGGCTCAACCTCCGCACCTCGTGTGCAACCAAGTAGCGACACCGACATTCCCGTCAAAGTCGACCAAATCAGTTCGAATGCAGCTCAGACCACTCGTATATCGGGAGGTCTGAACGACAAATAGGAACTCACGCTCATCACTTTCCTCCGGGCTAATGTTGACGTGTTTGCCTGGCAACTGTCACAAATGCCTGGGATCCCTAGGAAAGTGATCGAGCACAATCTGAAGATTTATCCTGACGCTCGATCTGTACATCAGAAGCCTTGGAAGCAATTAGTAGAGCGACAAAACTTCATACGTCAAGAAGTGAAGAAGTTGCTCGAAGCTGGATTCATCCGGGAAGTCTTCCACCCAAAATGGCTGGCAAACCCAGTCGTTGTACCTAAGGCCGACGGGAAGCTTCGGATGTGTATCGACCACACTACACTGAACAAGGCATGTCCAAAGGATCCATTCCCACTACCTAGAATAGATCAGATAGTGGATTCCACCTCCGGGTGTGAATTACTGTGTTTCCCAGACGCATATTCTGGGTATCATCAAATCAGAATGTCTAAGGAAGATGAAGAGCATACTTTTTTTATCATAGTAGATGGATTATATTGTTACACTGCTATGCCATTCGGTCTCAAAAACACTGCTTCAACGTTTGTGCAAGCTATGTACAAAACTTTTGGAGAGCTCATCAGAGATGTAGTGGAAGTGTATGTCGATGACATCGTCGTCAAGATCAAGAACAAGGAGTCATTCCTTGACACCTTGCAAGCTGTCTTCGACAAGTTGCGAATCATATGCACAAAGCTAAACCCAGACAAGTGTGTCTTCAGGGTTAGCTTCGGAAAGCTTCTTGGATTCTTGGTGAACCACCGAGTAATAGAGGCAAATCCGGCAAAGATTAAAGCTATTGAAGACATGCGGCCACCAGCCCGCGTCAAGGATGTTCAGAAGCTGATTGAATTTCTAGCTACCCTCAGCTGGTTCATCTCAAGACTGGCGGAACGGGAGCTACCCTTCTTCAAATTATTGAGGAAGTCCGGACCATTCCAATGGTCTGAAGAAGCAAAAAAGGCTTTCCAAGAGCTAAAGCAGCTCCTCACCGCTCTACCAACTTTGGTAGCTCTCAATCCCGGTGAGCCACTTTTGCTTTACATTTCGGCAACTGACAAAGTTGTCAGCATGGTCCTGATTGCCGAAAGACCAGAACCATCCCCAGTTCAGGAGTACAGACCCCTTCAGGAAGGTCAGGAACTACCTGAAGGAGAGTCTGGGTCCCAGCCCCCAGACCTGGATCCTCGAGGCAAGACGCCAGAGGATCAACCTCCTTCACATGAAGGAGGTACAGTTGCTGAACAAGAAGATCTGGATCCTTCCAGGAAGGTCCATGTCACCTCAGAAGAAGCTTCGGGTTCCTCTAGCAAGAATCTGGAGGTCCCCGAAGAAGGTCCGGACCCCTCCGGGAGGGTCCGCGTTGATGAGGAGGAAGCTTCGGGCCCCTCTAGGAGAGTCCGGACAGTCCAGCGCCCAGTATACATCATCAGTGAAGTTCTTTATGATGCCAAGACTCGGTACTTAGAGGTGCATAAGCTGCTCTATGTAGTTCTTATCGCCTCTAGGAAGCTTCGCCACTACTTTCAAGCTCACAAAATTTCAGTGGTAACCTCTTATCCACTACGTGCAATCTTGCATAACACTAACTCTACTGAGAACATTGCAAAGTGGGCAGTGAAATTGGACGAGTTTGATCTTGAATTCATCCCAAGACAAGCGATCAAGAGTCAAGCATTGGCGGACTTCTTGGTGGAATGGACGCCCTCTCCATCAAATCCTGGGGCCCCAGTGAGCAGAAGCCGGACAAGGTTCCGGTCTTCACTGAGCCTCACTAGACTCTCTACTTTGATGGCTCCGTGCAGAAGTATGGGGTCAGAGCTCGAATCCTTCTCGTCGCTTCGACTGGGGAGAAGGTCAAATACATGGTTCACCTTGACTTCAAGGCGACCAACAACATGGCGGAGTACGAAGCACTAATCTATGAGCTCAAGGTGGCACTATCATATGGTGTCAAGCAGCTGTTGGTAAAGGGTGATTCGCAGGTCATTATAAAACAAGTCAAAGGTGAATGCTGCTGCAACAACACTCAACTAGCTGCATATCTTCTTGAAGTCTAGAAGCTTCAGAAGGACTTCAAAGTCCTGGATCTTTGCCATGTCTAGCATCTCAACAACGCTGAAGCTGACGAACTCTCGACGAAAGCTTCAACCGGAGCTCCGACTCCCGACTGAACCTTCGTCCGGAGATTGTCAAGACCAACAGCTCAGCCTGCCGAAATGAGCGAGGGGGGTGAGACCAACACCTCGAAGCTGGTGGTCCCAATGGCCCTGTTACCATGGCATCCATCAAGGGTCGTAGGTGCTGCAGGAAGCTCTGAGCAACCCAGCACGCAAGACTCAGGAGCTCAAGTTAGCTCTGATGCATGGATCTCGGAGATCCGGAGCTACTTGAAAGACAACATCCTTCCTAAAGATAATGTATCCGCTGACTGGATAGTCAGATGTGCTAAAAGATACACACTGGTAGAAGGGGATCTCTACCGGCGTGGTGCCAAGGGCATCCTAATGCGGTGCATTACAATGGAAGAAGGCCGCGAATTCCTCGCGGAAATCCATGGATGCGAGTGTGGTAACCTGTAGGATCGAAGAGCACGTGAAAAGCTACCAGAGGGGGGTGAATGGTAGACTTAAAAATCTTACGCAGCGGAAACAATTAAACCCCAACCCCTTCGGCAGAAAAACGATCTCTTAAAGAAATCGTGTGTAAGACTAATCTAAATGTGTTTCACCGTGACAAAATTGATGGATATCAGAGAGAATCATGTCACAAAGACAACACAAAAGGAATCACTCAAATCCGTCGAGAAAAACTCAAGTTATGATCGAAAGATCAAACAAAGGTCAATTTGTCCTACCCGAGAAAAACAGTTCTGGAACGCTGCAAAGAAACTCGTGTAGATCATAGACCACAAATCCAATGACCGTGAAATTTTTACAGATGATAGATAATCAAGTTGTGAAGACAACCCAAAAATAATCACGTAAATTGGATCTGTAAAACTCGAGTTATGATAAAACCACCAACGAAAGGTAGTGCTGTCCAGAAACTCGACGATTAAAACTTGTCTGGAACAAGTCGGACGAACAAGGCACAAACGTTCTTTCAAACTACAAATTTTATTCAATAGAACACAAGAGGAACAGCCCCAAAGTCGTACACCAGGAGCTCTGGGCTCCCTTGCTTATATAACCAGCCCTTAGGCCAACCCAATATCAACTAGGACTCCGATCCTACTCAGATCACGAATCGTAACTTTCCATAACTGCTCAAGATTCTTCTATACGTAGATAGAAGCAATCTTAAGACTTCCAAACACCTTAGGAACATATCCCACATTCCTAAACAACTCAAATTCGTGACCCACACGAAATCCTATCATATCCAACTCAAATCTTTCCATATTTGAGTCAAACCCGACTCAGCCGCAGACTGAGTCCATAACCTAGTCGGTTGGACCTTTCCGACAACCTCTTTACGTCCACATCCCTTCATCACGTCTCGGAACCATGTAGCCACGTCCATACACTCCTTGCACACGTGCAAACATCTTCCAATGACGTCCACGATACCTTCATATGCATTGTTATTGATTCAATCACGCTGCGCAACCTCCTGATCAGCTCAACCATAATTCCTCCTGAATTTGGTTGTTGGAACCTCATCTCCTCCCTAAGACTATTCCAATGGATCCCGTCACCAGCCATGTCTTGAACTCAAGCAACACCTGCACATGAATAAACAACCAATCCATACGAGCCCAAGTCCTTGACTTGACTCAAGTTAGTTCCGAACACAACACCTTACGTGAGAGCCTCACATAAGCATGTTGCAAAGCACAGCAAAACGATATCAGCCATATCATCCAAAACGCACCAAAAACTTAGTAAAAGAATACTAAGCAAACTTTCCAACCATGTAAAGCAAGTACAAAACATTGCAAATGAAAAGCAGAAGCACTGCGGTCAAGTTCTGGACCTTGCCAGAGCAACCCGAACCTTGAGCCGGAGCTAACAAAAGCTAGTAGAACCTAGCGCCAGAGCTTACCAAAACTAGTACAACCAAGCTCCCGCCAGAGCTTACAAAACTAGCAGGACCTAGCGCTGGAGCTAACCAGAACTAGTCGGAACTAGTAAACCCAAAAGCCGGAGCTAGAAAAATCAACTCAGAGCTTAGCAAAAACATGTCGGAGCTATCAAAAACATGTCGGAGCTATCAAAGACATGCTGAAGCTAAAGACAAAACTTCACCGGAGCTGACCAAAGCTAGTCGGACTTAGCATTGAACGTAACCGGAGCTACCCAAAACAAGCCGGACCTACCGCCGGAACTTGCTGTAGCTCAGAGCTAGAGTCGGACCTTGATAAAATGGTGTTTTGGTGATATTTAAAACTTTTATCATCAAAGACAAGTGTTTTCACTACAAGCCAATGTATTCAGCACACATAGGTCTTACAATCTCCCCCTTGATGAATGCATTGGCAACACCATTTAAAATCCGAACATTGGCTTATTCACAAAAAAGTTTTGAAAGCAATTTCTCCCCCTTTGTAAATCAAAAGTAAAATGAGAAGAAAAATTATCCCATATTATCTCTCCCCCTTAATTTTCTCTCCTTATGAACATATTCTCTCTCTCTTCATGCTTACCTCTCCCCCTTTGACAATGTATTCAGCAAGTCATATTCTCTCTCCAACTTTAGTTGTTATGAGCATATTATAACATATACATATAAACAAAGCTCATCCAAGTCATACTATCAAGTAACTTACATTATCACATCAATGTGATACATAAAGTAGTGTAAGCCATGCTAGAGATCAAATGTAATTTTCAATTTAAGCAAGTCATGATCTCACAAACTTAACTATCTCAAAACCTGAAAGTATGACACTAGTTGCTGCATTTTATTATTTTTCAAAGCATAAATTTAGATCATATGATATTTGCAAGAGATTATATGCGCGTTTGCCTTATTCTAACCAACCAAGCCAAGCCTATGTCATTTGACAATCAGAAGCTTAAGGACATGGTGTTAGTCATACACAACTTCTTCCAAGTTCATATCTAAGTGCAATGACAAGCCATCTCAAAAGAAGAAGTGTGATGCATGCATATTCTCTTCATATTTTCTCAATTTATATTTGTTCATAAAAACTCAACATGTGAGTTGATTACATGATTAATTCTTTATGATTAAAAGCATTTGTGAGCATGCAACAAGTTCAAAACAGCAAGAAAGTTCGACCATGACCAGATTTAGTGTAAGTAATTATTCCAATTACTAGACATGGCAAAAACTACAAAATGTATAACACAAGTAATGTAGTAAGAACTTTCAGCATGTAAAAGGAATCACAAAGTCATATATGTATGAAATACTATGCTCATATTATTTTAATTTCAGATTCACACATAGACTTCCCAAGTTTCAAAACTCCCCCTCAATTTAAGCCATGAGGATGCATAACCCCTATTTCACTACGAATGTAACAAAAACGAGTGAAATCCAAATGTTTTGTAAAAATGTCAGCCAATTGTTGTTCGGTATCTACATGGTGAAGCACAATGTTTCCTTTTTCAACATTATCTCGGAGAAAGTGATACCTAATGTCAATGTGCTTAGTTCTAGAATGTTGCACGGGGTTTTTAGCAATGCAAATGGCACTAGTGTTATCACAAAACAGTAGAACACTATCTAGATCAACCCCATAGTCCTTAAGTGTTTGAACAATCCAAAGAATTTGTGAGCAAGCACTAGCAGCAGCTACATATTCAGATTCGGTTGTGGATTGTACAACTGAATTTTATTTTCTAGAGGAACAAGCAACAAGAGAATTACCAAGAAAATGACAAGCACCGGAAGTACTTTTCCTATCAATCCTACAACCCCCAAAATCAGCATCCGAAAAAGCTTTCAAAGTAACGGTTGAGGAAGAAGGAAGAAAAATGCCAAATTCTTGGGTTCCATGTAAGTACCTGAGAATCCTTTTGATGGCTTGACGATGTGAAACACGTGGGGAAGCTTGAAACCGTGCACAAAGACATACGCTAAATTGTATGTCCGATCTTGATGCCGTGAGGTATAAAAGTGATCCGATCATGCTTCTATATTCTTTTTTATTCACAGATTCACCATCTTCATCAAGTTCAAGTGTTGTTGCTGTTCCCATTGGTGTCCTAAGAGGCTTGCTTTTGTCCATGTTGAAGCGCCTTAGGAGGTCTTTGGTATACTTCGTTTGATGCACAAAGGTACCCTCCTTGGTTTGCTTGATTTGCAGCCCCAAAAAGTAAGTGAGTTCACCCATCATACTCATTTCAAATTCGGAACTCATCATTGCTAAAAACTTGGACACAAGATCATGAGAAGCACAACCAAAGATAATATCATCCACATACACTTGAATGAATAATGAGTCATTGCCATGCTTAAGCACAAAAAGATTTTTATCAACCTTGCCCATGGTAAACCCCTTTTCAAGTAAGAATGTTTTTAACCTATCATACCATGCCCTAGGGGCTTGTTTGAGACCGTATAAGGCTTTGGACAGTTTGTAAACATGATTAGGAAAATTTGGATTTTCAAAACCTGGTGGTTGTTTGACATAAACCTCCTCACCTATGTAGCCATTAAGAAAAGCACTTTTAACATCCATTTGATATAGCTTAAATCCTTTAGATGCTGCAAAAGCTAACAAAATTCTTATGGCTTCTAATCTAGCGACAAGAGCAAAAGTTTCATCAAAATCTAGACCTTCAACTTGAGTGAAACCTTGAGCAACCAACCTAGCCTTATTCCTAACCACAACCCCATCCTCACTTTGTTTATTTTTAAATACCCATTTAGTTCCAATTTAAGTGTGACCTTGAGGTGGAGGTACAAGTTTCCAAACATTATTTCTTTCAAAATTTTCTAACTCTTCTTGCATGGCAATAATTTAAGATTCATTAGTGAGTGCATGTGATATATCTTTGGGTTCAAAAGAAGCAACAAAAGCAGAATGAGCATGAGAGTTTGGATCGCAAAACCTGGACCGTGTGACTCGTTCGTGCAAGCTTCCAATCATCTGTTGTGGGGGATGGTCTTTGTAAAAACGTAGGGGAACAGATGTCTCACAAGATTCTTCTTCATTAGGTTCATCGTAGATTGATGAGCTTGTGACTTGTGGACGATCAGGACCAGCATAGGTGATAGTCGGAGCTTGTTCAATGTCCGGAGCTGGACACGTGTCAACTTCGGAACTACCAGGCAGTATCACCGACTCTTCTTCATCTTCGAAAATATTCTCCCCCTATGGATACGGATCTGGTCCTGCAACACCGGAGCTAGTACCTGAGCTAGCTTCATCAAAAGACACTTCACAAGTCTCCACAATTTTGTTAGTGTCAAGTAAAAGCACACGGTAGCCTCTTGTATGAGATGGATAACCAAGAAACATGCCATCAATGGATCTAGGTTCAAATTTATCAAGATTACCATGTTTCTTAACAAATCACTTGCAACCAAAGACCCGAAAGTGTGTAACACTAGGCCTATGTCCAAACCGGAGCTCATATGGTGTTTTACCTAGCTTAGCACGCAAGAAAACACGATTTGAGACATAACAAGCGGTTGCTAACGCATCAGCCCAAAATTTCCTAGGAGTTTGATATTCATGAAGCATAGTCTTAGCCATATCAACTAAGGTTCTGTTCTTTCTTTCTACAACACCATTTTGTTGAGGTACATATGGGGAAGAAAGTTGATGATCTATTCCATTTTCAGCACAAAAGTGATCAAAAGATTGATTTTTAAATTCAGTTCTGTTATCACTTCTAATTGCCGTTAAAGATCCTGGGTGATCAATTGATAATCTAAGAAATAAAGTCCTAAAGTGACTAAAAGCTTCATTCTTAGACGCCATAAAGTAAACCCAAGAGTATCTAGAATAATCATCAACAATAACAAGAACATACCATTTACCTTCGAATGATTGAACACGTGAAGGTCCTACGGTGTCAAGATGCAAGAGTTGACATGGTTCAGTTGTCATGATCATTGTGAGAGGAGTATGTGAACCTGCAACCATCTTAGCATGTCTACAAGAAGAGCACACAATTTCTTTGTCCCCTTTAAGCTTAGGAAGCCCACGTATGCGATCAAGAGCACTAACACGCGTTAGGTGATCAAAGCCTACGTGACCAAGTCTACGATGCCAAAAATATAAGTCCTTTGAATCATTAGCAACTAGACACCTATGCTTAGAGGAAGACATACCAAAATCAGCTTTAAAAACTCTTCCAAACCGAGACATGTTAAAAATAAGCTCACTATTTGAACCTACAACTTTGCAGCAATTTTTATTGAAAATGATTTCTAGATTTTCATCTAGCAATTGTGCAACAGAAAGCAAGTTATATTTCAAATTTTTGACAAGTGCCACATCCTTCAAAGTGTAGTGATCATTTACTCTAACCGAACCCTTAGCAATTATAGGAGTTGAAGAATTATCGGCAAAAGTAACATTCCCTACACGTGACACAAAAGAGAGGGTGGAGAACCAATCTTTGTTACCGGTCATGTGCCGTGAGCAACCTGAATCCACAATCCAAATGTTCTCCTTCCTCAAACGGTAACCTACATAAAAGCACAATACATCGATGACTCAATACTGGGGTTAGTCATAAGGCATTTAGGAATCCAGTACTGAGTCACGCGACGTGCAGCAGGAAAAACACGCGAAAGCTGAGACAAAACAGCAGGTTTATGAGTCAAAGTTTGAGATTTTTTATTCTTGACTATTGACCTATAAGGTGTTATTTGTGTAGCACAAAAATCAGTAGCTCCGGAGGCAAAAAAACAGAAGGTTCAGAGGTAAACTTTGAATGTTTTTGACTCAAAACAGCAGGTTGTACATTCGGTTCAATGTGTGCAGCATATTTTGCATGAAAGTTATGAGATCTAGCAACCATTCTTTCCCTTTTCTGTTGTTTAGCTAGTCTATAACAAAAATCTATGACATGACCATCTCTACCACAGAAGGTACAATGAAATTTAACTTTGTGTTCATGTCTAGATGAGCAAGCAATACTTTTATTTGAAACCGAATGAGGCAGCACTCCTGCAGATTTGAAAACCACTCCTTTTTGTTTAGGAACTGTTTGAATCAAACCACTTCCTAATGACTTTACAATTTTAGATGGATGTGCCTTAGCATGAGCATGAGAATCAAAACATAAACCAATTTTATCATTGCATGACTTGGAAGAATTCAGCAACAAGTTTAGGTTCTTATTCCCATTACAAAACCGATCTAATGTCCTATGCATGTCATCAAGTTTATTGGACAGATCAAGGCAATTTTCAGATGAAGTTTTTCCTTTTAGTTTGCAATTGGAACAAAATTTAACTTTATGAGAATGTAAAGCATTGTTCAATATAGAAATTTCATTCATAGCATCCTGTAGTTTCTTATCAAGATCATCACAAGTAGAACAATGCAAATCAATTGTAGAACAGCTAGCATCTTTCAAGTTTTTATCATTAAGTGCAGCAAGCTCTTTGTTCTTTTCAATTTCTAACTCAAGTTTATCAAGTGTGGAGGTGTGCGCACTTCTTAATGACGACAATTGTTCATATATTAAATCACATGAGGAGTATGCATCATCACTAGGAATCGAAGTTTTTAAACGGTTGATTTCAGATTCTAGTGATTCAATTTTAGCAGCACTATCCCTAAGCTTTTTGTCCTTTTTCTTAACAATAATAGTGGCACGAGAAATAGCATCACACAATTCTTCGCAAGTAGGACATACCTCTTCATTGTCGCTGTTTTGTTCTGCCTCCTCCATACTTGATCTTGACTTGCCCGCCATGAAGCACAAGTTTGCCAAATCATCTTCATCTTCATCACTTCCAATGTCCATGTCACTTGAACTGAACTCTTGAAGCACGGTGATGAAACTGTTGATCATCTTGCGTCATATGATACCTTTCTTCTTCTTATTGGAATTTCCAGAGGAGGTCCGGACCTTGCTTTGTTTTTCTTCCCGGGTGGTCGGACCTGAAAGGTTAGGGCATTTTGTACAAAAGTTTCCTGTTTTACCACATTCAAAATAGCGTTGAGGTCCGGAGCTTCCTCTCCTTCTAGTTCTCACATTTTGCAATGCATTTGAGAATCAAGTAGAGATGAGTGCCAACTCCTCTTCTGGAAATTCTTCGATCTGCTCCAGGGTTAGTGAGGACGACAAAGCAAGAGTATTGCAAGATGATGATTGGCCGGAGCTAGACATATCACGTTGTGAAACAAATGCAATAGACTTATTTGGGTTCTTACATGCTAGGATGTCAATTCCATGAGTTTTTAGTTTAGAATAGAGTACATCTAATGTAAGAGAACTCATGACAGTAGATTCACGAATAGATGTGACTTTCATCTCCCAAATTGACATATCTAATGCACTTAGCAATTTGCCTAGCATTTTCAGCATCTGAAAAATTAACATTGACACTACACAAGTTGCTGAGAATTTTATTAAAGCGAGCAAAAAGGTCACCAATAGACTCACCGGGTTGCATCTCGAAGCGCATGTATTCATTTTTGAACATGTCTTGCCTTACCTCTTTGATCGTGTTGGATCCTTCGTGGTAGTCACAAAGTGCTTTCCACATATCGTATGCAGATCGGAGGTGTGCAACACAGTCGAAGTCGCTTTGAGTTAATCTTTGTATGATCAAGTTCCGAGCCTTGTTGTTGTTGTCGACATCTCTCAGATTTGTAGCTGTAACTTGATCGTTTGATGGCACTTCGTAAGGCTTGTATACCTTCTTCCATATTGCAAAGCCTTGTGCCTGGATGAAAGCCTCCATGCGTGCCTTCCAAACCTGGAAATCAATACCAGCAAACACACAAGGTTTGGCAGAGTACTTCTCCATGATGATTAGTCAAAAACACGTGCAAATCTCAACGATTAGAGCACCGTGGCTCTGATACAAATTGTAGGATCGAAGAGCACGTGAAAAGCTACCAGAGGGGGGTGAATGGTAGATTTAAAAATCTTACGCAGCGGAAACAATTAAACCCCAACCCCTTTGGCAGAAAAACGATCTCTTAAAGAAATCGTGTGTAAGACTAATGTAAATGTGTTTAACTGTGACAAAAGTGATGGATATCAGAGAGAATCAAGTCACGAAGACAACACAAAAGGAATCACTCAAATCCGTCGAGAAAAACTCAAGTTATGATCGAAAGATCAAACAAAGGTCAATCTGTCCTACCTGAGAAAAAACAGTTCTGAAACGCTGCAAAAAAACTCATGTAGATCATAGATCACAAATCCAATGATCGTGAAATTTTGAAAGATGATAGATAATCAAGTTATGAAGACAACGCAAAAAGAATCACGTCAATTGGATCTGTAAAACTCGAGTTATGATAAAACCACCGACGAAAGGTAGTGCTGTCCAGAAACTCGACGAGTAAAACTTGTCTGGAACAAGTCGGATGAACAAGGCACAAAAGTTCCTTCAAACTACGAATTTTATTCAATATAACACAAGAGGAACAGCCCCAAAGTCGTACACCACGAGCTCTGGGCTCCCTTGCTTATATAACCAGCCCTTAGGCCAACCCAATATCAACTAGGACTCCAATCCTACTCAGATCACGAATCGTAACTTTCCATAACTGCTCAAGATTCTTCTATACGCATATAGAAGCAATATTAGGACTTCCAAACACCTTAAGAACGTATCCCACATTCCTAAACAACTCAAATTCGTGACCCACACGAAATCCTATCATAACCAACTTAAATCTTTCCATATTTGAGTCAAACCCGACTCAGCCGCAGCCTGATTCCGTAACCTAGTTGGTTGGACCTTTCCGACCAACTCTTTACGTCCACATCTCTTCATCATGTCTCGGAACGATGTAGCCACATCCACGCACTCCTTGCACACGTGCAAACATCTTCCAATGACGTCCACAATACCTTCATATGCATTGTTCTTGATTCAATCACGTTGCGCAACCTCCTAATCAGCTCAACCACAATTCCTCCTGAATTTGGTTGTTGGAACCTTATCTCCTCCATGAGACTAGTCCAATGGATCCCGTCACCAGCCATGTATTGAACTCAAGCAACACCTGCACATGAATAAACAACCAATCCATACGAGCCCAAGTCCTTGACTTGACTCAAATTAGTTCCGAACACAACACCTTACGTGAGAGCCTCACATAAGCATGTTGCAAAGCACAGCAAAACGATATCAGCCATATCATCCAAAACGCACCAAAAACTTAGTAAAAGAATACTAAGCAAACTTTTCAACCATGTAAAGCAAGTACGAAACATTGCAAATGAAAAGCAGAAGCACTGCGGTCAAGTTCCGGACCTTGCCAGAGCAACCCGAACCTTGAGACGGAGCTAACAAAAGCTAGTAGAACCTAGCGCCGGAGCTTACCAAAACTAGTACAACCAAGCTCCCGCCGGAGCTTACAAAACTAGCAGGACCTAGCGCCGGAGCTAACCAGAACTAGTCGGAACTAGTAAACCCAAAAGCCGGAGCTAGAAAAATCAAATCGGAGCTTAGCAAAAACATGTCGGAGCTATCAAAAACATGTCGGAGCTATCAAAGACATGCTAGAGCTAAAGACAAAACTTCACCGGAGCTGACCAAAGCTAGTCGGACCTAGCATTGAACGTAACTGGAGCTACCCAAAACAAGCCGGACCTACTGTCGGACCTTGCTGTAGCTCAGAGCTAGAGTCAGACCTTGATAAAAAGGTGTTTTGGTGATATTTAAAACTTTTATCATCAAAGCCAAGTGTATTCACTACAAGCCAATGTATTCAGCACACATAGGTCTTACAAAACCACGCATCTTCACGCACGTTGGTCGGTAAAGCCTTCCGGCATGGTTTTTACTGGCCTACAGCACTCCAGGATGCAACTGAGCTAGTGAAGAAATGCGAAGCATGCCAGTTTCATGCGAAGCAAATTCACACACCAGCTCAACCCTTACAAATGATACCTCCTACATGGCCATTCACTGTGTGGGGGATGGATATCTTGGGACCATTCCCAAGATCCGTCAGAGGTTACAAGTTCATGTACATCGCCATAGACAAGTTCACCAAGTGGCCGGAAGCAACTCTAGTTGTGACAATAAACAAGCAATCAGCTATCAATTTCTTGCAGTCCATAGTATGCAGATTTGGAGTCCCAAACAAGATCATAACTGACAACGGGACCCAATTCACAAGCTCTGCATTCCAAGGATATTGCGAAGACCTCGGCATTCAAGTCATCTACGCTTCCGTAGCTCACCCGGCAAGCAATGACCAAGCTGAGAGAACAAATGCAGAAATCCTAAAAGGACTCAAGACGCGCAGATATGAGCACCCGAAAAAACATGGAGCCAACTGGATGGAAGAGCTTCCGCCCACCTTGATAGGAAAATTTGTCCCGATCTTCCGAAAGGTAATAGATAAGTCGATTGATGGAGATCTCGACGTTGATGATCCGAGGCTCTCGAGTAGAACACGAAAAACCCCTGCAATCACTACACCACCGCTCCATTGGTTATCAACCGTGCTTCACACGATTGACCTCGCCAAGAAGGCTAATCCCTGCTAGTGCAACCGAGAACACAAGCAAGAACGTAGAAGAAGCAATCTGAAATTGCTGAATTTGGGGTTTCACAAACCGTAGAATGGCGATATTATTGATCTAAGCAAAACCCAATTGTTCATGGCGGCTACTATGGAGTATATATAGGTGGGAGGACGTCCAAGGGGGTGTTGGTGTCGTGATCTAACCCTAACACACGAAAATAATGGACTTAGACTTGATACAAGGCCCAATGGCCCAATATGGTGGCGCAGCACCCTGACAGATTCTGTATTTGATATTGTTTCGACGATTCCCGACGACTCCGAAGGAATTTTGACATGGGACCGGTGCCATTGGAAAGGTTATCCTCTCCCCTTTCCGTGCATATGTAGAACGTCCAAAACGGAGTCCGTATGCGTCCTGGGCGTCCGTTTTAGTGCGTACTGCTCCTGGACTCCGAGTTGGATACGATTGGGAGTTTGGTTCGGTTTCCATCTTCTTTGAACGAATTCTCTGGTCTTCCACGTCCCTAATACTCCCTCCAAGTACTCCTTGAACCTCTCCATGGATCCTAATCACAAATAAATCATTAAGTAGCAATCTATGCTCAAAAACATATAAGGAAATATATAAGAACGAGTTCACCTCTGAAATTAATTGTTGTGTATGAACTCTATTGATTGCATCTTGTATATTCAGTAGAGTGTTGTTTGTATCCATATAAGTGATGTCCTCATCATCCTCCCCTCCTTGAATTGGAGTCGTCCTCGACTCAAGTTCGTCTCCTCTCATGTGTTGGTCCAAATGTGCAACGCCATCAAATCTTCTTGTATGCATGAATGGAGGAGGCCAAGGTGGTGGACGACATAGTGCGCCATCTTGATCTTGTCCATCAAATAAGAGTGCACATTCACTTGAGCCAGGATCCCAAACAAATGAACATTGTGCCATGTTTATTTGTGCAATGATAATATGCATGATCTCATCATTCTCCCCTTCTTTATGACAAGCCGTCCTCGGCTTGCTCATATGTCCAGCAAAAAGACTTGCTTTGGGGGTAGAGTTTAAGCCCGAGTGAGCACTATCCATATTGCACAACCGCAGTGAAAAATGTTTTTGTTGTCCCTGCTGCAAGGAAAACATACTAGAAAAACTTGACAAGATATTATTAGCGTTAGTACATTCATTTACATGACCATGTTGTTGCAGCACAAAAGGAGCTTCCTCATTTGAACATATGTAAACTTTATGCACCATAAACATACCACTATGTTCATATTTGCCTATAGCATAAAAAATATTTCTACTTAATAAAGGCAATTCAGATTGTGAAAATATTCTCCTCTCTACAATATTTAGATCACAAAGAGTGTCAAATTCAATATAACCCAAAGTATTTAGAGAAGACAAAATTTTCAGCTCATCATTTTCAGCAGTAGCGGTGATCAAATTATGAATTTCAGCACAAGTAGGTGAATTCAAAACACAATTATCTTGTACATTAACTTGTTTTTGCATAGGTATAATAGAGTTATCAGCACACAACTCTTTCTTAACAGAAGGATCAGCAGGAAAATCAACATGTGGCAATGGTGTATCAATAAAAGATTCCACTAGTCGCTCCTCGACAATAGCATGATTGGTGAAAAAATTCAGAACATCCAAAAACTTCTCACCTTCAACAAGTGTGTTGTGATATTCGTTACCTTTATTCTCATTTTCAGCAGTAATTGTGGGTGGAATATGAATTGATAGATCTGAATTTTCACAGGAGTTGTTGAACACCTCATTCGCTTTTGGATTTTCTACAATTATTGGTTCTTGTTCCTGCAAAAGGTTAGTCATAGGAGGAGGTACAACAAGGAAATTCTTCTCAAGCTCATGTATTTCATCTTTGCAATTGGATACACTAGTAAATGTTTCTCGCATAAGAATTTTCATATCTTTCCATGTTCGAGGTTTTTCTAAATCATTTAAATTGTTCCACCAAGTTAATGCACAACCTACTAATGCACTTGCAACATTTCTAATCTTCCTCCTCTCACACATATGACATTTTCCAAAATTTTTATCCAACTCTATTTCCCAAGCAATATATTCATCGTAACCAAAACCATCATAAGAAGGAAGAGATGGGAGAATGTAATTACTTCTTGTGGAGGTGTTGTAAAGGTGGTCCGAATGTCATGTGAATCCTTGGTTGATGTTTGATTTTTAGTGAGCAACTCCATTGTCGTCTTCATCGTGTCCATCATCTCAGCATATAATGCATGATTCTTGCTTTTACCTGACATTGTTAGTAGCAAAAAGAAGACAACACAAAAAATATGTTATCCCTATCAACTACAAAGGATAATGGCAAAGTGGAAGTGGAATCACACACTCTCAAGCGTCTTACCACGCTCTTACAAGTGTTCTTACCTACACTGCAGGTGGCAAACGGTGGCCGGTATGAAGAAACCAATGAAGCGTGGGATGATTGCAAAGGTGTATCGATTCTGCTCAAGAGTAAGGTGTAGCTTGGATGGCACTTTATTTGTAGCAAGGATTAGCAACAATGAAATCAGATAGTAAAGTTGAATAAGTGTCCAAAGTATTTGTCAAAGTTGCTGGCCTAAATGTGTTCCTAGTAGTTCAAGCTAGCAAGACATGAGACAAAACTAGATGACACAAAGAATGCAAGCACTTCTGTTTTTTTTTGTTGTTTTTTTTGTGCGGCTTTTGTTTCTTGTTTTGCACTTGCCTTTTTCTTTTTTCTTCCTTTTTTTTCAGAATGTGCTGCAAGGGAAGAACGCAATGAAAATCAATCCAAGATATCTCGTGTGTCTGTCGCTGATTTTCTGCTCAATCTTCCAAGGAGAAATAGGCACACTTATAGGCTCTAAATTGGAAAACTTAGAACAGCAAGATTGTAGATATATCTCTCCTCTTTAATTTCAATATATGGAAGACCTATTTTGGAAAAGAACAATAGGAGATACTGCCCCCGAAATACAGACTGTTCAGAATTTTTAGATCAATAACAGATTCGGATCTAATGCAATTTTGACATCGATAAATGTATATTCTGGGAAAACTATAAATAAGAAAGTTATAGAGAACTTCTTAAGCTTTCCATAAAGTACAAGAACTCTAAAATCCGAGTTCGTATGAGTGAGATATGATGAAAATACCAAACTGGACAGAGGCGAATCTAATCTGGACGTGATGATGTGATTCAAAAGGATGAATCACACAATGCAAAACTCAAACTAAGAGCAAAAACACTTTCTAAACCAGCAATATGACTCAACAGCGGACACAAAATCAACAAAACTAAACTGAAGACGAAAGTTGCAAAGGCTCAATGGTGGTTTGGACAAAATAATGAACAGATCTACTAAACTGCAAATTTTGTGGCTTTTTTGTGGACTCTAGGTATGAATAACAAAACTAATGTAATGGATAGATGGATTACCTAACGGGCAACCTGGAAATCTGATACCAATTGATAGGAAAATTTGTCCCGATCTTCCGAAAGGTAATGGATAAGTCGATTGATGGAGATCTCGACGTTGATGATCCGAGGCTCTCGAGTAGAACACGAAAAACCCCTGCAATCACTACACCACCGCTCCGTTGGTTATCAACCGTGCTTCACACGATTGACCTCGCCAAGAAGGCTAATCCCTGCAAGTGCAACCGAGAACACAAGCAAGAACGTAGAAGAAGCAATCTGAAATTGCTGAATTTGGGGTTTCACAAACCGTAGAACGGCGATATTATTGATCTAAGCAAAACCCAATTGTTCATGGCGGCTACTATGGAGTATATATAGGTGGGAGGACGTCCAAGGGGGTGTTTGTGTCGTGATCTAACCCTAACACACGAAAATAATGGACTTAGACTTGATACAAGGCCCAATGGCCCAATATGGTGGCGCAGCACCCTGACAGATTCTGTATTTGATATTGTTTCGACGATTCCCGACGACTCCGAAGGAATTTTGACATGGGACCGGTGCCATTGGAAAGGTTATCCTCTCCCCTTTCCGTGCATATGTAGAACGTCCAAAACGGAGTCCGTATGCGTCCTGGGCGTCCGTTTTAGTGCGTACTGCTCCTGGACTCCGAGTTGGATACGATTGGGAGTTTGGTTCGGTTTCCATCTTCTTTGAACGAATTCTCTGGTCTTCCACGTCCCTAATACTCCCTTCAAGTACTCCTTGAACCTCTCCATGGATCCTAATCACAAATAAATCATTAAGTAGCAATCTATGCTCAAAAACATATAAGGAAATATATAAGAACGAGTTCACCTCTGAAATTAATTGTTGTGTATGAACTCTATTGATTGCATCTTGTATATTCAGTAGAGTGTTGTTTGTATCCATATAAGTGATGTCCTCATCACACCTTGCGGGCAAATAGGACAACTCTAACCGGTCAACTGGAGAGACACCTTTCTTCCTGGTGTACGGAGCTAAAGCAGTCCTTCCTCCGGAAATCACCATGGGGTCACTCCGGGTCCAGACCTTCAACGAAGCCACGCAGGACCAGCTCCGACGTGAAGACCTTGACCTCGTTGAAGAGGGTAGGTGCCGAGCAGCTGTTCGAAATGCACGATACCGCCAAGCGCTCCGGCGCTATCACCAAAGGCATGTGCATAACCGACAGCTCGAGGAAGGAGATATGGTGGTACGGAGAATACAAACTCGAGAAGAGTTAAACAAACTTTCCCCCAACTGGGAAGGACCCTTTCGAGTGATCAAAGTATCCCGTCCCGGATGCATTCGCTTAGCAACTGAGGATGGGACACCACTCCCTAATCCTTGGAACATTGAGCACCTCCGTAAGTTCTACACTTAACATCACAGAGGTGAGTCTGTAGTTACATATGATGTATGTTATAGCGTCATTTAACAGAGTCGGGTAGCTCCTCCGGGAGAACAGCCGGACCTTTCCCGGAAGGTCCGCAAGGTTCAGGCAACACTTGACACAGTCTCAGAACTAAAAGTGTAGCTAGTTACCCTAGGTCAAACAAGAAATGTAACACACTTAGCCTGGTTCCGTACCCTAAGAGTGTACTTGTTTCCCCTGTACCCCGTACCTATAATGAAAGACATCATTATGTGAAAACAGACTCCACGTGCATTTATTTTGTACAGGCACAATATTTTTTATTTTTCTCTATCTTGTCTATAACAAAGTTTTGCAATTCTCAATAAACTTTAGCTCTAACAATTCATGTATAATTCAAGTCGCTTTGTTAATTCTTTCGGGTCTTAACATTGTTGAATGGCCTACTCGCCTGAACGCCAAGCCAATCTAGGTCCGGAGTGTGCTATCAACTTAGCCTGGTCCAGCACCCTAAGTACGCCACTCTACCTACACCTCGGCAGGCCTGAGTAAGGTGAGTCCAGAAAACGATCGGACCTGGAGAAAATAAGCAAATGCACTTAATTGTATATAGAAGTACAATCGACCTAAAGATTTCTTTTGGGAATTGTAAGCCGCAAACGAGTTATAGATAAGAAATGAATTTTACTGTTTTTGTTGACTTTAGTGTGCAGGAAAAATAAAAATCTCATGATGATGGTGGATGATGCCGGAGCTATCAAAGCTTCGATATCCCCTATGGTGGCCCGTTGTTGATGTTTTAAACATTGATAGTAGGCGTCGCCAGAGCTACCAAGTTCTGGCAAATCCAGGGGGACAACCGTCAACGTGAAGGAAAGATGATAGAAGGACACCCTAATGGGGTCTGTTGTCGACGCTCTACGTGTTGACAGTGGACACTGCCGGAGCTACTAAGCTCCGACAACTCCAGAGGACCAGCTGGCGACATTCTACGTGTTGACAATGCTCGCTGCCGGAGCTACTAACCTCCAACAACCTCAGGAGGCCCTGCTATTGGCGACTTCGGACCTATACCCTACAAGTTCGAAGCAATCAAGTCTTCAACAAAATGTTACATCCTCTTGGTACATTTCCGCAATCAAATTGTGTACATCTACCAGAGGGCCAAGTGAGACAAAGGTTGAAGACAAAAAATGAAATTCATAAATTTCTTGGATTTCATTCATGTGAGGACAAGAGATTACAAAATTGGAGAAAAGAAGAGAAGATACAAGTGGAAGCTACAAAGAGAAAGTCCTAGATCCTACGGAAGAATGAGGCAACCTTCTGGGCAACCTCCGACATGATGGCCTTGGCGGCATCTCCCTCTCTGTCGATGGGACCTTCAAGCACCGGATCTAATGGGAAGTGAGGATCCTTACTTGTGTAGCACGTCAGCATGTACTCTGTGACGTTCTGCGCAAGGGATTTACCTTTAGTTTCCAACTGATATGCAATGACATCGCCCATCTTGTTGAGTTTGCTGCCCGCCGAGCTCAACGCCTTCAACGCCTGGTCCAACTCCAGCTCCGGATCATCCGGACGCACGAGACTAAAACCCAGCGGTATCAGTGCGTCATTGGCTTTGCCCAAGAAGTCCCATACTTGTTGGGACTCCTCAACCCTTGAGCCTCGCACCTCTTCCAAGGACCTCTTGGTCGCCGCAAGCACCGAACCCTCTTTGGCAAGGCGCTCGACCTCTTTGGCATGCTGCTGAACCTTTTCAGCAACTTGCCTTTCGAGTTTAGCAAGCTCCTCTTCCCAGACGTGGATCTTGTTCCAGCGGTCGACTAGGTCTCTCTCCCGGCCCCGCACTTTCTTCTCCCTGGCAACAACTTCATTCTTCCTCTTGGTGAGGTCCTGTCCCCGCTGCCAGTCCTTCTTCTCCTCGCTCTTGAAGAGCTCCTCCAGCTTCTTGCTATGCTCCGCGAGGCTCTTGTCACCCAGAGCCAGCCTCTAAGCAAGCTCCTCCTCCCTCTTCACGAGGTCATCCCGCAGCTCCAGGAGTTTTTTCTCTTCATCTTCGAGCTTTTTCTCCTGCTCTTCAAGAGCCTCCCAGCACTTGACGAGGCTGTCGTGGATCGCGCTGAGCTTCTCCTGGCGATTGTTCGCTGCTTCAATAGCAGCCACGGCCTGTTCGTGAATGGCCCGGGACCGGTTGTCGAGGGATCGCACCATGCTTTCCCTCTCGTCCAGCAGCTGGCCCCAGTACTCCATCCGGGCCTTCTCCCTCTTGACCCACTCCTTGTCATCGGCCAGTCTTGTCTGCGCCAGCTTGGTCTCAAATTGGAGCCGGTTGCACCATCTCCTATGGGTCTGGCGCTCCTCCTTGAGGGCCTTGCTGTCGTGGTAAAAAGCATGTTGTACCTGACGAAGGCTGGAGCAGGCATTGTCGATGGACAACGACAAGGGGATCGGCTCCGGACCTGCCGGGGTCCTCTCCGTTCACTCCAGCGGGTTCTCCATAACAAAAATCGGGTCCCACTCTACAAGAGTGGTCCCCTGAGCTTCCGCGGCACTAGGTCCGCCCTCCAGGGTAGCGTCGGTCGCCGCTGAGGTAGGTCCTGCAACGGATGATCCTACCTCCGGAGTCGGCTCCGAAGGTCCCAGCTCCAGGTCATCAGCAATTGCTCCTTCTGGCAGAGGACCGGTCGCTTTGCCTTGGCACCCTGGCTCAGACGCGGGTACCTCCGGAACCACCACCTCCGGGGCAGGCACTGAAGATTCGGCCGGAGCTGAGGCCACTTCTAGCTCCGGTGGTGGCGCCTCCTCCACTGCCGATCCAGGCGCCAGCGCTTCAACCTCCACTGGTTCGAGCGCTAGCACCTCCGTGACAACCAGCTCAGGCGCCGAAACTTCATCAACTGTCGGCTCCATCGCCGGGACTTCAAAAACATCTGGCTTTAAGGACAGAACTGCAGCTACCTCCCGCTCTGAAGCCGGAGCGTCCGTCATCACAGCATCCAAAACCAGAGCTTCAACCTCCAGAGCTGGTGCTGCTGGTACGTCTTCATTCCCATGGTCCGGCGCTACCATGGGAGCTTCGGGAGATGAGTCGAGGTCAAGGACCATGACAGCTGGCGTCGGAGCTGCCGCGACCTCAGCCACCACCTGGGGCGGCGCTGGAACTGGAGCCGGAGCCTCCGCCTGTACAGCATCAATTGCTGTCGCAGGAACCGGAGCTTCAGCCCCTTTCTTGGATACCCTGTGGATGAGGTACGAAGAAACTCAAAATATGATTAAAAAAATAACCAACTGAGGTAAAAAAGCAAATTTACCTTGGGAGACTCCCGCTCCAGCTAGCGTGGAACCTCTTCGTCGGACGCTCGGAGCCCGACCAGGTCGCAACTGGGGTAGTAGCTTCAGAAGGTCCTCCGGAGCTTGCTGCTGCCGCCAGCGACGTCTTGGTTGAGGCCCCCCTCGACTGAGAAGGACCCTCAGACCTAGAGCCCTTAGCTGGCTCCAGCGCTGCAGTCACCTGGGCGGAGCTGGCGTCCCGGGGAGACGCCAATGTTGGAGTGGTTATCGCCATCGAAGACCTCTCCCGACAGGGAGAAGGAGCTGTCGTGGAAGGAGCAGGTCTAACCGGCCTCCCGTCAGAGTGCTTCAACTTCCACTTTCGGCTCGAGGGATCGGCTAAATATTTGCCCTTGCCTGCGACTTCAACTCTCTATTTCAGGGCAGGAGCAGGGCCACCCTCAGAAGCTCTGGGATCGCCAGCTTGGTGGTAGGACGCCTCTCAACTTCACCGAGGTCATCAAGCATCAGCATCTTCTGCCGGAGCTCCCTGCTGAACTCCGCCTCCCTATTCAGTGGGAGGAAAGTCGCTGGCGTAGTCAAGTCGTCGCCCTCGACGTCGATGCCGTGCTGGAGCTTCTGAAGATGAAGCTCCAAAGCTGCGCCTTCTAGATTGGACTTTAGACTGGTCTCGTTCCGGTCATCATCCATCATACTGTTGAGGGCCCAGGCGAGCTTCTCCCTCTTCTTTAGCGGAGCACACCTGTTGACCAGAAAGTTGAAGAAGACTGCCTGGGGGGTCACTCCTCCTTCCACGCATTGGCGGATCCTGGTCAGGGTAGGGTTGAAGGCCTCCGACAGCCCGGAACTTCACTCCAGGCTTCCGTGTCGAGATTGGGAAGGCCTTCGGGTAGCTCCAGCTTCTCATGCTCCTCTGCCGTGACGACAATCCAATCCTTCTTCCAGTCATCCCACTTGCCAGAAGGGAATGACCTCAAGTACTTGTATGGGCATTTCTTGCGCTTCACAAAATAGTAGAAGCCAATGTACTCGTCACTCTTGTCGGTAGTGTGGATGGTGAAGAAGGTGCGGAAAAGCTCGACGCAGGGGGGAATACCCACCCACATATCCCAGAAGTGGACGAATGTGGACACAACAAGAATGGAGTGGGTGCCAAGGTGGTACAACTGCAGACCATAGAAGTCTAGCAGCATCAAGAGAAAAGTGGAGAAGGGTGGGATCAGTCCCACCATGGCGTACGCAGAAAAGTACACCATGTCACTGGCGTGCTCCTTCTTGAACGGGAGCTTGTCGGTGCGGACCATGTGGTTAAGGAGTCGCTGGACCACCCCATGTAGGTCCGGACTTTCTTCAAATCACCGTCGGTCGTGAGACGGCTCTTGCGGAGACCCAACTCCATCGCAGCACGGCGGGGTGAGAGTGGAAAAGCAAGCGAAAGTTTGGAGGATTCGAGCGCAAGTTCAACTGAAGGCGTAAGGAATACCCAAACGGTGTGCGCTCTCCTTCTTAAGTAAGCCCCCGCAACGCTTGGATGGAAACCACAGAGGGACCAACGATACAGTTCAAAAACTTCACCCTGCCAATGACAAGGGGGCCCGGGGCCACCCTGATGATCAAGTCGAGGTCCTTACCCCAGGCGAACAATTGTCATCATGAGAGGCAGGAAACCCCAGGGCGGCAGCCTGATAGGGCGCACGGAACTGATACGATTTTCGTATCGGGAACCAGCGACCTTCAATTGCGTGAGATCCGCACGCGCAGATCTCACCTGCCGCATCCTGAAGATGCCACGTGGCGATGGTTTAACTGCGAACCACCACCTCAATGGCACATCCAAAAATCCTTGAAGACACGGAGTCAAAATCAAAAGATGGACCCACCTCCGGCAGAATGACTTAATCCAAAAGGTCTCTCGCGAAGGTGGGCCCAGAGGGCCACTGTCGGTACGATGCGTACCGGATACCCCTTGGAACTGCAAAGAGTGCAAAGGAACTCCACCTATCTGAGTTGAAGAACTCCGAAGGCCCCACATGTCATACGAAAACGGACTTGCCTCCCTTCTATGGTTAGTCCCAGTGCCGCCACGTGTATTATAAAACTGGAGCTACATTCCATACATGGGAAAGCTTCGGACTAGATACCTGTGTGGCACCCCCGGACCTAACCCCCGACAGAGGGAAGCTCCGGTACCGACACGTGTACAACAGCACCGGACCTACTCGTCCAAGACAGTAGCTCTGGAGCTGCCTCGCGTCCAGCCGTCGGACCTTCAACCTCAACAAGCAGACTGGTGGACCTCCAACGGCTCAGACCTTCAAGGAACAATTAAAGCATCAAGACCCGATTACGTGTCATTAATGCTATCTTAATGACACACGATCGGAGGACGCTTAATACCAGTAACGCCGCCATCAAGGCGTGTTATCACGCTGTTAAGGGTAATAAAGTACATTAACTTTGTATTAAGCATCAGTAACCGCCAGGGCCACATGTCGGGCCAGGCTGATGGTGTAACGGCCAGTCCTTGTACTATGAAAGGATTGACCGAGCGATACATAGAAAAGGAGGCTTCCACACGCACTCAAGACGCTGTAGTCTCTGACACTCAAGCGCTCAGACGCTCAATACAACAACAACACACACCCGTGGAGGAGGGTATTACGCTTAGGCAGCCCGAAACACGTAAATACTCGTGTCAAATCGCCACCTTCTTCTGAATCTCTGCGTGCCCACAACCGAACTAAGAACTACGCGGGCTGCCAACGGTAGTACTGGGAGAATTGTCGAAATCAACCTCCGAAAGCATCGGCCCGTGTCTCACCATAATAGCCAAAGGGTGCCTTTCTATGAGGCCTTTTGGGATTTATAGGTGTCCAATGGATCGGCACGAGTCTGACTGGGCTCGAACCTACAAAGTCTTGGCCCGACCCAGCACAATTATTAAACGGGCCATGTCGGGCTGGCCCGACAAACATTTGCCTCGGCCTAGGCACAACACGACACCCGATTAGTCGCGCCGTGCCAGGCCCGACCACACCAAACCGAACGTGTCGGGTCAGCCTGAGACCCACCGTCCATAGGCATTGATCTATCATGCAGAGGCCGAAGGCGAGGCGGGCTGCAGCGCGTGGAAGGCCGAACGTGAGTCAGGCGGCGAGGCGGCCGAAGGTGAGTCAGTCGTCCTTATCTCGCAGCAGCGGTGTCGTCTCGATGGGCGCCACACCGTGCTACCTGCGCTCAACCGCGACACGCGAGAGGGTGGAGGCTAGGTGGCGTCGTCGCACTGAGAATGTTCAGAGCAGTAGAGGAGCCGCGGTCCGCGGACGAGGCAAGAGAGGGGCGAGCGGGTGAAATGCAATGGATAGGAGGGGTGCGCCAACGAAACGTGGATTGGCCATTGGCGGTGGCTGGCTGGAAGCCTGGAAGGCTGGAACCCTAGTTAGGGTTTGGAGAGGCAGCTTTTATATTGAATCTACCAGGCTGGGCTTTTCTGGGTCGGGTTGTGCACTGATGGGCCGGCCTCTGTCGTGCTAGCTTAACGGGCTGGAAGCTGAGCCCAGGTACAACATGGGTCGGGCTTTAGGCTGGCCCCAGCCCAAGCTCTACCGTGGCGGGTCGTGTTCGGGTCTATCACAACCCGTTTGACCACCTCTATGTGGGATATGGGTTTCCAGACATGTGGAACATGATGGTGTGTATCGAGGGGCATAACTAACTAAGGAATGCCGCCAGCGAGCGGCGGAAAAGGAGTTCTGATGAGGTCTTGCAGGCAGAAGGATGCATGGGGCGACTTAAAACATGGTCGGATATCTTCAACAGATCCTCGGCAACACGGGCATGGGGTCTGTTGACAATTAAGAGGGCCGACACCGGTGGCGCGACATGGATGTGGCACGGTCGGGGCTCGGCAGCAACAAAACTTCCAAATCCAGTGATTTTTTAGAATTTTCTAACAAGAAAAGAGGTAAGAGATGTCTGGAGGATTTCAGGAGAGCTTTGTGCCGAAAGAAACAAATGATTTGTCACCGTAGGTGACGAATTTTTAGGCAGAACTGAGGTTGTTCAGCGGCCTGCTCAAGGGAAGAAGCGTTCGCTACCCTAGCTTTGCGGCTGATGGGAGTGAAGGTGGGGCACTAGGGAGATAGATGGCGAGCAGGTGGAAGCAGCTGGTGGCTTGTTCGGTACATCAAAAGGAGTACATAAAGCACTATGAGTGCCTCGAGTGCAAGTCTGACAAGGAAGGGTATCACTATAATTTTGAGTAAATGTAGTCTGATAAATTCAAGAGATATTAGACACATATACTGTTATCTCTTCGCTATCTGATGTGAACTCCAGTGGTCATACATTATGATTTTGTCTCACATTTTTGGAACTGATTTTTTTGTTTATGATAATGTGCACACTGTTGCTGATGTGTGGAAACAACTGATCATCTAATAATGGTCCATGATATATAAACATATGATTCTGGTGTTTTGAGCTAAAATAGTTTATTAATTCATTAAAAGTTCTGAAATATTTTCCATCATTTCACTAGTATTTTATTATTTTGTTGCCATTACTATTGTTTCTTTTGATCACTATAGATCACTCAATAATAGAACTCCTTGTGTTGGGCCTCGATAAAATTATTATATGTGTGCAAATTTATAATTCCAGGAGTCCTTATATATGGCTAACATAATCTTATAAAAGGAAGTAAAACGGAGAAAACAAAACATGTTGGAATAGAGTAATAGACCACGCCACCACGTGTCCCGGGTGAGCGCGACATCTGCGTGTCACGGGCGTGCCATGCCATGGGTGTCCGAAAATGTGACTCTGGGGCATTTTGGCTAAGTTTTTAGGAAGTAATACTAGGCCCAGGAATTTCAGGCAATACTAGTTGTGGATTAGGCATGCTCTCCCTGATGGTGGAAAGGTGTCGCGTTGGGGATAGCAGCAATTGTTTTGTTCACATGGAATTGAGAAATGGGGCTTGTTTGGAGGGGATGAAAATTAAACACCCTTGTGATATATTATTCTTCACCTGCTCTCTAGTTTCCTATTGGGCAGGTTTGTATTCTATGGAGAGGCAATGAATTATCAAGTCTGGAACGGAGTCAATTCTGAGGGGGGCTATGAAGGTGATGCAAGCCCAGGGTGGAGTCAGGCTGCTACCAGATCAAGCTCACGAACAGGATGATGTCGAGTGATGCAACGATTGATGGGGGTCGTTTGAGCTCACCATCAGGAACTTAGGCCGTCGGATGAGAAGACTTACTGAATCATATTTTTGTGTCGTTAAATTCTATGTCGTTCTATATGACTGATAAACCCAATGGGGAAGAGACTACAATTATCCATTATTCTGTAGTTTGATTAGAAGGGTAGAGCTACGTGTGATGGATAATTGAAAAACTTTTGTATTCCTGATCTCTGTTTCTTATGGAATGGAGGTGGTTATCCGAGTAAAAAAAATGTCAATATTCACATTTCCAAGAAGTATAAGCTTACACCAGAAAAAGTGGATTGTATCTTTCTAGACTATACTCATCAGAGCATGGCATCAAGATTTTTAGTAGTTAAATCAAGTACCAGATATGCATGTTCATACTATAATGGAATCTCATCATGAAGTACTTTTTGAGAATATTTCAACTAGTGAGTAGTTTGAACAATCACATGAGAAATGTCTTTGCAGAGGAGCACAATGAAACTACTTAGACGAGTAAGAGGTAGAGGATTGTAACATTCTTTATTGTTTATTTTATCGTGTACATTTGGACGATAATCCCAAATCCATAGAATGAGTTTATGAATCTCTTGATGCAGATGGCTAGAAATAACCAGTTCATAGCAAGATACACTACATATTTCCTAATGGAACTTGAGAGTTAGCTAAATGGTCATATGGTTATAAACCTTTGGGCTGTAAGTGGGTATTGAAAAGAAACTCAGGTCTGACGGTACTATTGATAAGTAAAAGGTGAGACAAGTAGCTAAGGGTTGTACTCGAAATAAAGGCAAAAACTATTTTGACGCCAATTTTCACCTGCATCTAGAATGACGACAGTTGTTTTATTAATTTCCTTATGGTATGATCATCTATCAAATAGATGTGAACAAAACTTTTCTTAATTGAGAGTTGGAGGAGATCTATATGTAACAACCTGATGAGTTTGTAGTAAAGGGTTGATAAGCCCTATGCCACAAGTGGATATGTATTTACTCTTGTTGGTGGTGTTGTGTCACGGAGGTCTTGCAAAAAGTCCATATTAATGAGATCAATTATGGAAGTAGAAATTATAACTTAAGAGATAACAATTGCAGAGACAGAGTGATTGTGAGGGGTCTTGATGGACTTGTTGTGGTTAAGAAATGTGACAATAAAATTGTGTTTGCAAAATGAAAAAAAATCTAAGAATAATGCAAAGTTATCAGAACACATGAAGCGATGCTTGAATTATGTTAGAAAATGGGAAACTCCAAAGTAATAACTATTTCATATATACAAACGGATAATAACCTGGCAGATCCGTTTACAAATGGACTATCACGTAATTCGATAGAAAGTGCATCAAGGAAGACAAGTTTGAGACCCACGAGTGTGAAACCGTAGTGATAACCCAACTTATATGATCGGTTATCTCGCGAAGTAAAACTTAGAAAAAACAAGCTATTGATTCCCAGAGGATAGTGTTAAATTTGAGACCCCCTCTATGTGGTGATGCAGAACTACACTGTCAAACTATAAGGCAGGTTGGTGACATGACTTAATGTGTTTCTATTGGTTACGTTTAGTAAAGATATCTTCTTATATAGCAATCTTGAAACAAATGCACATATATCAGCTTTGACTGTCTAACGTTGCAGTCTGTTAGTTTTAGGTGTTCTATAGAAAGATCATGAAGAGGTAAGGGAGTATGAAACATATGTTTCATCCATGGGGTACACTATTGTTAGTCAAGTATTAGTTATTATCTTTAAATGAAAATGGTTCGCACAAAACTTATAATTAAAGACATAGTCCATTGTTCAAGTTGTAACATGGTGTAGCTTATGGATCTAGGCAGATGTTTAACTTAACAATGTCTGCGGAAACACAACTATATCGAACAAGAAATGAGAAAGACACTTCTTTAAGTAGCTTTGAGATCTGGTGGGGGTTGTTAGAATTTGGGCTCAAATGAGCAGTCACATAATAAATTTCTAATAAATCATAAAGTCCCATTATGGTATGTGAGTGACTGATAAAAAGTTAGTTACCACATGGGAAGTGCAGGGGCATCCACTTATAAGTGGAGATGTTCCCACTACGTAAGAAACTGAAATATGAGACAAAGATTGGCGACGAGCGCAAAGGAGACAGTCTCTAATATGGGTAAACGACACGCTACTGCGTCAGCGGGGATCTGTGCATGGATCAGTTGAGTGTAAATGGAGACGGCCTTCTTTACGGCTCGTCTCATTTAAGTTAATATTGAAGACGTGTCTGCTCCTCTGGCAAAAGGGAGACGGGCTTAGCACAAAGCGCGTCTCCTATTTAAGAAAGGAAATGAGACGTGCTTTATAGGAAGCTCGTCTCCTTTTATTATCGTATCTCCAATTCATGGGCGTACTTCTTGATCTTCTCCCTTTTGCTTTGTTCACTTGATATCACACATAGATGAATAAATTCACTAAATGAATGAGCACATTCACTTGAGAACTAATTAGATTGTCATTCCAATGTAGAGCATCTTCACTGATCGAATTAGTCTGATTTAATCCAAAAAATAATCAAATCTCCACGGTGGTGGGTGGCTCATTATATAAGACGAAGAAGAGGAGAAACAAAAGGATGCAAAAGGGAGATGCGCTTGTGGAGAACTACGGAGTAGTCGACGATGGCGCGTCTTATATAGTGTCTGTGTAGAACGATGGAGCGGTTTGTTTCACGCGGATTGATGTGACGATGGGACGCTTCAAAACTGCTCGCCTCGGGGAAACGAAAGATCGCACACGATTCGCACGTCTCCGCACCACCGCCCACAATTACTTCGCACCAACTGCCACAAACTAAGTTCTTCACACCACTCAGCGCTCGCCTCAGGAAAACGAAAGGATGCAAAAGGGAGACGAGATTCTCTCCCGCTTGTCCCACTTTGACAACGATCAAATATGCACTTTTTCTAGCTCGTCTCCCTTTTGACCTAGCTATTTAAGATCTCGAGCGCTCTATTCGAACACTTATCTAAGTTTTCGGCAAATTTTCGATTCTTTCGCGCTGTTTCACTCTCTTTTCCTAAAGAAAATTTTATGAATCAGGATCCAACTCTAGTGCAACTGTCGCCTGCCGTCCACTATATGCCATCACTGTTGTCGTTGTTGCTGTCCTCACCGTCGCCGTTGTCCTCACCGTACCGTCCTTGCCTTTGCTACTCCCTCCTATTCTATGCTACTTATATTCCACTTTATATGTAGTTCATGGCTGGGAAATTTGTCATCGACTTGGCGCGTGGCCGACTCAAGGAGGAGCGCTTGGCGTGGTGCAAGAACCACCCCCATGTATGTACATATGGCACACCGGTCGCATGGTTGTAAGTAGCTCTGTAATGGACTGATGAACTTAATGACGCACTCTTTAGTTTTGCTTTTGTGACACATGTTATGTTCCATCTTATTTGTTTTTGGTGTTTTCAATTTAATGGCTCGCCATTTGCATCACTTGTTGTCCAATTTCTCCACACAATCAAGTATAATCGTCATTCCCTTATTAATGAATTTCCTTTGTAGACTTACTGGGAAGGTGGTAACTACCCACTGACAATCTCCTTCTCAGAGGATTATCCCATGGTAGCTTCAAGATGCGCCTTTCCACCTGATTTCTTGCACCCGAATGCCCATTGCTCAGGAGCACTCTGCCTTCGGGTTCTTGATCAAGAGATTGTAAGATAGATTTATTTTTTTCAATTAATTACTAATTGTTGCTGAACCTATTTGAAGTGATTTCTTATGTTGCTTAAGTTGATATTTTGTAGCGGTGGTTTCCTGGTATTACTGTTAAAATTTTACTACTTGATGTTTGGGAGCAAGCTCGACAGTACAGTTTAGATCGATCGATGGGAGCTTCATAGGAATATAAGTCTGAAATGTGTAGTTTAGAGAGCACACAATGTGTATAAACTATGAATTGCAAAATTTATATGTCTGAAATTGCAATATATATATATATATATATATATATATATATCATTGAGTTGAAATGTATATCATTGAGTTGCAAATGTTTATCTCTGGATTCCATTAATGCTAATTGCAATTAAAGATTGTCCCCCATGTTTACTCATCGGCGACAAGCCCAGAATAGTGCGTCGTCGATGACTCGACTCAGCCCGCCTCGGATTTATCACAAAAAGGAAATGAGCCTTCTTGAAGCTTGTCTCCCATATATACTTATCGTCAACGTGCTCGTTGCACGTCTCCGATTACTTTGTAATGCGAGACACAACAACAGAGACACGCTTTTTGCTCGTCTCCGTTCGTCTACCACCCCCTATGTGGGTGAGAAGAGGATTGGTCCATGCTCGGTCGCCTCACCATGCCACAACAGACCACCCACATGCATGCACACTTATGATCAAGTGAATTTGAGCCGAGCCTATGTTTTCTTTTTCATGCGGAAAAAATCAGGTTGGACTTTGGCCTCCAAATTGGGCCGAGTTGAAGACACGTGCGTCAAGAACAGTCGAGTCGGTACAGATCACTACCAAACTGTGAGCTATTGTGTAGGATTGAAGAGCACGTGAAAAGCTACCAGAGAGGGGGTCAATGGTAGATTACAACTGTTTTAGCGGAAGCAACTAAAACCCCTCAGCAGAAAATTGATTTGTTAAAGAAATTATGTGTGCAACTAATCTAAACGTAATAAATTATGACAAAATTAGTATATTGTGGATAATCAAGTCACGAAGATGTCACAACAAGAGTCACAAAAATCCAACGATTGAAAGATCGAACAAAAGTCAATTTGTTCTACCTGGGAAAAATCAAATCTACAACGCTGCAAAGAAACTCGTGTAGATCAGAAACAACAAATCCAATAACCGTGAAATCTTCACAGATAATAGATAATCATATTTTGAATACAACCCAAAAATAATCACGTCAATTGGATCCGTATCTTGAGTTATGATAAAACAACCAAAGCAAGGCAGTGCTATGCGGAAACTCGACGAGAAAAACTTGTCTGAGAACAAGTCGGACGAACAAGGCACAAAAGTTCCTTTAAACTACAATATTTATTCAATATAACACAAGAGGAACAACCCAAAATTCGTGCACCATGAGATTTGGCCTCCCTTGCTTATATAGCCAGCCATGAGGCACACCCAAACCAATCTATGACGCGTATCCTACTCAGTTTCCACCGAAACTTTCCATAACTGTTCATGGCTCTTCTATACACAGACAGAAGCAATCTTAAGAGTTCCAAACACCTTAGGAGCGTATCCCACATTCCTAAAAACAACTCAACTTCATGACCCACACGAAAACCTATCATAACCAACTCAAATCTTTTCATATTTGAGTCAAACACGACTCAACCGTAGTCTGAGTCCATAACCTAGTCGGTTGGACCTTTCTGAGAAATTCTTTACGTCCACTTCTCTTCATCACGCCTTGGAACCATGTTGCCATATCCATGCACTCCTAGCGCACATGCAATATCTTCCAACGACGTCCATGATACCTTCATATGCATTTTTCTTGATTCGAACATGTTGCGCGACCTCTCAATCAACTCAACCACAATTCCTCCCGAAGTTGGTTGTTGAACCTCATCTTCTCTCTAAGACTAGTTCAATAGATCCCGTCACCAGCCATGTCTTGAACTCAAGCAACACCTGCATATGAATAAACAACCAATACTTCTGAGCACAAGTCCTCGACTTGACTCTCGTTAGTTTTGAAACCGCAACACCTTATGTGAGCACCTCACATAAGCATGTTGCAAACCATAGCAAATTGGTAACAGCAATAACCACCAACACGCACCAAAAACTTAGTAAAAGAATACTAAGCAGAGTTTCCATAGATGTAAAACAAGTTCGAAATATTTTCTCGACTTAACTCACTTTAGTTCTGAAACCACAACACTTTACGTGAGCACCTCACATAAGCATGTTACCAACCATAGCAAAACATTAACTACCATGATTAGCCAAAACGCATCAAAAACTTAGTAAAAGAATACTAAGCAAACTTTCCATGATCCAAAAAACAAGTTTGGAACATTGCAAGTTAAGAGTAGAACCATTGCAATCTAGCACCGGACCTTGCCAAACCTAATCGGACCTTGAACCGGAGCTTACCAAAGCTAGCAGGATCTAGCACCGGAGCTTATCAAAGCTCGTCGGACCTAGCGCCGGAGCTAACCAAAGCTAGTCAGACCTAGCGCCGGTGCTTATCAAATCTAGTCGAACCTAGCGCCGGACCTGACAAAAACATGTCGGACCTAGCCATAGCAAGTTGGACCTAGCCAAAACATGTCGGACCTAGGCAAAGTAAGTAAGACCTTACGTCGGATCTTGCCGGAGCTACCCAAAACAAGTCCGACCTATCGTTGGACCTTGCAGGAGCTTGGACCTTGTTAAAAGGGTGTTTTGTAGTATTCAAAATTTTTATCGTCATATCCAATATATTCAACACACATAGGTCTCACATATTGTAATCAACTTGGACACTTCCCGAGGGGCCATAAACATCGGGCGTGTGCTCAGGGCTGAACACAATGCAATAGATTATCTCGGCTCTCATTTCTTGCTCCATTATAGTAGTCTACTCCATCTGAAGTGCCAGAGTGCACCGATAATTGGGAAAGCAGGTCTTCGGAACCGCTGAACCATGCAATCTTGCACTAAGAAAAGGCCAAATAAGGTTATTTTTTAAAAGTGCTCTGTGTGATTGCCCGTGTTCTTCACAATGCGTCGTCTATATCCAGGTCGAGCGGTGCTGCCAACCGTCATCTTCACTGCTTACTGCGGCCGGTCTTCGTCAGCACTCCAGCAACACATACAACGATTCCTCTGGTTAGAGATCGGTGTGTGCAGGCTGTTCCAATCTCTTATTTTGAAATGGCTGTAGTTTTGTGTCCATCATGTTTCTGCTCGTGTTGATTATTTTATCTTGCGTTTCTTTACTTAATTAATCGGTAAATTACATATTCTTCTAACACACACGATGGGGCAATGTTGAATCTGGTGGTCGGCAAGGCCTGGATCTCATGCTGCGACGGTGTCTTGCCTTCTGGTAACACATATGGTCTGAATAATGGCACCTGATCTACGTATCAGACTATCAGTGCCTGCCAGCGGTGGCTATTGTTGACGATGATTTCTAGTGGCCAACGTGTGCTTTTTTTATTGTTAAATAGATGAGTTGCGGCGGGCTTCCAAAATGGTATGTTTTTTAGTGGCATTAGTGTAGTGCGTGTAGCCCGCCAGTTAAGGGTGTTTAGCCTATCACTGCAGACCTTTTTATAGTAGTGCGCCTCTCGCGGGAGGTTAGAGTTGTGTTAGTACTGGTTCTTTGTTATGTTTTTGATGGGCGTGAATGTGTACCTAAGGATCATGGGGTCTGGGACGTGAGTTGTAACGGGTTTTATACTATTTTATCTTTAATGTAACGATACACAACTCTTCATGTTTTTAACAAGAAAAACAGTAGTCATAAGCCAGTCTGGAATTTACTAGCTAGACTCGGTGTTTGCTTGCAGTAATTTGCAACAGATTTTTTCATTCAAGTTCTTTATATAGATCTGAATAATAACTTGGGTAATTCCTTCGCTTATTTCGTCTATTTCTGAATAGTACTAGCGACTTTTGTTATTTTTTACTTTTTCTACCCTAGGATATAATACTTGGTTAGTCTCACGTAACTCTGCTTATGTCTCAAATACCTTAACTGTTTCATTGTCTAATCTGCTTGTCCCTGTGAATCCTGCAGATCAAAACGATGTCTTTCCCCAGTGCAACCCATGTGAGTTCTTCCTTGTGTTCCATTTATAGCAAAACTTTTTTGTAATATATATATATATATATATATATATATATATATTTATGTGTGTGTGCACGTGAAACTGTGTTAGCAAATAAATTTGATGTCTATTCTTTCTGCACAACTAAAAGATTTAATTGTCTTACGGAAACAACAATGGGAAATGAGAGATGCGGTCACCGGATCCCATCGTCCGACCGGGACAACGTGAACCAAAATTGGCAGCAATCTGGTGAGACATAACATGGAACCCTAAGTGTGGCTCGACACATGCACATTGCTGTTTTATTACTGTGATGCATGGCTCATCAACTTTGCATTCTTCCTCGGTCTGCATTTGGATGCTTCTAAACGGTATTTCAATAACTTATCATTGTATACAACGCAATATTCTTTGTGGTCGAATAGTCATATGTTGCTATTCTATCTTGTGGGTGCCACTTAAAATTATCTTAACTGAAGCTATATATATGCAGCAAGTTTAGTATTCATAAGAATTTACAATTTGTGTTTTTTGTGAGAACATGAACTCTGTGATGAAATTCTATTCATAAATTGATGCTAGTGGTAAAATATCTAAAGACTGCAACTGCTCCTCTTGTTCGGATAACATATTTTCTTATTTAAAACATTTGGCGTTATTCCTCCAGATGTTATTGAGGACTGAAATCTCCAAGTTTAAACTCATTTCCAGATTCAGCGAGTGCTATTGTTTCCTAAACAGGAAGCACCTATCCAGTATGAACAATAGTCTAAGTACAGTCCATGAGGAGTTCCTTGAAAGCCACACATACCGGTGTGTCAAAGCAAAGGTATGTCCCTTCCGTTAGTTTGAGTATCAAAATCAGCATTTATGATCAAATCGAACATAAACGATTTTCATTTTTTATATACGCACAGAGATCCTTGTTGGTCGTTGTCGAGTATTTTCAGATTATAGCACTGAGTCAATCTTCAGCATGTATTGAGGTGACCGTCACTACTACAATAAGCCTTATCGCAGGCGGCTCCAAACATATTATCTCTATAGGAAAAGCGATCATTTGCGACGGCCATATTTATTTGCGACGGCTAGCCGTCGCAAATAGAATAAATTGCAATGGCCCGACTCTAGCCGTCACAAATAAGATGGCCGTCGCAAATAACAGCTTATTTGCGACGGCCAGCCCCACTGCCGTCGCAAATAATAACTTATTTGCGACGGCCAACCCTAGTACCGTTGCAACTAAAGCAGCCGTCGCAAATAAGTGTTTATTTGCGACGGCTGCAAAATGGGCCGTCGCAAGTAACATTAATTGCGACGGCCACATGGTCGGACCGTCGCAATTTAGCGGGCCGTCGCAAATAAGGGCCTTTATCCCAACCCGACCCTTCGTTCTCGTCCACTCACAACTCATCACAGCGCCGCCTGCCCGCCGCGCGCCGTCGCCTGCCCGCCGTCGTCGCGCCGCCGCCGGCCCGCCGCCCTGCCGTCGTCGCCCCGCCGCCGCCCCCGATCCGTGGCGCCCCCGGCCTCGGCTCGCCACGCCCCCGCCGCCCCGGCCCGCCGCAACCCCGCCGCCCTGGCCCGCCGCGCCCCCGGCGTCGCCGCCGCCCGCCTCGCCGGCCAGAACCGTCGCGCCCCCGGCATCGCCGCCGCCGGCCCCACCGGCCAGAACCGTCGCGCCCCCACTGCGCCCCCGGCCCCCGACTCCTCCGGCGCCACTGAGGTCGATGCTAATCCGTGCTAATCCGTGTTACTCTTCTTTTTTCAGATCTAGCTAGCAATTTTGTTAACAGAGGTAGCAACAATTAGCTATAGTAGCCTAGAATAGCTGGTATAGCATACGAAATTCACAAAATATGTGCCGAAATTAATGTTGTGAAATGGAGATTAGCCTATTAGGTCATGAATTCGATCGGACCTCGACCAACTATAAGTGTATTGGCCAGTACAGTATATCCCAATGAGTTTGGCGCTAGAATAATTTCATATTACAGGGTTCAATTTGCACATGCATTTGCTGTTACCAAATCTTGGAGAGCTCCAGGTCCCGCAGCAGGCCGCCGACGAGCTCCACGTGCTGCGCCAGCCGCCAGCATGCGTCACGGTGGCGCCGCGCCGCCAGCGCGGCCTGCACGACCATGGAAACCAGACCGAGAGCGTCCACGCCCACCAGCTGCGCCACGTTCGACGCCTGACCCAGCGAGCTCCACAGGCCGCTCGAGCTGTCCCCAAGGGTCACCATGGCGCAACGCCTCTCCAATCCAACTAGGAGGTTGGTCGCCGACTTTAATGGCAGCATTTATCAATTGACGGGGGAGTGAGAATGAAGACTTTGATTAAGCGTTGCTTTTGTGTGGACTTCACTTGTTGGCTTCTGTCTGCCAGGTTTTTCTGTTGGGTGATGCTTAAACGGGTCGGCCTGCTTGGCCCATAAGCTCAGTAAGGGTTGACGCCGTGGGGGCGCAACGGTGGTGATCTGGGTTATTGAAAACAGATCGGTTTGGGTTGGGCTCAAAAGTAGGTGTGGGTTGGGTTGTTTAGTTTTGTATGTTAATTTTACAGGCTGGGTTGGGCCGGGTTGATTGATACATAAAATATGGATTGAGTTTGGGTTTAGTCCAGATCTTGGCCGGGTTGAGTCGGAGAATTAGATCCTAATTTGATACTAATTGTCATGCTTTGGTAAATATGTTTATTATGCAGGTTACTAGAATTAATAATTTTTTCTGTTGTTCTTTTGATTGCGTTAGTGTTTAGAATTAATAATTTTTTTCTATTATGTTTAGTGTATGTTTGGACTTTAGTGCATTCATATAATGTTTTTGAGTGACTACTTAATATATATAAATAATAGAGTTTTGGGCCGGCTCGGACCAACTCGGAAGGGCACGACACGCAATAAGTGTGGTCGTGCCGTGTAGACCACAGTAGTCAAGGCGACATGGAAGCGAACGGGTTGGCAAGGACGTCAATGACCCGCGATTGCGTGGACGGTGGAAATGGATATGTAATTGTCATCTAAGACCAACTTTCCTCTCACTCTTTCTCTGGTTCTTTCCTCTCTCTTAAATGATCTGAAAATGAAAATGAGCAACATAACCTATAGGAATGTATTACCCGTTTCGGATCGGCACGTCTCACATGCCATTGGCATGTGAGACGTGCAGGTTCGGAATTGTCCCTTTTTGGACAGCTTCGGACTGACCGAGGGGGTGTGGCTTGTGACGAGATGCGGGTTCGGATTTGGACAAGATTTGGGTGGCGTAACCCTGTTGTTCTCTGCTGCACCATTTTTGGGCGTGCAGTGGAGAACAGCGGGGTTATGCTGCCGAAATTTTGTTCGAATCCGGATCACGCGTCTCGTCATGAGCACGCTCCGCTCGGTCACTCTTGGGTGGGTTTAGGATCTATCTGCCTAGGTTGTAGGACCGTGATATAACACAACAATATATTAACGACAATTTCTTTCATGTTAAACTGCAGAGCCAAACATGGGTGATGACCGTAGTTGGATGTATACTGGCTGGAAGAGCAGAACTGGTGGTCACTCCGATGAGTGGTTTATCAAGTTAGATCAATTTTTAGATCGAGCATTTTCGTTGTCAACGGAAGATATGGTGCGGTGCCCATGTACAAAATGCCGGAACACCAAGTTTTTGAGAAGATTGGAGCTTTCGTTTCACTTATGTCGAAACGGTTTCACTCCACATTATGAAGTATGGACCTTTCACGGCGAGACTAATTCTCGATTCATAGCCGAAGTGGATGAGGATGATGGTATAACAGAGGTTGATAGGATGGATGAGATGCTAGAAGCTCTGGAAGCGGAGGATCCTCTTACAAATGAGGCAGAGAAGTTCTTCGATGAGCTGAAGAAATCACAAGAGCCGTTGCATGAACACACAGCTGTGACCGTACTTGCTTTCTTGACCAGATTTATGACAATTAAGTCCAAGTACTTTTTTCCATCAACTGCTACAATGATCTCATGAAATTGATCTGCGATATCCTTCCACAACCTCACAATGCGCCACCAGATATGTATCAGTCAAAGATCAAGATATCTGGTCTCGGTATGAAGTATGAGAAAATCGATGTGTGCCCAGACAACTGCATGCTATTCTGGAAAGAGCACGCCAATGAGAAGATGTGCTTGAAATGTGGTAAATCGAGGTATGTCGAAGTTGTTATGGATGATGGCGATAATGTAATGACAGATGTCACACATAAGCAGCTTCGTTACTTGCTTGTGACACCTCGGTTGAAGCGGATGTTTCTCTCAAAAAGAACCGCAAGACACATGATATGGCACAAAGAAGGTAAACGTGAGAACAAAGAATTCTTGACGCATCCGTCCAACGGTGATGCATGGAAGGCGCTATACCGTTTCGATCCAGACTTTTCTCGTGATGCGAGGAATGTTCGCATCGGATTATCGACAGACGGATTCTCACCGTTCAGTACGAACGCCACGCCATACTCATGTTGGCCTGTCTTTGTCATTTCGTACAACCTGCCACCTGTCTTTGTCATTTCGGGCCCTTTGTCGCAACTGGGCTAGCGATGAGTTTAAAGCTAAGTCTGAGAAGGCTCGAGACTGCAGAGGGGTCGAGGGGAAGAGCAGGCACGGGCAAGATAACCACTTGCGTTTAGCTAAACACATGGTAAGTGTGTGTAACTTATGTTTATATATTAATAATATATTTTTCGTACTAACACGTATTGACAGGAGCGCGAGACGGGGGTGCCGCCCACCCTTGCTGAGGTCTGGAAGAGAGGTCACAGGGACCTTTCTCAGCCGACGGGGTGCAGTCAGGCTGCAGCTGAGCGGTTGGTAAGTTTAGAAATCATCCATATTAAATATAACTATATAGATTGTTGAACTTACACGGTTTTCTTGTTTTGCAGGCTAAGTACAGGGAGGAGGCTAGGAAGATACACGGGGAGGATTTTGATTGGGAACGTCAACCGATCGATCCTCAAGCCGCGTATGCAACCGGTGGTGGAAAATCACACGGAAGGTGAGTTTACAAGTCATTTTATCATTTTAAATTCAAAGTATTCAAGATATTTCAATTTCATATTACTGACTCTCTTTTTTATAGGCTCGCCATATTTGACGGAGTTGTCGACTCGAGGGCGGGGAGACCTGCGAGAGGCAGCTCCACGCAGACTTCGTCGGTGGGCACGGCAGGTCGCCGCGTATCGCAGAGGGACATTGAGATGCAGTCCCTCCGAGAAACTGTAGAAGAAAATGAAAGGCGACATGAGGAGGAAAGGAGGGAGGCGGAACGCCAAAGGATCGCGATGGAGGCCACGATCCAAACCCAGGCAGCAGCGTTGGCGCAGATGCGGGAAGCAATGGAGGTAACAAAATAAAAAATAAAATTCTCATTAATTCAGTGTAAATGATTTACTAATAGGTAGCATTTAATGTTTGCAATGACAGGCCATGGCTCGGGCGCAAGGTCTGGGAATCCAGCTACCAGTACTACCACAGGTCCTTCTAGGCGATCCTTCTTCAGCGGGTCAGGTAAGTTTCTATGTAATCCTTCTTCTCCAGCATAATAAGATTGAGATAGATGAAAGAGAGAGATAGTTAGATAGAAGAAAATGATTGAGATAGAAGAAAGATAGAGATAGAAGAAAGAGAGACAGAAGAAAGAGTGAAAGATAGTTAGAGTAGGATAGGAATGAAGAGAGAGAGTAAGATGCAGATGGAGATAGAGAGAGGGGAAGATAGAGGGAGGGAGATGTAGATGAAGATAGAGGGAAAAGGATAGCAATAGAGAGATAGAGTGAGAGAGAAAGATAACGTGAGAGACAAAGAGAGAAATGAAAAGAGAGAGGAGGAGAGGGGGATCTAGATGAAGATAGAGGGAGAGGAAGAGAGGGAGAGAGATGTTGATGTATTTATATTCTAACTCTAAGTTTCATTAATTGCAGGGATCCGCGATGGCTGCACAAACGCCGTCGCCGTCGCTACCGCCGCCTGGAATGAGGCGCGACGACGACTTCGACTTCGGAGGTGGCTCCGGAGGTGGCTACGGAGGTCAGATGGGCGAGTGAGCCCTTTTGTTTGCTTTGTTGATGACGATGTGAGATGTATCGGAACTTATTATTTTGTGATTGTGATGATGTTTGTGTGTGTATATACTGTGTATATTGTATCTGTTCTGTGATTCTGGCCATCTAGCCGGGTAGTATTTTCTGTTTTTTAAAAAAAAATAAAAAACCTTATTTGCGACCGCTTTTTATACAGTACCGTCGCAAATAAGGTTCCAGGCTGTCGCAATTAAGCCACTGCTATTTGCAACGGCCTGGCCGTTGCAAATAAGGTTTAATTGCGACGGCCTGGCCATTGCAAATAACGGCGTGGGTCCCGGAGGAGGACACGTGGGCCCTGCCCACTGAACTTATTTGCGACGGCCCGACCGTCGCAAATAGGGGCACTTAATTGCGACAGCCTGACCGTCGCAAATAAGCTTTAATTGCGACGGTCAGGCCGTCGCAAATAATGTTGCGGGGCCCACCGGCCCGCGGCAATAACTTGCGACGGTCGCTCCTAGCCGTCACAATTAAGCTTACTTGCGACGGCGGTCGTCGCAAATTAGCTTAATTGTGATGATTTATTTGCGACGGCCAAAAACCGTCACAAATAAGGAATGTCGTCGCAAATAGCTTATTTGCGATGGCTTTTGGCTTATTTGCGACGGCCATGGCCGACGCAAATCGTCGGGATTCCTGTAGTGTATCACACGTGGTTTTTAAAACCGCCTGAAACGAAGAGTCTGTGATAATCCGCAATTTCACAGGCGGAGAAATGATATAGCCTGTGAAGAAACATTATGACAAGCGTTTTTACTTATTCTAATCGCATGTGAAGATAAGTTATCACAGACAGGTTGTGCAGCATATATATCCGCCTGTGATAATTGTCTTATCACAGGCGGGTCTTGCAGCATAACTAACCGTCTGTGATAATTGTTTTATCACAGGCGGATGTTGACCTACATCAAGCCGTCTGTGAAGACCTTTTACCACAACCGGTTTCTACTTTAACAGTAACCGCCTGTGATAATTAGGTTATCATAGATGGTTCTTTACCTGTATCTAGCCGCATGTGATAATTGTTTTTCAAAGGCATGCCTAGCCCTTGGTTAATAACCGCCCGTGATGAGGTATAACCTATGCAGTACTACTGCTGTTATTTCTAATTTCCAGGTCAATTCAATATAATCACAGAACAAACATCAACAATATCATCAAAGAACAAAAGTCAATAATATTATCATCACAGAAGTCAATTTCACTAAAACAATATACATATGTACAAGTTACACATACAATTCATCTCATAGTTTACAAGTTTTCCTAAAAAATGTTTCTATTGGCATAGTCGCAAAGTTCTGGCACATCAGCTGTTGCACCATTCTCATCAAAGAACTTCCCTTTTTGTGCAAAATTTCACGACGAATGAACTGACAGAGTTCAAAAGCAATCCTGTCGGCTCCTCCATCAGGAATACTTTTACAAACCAGCCATTCTTCGTTCAGATTCTTCGTGTGCTGCAATATAACACATAACAAGGTTTAGAATGTGTTGGTTTGAACAATCTCAAAGTATAGATCAAAGTGAGAGTATACAGGAATTTAATTGGTATTTTTGGAGCAGTTGTACTATGAGCAATTGAATTTTGAAGTTGGAATCAAAATATGAAAATAATGTTTCTGGTAATATTGAACAGAAGAGAATATAAGTATTAAACTATGCTAGTTACAATGAAAATGAAACTCAAAAGTAAGAAAATAAGGTATCGACATTAAGGATAACTTACATCCTCATGATTCACTCTATATACGTCGGCGGTCCGAAGATGCTCGCATACATAATACCCGCATAAGACACTCCCAGCAGGCTGCTTCGGACAAGCATAATACGTTTTAATGTCCAATGCATTCGTATTGGAAGGTCTCTCACCACCAAGCTATTCCTCGTAAAACCGCCAAGCGCTATAATACAAGAAATGTCATATAAAACTTGTCAACACATTCTAAATGTGTGTAAATTAAAATTATTGAATAAACGTATAGTTTCAAAATGGAAAGGAAATCTTTGTAATGATCTGGTGCGAAATCAGCCGAGTCCAAGACTATTGCCTTTCCCTGCATTGGCTTGATGAAGATCATTATGTAGTGATCACTGCAAACACACAAACACACATGTTAACAATTACCAATAACTGCTATTTCAATGTCGAGTGTCAAACTTGCTCGACGTTGTACGGAGCCTTTACGACGTCCTTGCCGTCTCTGATAAAGTTAAACATTGCATGTCCTATATAAGCTGCAACTTTTGTCCTTTTATCCTTCTTAAGTTTTGCGATTGCTTTTTCAAAATCTTTTTTTCATGTGCTTGAACTGTTCTGAGTTTCGATCTGCCTGGACGTCAAATAGCGCCTTTGCAATCCTAGTAGGGTCAAGGATACCTGTCTTGCACGCCAACTTTTCATTATCCATGTATTGCATCCTATTGAAGAAGTCCAGAATTGTTATAATATCATGAAATGCGTATGCGTGTAGTAAGAAAAGCAAATATAAAATATTAGAGCACTTACAAGCACCAGATGAGCAGCAGGTTGATTTCGAGCATGCCCCGATGCAAAAGGGGACGCAACTCTTCAAATAAAATGACTCGTCTATCTTCTCCAGTGCTCCAGAATGCTTCTTTTGAAATACGAAATGTGACACAATTAAGACCATATGTTATGCTGGCAAGGATGTACCACTCATGCATTCTTTTGAGCCGGACAAGTTGTTTGCTATGTTGTACGGATGTCATGAGCGGCTTCCCATTCTCAAATTTTGGAGGAACATCCTCAAGATTGTATATTGGAACTCCTGGTTTACCTAAAGCTGTCCGTCGATTATACATGACATTGTCTTCTTCCCACTCCTCGATATTTCCTAATCCTGGCTCATGAGAAGAACGAGATGCACTCGATTTTATAATATTTTCCTTCATAGTTTCCAAATACTTTGACACTTCTGATGAAGGTTTCTTATTTTCGTATGGGCTAACTTTGATAGGCAATAATGATCAAGGAGTAGTCGTTGGAAGTTGGACACTGGATTGTTGAACCTGTTGAAGTTGGACAGCTTGCTCTAGTACTGCTTGAAGTTGTTGTCCAACTTGTTGCTCTTGGATATCTTTACTAGCAAGGTTACTATCATCCTTGCTAATACATAGGGGGAGTGGATCTTCCTGGACCGGGAGTGGATCTTCATGCACTTTCACCTTAGAAGATGGGGTTGCAGTATTTGGAGATGCGACGGGGCTAGAAATTGGCTCATCGTCCAACACGATATCGCGTCGGTGCCAAAGGATTAATCAGTTGACAGCCTGCCCCAAAGTCGCAATCCCCTCATGTGTGACGTGATCTATTTCATAATCTTCATAATCATTATCAATGATCTGAAGAATTTGCACCACAATATAATACAACGGAAGTGGATTCCCGTTGTAGTCACGATCAGACTTTGCCATAGCAGTGGCAACCTGTTTGGTTTTGTTTCCTGCTTTGCCTATCAAGACAAGAAGACAACAAGATTTGTCGTTAGCAATATCATCGACAGGGAACTTATGGGTTGACCCTGAGCCTGGCACAGAACCAACGCTGCTAGGGTAGGCAGTTGGAGATACTAGTTGCTCCTTTTGCACCGGAACCATCACTATACTCGGTGCCACTAATTGTCCCGATTGTCTAAGTTGTTCCATTATTTCTTGCATATTTTCTTTGACCTTTTGAGAAATTGTTTCTTCAAGTGTTTTCTTAAACTTCTCACGTCTTCTATATGTGTCTTTATCTTTAGGGAAACCATCTAGCCAAGACATTTGAGAAGAGACCGCTCGAACCCGTCCGCTGTGTTCAGGGTTTCCTAAGATAGCGGTAAGTTGGTCATTCTCCCTCTTCGTCTTGAAGAGACCCTTCTGTTGCTTTTCAATTACTTCTTTCATTTTATCCTCTACTTCATTCAGAGAGTCGGGCTTTTCAAGTTTGCCCTCGTCGGTCAAACCTGACCGAGCAAAGACCCACCATTGAGTTCGCTCATCGCACCCTTCTAATGGGTGAGGATTGCCCTTATTGGTAATTTCTTCTAATATCTTATTCCATTTCTGGACTTTGGGGCCATATTCGGCAGACCCCAAGCGATGATGGTATTTGTTCTTTTTTGCAAGCTCTGACCTAGTTGCACTTAGAGCTTTAGCATCAGGTGTGCTCTTTTGACGAACAAACTCTTGCCACTGAGCTTGTGTGATTTTTCCCATCTTCCTCGGGCTAGGGACCTTATCGGCCTTAACATAAGCGTTCATTTCACTCTTCCAGCCACGAAACTTCTTGCCGCAAGAGATCAATGTTGCTTTCTTTATAGCTTCTTCTGTGCCTTTCAGGAACTTGAATTGTTTCTTTACCCTTTCCCACAACTCATTCTTGGTCTGCTCAGGTAATTTCCTCCAATTCTCGGTTGTGATCGGCACAACCTCCCTAACAAGAAAACCGCATGCATTACGGTACTTGGTAACTGAATCCAGTGGTTCTTGGGGAAGCCCACCTGGACCGACCCTTGTTATGTACATGATGCGGTCCAATGGATCCTTATTGGGACCTCATTGCCCTCGTTTCCGCTTGAGTGAAGCTGAGGATTCATCCATTGGATAACCTTCTGCAGTTTTAGGAGCCGATGTCACCTCATTGTATTCACGATTAATCTAGGTAGAAAAAAATTATAAGACTTCGTATACTTGACAACCAACATTAACTTGAACTGCTGAAGTTAAGATTCGTGATCCATACCTCGTCGGCATGATCATATTCCGGGTCTAGTTCCACTGAAGTCTTTTTAATTTTTAAATTTAGAAAAGGATCTGATGGACTGTGATAGGAGCCTGAACTGCTGGAGTCAGTAAACTCTATATTGTCTTCTTTATTGTTACTACCAGGACCAGTCTTCTTAGGGCTTTCCATTCTAGATCTAATAAGACAAAAAATCTAATAAATGGCATATTAACTCTACATGAAGTGTTGCATGAAGAAAAAGATGGAAGCATTCTAGGATTTGATAAGGCATTCTAGGGTTTAAGGCGACTGACCAAAAGGTTTCTATACATTGTGAGGGTGACAAGCATGTTAAAATTGCTCACCAGCAATGGCAATTTTATCTTCTTATTCTAAATAGGCTAGCTTCGTTCAGAGTGGCGACCACGTTCTTGAGGTTTACTAGGCGGCGCCTAGCTCCAGACCTATAACTGGTCAAGCAAGAGACTGATAGCAGCAACAGCAATTAGCAAGCTCACTTTACACCTACAACCCAAGGCATTCTTGTATCATAGAGATCGGTAGCATATGCTCAGACTCCATCACCACCCCTAGTGGTACCTAGATATGGGCGTGAGGATGCTCCTGGCATCACAAATGAATTGGCCAGCAACTTGTTTGGCTTCAGAGCTAAATATAGCATAACTTTGGTAGCACAGATTAGCTACAATTATTCAAATAAAGCTGATGGAGCCACAAGTGCAGACATCTTTGGTAGCACAGATTAGCTACAATTGCTCAAATGAAGCTAACTTAGAGAAATAAAAGCAAACTTAGCCAAACTTAGTCTAGCATAGCTAACTCTAAGCAAAAGTAGCCAAATATAGCTAAATATAGCATAACTTAGTCAAAATTACTCAAGTATAACTATATATAATGTAACTTAGACAAAATTAGCCAAATTTGCTCAACTTAACCAAATATAGCTAAATCTTGCCCCTAATAGAGAATTATGTGGCATATGCAAGGCCGATGACAGAAATAGGGAATATACTGCTGTTACTAACTACCAATTTCACAGTTTCAGACACACAGAACCAACTACCAATTTATCGTGATATAACCATCCACATAAATCTTGCCCCACCGAACCCTAACCAAAGATGCCACCGAACTTGACAGTTTTTCGAATTCCACCGAACCCTAACCAAGGATGCCTACCATTTTCCAATTCCCGAACCCTAACCAAGGATATGCAAGGCGGCGGCGATGGCGGTGAGGGAGGCGGCACGGCGAAGGAAGATGGAAGGTTGAAGGGTTTAGGGTTTACCTTGAAGCTCGGCGATGACTGCAATGGCTTCGCTTGGCGTACCTGGAAGTGACGAGGGCGAAGCTCAGTGGCGACGGCGAAGCTCGGTGGCGACGGCGGCAAACACTTGGCGGAAAACGAAATTTTGGCAGCCTAACGGCGTCTAAGTGTTTCGCCCGGGTTAGGTTTTCCTAACGCTACCGAGGGGTATATATAGACTCCCATTTTCTCAGGTGGATTATATGTACCGACCGCCTGAAAAGATGGTTACCTCAGGCGGGTTTTACTTACCAACCGCCTGAGAAGATAGGATTATCCCAGGCGGTTGATAAGTAACACCCGCCTGAGATAAACTTCTTCTTAGGCGGTTATTAAGTACCAACCTCCTGTGAAGATATTTACTTCTTCTTAATTAATATTCTTGATTAAATGTGGGGCCTTTAGAAAGGCAAAATTCCACTTTCTTGTAATATTATTGATAAGTAAAGGTTACCATTAAATTTCACTTCATAAATCCATTGAAATTGGTCAGAACATAAAAAACATACAACAAATGCTATTTTTCATTTTTCTATCTTGATGAATATAATGCTTTTTTCATATATTTTCCAGTGGACATTTTTACTCATCATACAAATCTCTATGAATTTTTTCAGATTTTTTAAATTTTTTTGAATCAATGTGTGTTCATAATTTGACGAATGCCTCATATCTATATGAGCATTTAGTTAGAATGATGGATAATTTGAAGTTTGACATGTTGGAATGCTTTTACAAAAATTAACAAAATTCATACATTTATAAATGATACAAATATGTTCATACAAACAAATTTGAGTGAAGGATCTTTTTTATGAGATACACAAATGTGAATAATATGTGTGTAGAAATTAATTTGATATTTACCAAAACATTACAATGTCAGCTATACAAGTTTTAAAATATTTTGCTCAGGTGGTAGATGTTAATTTTATACAAATGTAGAAGAAATAATCATCGAATTTGGACACAATTTGCAGAATCTAAACATGTTTGAGTATTTATATTAGAATCTAAATAAAAAAGAAGCAAGGGATAAGGAAACTGAAGAACAGTATCGGGCATTATCTCAGGCGGTTAGTAAGTAACACCCGCCTGAGATAAACTTCTTCTTAGGCGGTTGGTAAGTAAAACCCGCCTGAGAAAATTTTAAACACCGCCTGTGAAAAATGGACACCTACATAAAGGCCCCTCACCTATGGACGTGTCGACGTCCGTGCGCGACCTTTCTTTCCCCCGAGGCACGATCTTTCAGTGCGCGCGTGGTAAACCAACTGCTCCACGCGACCTTTATTAAAGAGGCGCCATCACCCTTTAGTTCTCCACAAGCACGTCGCTCACTTTGAATCCTCTTCTTTTCTTTGTCTTCCTCCGCTTCGACGACCCAACACCACTATGGCCGACCTTCCACCGCCAAGCCCTCCGAGGGAGCCACCTTGCAAGAAACAATGTTGCAGCACCCCCGAGAGGATCAACACCCAGCAGCACCTCCTCATGGCGCGAGAGGCGTACAACAATACATCTCGCGCGATGAGTGCCTTGGGGCTGGGTACCGTTCCAGAGTATCCTGGAATGGGTACTACCGTCGGCCACTACCTCTACGCCCTCACGGGGGTGGCTGATCGTCTCAACATTCTGTTCGCGACGATGGCCCAGGTTCTTGGTCCCAAGGGCCGCAGAATGCTGGTGGAGGCGACGGCTAGCAACCTCGTTCTCGGGGTTGCACCGCTGGTGCAGCTGGTGCAGCCGGTGCAACCGGTCCTGTCTCCTATTGCACCAGCGACACAGTCGCCGCCGGAGGATAAGGAGGAGGAGGAGGAGGAGGAGGAGGAAGAGGAGTAGGAGCAGTGAGTATGATTCAATTAGTTTTTCTTTGTTGTTTTTAGTTGCTTCTGTTTTGTAAATATTGTTAATGAATGAAATCTATCTTTGTTCATCTATGTGATTGAATATTACTTTTGTATCTTGTGTGCTCTTGTGTAAATATTGTGTATCTTGTGTGTTCAGGTGTGAGATGTGTGATTGAATATTGTTAATGAATGAGTATCTTGTGTGTTCTTCAACTGTTTGAATGAATGAATGTGTAGTGTGTTCATCGTGTTCCTCAGACTCGGGTATCGTAAGGTAATTATCTCAGGCGGTGGGTAATTAAAACCCGCCTGAGAAGAAGATTATCTCAGGCGGTTGGTAAGTAACACCCGCCTGAGATAAACTTCTTCTCAGGCGGTTATTAAGTACCAACCGCCTGTGAAGATATTTACTTTATCTTAATTAATATTCTTGATTAAATGTGGTTTCTTTAAAAAGGCAAAATTCCACTTTCTTGTAATGTTATTGATAAGTAAAGGTTACCATTAAATTTCACTTCATAAATCCTTTGAAATTGGTCAGAACATAAAAAACATACAACAAATGCTATTTTTCATTTTTCTATCTTGATGAATATAATGCTTTTTTCATTTATTTTTCAGTAGACATTTTTACTCATCATACCAACCTCTATGAATTTTTTTCATATTTTTTTAAATTTTTTTGAATCAATGTGTGTTCATAATTTGATGAATGCCTCATATGTATATGAGCATTTATTTAGAATGATGGGTAATTTGAAGTTTGACATGTTGGAATGCTTTTAAAAAAATTAACAAAATTCATACATGTATAAATGATACAAATATGTTCATACAAAAAAATTTGAGTGAAGGATCTTTTTTTATGAGATACACAAATGTGAATAATATGTGAGTAGAAATTAATTTGATATTTACCAAAACATTACAATGTCAGCTATACAAGTTTTAAAATATTTTGCTCAGGTGGTAGATGTTACTTTTATACAAATGTAGAAGAAAGAATCATCAAATTTGGACACAATTTGCAGAATCTACACATGTTTGAGTATTTATATTGGAATCTAAATAAAAAATAAAGCAAGGGATAAGGAAACTGAAGAACAGTATCGGGCATTATCTCAGGCGGTTGGTAAGTAACACCCACCTGAGATAAACTTCTTCTCAGGCGATTATTAAGTACCAACCGCCTGTGAAGATATTTACTTCTTCCTAATTAATATTCTTGATTAAATGTGGGTCCTTTAAAAAGGCAAAGTTCCACTTTCTTGTAATATTATTGATAAGTAAAGGTTACCATTAAATTTCACTTCATAAATCCTTTGAAATTGGTCAGAACATATAAAACATACAACAAATGTTATTTTTCATTTTTCTATCTTGATGAATATAATGCTTTTTTCATTTATTTTTCAGTGAACATTTTTACTCATCATACCAACCTCTATGAATTTTTTCAGATTTTTTTAAATTTTTTTGAATCAATGTGTGTTCATAATTTGATGAATGCCTCATATGTATATGAGCATTTAGTTAGAATGATGGATAATTTGAAGTTTAACATGTTGGAATGCTTTTAAAAAAACTAACAAAATTCATACATGTATAAATGATACAAATCTGTTCATACAAACAAATTTGAGTGAAGGATCTTTTTTATGAGATACACAAATATGAATAATATGTGAGTAGAAATTAATTTGATATTTACCAAAACATTACAATGTCAGCTATACAAGTTTTAAAATATTTTGCTCAGGTGGTAGATGTTAATTTTATACAAATGTAGAAGAAAGAATCATCAAATTTGGACATAATTTGCAGAATCTAAACATGTTTGAGTATTTATATTGGAATCTAAAGAAAAAAGAAGCAAAGGATAAGGAAACTGAAGAACAGTATCGGGCATTATCTCAGGCGGTTGGTAAGTAACAACCGCCTGAGATAAACTTTTTTCAGGTGCTTATTAAATACCAACCGCCTGTGAAGATATTTACTTCTTCTTAATTAATATTCATGATTAAATATCTTCTCAGGCGGTTGGTAAGTAAAACCCGCCTGAGAAAAAGTTAAAAACTGCTTGTGAAAAATCAACGCCTATATAAGGACCCCTCACCACAGTCAAACGTAACCCTGGAGAATTTATATCGATGCCGCAAGGATGCCAAATTTCCCCTGCGCCGCGCCGCCACTCTGCCGCCCAGCCCATACTGTCGCGCTGCCGCTCAACCCCGCACCGCCACTTCTCCACCCAGCCGGCCCACCGTGCTGACGCCTCTGCAAGGTAAATATAGTTTCCTTACTTTTTCTTTGTATATTTTCATTAGCTGGTAAGCTGTTAGTTTTGTGTGTTTTGGTATATGGATTCTGTCCTTTTGCATGTGTAAGGATTATATGGATTGTGTTCTGGTATATTGATGTATGGACTATATGGATTGTTTCCTTTTTGTGTGTTCTGCTAGTTTGGTCTTATATATATATATATATATATATATATATATATATATATATATATATATACATAATAGGTACAATCTACAATAAGCTTATTACAATATAGTCCATACATACATATATATATATATATACATATATATATATATATATATATATATATATATATATATATATATATATACATATATATATATATATATATATATATATATATATATGTATGTATGGACTATATTGTAATAAGCTTATTGTAGATTGTACCTATTATGTGACATGAATATGATGTTTAATTAACAGATGCTATTGTAATATATATAAGATGCATGATTTACCCGAATTTGTAATTATAGTTTTATGTGTTTTCCTTTTCAATATGCTACTTGTGTGTGCGTACCTCCTGCTTGCATATATTTCGAAGGAGTGACTAGGGTTAGCTTTCTAGGGAGATGGTTTTATAACTCACCCATTTAGTTACCATCGTTGGATGGGATCCGACGTCAAGATATAACAGACTGGATCCCGCCCAGACCTAGCCCATGCTGCTAGGCCTGTTTGCCCCACGATTTCAATCCTTCACCCCTGATTGCTGCTCCCAACGCCTTCGTCTCTGTCCGCCTCAAGCTGCAGTAGGGTTGGGCGTTGGCGACCATACCTCCTCATTGCTAGGTGACATCAATGGTGGCAGGGTGCAGAAGCCAGTGACAGGGCCATCTGCAAGCGGCATCGAGGTCGTGAAATAGCACCGGGTGTGGAAGGCGGCACCGGGGCCAGCTGCAGGTGGCGACAAGGACAAAGACAGTGTTGGAGGCACCGGGGCCAGCTGCCGGCGGCGGCAAGACCGAATGACGGAGGTGATGGCCGGAGCCGCGGGCGACGGCGCACGGTGGTCGGTGGAAAGTCGGTGGCAGTCATCGAAGTGGCGAAGTGGAGCCGTGCCACACTCCAGCAACGTGCCTCTCCATCGCGTCAGGTCGTGGGCGGCGGCAAAAATCCACCCGTACCCGCACCCGCCGGGTGCAATACCCGTCGGGTACTCGTACCCACGAGTATAATTGCCATCCCTAGATCCCAGCCAGACCTAGCCCATGCCACTAAGCCTGTTTGCCCCACGACTTCAATCCTTCACCTCTGCTTGCTGCTCTCGACGCCTTCGACTCCGTCCGCCTCAAGACATCGCCCGTCTCCTACATTAGTCGCCCTAATCATACTTGTTATGTCTCTGTAAATTCATTTTATAGAAGACCTTTAGAGAATATTTGTGGCCAAATTTTGTAAATCTGACAAAAATCCTATTATTGAAGCATGGACCGTCGAGCGTGGATGTATAACAAGCCAAGACCCGATCCTATGTACATTCATAATGTTGCAAATTTTTTTGAAGCATCCAAGAGACATGCGAAGTTGCAAAAGATAGATGACATATTATGTCCATGTATCGACTGCAAAAATAAGATTGCTTGGACGGATACTGTAGTAATCCAATCTCATTTGGTGAAAAGAGGTTTCAAAAATAACTACACAATATGGATAGATCATGGGGAGTTAGATACACATGATGTGGATAAAAATGATGAGAGAGGTTCAAATGATGATAATGTTCATATCGATGACGGTAGTGACAATCAAGCTGGTGATGATGATGATGAGTTCCATTGTGAGGAGATGTTGCATCACATTGAACCATAAGTATTGACTTCTATGGGAGCAAGCAAAGGTTTAAGTAAAATAGAGACATTGCAGAATGCGGCGATAGAGCTTTTATATGATGAATCAAACGGTTGTGATAAAGAGTTTACTACATTACGTGCAGTCTTAGAACTACTAAAGTTGAAAGCTACGAATGGATGGTCCGATTGTAGTTTCTCTGATCTTTTGAATCTTCTGGCAGAAATTCTTCCAAATCCAAATAAACTGCCCAGAAGCACTTATAAAGCGAAGAAACTTCTTTGCCCGATGACACTAGGTGTGACAAAAATACACGCTTGTGTGAACTATTGTATTCTGTATCGCAAAGAGCATGAGCTCGCAACTAGATGCCCCATTGATTGTGTGAGTAGATATAAGAAGGACTACAATCACTAGTATGTTACCAACATGATAAAGACTCAGAAGAATAAGAAGTTTATTATTGGTCCTGAAGGTGACGATGATGATACTTCTAGCGATGCAGATGGGAAGAATAAGAGAAAAATTCTTGCCTTGGTGATGTGGTACCTTCCGGTAATTGATCGCTTGAAGCATTTGTTCTCAAACCCTAGGGAGGCTGAAATTATGCGTTGGCATTCCAAGCAACAAAAGAAGAATGAAAAACATATACGACACCCTGGTGATGCAACACAGTGGAAAATTTTTGATATTCAGTATCCAGAATTTGCGAAGGAAATCAGAAATGTGAGGTTTGCCTTGGGTACAGACGGAATGAATCCGTTTTGTGAAAAAAGGAGCATACACAGCACATGGCCCATGGTCTTAACGATGTACAACCTATCGACGTGGTTGTGTCACAAAAGGAAATATATCTTGTTATCTGTTCTTATCCAAGGTTCAAAACAACCCGGCATCGAAATTGATGTGTTCTTGGAACCTTTAATGGAAGATATGGAGAAATTGTGGAATGAAGGGGTACATACATGGGATGAGTACAAGCAGGAGTATTTCACACTAAGAGCAATGATATTCGTTACCATGCATGATTATCCCGGACTGTTTACATTATTGGGACAAATGAAAGGGAAGAAATGTTGTGTTAGGTGTGTGGATAGAACTGGATTTCTATACCTCACATCATCCAGAAAGACGGTGTACATGAGACACCGACGGTTCTTGACAGATACACACAAGTATAGGAAGATGAAAGAACAATTTGATAACAAAATCGAAAAATATACTGCACCAAAACCTTATAGTGGAAAACTTGTGTTTGAAATGGTCAAGAACATTCATATTGCTTTCGGTAAGGGCAAAAATAGTAAAGGAATTAAGAGAAAGAAAAGTACTTCGGATGATACAACTGACATGGCTTTCAAGAAACAATCAATTTTTTCCAAGTATCTTCCGTATTGGAAGAATCTGGAATTTTGCCATAGTATTGATTTGATGCACGTTACAAAGAATGTATTTGACAACATCATTGGGACCTTGCTGGACATGCCGAGGAAAACAAAGGACGGATTAAATTAACGTATGGACCTAGTAAATCTTGATTTGAGACTAGAGCTTCATCCAGTAGAAAAGGCGAACGGGAAGCATTACCTTCCCCCAGCCAGCTACAACTTGACGCTAGAAGAGAAAAAAGCAATTTACGAATGCTTGCGTAGGATCAAAGTGCCCACGAGTTTCTCATCCAATATCCGCAAACTAGTCTCGATGAAAGACTTGTCTTTATTCGGTTATAATTCTCACGACTGTCACATGATGATGAAAGTTTTCCTTGCCATTGCAATAAGAGTCATCAAACATGAGCATATAAAAGTTGTCATCACACATTTGTGTTACTTCTTCAATGCAGTATCGCAAAAGGTGATAGCACGTGAAGATTTAGACTATCTGAAAACATACATCATCGAGACAATGTGCAAGCTTGAGATGTGTTTCCCACCATCCTTTTTCGATATGCATGTACACCTAATCATACATCTTGTTGATCAGATAAAAGCATTGGGGCCACTATATTGACATCATATGTTTTCATTGGAGAGATATTTAGGAGTATTAAAAGGTTATGTGCGGAACCGTGCTCACCCAGAGGGTTCAATTATGGAAGGATAGACCACTGAAGAAGTGATTGAGGGTTGCGCTGATTACATCAAAGATGGAAAATCGATAGGTGTGCCAATACCGGTACATGAGGGTAGACTACGTGGGAGAGGCAAAGTGGGTAAGAAAACTTTTATCGTTCAAGATTACAAGAATGTACATCGTGCACATTTTGGTGTACTACAACAGCTCGCAATAGCTGAGTCGTACATCGAGGAACACCAAATTGAGCTTCGTGATAAAAACCAAGACCGCACTGAGGACTAGATCATGAATGAGCACAGAAGATGTTTTACTGAATGGTTAATGGACAAAAATATACAATACGGAAACACTATAGAATAGCAACCATGAAGAAGTTAGCTTCTGGTCGATCTGCTTTGCTGATATCGTGGCAAGCATATGACATCAATGGTTACACATTTTACACTAAAGAAAAAGACGGTAAGAGTGTTGCACAAAATAGTGGTTTTCGTATTGAGGCTTATGATTCACAAGGGCAGAAGACCACATACTTCGCGTTCGTAGAGGAAATATGGGAACTCGATTATGGCGAAAGAATGGTAGTGCCCGTATTTAAGTGCCAATGGGTCAAACATCCTAATGGTGTGAAAGTGGACAATTACGGGCTGACACTGTTAGACTTGAATAAAGTGGGTTATAAAGATGACCTGTGGGTTCTCGCCGATAATGTTACACAAGTTTTTTATGTTCAAGATCCAGAAACTGAGAAGATGCACGTAGTTTTTTCTAGAAAGCAAAATATTGTTGGGGTTGAGAATGTGGGAGATAATGAAGAGGAATATAATTAGTATGAAGAGATGTACCTGTTCACCAAACTAGAAAACATCAAGCGCGTAGAGAGAAGCATTAAAAAGAATTTGAAACCCTATATGCGAGAAGATGTCAATGCTGGAAAAAATGTATATAGCAATGCGAGATGATATATATTATATATATATGTATCTTCTGAAATCAACTTAGAACAATGTTCTATTTCAACTTTAGATAGCATGTTTCGAACATTATTAAATTCAGCTTCTGTTTCGAGCTCCTATCAAGCTAATCCCTTCACAGCAAGCTCTTGTAGATGCAAGTAACACCCGAGACTCATCATTTGGATTGTTAAAAGCTTCAATTGAAGTCTGACGATACTTCCCGTCCATTTGAGGGCTTGTTTGGATAGGAGTACACCCAAACAAGCCTTGCAAGATTTCTTTCTCTTCTCTCAATTTTGATAACTTACGAAGATGCTACTTTATAAGTTCTAATGACTGAATATACTGACTACAAATCAGTACCATCTCTCTTAGTGCTTTACACAAGCGACGAAACGTACAACTTCAATCACAAATCTTGTTTTTACCATTTTCATAGGAATTTGACCTTAATCTTTCAATCATAGATTTATCAAATAATTGAAGCTTCTTCATCGGACATGTTAATAGTAGTTACAAGGGAAGGGCGTGTCGAAGCTAACGAAATCTCAATGGGACTGAAGACAAAGAGATGTTGCATATGAGTGATAATGTCCAGGTTAGACAACATGAAGCTATGATGACAGCCTTCACGCTGTTTAACCTGGATATTGCCACTCATATGCAGGATCTCTTTATCTTCAGTCCAATTCAGATTTCGTTAGCATCGACACATCCTTCACTTATAACTTCCATTAACATGTGTGATAAGGAAGCTTCACTTATTTGATAAATCTATGCTTGAAAGATTAAGATTAAATCCCTATGGAAGTGTAAAAACAAGATTTGTGATTGAAGTTGTTCGCTTACTCGCTTGTGTGAAGCACTAAGAAAGTGAGTACTGATTTTTAGTGAATATATTTAGGCATTAAAACTGAGAAAGGAGCATCTTCCTATGTTTTCAAATGGACAGGAGGGAAATAAATTGTTCAAATGGATGGGAAAATCCTTCCAAGGATCGTCAGGATTCAAATTGATGCTTTCAACAATTCAAATGATGAGCCACGGGTGTTACTTGCATCTACAATAGCTTGTTGTGCAGGGATTAGCTTGTCAGGAGCTTAGCAGCATTAGAGGCGGTTGGTAAGTAAAACCCGCCTGAGATAAACATCTACTCAGGCGGTTATTAAGTACCAACCGCCTGTGAAAAGTTTAAAAACCGCCTATGAAAAACTGACGCCTGTGAAACATCTTTTGCATCTGTGTACATATGCGTTTGGCCTCAATAATTTGGAAGTTTGGTCTTTCAAATAATGATGTCTCGGACGTGTAGCCAATTGAAGGAGGAGCGCTTGGTGTGGGGCAAGAACCATCCCCATGTATGTACATATGGCACACCGGTTGCATGGTTTTATATGCATATGTATCTATAATGGACTGATGAACTGAACTGTAGTTTGTTTTTCCGTCTTGTTTGTTTTTGGTATTTTCAATTTCTCTGCGTAGGGTTTCCCTGCGACGCCTGAATCGGGAGATTTATTGAAGTGGCAGTGCATCGTCCCTGGTAAAGAAGGGGTAAGTCATGAAGAACAAGCACAATATGAGTTTAACCATCGTCCTCCTATTAATAAATTTCTTTTGCAGACTGAATGGGAAGATTGTTACTACCCCCTGACAATCTCCTTCTCTGAGGACTATCCCTTGGTGCCTCCAAGATGCGCCTTTCCAAGTGGGTTCTTCCACCCAAATGTCCATCGTTCGGGAGCACTCTGCATCGGGATTCTTGATCAAGAGACTGTAAGATAGACCTATTTTGCTCATGTAATTATTACTTAATTGTTGTCGAACTTATTTGAATTGGTTTCTTATATCGCTTAAATTATATTTCGTAGGGTTGGTGCAGTGCTTTTACAATAAAAACTATACTACTTGAAGTTCAGCGTTTGCTGCATCAGCCAAATGTGCCCGATATTGAAAATGATTGCTATAATCTGCTTATCAAGGTTTGATGACACTTTGACTTAGTGACCAATGTAGGTTATTCATTCCTCCTTCGACATTTGTTAATTTTAATAATGTCAATATTTTCAGGATCCAGCGGAATATAAGAGACATGTTCGGGAGCAAGCAAGACGGTACAATTTAGATTGATCGATGAGAGCTTCATCTTCGATCTACAATGAATGTAGCATGATTTTTGTTTTCTACTTGACTGGGTGCTTCATCGTCGTTGTTTGCAGCTGTTACAGAGAGAGGCTCACCTAAGCTTGTGCTTAGTGTGTAAAGATGTTATCTTTGAACAATCGTAAAGCCTCTAATGGTGTACTATCACAATTAAGCCAGCCTCACTGGTGATCGAGCATTTTCTATAATGCATTACTGTACTAGTATCCGCTCATCTGTGTTTTTTTCCTGATACAATTTTCCCTGCAACGACTACATACGGTTGTGATAATTGCAATGACTACATCCCTGTAATTTCAATGAACACTGCTTCTGATAATTGAACAACTACATACGGTTCTTACACAATGACCGCCGGTGAAAATACATGATCTTCTCAGGTCGTTGTTAATTAAGAACCGCCTGTGAAGTTCATTACATTACAGGCGGTTCTTAATTAATAACCGCCTGAGAAGATCATGTATTTACACAGGCGGTTGTTTCTTAAAATCCGCCTGTGATGTTATTTTATTGCAGGCGGTTCCTAAGTAATAACCGCATGAGAAGATTGAGTATTTACCCAGGCGGTTGTTTTTTAAAATCCGCCTGTGTTGTTCTTTCATCAAAGGCAGTTATTATATCATTCGTCATCACAGTCACATTTTTAAGGACTGCATGTGTTTGAAAAATTGAGGCGCCTGTAAAAATGCTTTTTGTAGTAGTACGTTGTCACACGAGTGCATTCTGGATAACTAGTCAGAACAAGTACCACGGCAAATGTGTGGGGATAAAGGCCAATCAGAAGGAAGATATCAAGCACTATGAGTGCCTCGAGTGCAAGTCTGACAAGGAAGGGCATAACTATAATTTGGAGTAAAATGTCGTCTGATTCATTTAAGGGATATTAGACACATGTACTATCAAGTATGGTTGTCTTCTCTTCGCTATTTCATGTGAAACTCCTATGGTCATACATTATGATTTGGTATTGCTTTTTGGAAGTGATTTATTTGAGTTAAGACAATGTGCACACGTATTGTTGTTGTGTGGAATCCACTGATCATCTAGTAATGGTCCATGATATGTAAACATATTATTCTGGTGCTTTGTGCTAAAATATTTTGTTAGTTCTTTACATGTTCTGATATATTTCCCATCATTTCACTAATATTTTATTATTTCCTGCCATTACTGTGGTTTCTTTTGATCACTAAAGATCACTCAATAATAGAACTCCATGTGTTGGGCCTCCATAAAATTCTTATATTTTAGTGCAAATTTTTAATTCAATGAGTACTTATATACGAGCAATGTGATCTTATTGCAGGATCGAATAGCACGTGAAATGCTACCATAGAGGGGCGAACAGTAGATTAAAACTTTTTCAGCAGAAGCAACAAAAACCCCTCGATAGAAAATCAATATGCTAAGAAACCGTGTGTGCAACTGATCTAAACGTGTTCAAACGTGAAAAAAGCAGTAGATATTATAGATAATCAAGTCACGAGGACACGACAACAAGAATAACGGAAAACCATCGAGGAAAACTCAAGTTATGTTCGATAGATCGAACAAGGGTTAATCAGTTCTACCTGAGTAAAAACAGATCTGTGACACTGCAAAGAAACTCGTGTAGCTCAAAAACTACAAATCCAATAACCGTGAAATTTTTACAGATGATGGATAATCAAGTTGTTAAGACAATTCAAAAAGAATCATGTCAATTGGGTCTATAAAACTCAAGTTATGATAAAAACACCGACGCAACATAGTGCTGTGCAGAAAGTCAACGAGAAAAACTTGTCTAAAACAAGTAGGACGAACAAGGCACAAAAGCTACTCTAAACTACTAATTTTATTGATCAAAACACAAGAAGAATATCCCAAAGTCGTCTTACTACGAGCTCTGGCCTCCCTTTATTATATAACCAGCCCCATGGCCAACCCAATCCAAACTAGGACTCTAATCCTACTCAGTTTCAACCGAAAGTTTTCATAACTGCTCAAGACTCTTCTATGTGCAGATAGAAGCAATCTTGAGACTTCCAAACACCTTTGGAACATATACTATATTCCTTAAACAACTCAACTTCGTGACTCACATGAAATCTAAGCAAAACAAAATTGAAACTTTTCATAAACGAACTATAACCACCTCAGCCGCAGCCTGAGGCATAATCCAGCCGGTTGGACCTTTGCGGCCACATCTTCATGTCACTGCAAGGATTCCGGTTTATTGCAATGAAAAAATTCTATGCAATAGGTCGTTTTTCGTCGTAATAAGTCACTGTTGCAACGAAAAGAGCATGGCGATAGTTTTTACAAATCGTCGTAATAATTCTCGTGGCGATTGATTATTGCGATGCCTTGACATCCGTGGCAAATAGTATGGTATCAATATGCCACACATAAATGAGGATAGGACCGCATGGGCTAGGAATGACATCGAGAGAGCAACCGGTGATGCTTTCGCTCTTCAAATGATAACATGTGATCAGTTTGAGGCACATAGAGTTCCATCAGAAAATGAAGATAATGACGACGACGACAATGATACATATATCAATCATGGTATTATACCTCCAATATTGGGGGGGGGACAGCGAAGATTATGATTTTTTATATAAGTACTATGTGAGCTAGCTCTGTATGTGAACTATTTGATTTTTTTTTTGAAAAGATAGAAGCAACTATTCTATTTAGCAGCAAGCTTAGAAGCAAGCCGATATTGAATAATCCCACCTCTTTAGAAGATACCCAAAACTTGAAATGATGCTCCTGCAGAAATTCCTAATGCAACAAACTAATGATTCCTGGCAACAGATCCTAAATCAACGAGTGTGTTCCATGGCGATAGATCCTAACACCACGAACTGGTGAATCATGGCAAAAGTTCCTAATGCAACAATTGTGTTCCGTGACGATAGATCCCAATGCCATGAACTGGTGAATCGTGGCAAAAGTTCCTAATACAACGATTTTGTTCTGTGGCCATAGATCCTAATGTCACGAATTGTTGAATCGTGGCAACATATCCTAATGCAACGATTCTATTCTGTGGTAATAGATCCTAACGCCACGAATTGGTGAATCATGGAAAAAGTTCATAATGCAACGATTGTGTTTCGTGGTGATAGATCTTAACGACACGAACTCGTGAATCGTGGCAAAAGTTCCTAATGCAATGATTGTGTTCTGTTGTAATAGATCCTAACGCCATGAACTGGTAATTCGTGGCAAAAGTTACTAATGCAACAATTTTTTTCTGTGGTGATAGATCCTAACGCCACGAGCTAGTAATTAGTGGCAACAGATCCTAATGCAACAATTGTGTTTTGTGGCGACAGATCCTATCGCCACAATCTGGTGAATCGTGTCAAAAGTTCCTAATGCAACGATTGTGTTCCGTGGCGATAGATCCTAATGTCATGAACTGGTAATTCGTAGCAAAAGTTCCCAATGCAACGATTATGTTCCGTGGCTATAGATCCTAACGCCACGAACCGGTGAATCGTGGCAACAATTCCTAATGCAACAATTGCATTTCGTAGCGATAGATCCTATCGCCACGAACTGGTGAATCGTGGCAAAAGTTCCTAATGCAACGATTGTGTTCTATGACGATAGACCCCAATGCCATGAACCGGTAATTCATGGCAAAAATTTTTAATGCAATGATTTTGTTCCTTGGTGATAGATCCTAACGCCACGAACCGGTAATACGTGGCAACAGATTCTAATGCAACGATTGTGTGCTGTGGCGACAGATCCTAATGCCACGAACTAGCGAATCATGGCAACATATCCTAATGCAACGATCGTGGTCCGTGGTGATAGATGCTAACGCCACGAACTAGGGAATCGTGGCAACAGATCATGATGCAACGATCGTGTTCCATGGTGATAGATGTTAATGCTAGGAACTAGTGAATCGTGGCAACAGATTCATGACAATAGATCCTAATGCCACGAACTAGTGAATCATGACAACATATCCTAATGCAACGATCTTGTTCCGTGGCAATAGATGCTAATGCCACGAACTAGTGAATCGTGGCAACAGATTCATGGCGATAGATCCTAATGCCACGAACTAGTGAATCATGGAAACATATTCTAATGCAATGATCGTATAGCGTGGCGATAGATGCTAATGCCACAAACTAGTAAATCGTGGCAAACAACCAAGCTTACTGCAACGATTTAGTATTCGTTGCAGTAAAATCCTTGCAACAGGGCAGAATCCTTGTAGTGTGTCCACTTCTCTTCATCACGCCTTGGAACAATGTTTCCACGTCTATGCACCACTTGCACACATGCAAACACTTTCCAACAACATCCACAGTACCTTCATATGCATTGTTCTTGACCCAAACAAGCTGTGTGACATCCCAATCAACTCAACCAAAATTCCTCCTAAGCTTAGTTGTTGAACCTCATCTTATCCCTAAGACTAGTTCAATGGATCCCGTCACCAACCATGTCTCAACCTCAAGCAACACCTGCACATGAATGAGCAACCATCCTTTGCGAGTCCAAGTACTTGACATGACTCTCGTTAGTCCGATAACCATGACACCTTACGTGAGCACCTCACATAAGCATGTTGCAAACCATATTAAAACATTAACCACCAAAAACAACCATAACACTTAAAAAACTTAGTAAAATAATACTAAGAAAACTTCCCATAAGTGTTAAGAAAGTTTGAGACATTGGAAGTTAAAAGCAGAACCACTGTCATCTTGCACCGGACCTTGCCAAAACTAACCAAACCTTGCACTAGACCATGCCAAAGCTAACCGGACCTTGCGCTGGACCTATCCAATGTTAACTAGACCTTGCAAAAGCAAACCACACCTTGCTGGAGCTACCCAAAGCATGTCGGACCTTGCCGGAGCTATCCAAAGCATGTCAGACCTATTGTCAGACCTTGCTGGAGCTATCCAAAGCATGCCGAACCTATTGTCGGACCTTGTAGACAAGGGTTTTTGGCAATATTCAAAACTTTTATCGAAATAGCCAATGTATTCAACACACATAGGTCTCACAATCTCCCCCTTGATGAATGTATTGGCAACACCACTTAAAATCCGAACATTAGCTATTCACATGAAAAGTTTTGAAAACAATTTTCTCCTCCCTTTTGAAAATCAAATGAGAAAGACCCCTATACACATTTCTCCGCCTTTGACAATGTATTCAACAAGGTTCAAAATAGAAATTTCAATTGTTATGAGCATATTATAACATATACATATAAAACAAAGGTCATCCAAGTCATACTATCAAGTATCTTACACTATCACATCAATGAGATACACAAAGTAGTGTAAGCCATGCTAGAGATCAAGTGTAATTTTAAATTTAAACAAGTCATGATCTCACAAACTTAACTATTTCAAAACCTGAAAGCATGACACTTGTTGCTGCATTTTTATTTTCTTTTAAAGCACAAAATTCATCTTATGACATTTGCAAGATATTATATGCCGCATCAGTCTTATTCTAACCAGCCAAGCCAAGCCTATGTCATTTGACAATCAAAAGCTTAAGGACATGGTTTTAGTCATACACAACTTTTTCCAAGTTCATATCTAAGTGCAATAATAATCCATCTCAAAAGAAGAAGTGTGTTACACGCATATTCTATTGATCTTTTCTCCATTTTTCATTTGAACATAAAAGCTCAACATGTGAATAGTTGGTTGATGAATTTTTCATTATTAAAAGCACTTATGAGCATGCAACAAGTTCAAAATAGCAAGTAAGTTTGATCATGACTAGATTTAGTGTAAGTAATTATTCCAGTTACTAGTCATGGCAAAAGCTACAAAATGTATAACATGAGTAGTGTAGTAAGAACTTTCAACACGTAAAAGGAATCACAAAGTCATATATTAAATGTGGCCTAGAGGGGGTGAATGGTCATTGAAAATTTCTTGCACACTTAATCAAATGGTCAAAAACGTTATTGACCGCACTTGTCCAGTTGTGTGGGTGGACTAGTCCGGTGTGCCTGGTATATGCCAATTTGATTAAGTATCGATACAGGATTTAAATTCTTTTAAGCGGCAGAAATGTGAACAATAGATAAGATTACTTCAATTTACAATTGATTTCGTGAAGTTATACATGAAAAACAATTTGTAATTCAAGTTATGATATTGATCAGCTATGTGCCCTAATCGAGATGCAAAAGTAAATAAAAACATGAGACACCAATTTTTACCGAGGCTCGATCTCATCAAAGAGATCTACTCCTCGTTGAGGAAGCCCACATAGAGTCGGGTCTTTTAAAACCCTTTCCCTCTTCAAGTCACCACACAAGGCCGCCTTGAAACCACTATCATGGGCAATCACCGAATTTATGGGGCAACCTCACACGTTAAGGGTTCCCACAAGAATTACAATGCAAAAATGATCAAATACACTCGAAAAGATTACAAGAAAGAGCACGAGTGTCAAGAGATCAAACACCAAGAGCTCAACGACGTGTAGACGATGATCTCCCAATGTCAAATCTAAGTGTTCAATTGGTTTTCACATTTTTGGACTTTAGATGCATGGGGAGATGTGTTTTGGGGCTCTTTGGACAAGTAGCGACGCTAGGGTTTATGATTTTGACGGTAGGAATCGAAAGATATCATTGTGGGGCCGTGGATCTCCTATTTATAGGGTTTCCAAAAAGTTATGGTTAGATGTTCTGATGACCAGACTAGTCCGTAGTAGGTACCGGACATGTCCGTTGTGGTGTGTAAAAGTCGGTGCAGAATGCAGCACACTATAAACCTTAATTGTGTGAGGTATACCGGACTAGTCCGGTGGATGTCCAGACTTGTCCGGTGCCATGTGTAATTCAACACCAGAGAGTTAAATGGACTAGTCCGATACAAGAACAGACTTCTCCGGTGCTATGTGTAGTTGGACTCCAGAGAGTTCAACAGACTAGTACTGTGCTGTGAACGGACTTGTCCGGAGGGCACTGAAAAAATTTATAGGGACATTAATGGACAAGTCCGGTCCACGATTAGACTAGTCTGGTGCACTATGTTCTTGGACTCCAGAAAGGTTAACGGACTAGTCCAATCCACGATCGGACTAGTCCGGTGCACAGTGTACTTGGACAACAGAGAGTTAAATGGACTAGTCCGGTCCATGAACGGACTAGTCCGGTGCCCAGTGAGTTTTTAGATGTTTTTAAGCCCTTATGCCTACGCAAAGACTTGAGCTCTTGGGATGTGTCTCTCACACACATCCTAAACATTTAAATCAACTTCGCGCTTCAGTTGACAGTTGGGCTTGTCTCTTTTGTACACACTTCATTTTTCACCTTTTTTAGTGCACGAAACTATCTCATTTTGCTTAACCTGCAATCATCTAAAAAAAATCATTAGGATCTCATTTGCTTGTCATCAATCGTCCAAAACCTACAAGGGATTGCCTAGATGCACTTTTAATCTCCCCCTTTTTGGTGATTGATGACAACCAATTGATATATCACAATTAAGAGTAAAAAAGTCAATTTTCATAAAGTGTGCATATATGAGAATAATAAATGAGTAACAAAATACTTCTCACATATATGCACTATTTATGGTGAGGTGCCTAACAAGTGTGTGATCAAAATATGTTATGAGCAATACAAAAGCATTTGACAGTTATAGCAACAAACATCACATTAACATTTACTTAGCATCACACATTATGTAAATTAAACACATCCAAAATAAATTACAATAGTTTAGTTTGAAAATGAGTACATGTCCTTGATCACAAGTCCTTAATTTCTTAACCTAGACAACTAGTCTGAATCTCTCCCCTTTACATCAAGGGACCAAAAAGGGAAAAATTGAGTGGAATCACTTGTCGTCACTGCCGGTCTCACTCTAGTCCTCTCTACATCTTCTTCTTCATCTTCAGGTGCTTGAGGAGGAGGAGGAGGAGAGGTACCAGCCAGTCCAAATGAGGCCAACTCTTGCTCAGTTAGAGGAGGCATTTCAGTAAAATCTTCTTTTGAGTCCTCTGAAATCTGAAGTGACCCCACTGGCTCCATCTCTAGCTTGTCATAGATGGCTTTGATGTTGTCCTTTACATATCTTTGATGCTTCATCCTGGCCAAACTCTCCTTGTGCTGCTTGATTTCCACTTTGCGACAGGATGCAAAGATGGATGATAGCATCTTCAACACTACACTGGATGACTCTCTAGGAGGTGTAGGAGCAGGAGTAGCAGCCTCGGATCTTGTTCCCTCTTGAGCCCTCTTGGATCTTCATTCCTCTCTGGGTGAGCTGGGAGCAGAAGGAACAATATAGATGGTAGGCTTCTGGGGCTTAAGTCTGGTATGAGGCACGTCCTTCACAAATTCCAGTCCTGTCACCTTCTCAATCATATACATGATGTAAGGTGCATAGCCACAGGACCTGTTAGGAGTGATGGAGATATTCACAATGTCATTGTACATGTATTCAAAGACATTGAAGGTCTTTTTCCTGCTAATTACCTTCATCAATGTCCCGGGGGTGCCTTGAATGGTCCCTGCATCTCCCTCTTTGGGAGCTATGGTCTTCCTCAGGATCCTGTTGAGAAAAGCAAAGAAGGGCTTCAAGTACTTCGTAGTTGGAGACTTGAATGTCATCTTTGTATCATAGAGAAAGTCAAGCTGATCTTTCTCTAGAGGCTTTAGATTTTGGATAATGATGTCATTCTCCAAAGAATAAGAATTCTTACAAACTCCTCATAAGTGACACTGTGTTGTGCTCCATGTGTCATCCATATCATCCTGTCACTATCATCACAAGCAAAATAGAGAGTAGAGTAGAATTGACTGATGACCTCAATGTTCTAGTCCCACTGGAAGGAGACTAGATCCTTCAGTCCATGCATCTCCAAGGCTTCCAGAACCTCTTGACAGGCTTGACATCTTTTGGATTGGAGATAGGTGATATCAACCCATTGACTTTCAATGACAGGATTCCTCATCTTTAAGTACACATGCTCATAGTAATCAGCATGGAAATTACTCCAAAATATGGGATCAGCTGATTGTTTGGGCTGATCATAGACCTTTATCTTCTTGAACTTGTCAGCTAGCTCACCACCTTTTCCAGTGAAATCAGCACTAGATGGCTGTCTGTTGTGGTGAGTAGGGGCTTTCATCTTCAATGGACCAATAGGCCCAGTAGAAAGTCATTTGCCCTTATTGAGGGATCTCTTGGGCCCCGATGAGCTCCCAACTGCATCCTTACCCTGAGCTTTCTTCACTACAACTCTCCTTCTCTTAGGGAGAGTATCGTTAGAAGGAGGAGAGTGGACATTGACATCATGTCTTTTCTTCATCACTCTCTCCTTAGCTCTTTGCACTCGAGCACGTTGTACCTCTTCATCATAGTGAAATGAACTATCCTCGGAACCTGAAGACATCGTGCCTAACAATGAGGTTCAAGGATTAGATAAGAATGGATTGAAGACTAAGTGCCAATAGGAATTTAGAAGTTCAAATGTCAGATGCCGAACTTGTCCTTTTTCAGAGTGCGGACTTGTTCGGTATACTCGACTTGTCCGCACATGAACACCGGACTAGTTCGGTCTAGCATAAGAACCCCAACATTCCTATTTGAACCAAATCTAGCTCGAATTGATGCACAAGGACTAGGAAACAGTAGGAGTACATCTAGAGAAGCAATGTATGCCCTAGAAATTGAAGTAAACAAGCCAGAATCAAGAAAAGTAGAGAGCTAGGGATTGAGGAGAATTTTACTGAAAAGTTGAAGATTCGTGTTGAAGGAGCGAACTTGGGGTCGGATTAGTCCGGAGTGAACAAGCTCTGCGCCGAGGAGGAGATTTCCCTTGAAGAAATCCACGTTTTTGGTGGCTAGATGTGGAAATTGCCTTTGGAGCTCATGGAGGAGGAGAGAGAATGCAAAGGGCATTATGCAAGGTGGAAGATGAGCTCTTGGCGGCGGATTAGGGTTAACCCTGCAAAACCGGACTAGTCTGATGGACACCTGTGACATCCTGGCTCAAGGCTTAATAGGATTGATAGAATAACTCATACAACAAAGGTATACCTTCTTTTTTGGGAGCTCACCTGCAAAGAACTTTGAGGTTAAGCGTGCTTGGCCCGGAGCAATTTACGGATGGGTGACTGACCGGGAAGTTTTCCCGGATGTGCACGAGTGAGGACAAAATGCGCAGAAAAGACTAGTGTTAGTCTGTGGGGTTGGTCTGTGATCCTATAGAGCTGCCAGAAGTAACGACCGCCAGGCCCGTAGTGGTTGGGGTGTTACAAAATGGTATCAAAGCCGACCCTCGCGGTTTCACTAGTGCGTACGGGTCAGAGATGTGGGTACATATGTGTATGACGTGTGGTCCTCTAGGAGGGACACTGTATGGTACGTAGGCTAGTACTGAACGTATGCACGTGGCCAAGTGGGGACATTCCTGGCTTGGGAGTTGACCGATGAGGATGTCGATCTTCTAAGGGGGGTGGATTGTGACATCCTGGATCAAGGCTTAATAGGATTGATAGAATAACTCATATCGCAAAGGTATACCTTCTTTTCCGGGAGCCCACCTGCAAAGAAATCTGAGGTTAAGTGTGCTTGGCCCGGAGCAATTTACGGATGGGTGACGGACCGGGAAATTTTCCCGGGTGCGCGCGAGTGAGAACAAAATGCGTAGAAAAGACTAGTGTTGGTATGTGGGGCTGGTCTGTTATCCTAGAGAACTGCCAGAAGTAATGACTGCCAGACTCATAGTGGCTGGGGTGTTACAACACCAGACAAGTCTGGTGTGTCGGGCAAGGGCCGGACTAGTCTGTGACAACGGCCTAGTCCGGTGCTGATGTCGGACATGTCCGGTGTCAGCAGGGTAGAACTGAACTGAACTGATCAGTTGTTTGATCTAATAGTGATCTACAGGACATTATTTCACAAATAATTTTGACAATCATGACCTGGCAATCAACAATCATACAATGGCCATAATTTACGAAGATTTACTCATTTAAATAGCTTTTTGGAGAAAATCAAGATAAGGAGCAGTTTTTACAAAAATGAGTAAGCTTTAAAATCACGATCAGGTATGCAATGTTTCGAGCCACATTTTGAGAGTCAAGTATATTTAGCTCATTTCTTAGCTCACAAAACCTTTTCTCATCTAATGGCTTGGTGAAAATATCTGCAAGTTGTTTTTCAGTCCTAACATGTGAAATTTCAACATCACCTTTTAATGAATGACCTCTTAGGAAATGGTGACGAATATCCATGTGCTTACTTCTTGAGTGCTCTACTGGGTTGTGTGCAATTTTTATAGCACTCTCATTATCGCATAGGAGTGGGATATGGTTCAGATTGTAACCATAGTCCCTTAGAGTTTGTCGCATCCAAAGTAGTTGTGCGCAACAACTATCGGCTGCAACATACGCCGCTTTGGTCGTGGAAAGAGCAATGGAGTTTTGCTTTTTAGATCACCATGAAACTAGGGATCTGCCTAGAAGTTGACTGGTCCCCGATGTGCTCTTTCTATCGACTTTGCATCCTGCATAGTCGGCATCAAAATAGCCTATCAAGTTAAACTTGGATCCTTTGGGATACCAAAGGCCCAAGTTGGGTGTGTCCACAAGGTACCTTAAAAGCCTTTTTTATAGCTGTTAAATGGCACTCTTTAGGTGAGGCATGAAACCTTGCACACATACACACACTAAGCATAATATCTGACCTAAATGCACATAAATATAGTAATGAGCCAATCATAGACCGATATACTTTTTGATCCACATTTGGACCATCTTCATTGACCTCAATTGAAATGGGTGTCTTGATAGGCTTGGCCTTGTCCATATTGAACTTCTTGAGGATGTTCTACGTGTACATGGTTTGACTTATAAATGTGCCCTCTCTTAATTGCTTCACTTGGAATCCCAAGAAGAACTTCAATTCGCCCATCATCGACATCCTGAACCTATTTGTCATAATTTTGCTAAACTCTTCACAAAAGGACTTAATAGTTGATCCAAAGATAATATCGTCAACATAGATTTGACATACAAATAGATGACCATCAAAGTGTTTTATGAGCAGTGTATAATCAGCTTTTCCTATTTTAAAGCCATTTTGAGTCAAAAAATCTCTAAGGCACTCGTACCAAGCTCGAGGAGCTTGTTTGAGGCCATAGAGAGCCTTACGCAGTTTATAGACATGGTTGGGGTACTCTTGATCTTCAAATCCTAGAGGCTGCTCCACGTACACTTCCTCCTTGATCAGACCATTGAGGAAGGCACTTTTGACGTCCATTTGATACAACTTGAAATTATGACGAGTAGCATATGCCAATAAAATACAAATGGACTCAAGTCTAGCTACAGGAGCGAAAGTTTCATCGAAGTCCCAACCTTCGACTTGTGAGTAACCTTTAGCCACAATTCTCGCTTTATTTCTCGTTACAACTCCATGTTCATCTTTTTTGTTTCGAAAGATCCATTTGGTTCCAATGATGTTCGCCTTTGGTCTTTCCAACATCACACACTTCATTTCTCTTGAAGTTGTTCAACTCCTCTTGCATTGCCATCACCCAATCTGGATCTTTTAATGCTTCGTCTACACTGTATGGTTCTATAAAAGATACAAAGGAGTAATATTCACAAAAGTTTGTAATGCGAGATCTAGTAGTTACTCCCTTAGCAATATCTCCAATGATGTTGTTGACAGGATGATCTCTTTGCACACTCTGATGTACTCTTGGGTGAGGTACTTGTGAAGTTGCTTGCTCTTCATTTTCATTGTCTCCCCCTAAATCATTGCTTCTGTGGTTGTATGGATCTTCTTGATCTTCCTGACTTTGATCTTGTGCATAATCTCCCTATTGATCATTGCTTCCTTGTTGAGATTCATCTTGTGCACTTGAGTCTTATGGTTGCTCTTGAGGTAGAATATCACCAAGTGCCATTCTTCTCAATGCTTCACATGTGGCTTCTTCTTGATCTGGCACACACTTATCAACTTGCTCCACTTGGGAGCCGTTAGTCTCATTGAACACTACGCCACGTTCTACTTCAACAAGGCTAGAGACTTTGTTGAAGACACGATAGGTGTAGGCGTTCAAATCATAACCAAGAAAGAACCCTTGATCATATTTCGAAGTGAACATCCAAGTCCTCGGTTTCTTGTTCAGAAAAAAACACTTAAAACCAAAAATTTTAAAATATGCAACATTTTGCTTGTTACCGGTAACAAGCTCATATGGCATTTTCTTCAAGAGTCGGTGAAGATACAACCAATTTGTGGCGTGACAAGCAGTGTTTACCGCTTTAGCCAAAAACCGGTCTGATGTCTTGTATTCATCCAACATTGTCCTCGCCATTTCACACCGTTTTGTTGAGGGGTTTAGGGTGCCGAAAAGTCGTGCTTTATTCCTTCTTCATCAAGGTACTCCTCAACTTGCGTATTTTTTAATTATGTCCCGTTGTAACTTCTAATATTCTTCACGGTTGATAAGAATTTGTTTTGAGCTCTTTTTAGGAATTTCTTGAGGATTCCCTAAGTTTCTGATTTATCATACACGAAAAATACCCATGTGAATCTTGAAAAATCATCAACAATGACTAAACCGTATTTGTTACCGCCGATGCTTATGTGAGCAATTGGACTGAAGAGGTCCTTGTGAAGAAGTTCCAGTGGTTTTGTAGAAGTCATCACGTTCTTGGCGGGGTGCGATACTCCAACTTGTTTTCCCGCCTTGCAAGCGCTGCATGGCTTGTCTTTCTCAAACACGACATCTTTTAAACCCCGAATGTGACAACCATCCCATGTTAGTTTTAGCAACCAAGCAAGTGTTGTGTTCGGCTTTCTCTTTGTTGAAATCAACAATATAAATCTTTCCCTTCAACATTTCCTTGAATGCAATCGAGCCATCCCTTCTTCTAAAAATGGTCACACCCTCATTAGTGAATAAACAGTTATAACCCTTGTCGCATAGCTGAGATATTGACAGAAGGTTATTGTCGGTACCCTGGGTACCATATACTCCTCGGGATTGCAAAGATCTCAAGGGAAAGTCATCTACTTGATTTGAAGACCTTCGGAGGCCCACATGTCAGACATAACCGGACCCGCTTCTCCAACATGGTTAGTCCCAGGGTCGCCACGTGTACTATCAAACCGGAGCTACCGCCCACAAGGGGGAAGCTCCACGCTATGTACCAAAATGGCACCCCCGGACCTAACCCGAGACCGAGGGAAGCTCCGGAACTGACACGTGTCGGGTAACACCGGACCTATCTGTTCCCCACAGTGTGCTCCGGTGCTGCCACGTGTCCAACCATCGGATCTTCAGCCTCTAACCTCCGGAAGACTCCACAACGGCTCCGGATCTTCAAAGGGGAATCAAGGACTTCAAGACCCGATCAAGTGTCATTAATACTATATTAATGACACACGATCGGACGACATTAATTACCAGTAACGCTGCTGTCAAAGCCCATAACTCGGTCATTAAGGGCAATTAAACATGTTGAATGTGTATCAAAATCAGTAACCGCCAGGGCCACATGTCGGGCCGGGCTAACTTCTAACGGCCTGCCCTTGTACTATAAAAGTACAGGCCGACGATACATAGGAGACACTCTCCGGAGACACGCTTACTTTACACTCTCAACTGACGTTGAGCTCATACATCCAATACAACACCAACACACCCTGTGGAGTAGGGTATTACGCTCAGGCGGCCCGAACCACGTAAATCTTCGTGTCCCTTGAGTCACTCGACATCTCACCTTCTGGAATCTCCGCGCGCCCATACCGAACCTCAAACTCCTATAACACTTTAGTAGTGTCGGGAGATCTGCCGGATCAAAATCACCGACAGTTGGCGCGCCAGGAAGGGGGCGCCTGAGATTTCAAGAATGGTGAACTTAGCCGCTGGATCATCCAATGGTCATCCCGCTGTCCAAGCTGTTGGGGGTAATCCCTCCAATATCCAGCCACCAGCAGGAACCACGGTTCCAGCAGGAGTCACACTTCCACCACCGCCGCCTCCACCAGCAAATTAAGCTGGACAACGCGATGGTGCACTGGCGTCAATCACTGCGTCGTGCTCTTCTTCAGCGCCCACCACCTCCGGACGCATCCCGGGATGCAATGGAGCAGTGGAGAGCCGATGTGGAACACTTGGTTGCAGCAGCAGCTGACCGCATCAGCAACCAGGGTCCTCCTCCTTAAGGCAGGCCCCGTCGCAGCGACGGACCTTGTCTGGCAGACCTGGTCCACACGTTTCCAACAACAGGAGACGTGATGCATCACAGCAGGTGACATCATTTCCCTCTGGGGCACGACGCACTCACACAGTATCAAGGCTTTCAACTCATGACCTCCGGGCGGAGCTTGATCGCTGATATCGCCAACAAGACGGTCGAGTCCATATTGAACGTGCTCGTGAAAGACGAGAAGCTCAAGACATTCCTGCTCCTGAAGGAGTAGGAGGAGGCTGTTCAGCCCTGGCCATGCATCTGCGTATGGTCAGGTGGCCACAGAAGTTCCGGCCTCACCTGCCGGAGAAGTTCGACGGGACCGTTAATCCTGTCGAATTTCTTCAGATTTACTCCACTGCTATCTTGGCAGCTGGAGGAAATGAGGCCGTAATGGCCAATTCTTTCCCAGTGGCTTTAACTGGGACCGCCAGGTCCTGGTTTATGAGCCTTCCACCCAACTCCATCAGCAGTTAGGAGGAGTTGTGCCAGCAGTTCACCGCCAACTTCGGGATTTCTTACACCCGACCAGGCACCGAACTAGACCTTTTTGCAGTTGTGCAAAAAGGAGGAGAATCCCTGCGATCATTCATCCAGAGATTCTCTCAGGTACGAAACACTATACCTTCTATCTCTAGCGCCTCTGTCATCGTGGCATTTATACAGGGAGTGCGGGATAAGAAGATGCTGGAGAAACTGGCGATCAAAGAGATTACCAGTGTCACGGAACTCTTCAGCTTGGCTAAAAAATGTGCCAGAGCTGCGGAAGGCCGTGAAATGCACTCCAAACCAACTCCGGAGGATCACAAGAAATCCTCCAAAGGAGAAGCCGCTACCTCCGGGAGTGGCAAGAAGAAGAAAAAGACCAACAACAAGAAGAAGTTATCGGCCGGTGCATCCAATGCTGCAGCTGCTGCAGCTCCGGGTGGCCGGGGGCCACACCCCGAGAAGCAACCTCGACCATCTTCTGAAGACGGTAGCAAACCCATGGTGTGGTGTCCAATTCACAAAACAGACAGCCACATTTTGGAAGACTGCTGAGAGGTCCAAAACCTTGCCGAGCGCTACAACAAGCGCCGGGAAGAAGCTCCTTTCCGACAGAGGGAAGGAAAACAAAAAGTTGACGAAGCTCCGGCTGAAGAGGAGTTAGGTTTTCAGGATCCCAAAAAGGTCCTGAAGGCCGTCTACACCTCTGTCGACGACAATTCCGACGTCTCTGACAACGAGCATCGGAAGACCATGAACACCATTTTTGGTGGATCATGGGACATCACCTCCCGCCGCGTCATCAAGACTATGCATCGAGACATGGCTGCTGTAGCTCCTACAGCCAGGGCGGAGCCTCATCGGAAGTGGATGGACACAGCCATCACTTTTGATTCTTCGGACTGACCTCGAAGCATGGTTGGAGCAGGTCAGCTACCTTTGATGGTATCTCCTACCATCAATAACATCCAGCTCCACCATGTCATGGTAGACGGAGGTTCGGGGCTCAACCTCATAAGCTTTGAAGCTTTTACCAAGCTTCAGGTCTGACCTTCGGATCTCCACCCCTCTCGACCTTTCTCCGGAGTAGGTCCGGGAGCCATTACCCCACTCGGAGCTATTACCCTCCCCGTTACCTTCGGGACCCGGGAGAAGTATCGCACCGAGAAGTTGGTCTTTGACGTTGCTCAGATCAACTTACCCTTCAATGCCATCTTGGGTAGGCCTGCCTTGTACAAATTCATGGCAGCTGCTCATTATGGTTACCTGGTGTTAAAGATGCCAACACCAGTAGGCGTTCTCCGGATCCGCGGAGATCGTACTGCCGGAGTAACTGCTCTAGAAGAACTCCATGCGCTTACTATGGTGCAAGAGGAGGACTCCAGGCAGGAGCAAGCTCCAAAACCCCCGAGCATTCGTCAGTGAGGCTCGACTTCTGCACCTCGTGTGCAGCCAAGCGGCGACACCGACATTCCCGTCAAAGTCTTCCAAATCGGTTCTGATGTCGATCAGACCACCCGTATATCGGGGGGATTGAACGAAAAATAGGAACTCGCGCTCATCACTTTCCTCCGGGCTAATGTCGACTTGTTTGCCTGGCAACCGTCACAAATTCCTGGGATCCCCAGGGAAGTGATTGAGCACAATCTGAAGATCTACCCGACACCCGGCCTGTGCATCAGAAGCCTCGGAAGCAATCCGTATAGCGACAAAACTTCATTCGACAAGAAGTGAAGAAGTTGCTTGAAGCTGGATTCATCCGAGAAGTCTTCCATCCAAAATGGCTGGCAAACCCAGTCGTTGTGCCCAAGGCCGGCGGGAAGCTTCAGATGTGTATCGACTACACAACACTAAATAAGGCATGTCCAAAAGATCCATTCCCATGACCTAGAATAGATCAGATAGTGGATTCCACCTCCGGGTGTGAATTACTGTGTTTCCTAGACGCATATTCTAGGTATCATCAAATCAGAATGTCTAGGGAAGATGAAGAGCATACCTCTTTCATCACAGTAGATGGATTGTACTGTTATACAGCCATGCCATTTGGTCTCAAGAATGCAGCTTCAACCTTTGTACGAGCTATGTACAAAACCTTTGAAGGGCTCATTAGAGACATAGTGGAAGTGTACGTCGATGACATCGTGGTCAAGGTCAAGAACAAGGAGTCACTCCTTGACACCTTGCAGGCTGTCTTCGACAAGCTGCGGGTCACCCGCACAAAGCTAAATCCAGACAAGTGTGTCTTCGGGGTTAGCTCCGGAAAACTTCTTGGTTTTCTGGTAAGTCACTGGGGCATAGAAGCTAATCCGGCGAAGATCAAAGCCATTGAAGACATGCGGCCACCAGCCCGCATCAAAGATGTCCAAAAGCTAACTGGATGTCTAGCAGCCCTCAGTCGGTTCATTTCAAGACTGGCGGAACGGGCACTCCCCTTCTTCAAGTTATTAAGGAAGTCCGAACCATTCCAATGGTCTGAAGAAGCAGAAAAGGTGTTCCAGGAGCTAAAACAGCTCCTCACCACCCTACCAATTCTGGCAGCTCCAAACCCTGGTGAGCCTTTGCTGCTTTACATTTCAGCCACTGACGAAGTCGTCAATATGGTCCTGGATGCGGAGAGACCAGAACCATCCCATACTCAGGAGTCCAGACCCCTTCAGGAGGGTCTGGAGGTTCCTGAAAGCGAGTCTGGGTCCCAGCTCCCAGACTTGAATCCACAAGAAGTTACTTCAGAAGACCCAGACCCCTCTGGGAGGGTCCAGGTCGCTTCTGAAGAAGCTTCGGGTTCCTCCAGCAAGGACCCGGAAGTCCCCGAAGAAAATCTGGACCTCTCCGGGAGGATCCGGATCAATGAAGAGGAAGCTCCGGGCCCCTCCGAGAGGGTCCGGACCATCCAGCGCCCAGTGTACTTCATTAGTGAAGTACTTCATGACGCCAAGACTCGATACCTGGGGAGGTGCATAAGCTACTCTATGCAGTTCTTATTGCCTCCAGGAAGCTTCGCCATTATTTCCAAGCTCACAAGATCTCAGTGGTGACTTCTTACCCACTACGAGCAATCTTGCATAATCCCAACTCAACTGGGAATATTGCAAAGTGGGCAGCGGAATTGGCTGAATTCGATCTCGAATTCATTTCAAGGCAAGCAATCAAGAGTCAAGCATTGGTAGACTTCATGGCAGAATGGACTCCCTCTCCATCAAACCCCGGGGGCTCCAGCGAGCAGAAGCCAGAACACAAGGCTCCGGTCTTCACCGAGCCTCACTGGACCCTCTACTTCGACGGCTCCATGCAAAAGCAGGGGGTCGGAGCTAGAATCCTTCTCCTCACACCAACCGGAGAGAAGGTAAAATACATGGTACACCTTGACTTCAAGGCGACCAACAACATGGCGGAATATGAAGCACTCATTTATGGACTAAGGGTGGCACTGTCATACGGTGTCAAGCAACTGCTGGTCAAGGGAGATTCACAGCTCATCATTAAGCAAGTGAAGGGTGAATGCTCCTGCAACAATCTCCAGCTAGCTGCTTACCTCCTTGAAGTCCAGAGGCTTCAGAAGGACTTCGAAGTCCTAGATCTCCACCATGTCCAGCGTGCCCACAACGCTGAAGCTGACGAACTCTCGACGAACGCGTCAACCGGAGCTCCGGCTCCTGACGGAACTTTTGTCCAGAGGTTGTCAAAACCCACAGCTCAGCCTGCCGAACTGAGCGAAGGGGGCGAGATCAGCATCCCGAAGCTGATGGTCGCGATGGCCCTGTTACCATGGCAGCCATCAAGGGTCGTAGGTGCTGCCGGAAGCTCCGAGCAACCCAACACGCAAGACTCAAATGCTCAAGTTAGTTCTGATGCATGGATCTCGGAGATCCGGAACTACTTGAAAGACAACATCCTTCCTGATGATGATGTATCCGCTGACCGGGTAGTCAGATTGGCTAAAAGATACACGTTGGTAGAAGGGGATCTCTACCGGCGCGGTACCAATGGCATCCTAATGCGGTGCATCACAAGGGAAGAAGGCTGCGAGCTCCTCGGAGAAATCCATGGAGGCAAGTGCGGGAACCACGCGTCTTCCCGCACGCTGGTTGGTAAAGCCTTTCGGCATGGCTTCTACTGGCCTACAGCACTCCAGGATGCAACTGAGCCGGTGAAGAAATGCGAAGCATGTCAATTTCATGCAAAGAAAATTCACACACCGGCTCAGCCCCTACAAATGATACCTCCTACATGGCCCTTCGCTGTGTGGGGGATGGACATCTTGGGACCTTTCCCAAGAGCCGTCGGAGGTTACAAGTTCTTGTACGTTGCCATTGACAAGTTCACCAAGTGGCCGGAAGCAACTCCAGTTGTGACAATCAACAAGCAATCTGCTATCAACTTTTTGCAGTCCATTGTATGCAGATTTGGAGTCCCAAACAAAATCATCACTAATAATGGGACCCAATTCACAAGCTCTGCATTTCAAGGATATGGCGAATACCTCGGCATTCAAGTTTGCTACGCCTCCGTAGCTCACCCAGCAAGCAATGGCAAAGCCGAGAGAGCAAATGCTGAAATCCTTAAAGGACTCAAAACGCGCACCTATGAGCGCTTGGAAAAACATGGAGCCAACTGGATTGAAGAGCTTACGCCCACTTTATGGGCCAACAGGACAACTCCAAACCGGTCAACTGGAGAGACACCCTTCTTCCTTGTGTATGGAGCTGAAGCAATCCTTCCTCCGAAAATCACCTTGGGGTCACTCCGGGTCCGGACCTTCGACGAAGCCACGCACGACCAGCTCCGTCGTGAAGACCTAGACCTCCTTGAGGAGGGAAGGTGCCAAGCAGCTGTTCGAAATGCCCGATACCGCCAAGCCCTTCGGCGCTATCATCAGCGGCATGTACACAACTGACAGCTCGAGGAAGGCAATCTGGTGCTACGGAGAATACAATCCAGAGAAGGGTTAAACAAACTCTCCCCCAGCTTGGAGGGACCCTTCCGAGTGATTAAAGTATCTCGCCCCGGAAGCGTTCGCTTGTCTACAGAGGATGGGACACCTCTCCCAAATCCTTGGAACATTGAGCAACTCCGTAAGTTCTACACTTAATATCACGGAGGTGAGTCTGTAGTAACTTGAGGTGTATGTTATAGAGTCATTGTACAGAGTCGGGTGGTTCCTCCGGGAGAACAGCCGGACCTTTCCCAGAAGGTCCGCAAAGTTCATGCAACACTTGTCGCAGTCTCAGGACTAAAAGTGTGGCTAGCTACCCTGGGTCAAACGAGAAATTAAACACACTTAGCCTGGTTCCGTACCCTAAGAGTGTACTTGTTTCCCCTGTACCCCGGACCTATAATGAAAGACATCTTCATGTGAAACAGACTCCACGCGCATTTATTTTGTACAGGCTCAACATTTTTTTTCTCTTTCTTGTCTATAACAAAGACGTGCAATTCTTAAGAAATTTTAGTTCGAATGGTTCATATACGATTTGAGCTGTATTGTCGATTCTTCTAGATTCAAATATTGTTTATGGCCCACTCGCCTGAATGCCACCAAGCCAAACTAGGGCCAGAGTGTGCTATCGACTTAGCCTGGTCAAGCACCCTAAGTGAGCCACTCTACCTACACCCCGGCAGGCCGAAGTAAGGTGGGTCCAAGTACAATTGGATCTGGAAGAAAAGACAACGCATTCGTTGTATTCAGAATCGCGTTTGACCTAAAACTCTCTTGGGAATCGTAAGCCGCGACAAAGTTATAGTCAAGGAACGAATTTTACTATTTTTCTTGGCTTCAGTGTGCAGGAAAAATAAAAAATCCACGTAAATGGAGAAAAGTCAGAGCTAACTAAGCTCCGACTCCCCCTAGGTGGCTTGTAATCGATGTTAAACATTGAAAACGAGCATCACCGGAGCAACCAAGCTCTGGTAAAGCTAGGGGGGCCAGCTGTCGACGCAAAATAAATGATGGTGAGAATACCCCGCAAGCGGAGTCTGCTACCAACAAACTACACGTTGGTAAAGGTTACTGCCGGAACTACTAAGCTCCGACACCCCGGAGGACTAACTATCGATGCTCTACGCGTTGATAGGGACTATTGCCGGAGCTACTAAGCTCTGACGATAGACAATGCCGGAGCTTCTAAGCTCCAGCAACCTCAGGGGGCCTTCACTATCGAAGACTTCGGACCTACACTCTGCAAGTTCGAAGCAAATGAGTCTTCAACAAAACACAATATCCTCTTGGTACATGTTCACAATCAAATTGTGTACATCTACCAGTGGACCAAGTGAAGACAAAAGTGTTGAAGACAAAAAGTAAAATTCACAAAAATTTGGGGATTTCATTCATCTGGAGACAAGGGATTACAAAATTGAGGAAGAAAAAGAGAGAATACAAGTGGGAGCTACGGAGGTGGTCCTAGACCCTATGGAAGAACTGGGCGACCTTCTGAGCAACCTCTGACACATTGGCTCGGGCGACTTCACCTTCTCCTTCGACGGGACCTTCAAGCACTGGGTCCAGAGGGAATTGGAGATTCCGGCTGGTGTAGCATGTCAGCACATACTCTGCGACGTTCTTCGCCAGGGATTGCCCCTCAACCTCCAACTGGTCCGCGATGACATCGCCCACCTTGGAGAGTTTGCTACCCGCCGAGCTCAGCGCTTGCAAGGCCAGGTCCGGCTCTAGCTCCGGATCATCCGAACGCACGGGACTGAAGCCCATCGGTGTCAGCGCGTCGTTGGCCTTGCCCAGGAACTCCCAAACCTGTAGGGAGTCCGCGGCCCTCAAGCCCTTCAGTTCTTCCAAGGATCTTTTAGCCGCCACCGGTTCAGAATTCTCGCGAGCGAGGCGCTCAACTTCTTTGACGTTTTGCTGAATCTTTTCAGCAACTCGCTTCTCGAGTTTTCCGAGCTCCTCCTCCCAGAAGTAGATCTTGTTCCGGCGGTCAACCAGGTCCTTCTCCCTGCCCCTTACTTTCTTCTCCCTGGCAGCGATGGCACACTCTTGCTCGTAGAGTTCCTGCCCTCGCACCCAGGCCTCTTCCTCCTCCTCAGCGCAGCGCTCTTCCAATTTCTTGGCGCGCTCTTCGAGGCCCTTGTCAGCCAGAGCTACCTTTTCGGTGAGCTCCTCCTCCCTCCTCAAGACGTCAGTCCGCAGCTCTAGGAGTTTCTGCTCTTCATCTTCGAGCCTTTTCTCCCTCTCCTCAAGTGCCTCCCGGCGCTTGATGAGAGTAGTGTTAATGGCCTCAGGCCTTTCTTGGCTTTCATCAGCCGCACTATTATCTGCTTTGGTCTACTCATAAATGGCCTGGGATTGAGCATCGAGGGCGCGAGTCAAGCTCTCTCTGTCATCCAATAACTTTCCCTAGTACTCCAGGCGGACCTTCTCCTGCTTGATCCATTCTTGGTCATGTGCCAGCCATGACTACGCCAGCTTGGTCTCGAAGTAGAGCCGATTACGCCACCTCCTAAGGGTTTGGCGCTCCTCTTCAAGACCCTTGCTGTCGTGGAAGAATGCCAGCTGAACTTGACGCGGACTGGAGTAGGCGTTGTCAATAGACAATGACAACAGGATAGGATCCGGACCTGTTGGGGTCTCCTCCGCTGGTTCCAGCGGGTTTTCAGTTACAAAATTGGGTCCCACTCCACAAGAGTGGTCCCCTGAGCCTCCACGGCACCAGGGCCGTCCTCCAGGATGGCCTCAGTCGCCATCAAGGAGGGTCCCGCTGATGAAGTTCCGACCTCCGGAAGTGGTTCCAAAGGACCAGCCGCCAGATCCTCGTTCGTCCCCTCGGGCAGGGGGCAGCGACTTCATCAGAGCACTCTGGCTCAGCCGCGGGTACCTCCGGCGTCGTCACTCCCGGAGCAGGAACTGCTTCTGGCTCTGGCCTGCGCACCTCCTCTACTGGGGGCTCGAGCGCTGACGCCTTCACAACGACTGGCTCAGGCGCCGGAAGAGCTTCAACGGAAACCGGCTCGGGAGTCGGAAGGTCTTCAACATCAACCGGCCCTACGGCCAGAGCTCCAGCAACGACCGGCTCTGCGACCGGTGCTTCAGAGGTACCCGGCCCAACCGCCAGGACTTCCTCAACATCCGGCGCACATGCCGAGACTTCAATTACCTCCGGCTCAACCGCTGGGGCTTCGACAATTTCCGGCTCTGGGGCCAGAATTATTGCTTCCTCTGGCTCAACGGCCGAAGCTTCCATCATCTCAGCACCCAAACACGGAGCTTCAACCTCCGGGGCAGGTGCCGCTGGCGCATCTTCTCTCCCGTGGTCGAGCGCTACCACGGGAGTCTCGGGGGATGAGTCGAGGTCCATGACCACGACAGCTGGCGCCGGAGCTGCCGCAGCTTCAGCCACCACTTGGGGCGGCACCGGGACAGGAGCAGAGGCTTCCGCCCTCACAACTTCAGCTGTTGTGGCTGACGGTGGAGCCTCACTCCTCTTCTTGGGAACGCTGCAGATGAAGGATGAAGAAATTTTAAAAACAGTTACTACAAAAAAACTACTATCCGAGGTAAAGATTAAAAATTACCTCGGGAGGCTTCCGCACCAGCTTGTGCGGAACCTCTTTCCCGGGTGTTCTGGGCTGACCATAGCCGCTGCCGGCATGGAAGCTCCGGAAGGCCCCCCGGAACTCGTTGCAGTCACGGTCAATTCCTTAGTTGAGGCCCTCCTCGACTGGGAAGGACCTCCGGACCTAGAGGCCTCAACTGGCCCTGGTGATGAAGTCGCATGCCCGGAGCTAGGACCCCGGGAAGACGCCGCTGCGAGTACAGTCGCCGTAGTTGTAGAAGACCTCCCCCTCCGGGGAGAAGGAGCTGATGCAGAGGTTGGAGGCCTGACGGACCTTCCATCGGCATGCTGCAGTTTCCTCTTCCGGCTCAAGGGTTCGTCCGCTGGTTCCTTACCCTTGCTGACGACTTCGATCCTTGGCTTCGGGGCAGGGTCGGAACCACCTTCGGAAGCCCCAGGGATCACCACCCAGGAGGTCGATCTTCTCTCGACGACACCAAGGTCATCAAGCACCGACATCGTCCATCGGAGCTCCCTGCTGAACTCTACTTCCACATTCAGAGGGAGAAAGGCTGATGGCGGGGTCAAGTCATCTCTCGCAACGTCGATGCCGTGCTGGAACTTTTTGAGATGTAACTCCAAGGTTGCCCCCGCCATGTTGGACTTCAGTCTGGTCTCGACCCGGTCGTCGTCCATCACGCTGTTGAGGGCCCAAGCGAGTTTTTCTCTCCTCTTCAGCGGTGCCCACCTGTTGACTAGGAAGTTGTAAAATACCACCTGAGGAGTTAATCCTCCCTCCACGCACTAGCGGATCCTTGTCATAGCAGGGTTGAAGGCATCCGACAACACCGGAGCTTCACTCCAGACTGCAGTGTCGATGTTGGGGAGGCCTTCGGGCAGCTCTAGCTTCTCGTGCTCCTCTACCTGGATGACTATCCAGTCCTTCTTCCAATCATCCCACTTTCCAGAGGGAAACGACCGGAGGTACTTGAATGGGCACTTCTTGCGCTTCACGAAGTAATAGAAGCCAAGGTACTCATTACTCCTACCGGTGGTATGGACGGTGAAGAAGGTCCGGAAAAGTTCAATGCAGGGGGGGGGTGCCCACCAACATTTCACAGAAGTGGACGAAGATAGACACAAGAAGAATGGAGTGGGGGCCAAGGTGGTATAGCTGTAGACCATAAAAGTCTAGCAGCATCAAGAAAAAGGAGGAAAAAGGTGGGATCAACCCCACCATGGCATACAAAGAGAAGTACACCATCTCGCCGGCGTGCTCCTTCTCGAACAAGAGCTCACTTCTGACGCGGACCAGACGGTTGAAGAAGTCCGGGGACCATCCCATGAGGGACCGGACCTTCTTCAAGTCACCTTCGGTCTTCAAACGACTCTCGCGGAGGCCCAACTCCATCGCGGCACAGGAAGGCAAGAGAGGAAAAGCGAGCACAAGTTGGGAGTTTGAGCGCAAGATCAGATGAGAGGTGTAAAGAACTCCAGATGGTGCGCGCTTTCCTCCTTAAGTAAGCCCTCGCAACACTTGTATGGAAACCGCAAGGAAGTCGAAGATACTACTCAAAAATTCCACCCAGCCGATGACAAGAGGGCCCGGGACCACCCCGACGATCAAGTCGAGATTCTTACCCAGGTGAACGGTTGTCATCATGAGGCGGGAAGCCCGAAGGCGGCGGCCTGACAAGGCACGCGGAACCGATACAATTTTCTTATCACGAACCGGCAACCTTCAATTGCGTGAGATCCGCACGCGAAAGATCTCATTTGCCGCACACGGGATATGCCACGCGGTGAGGATTTAACTCCAAACTACCGCCAACGGCACATCCGAAGACCTTCGAAGACTCAGTTCAAAAGTCGAAGGATGGACCCACCTCTGGCGGAATGACTTCACCCAAGGGGTCTTCCCCAGAGGTGGGCCTAGGGGGCCACTGTCGGTACCCTGGGTACCATATACTCCTTGGGATTGCAAAGATCTCAAGGGAAAGTCATCTACTTGATTTGAAGACCTTCGGAGGCCCACATGTCAAACATAACCGGATCCGCTTCTCCAACATGGTTAGTCCCAGGGTCGCCACGTGTACTATCAAATTGGAGCTACCGCCCACAAGGGGGAAGCTCCGGGCTATGTACCGAAATGGCACCCCCGGACCTGACCCCAGACCGAGGGAAGCTCCGGAACTGACACGTGTCGGGTAACACCGGACCTATCTGCTCCCCACAGTGTGCTCCGGTGCTGCCACGTGTCCAACCGTCGGATCTTCAGCCTCTAACCTCCGGAAGACTCCACAACGGCTCCGGATCTTCAAAGGGGAATCAAGGACTTCAAGACCCGATCAAGTGTCCTTAATACTATATTAATGACACATGATTGGATGACCTTAATTACCAGTAACGGTGCTGTCAAAGCCCGTAACTCGGTCATTAAGGGCAATTAAACGTGTTGAATGTGTATCAATATCAGTAACCGCCGAGGCCACATGTCGGGCCAGGCTAACTTGTAACGTCCTGCCCTTGTACTATAAAAGGACAGGCCGACGATACATAGGGGACACTCTCCGGAGACACGCTGACTTTACACTCTCAACTGACGTTGAGCTCATACATCCAATACAACACCAACACACCCCGTGGAGTAGGGTATTACGCTCAGGCGGCCCGAACCACGTAAATTTTTGTGTCCCTTGAGTCACTCGACATCTCACCTTCTGGAATCTCCGCGCGCCCATACCGAACCTCAAACTCCTCTAACACTTTAGTAGTGTCGGGAGATCTGCCGAATCAAAACCACCGACAGTTATAATCTAAAGAATCTACATGTAAAACATTCGAGAGAGTATGTTGAGAAGAGATTTCAATTTTACCACTACCAAGGACCTTTCCATGGCTGTTGTCTCCAAAGTATATACCTTCACATGGATTTGCGTTGCGCTCATACTCCACGAACATGTTCCTCTCTCTGGTCGTGTGATTTATGCATCCGTTGTCTAGCACCCATTTTGATCCACTGAAAGAGTAGGCCTGCAAAACATAATCATTCCTTTGTTTTAGGTACCCAAGCTTGCTTGGGTCCTCTCAGGTTAGTTACAAGAGTCTTGGGCACCCACACACAATTTTTTGAATTCTTGTGGCGTCGCCCTGAATATTTGGCGAACACATCTCCAACTTTGTCTTTCATAAGAACATAGGAAGCATCAAAGGTACGAAACAATATTTGCAAGTTAGATTCATGCATTTTTTCCTTATCAAAAGTGATTCTCTTCTTAGCATGGACATTAGTGGACATGTGTTTGTTCTTGTTAAACCCAAGACCATATTTGACGTTAGGAGGTCTAGTGACCATATATGCACTACGTGCATATTTGATCTTCTCTTTGTCAAAGATGCCACTTTGGGAAGGATGCTTTGCATGAGAAGTAGAAGAAACAGGTTTGACAATATTTTTCTTAGTAGAACATGTGCAAGTTGCAATAGTTGTTGAACTTATACCTTTGGAAGGTGAGATTTTGGAGGAAGAGGAGTCACTTTGATTGAGCGACTCAACTTGCACCTCAAGAATCTTGTTAACTTTTGACAAGTTAGAAGTTCATCCTTGATTGCAACGTGTGAGTCTTCTAGCTTTGAGTAAGTTTCCTTACTCAAGGCTAGCTCATGCTCAAGTGACTTGCTCTTCTCCTTCTCAAGCTCATGGAGTTTCTCAACCTCTTGATATCTGTTCCTTTCACATATGAGGATGTCTTCTTGTCGGTTAACAAGCTCCCCCTTCTTAAAGATTTCATCTTACAACATTTTCATTTTCTTTAGTGCAGTTTTTCTTAATCCCCTAAACATCTCCTCATTTTCACTAGAGCTATCAAAATCATCAATAGTGGAATTTAGCGAAGGGGGAGTAAGTCAAACCTTTTTCTTGTCCTCTTTAGCGATAAGGCAAGTGTGGTTGTGTGTGTCCCGTCCTCCCATGTTCGGGAAGAGTGTGGATCTCTTGGTGGGTTTCTTCATGGCAATGGTGGCCATCTCCTCTTCTTCATCAGAGGAGGACTCTTTGCTTGAGTCCCACTCCATGCCAATATGCGCTTGGTGAGCTTGTCGCCTTTTCCAGAAAATCTTCTTCTTCTGAGGCTTTGTTTCCTTCTTCCTCTTGTTCTCTTCATAGGTGCAGACAACCATGAAGTGTCCGTACTTGCCATAGTTATAGCAAGTACATCGAGCTTTGGATTTTACTTTCTCTTTGCTCTTCCCTTCATTTGAGTTGCTGCCATGTCTTCTTTTCATCATGTGCTTGAATTTCTTGATGAAGAGTACCATCTCTTCATCATCTAGATCAGTTCTCACATCACTTGTATCTTCCTTGTCTTGAGCCTCACTAGTTTCCTTTCCTTTAGGACTGCATTTTGCCTTGAGAGCAACTTCCTTTTTTTTGGAGGAGGTGAGCTCAGCTAGATCTTTGACGTATTGGGCTTCCTTCTCCATCATCTCATGGTTGATGATCTTGCCCAATAGCTCATTCGGGGTCATTTTATGAAAACTGGGGCTTTCTCAGATCATTGAGCATAATGTGACGTTTCTTGGCATAAAGGCTCTAATCATTCTTTTAACCACCTCATGGTCAGTCCATTTCTTGCTTCCATAGGCGCAGATCTTGTTGATAAGTGCCTTCATCCGGTGGTACATGTCTTGAGGTGATTCGCCTTCCTCGATAGCAAATCTTCCCAAATCTCCTTCAAGCATCTCAATTTTGGCTTTTCGGACTGACCTATTCCCTTCATGGGCTGTTTTAAGTGTATCCCAGATCTCTTTTGCGCTTTCCAATCCATCAAAATTGGTGAACTCCTCCCTGCTCAGTGATGATGTGATAACTGCAATATCTTGTGTGTTGCGGTGAATTTCTTGTTCTTGTTCTGGAGTGAGTTCTTCATTCGTGTCTGGGATATCTACACCTGTGCACACAATATGCCAAAGACTAGGATTGAAAGAGATTAGATGCATCTTCATACTGTATGTCCACATGGTGTAGTCATTTCCGTCAAGTTGTGGAGGCTTTCCCATAGGAATATAAAGATTATTTGAATTAAGACAATTATAATTGTAAGGATATCAGGAGTAGTCGTGATAACCAACCCTCGCCGTCTTCTCTTCTTCTTTTCCTTTTTGGGTCAATAGTTTCTTCCTCAGAAGTGCCTTCAATTGGCATACTTCATCATCATCATGTGGATTTTCTCTTAGTACATCGAAGGCTTTAGTTTCTTGCTCTTCCTCGGTGTTGAGCACCTTCGGGATCTCGTTGTTCTTCTCAGAGGCCATTGATCTCTCTGAGCGGTGAGTCTCGTTGATGGAGAACCTGCTCTGATACCAGCTGAATGTGGCCTAGAGGGGGGTGAATAGGCTTTGAAAATTTCCTGCACACTTAATCAAATGGTCAAAAACTTGATTGAACAGACTTGTCCGGTTGCGTGGGCGGACTAGTCCGGTGTGCCTGGTGTATGCTGATTTGATTAAGTATCGATAGAGCATTCAAATTCCTTTAAGCAGCGGAAATGTGAACAACAGATAAGATTACTTGAATTTACAATCGATGTCGTGAAGTTATACGTGAAAAAGAATTTGCAATTCAAGTTATGATAATGATCTACTATGTGCCCTAATCAAGATGCAAAAGTAAAGAAGCACACGAGACATCAATTTTTACCGAGGTTTGATCTCACCAAAGAGATATACTCCTCGTTGAGGAAGCCCACAAAGAGCCGGGTCTCTTCAAACCCTTTCCCTCTTTAAGTCACCACACAAGGCCGACTTGAATCCACTACAACGGGCAATCACCGAGTTTATGGGGCAACCTCACACGTTGAGGGCTCCCACAAGAATGACAATGTGAAAATGATCGAATACACTCGAAAAGATTACAAGAAAGAGCACGAGTGTCAAGAGATAAAACCCCAAGAGCTCAATGACGTGTAGACGGCGATCTCCCAATCCCAAATCTAAGTGTTCAATTGCTTTTCACCTTTTTGGACTTTAGATGCGTGGTGAGATGTGTTTTTGGGATCTTGGGACAAGTGGCGGTGCTAGGGTTTATGATTTTGACAGTAGGAATTGAAAGATATCATTGTGGGGCTGTGGATGTCCTATTTATAGGGTTTCCAAAAAGTTACCGTTAGAAATCCTGATGACCGGACTAGTCCGTACTGGGTACCAGACTTGCCCGGTGTGCTGTGTAAAAGGCAGCGTGGAATTGAGCACACTAGAAACTTTAATTGTGTGAGGTATACCGGACTAGTCCGGTGGATGTCCGAACTTGTCCGGTGCCATGTGTAATTCAACTCCAGAGAGTTGAACGGACTAGTCCGATACAAGAACGGACTTGCCCTGTGCTATGTGTAGTTGGACTCCAGAGAGTTCAACGGACTAGTCCTGTGCTGTGAACGGACTTGTCCAGAGTGCACTGAAAAAGATTTACACAGACATTGACGGACTAGTCCGGTCCACGATCGGACTAGTCTGGTGCACCGTGTTATTGGATTCCAGAAAGGTTAACGGACTAGTCTGGTCCACGATCGGACTAGTCCAGTGCACAGTGTACTTGGACAATAGAGAGTTAAACGGACTAGTCCGGTGCCCAGTGAGTTTTTAGGTGTTTTTAAGCCCTTACCCCTACGCAAAGACTTGAGCTCTTGGGATGTGTCTCTCACACACATCCTATACATTAAAATCTACTTTGCACTTCAGTTGATAGTCTGACTTCTCTCTTTTGTACACCACTTCATTTTTCACCTTTTTGAGTGCACCAAACTATCTCATTTTGCTTAACCTGCAGTCATCTTAACAAATTCATTAGGATCTCATTTGCTTGTCATCAATCGTCCAAAACCCACAAGGGATTGCCTAGATGCACTTTCATATATGTATGAGATACTATGCTCATATTATTTTAAATTCAGATTCACACATAGCCTTCTCAGATTTCAATCTTCCCCACGTGCTACACATCGTCAAGCCGTCAAAAGAATTTTCAGACACTTACATGGAACTCAAGAATTTGACATTTTTCTTCCTTCTTCCTCAACCGCTACTTTGAAAGTTTTTTAGGTTGATGATTTTTGGGAGGACGATCTATACCAACTGCATTAGTTGTTGGTGCTGGTAGTGGTGTAAAATCAGTAGTGTGATTAATGTCATTTGCTTCTAAATTTTCGGGCAGCAACACCGCTCTCTCCCTGCGGATATGGATCTGGACCTGCAATATTAGAGCTAGTACCTAGACTAGCTTCATAAAAAGAAACCTCACAAGTCTCCATAATTTTGTTAGTATCATGTAAAAGCACACGGTAGCCTCTAGTATGAGATGGATAACAAAGAATCACGTCATCAACAGATATAAGTTCAAATTTATCAAGATTACCATGTTTCTCAACAAAGCATTTACATCCAAAGACTTGAAAGTGTGTGACACTAGGCCTATGTCCAAACCGAAGTTCATATGAGGTTTTACCTAGCTTAACACGCAAGAAAACAAGATTTGAGACAAGCGGTTGCAATTGCATCAGCCCAAAATTTTTTAGGATTTTGATATTCCTCATGCATAGTCCTATCTATCTCAACTAAGGTTCTATTCTTTCTCTCTACGACACCATTTTTTTGAGGTACATAGGGTGGAGAGAATTTATGATCTATTCCTTTTCCAACACAAAAGTGATCAAAAGATTGTTTTTTAAATTCAGTTCCATTATCACTTCTAATTGCTTTTAAAGATCCTGGGTGGTCAAGTGAAAGTCTAAGAACTAGACTTCTTTATGTTTAGGAACTGTTTGAATCAAACCACTTCCTATTGACTTTTCAATTTTTGGTGGTTGTGCCTTAACATGAGCATGAGAATCAAAACCTAAACCAGTTTTATCATTGCAAGACTTAGAAGAATTTAGCAGCAAGTTTATGTTCTTATTCCCATTACGAAACCGCTCTAGTGTCCTATTCATGTCATCAAGTTTCTTAGACAAGTATAGGCAATTTTCACATAAAGTTTTTTCTTTTAATTTGCAACTGGAACAATATTTAACTTCATGAGAACATAAAGCATTGTTCCAAACAGAGATTTCATTCATAGCATCATGTAGCTTCTTGTTAGGGTCATCACAACTAGAACAATGCAAATCAATTGTAGAACAACTAGCATCTTTCATGTTTTTATCATTAAGTGCAGCAAGCTTTTTATTCTTTTCTATTTCAGGTTCAATCTTATCAAGTGTGGAGGTGTGCGCACTTCTTAAAGAGGACAATTGTTCATATATAAGCTCTCATTAGGAAAAAGAATCATCACAAGGAATCAAGGTATTTAAATGATTAATTTCAGATTCTAGTGATTCAATTTTAATAGCATCCTCCCTAAGTTTTTTGTCTTTTTTCTTAACTATAACAGTGGCACGCGAAATAGCATCACATTTCTTTGCAAGTGGGACATACCTCTTCATCATCGTTGTTGTGTTCTACCTCCTCCATGCTTGATCTTGAGTTGCCAGCCATGAAGCACATATTTTCCAAACACTCTTCATCTTCATCACTTCCGATGTCCACGTCGCTCGACCCAAGTTCTTGAAGTGCGGAGATAAGCTATTTACCAAATCGCAACATGTAAAACCCTTCTTCTTATTATTATTGTTTGCAGAGGTGGACTTAAACATTTTTTGCTTCTCATCACGGGAAGTAGGACCTGAAAGATTAGGGCACTCCGTACAAAAATGTCCTGGTCTTACCACATTTGAAGCATCGTTGAGAACTGACACTTCCTCTCCTTCTAGTTCTCACATTGTTGCAATGCTTTTGAGTACCGAGTAGAGAGAAGTGCTAGCTCCTCCTCTGGAAACTCTTAAATCTGTTCTGGAGTTAGAGAGGACAACAAAGCAAGTGTACCACATGACAAAGATGTACTAGAGCTAGGCATGTCACGTAGTGAAACAAATGCAAGAGACCTGTTGAGGTTCTTACGTGATATTATGTCAATTTCATGAGTTTTTAACTTGGAATATAACACATATAATGTAAGCATACTCATGATAGTGGAATCACGAATAGATGTAATTTTCATCTCCCAAATTGACATGTCTAATGCATTTAGTAATTGCCTAGCATTTTTAGCGTCTGAAAAATTAGCGTTGACACTACGCAAATTGCTGAGAATTTTATTAAAGAGAGCAAATAAATCATCGATGGACTCACCTGGTTGCCTTTCAAAATGCATGTACTCCTTTTTCAACATGTCTTGTCTCACCTCCTTGATATTGTTGGATCCTTCATGATAATCACATGGAGCTTTCCAAACATCATATGCAGATTGGAGGTGTGCAACTCGATCGAAGACAGTTTGAGTCAATCCTTGTATGATCAAGTTCTGTGCCTTGTTGCTGTTGTCCACATCTCTCATGTTCGTATCGGTGACTTGATCATTTGGCGGCACGTCATAAGGCTTGTACACCTTTTCCCATATTGTGAAGCCTTGCGCCTGGATGAAAGCCCCCATACGTGCCTTCCAAACCTGAAAATCAATGCCACCAAACAAACAAGGTTTTCCAAAGTATTTATCCATGATGATTAGTCAAAACATGTGAAAATCACAAAGATTAGAGCACCGTGGCTCCAATACCAATTGTAGGATCGAAGAGCATGTGAAAATCTACCAGAGAGGGGGTGAATGGTAGATAAAACTTTTTCAGCGAAAGCAACAAAAACCCCTTGGCAGAAAATCAATCTGTTAAGAAACGATGTGTGCAACTGATGTAAACATGTTCAAACATGACAAAAGTAGTAGATATTATAGAAAATCAAGTTACAAGGACAAGACAACAAGAATCACGGAAAATTGTTGAGAAAAACTCAAGTTATGTTCGAAAGATCGAACAAGGGTTAATCTGTTCTACTCGGGTAAAAACAGATCTGTAACAATGCAATGAAACTTGTGTAGATCAGAAACCACAAATCCAAAGACCGTTAAATTTTCAAAGATGATATATAATAAAGGTGTGAAGATAACCCAAAAGAAATCATGTCAATTGGATCTGTAAAACTCAAGTTATGATGAAAACACCGACGTAACATAGTGTTGTGCAGAAACTCTATGAGAAAAACTTGTCAGAAACAAGTCGGACGTACAAGGCACAAAAGCTCCTCTAAACTACAAATTTCATTGATCAAAACACAAGAGGAACAGCCTAAAGTCATTTTACCATGAGCTCTGGTGACCCTTGCTTATATAACCAGCCCTAAGGCCAATCCAATCCAAACTAGGACTCTAATCCTACTCAGTCTGAACCAAAACTTTACATAACAGCTCAAGACTCTTCCATAAAGAGGTAGAAGCAATCTTAAAACTTCCAAACACCTTAGCAACGTATCCCACATTCCTAAAAAAACACAAATTTTTGACCCACACGAAATCTAACCAAAACAAACTCGAAAATTTCCATAAACGAACCATAACCACCTCAGTCGCAGCCTGAGGCATAATCCAGTCGGTTGGACCTTTCGGACCACATCTTCACGTTCACTTCTCTTCATCATGCCTTGGAATAATGCTTCTACTTCCATGCACCCCTTTCACATGTGCAAACACTTTCCAACAACATCCACGATACCTTCATACGCATTGTTCTTGATCCAAACATGTTGCATGACCTCCTGATCAACTCAACCACATTTCCTCTTAAACTTGGTTGTTGAACCTCATCTTCTCCCTAAGACTAGTTCAATGGATCCCTTCACCAGTCATTTCTTGACCTCAAGCAACACCTGCACATGAAGAAACAACCATCCTTTGCGAGCCCAAGTACTCAAGTTGATTCTAGTCTGATAACCACAACACATTACGTGAGCACCTCACTCAAGCATGTTGCAAACCATATCAAAACATTAGCCACCGTAAAAATCTATAACATTTCCAAAACTTAGTAAAATAATACTAAGAAAACTTCCCAGAAGTGGAAAGCAAGTTTGAAACATTGCAAGTTCAAAGCATGACCACTGCGATCTTGCACCAGACCTTGCCAAATCTAACTGGGCCTTGCTCTGGACCTCGCAAAAGATAGCCGGACTTTGCACCGGACCTAGCCAAAGCACACCAGAACTTTGCTCCGGACCTTGTGTAGGATCGAAGAGAACGTGAAAATCTACCGGGGGGGGGGGGGGGGTGAATGGTAGATTTAAAAATCTTACGTAGCGGAAACAATTAAACCCCAAACCCTTTCGGCAGAAAAACGATCTCTTAAAGAAATCGTGTGTGAGACTAATCTAAACGTGTTTCACCGTGACAAAAGTGATAGATATCAGAGAGAATCAAGTCACGAAGACAACACAAAATGAATCACTCAAATCCGTCGAGAAAAACTCAAGTTATGATCGAAAGATCAAACAATGGTCAATCTGCCCAACTCGAGAAAAACAGTTCTGGAATGCTGTAAAGAATCTCGTGTAGATCAGAAACCACAAATCCAATGACCATGAAATTTTTACATATGATAGAGAATCAAGTTGTGAAGACAACCCAAAAATAATGACGTCAATTGGATCTATAAACCTCGAGTTATGATAAAACCACCGATGAAAGGTAGTGCTGTCCAGAAACTCGACGAGTAAAACTTGTCTGGAACAAGTCGGACGAACAAGGCACAAAAGTTCCTTCAAAATACGAATTTTATTCAATAGAACACAAGAGGAACAGCCCCAAAGTCGTCCACCATGAGCTCTGGGCTCCCTTGCTTATATAACCAGCCCTTAGGCCAACCCAATATCAACTAGGACTCCAATCTTACTCAGATCACGAATCGTAACTTTCCATAACTGCTCAAGATTTTTCTATACGCAGATAGAAGCAATCTTAAGACTTCCAAACACCTTAGGAATGTATCCCACATTCCTAAACAACTCAAATTCGTGACCCACACGAAATCCTATCATAACCATTCAAATCTTTCCATATTTGAGTCAAACCCGACTCAGCCACAGCCTGAGTCCATAACCTAGTCGGTTGGACCTTTCCGACCAATTCTTTACGTCCACATCTCTTCATCACGCCTTGGAACCATGTAGCCATGTCCATGCACTCCTTGCACACGTGCAAACATCTTCCAATGACGTCCACGATACCTTCATATGCATCGTTCTTGATTCAATCATGTTGCGCAACCTCCTGATCAGCTCAACCACAATTCCTCCTGAATTTGGTTGTTAGAACCTCATCTCCTCCCTGAGACTAGTCCAATGGATCCCGTCACCAGACATGTCTTGAAATCAAGCAACACCTGCACATGAATAAACAACCAATCCATACGAGCCCAAGTCCTTGACTTGACTCAAGTTAGTTCCGAACACAACACCCTACATGAGAACCTCACATAAGCATGTTGCAAAACCACAGTAATACAATATTATCCATATCAACCAAAACGCACCAAAAACTTAGCAAATGAATACTAAGCAATCTTTCCAATCATGTCAAGCAAGTACGAAACATTGCAAATGAAAAGCAGAAGCACTACGGTCAAGTTCCGGACCTTGCCAGAGCAACCCGGAGCTTGAGCCGGAGCTTACCAAAACTAGTAGAGTAAAGACCCCGCCAGAGCTTACCAAAAACTAGCAGAGTAAAGAACCCACTGGAGCTTACCAAAAACTAGCAGGACCTAGCCCCGGAGCTTATCAAAACTAGTCGGAACTAGTAAACCCAAAAGCCGGAGCTAGAAAAATCAAATCAGAGCTTAGCAAAAACATGTCGGAGCTATCAAAGACATGTCGGAGCTAAAGACAAAACTTCACCGGAGCTGAACAAAACTAGTCGGACCTTACCAAGAAGTCGGACCTAGCTTCAAACATAGCCGGAGCTACCCAAAACAAGTCGGACCTACCGTCGGACCTTGTCGTAGCTCGAAGCTAGAGTCGGACCTTGATAAAAAGGTGTTTTGGTGTTATTTAAAACTTTTATCATCAAAGCCAGGTGTATTCACTACAAGCCAATGTATTCAGCACACATAGGTCTTACAATCTCCCCCTTGATGAATGCATTGGCAACACCATTTAAAATCCGAACATTTGCTTATTCTCAATAAAAGTTTTGAAGGCAATTTCTCCCCTTTTGTAAATCAAAAATAAAATGAGAAGAAAATCTCCCCCCCTTTATTATCTCTCGTTATGCCCCCTTTATTATCTCTCCTTATGCACATATTCTCTTTCTCTTCATGCCTATCTCTCCCCCTTTGACAATGTATTCAGCAAGTCATGAGCATATAAACAAATTATCTCTCCAACTTTAGTTGTTATGAGCATATTATAACATATACATATAAACAAAGCTCATCCAAGTCATACTATCAAGTACCTTACATTATCACATCAATAAGATACATAAAGTAGTGTAAGCCATGCTAGAGATCAAGTGTAATTTTAAATTTTAGCAGGTCACGATCTCACAAACTTAACTATTTCAAAACCTGAAAGCATGACACTAGTTGCTGCATTTTATTATTTTTCAAAGCATAAATTTAGATCATATGATATTTGCAAGAGATTATATGTGCATCTTCCTTATTCTAACCAACCAAGCCAAGCCTATGTCATTTGACAATTAGAAGCTTAAGGACATGGTTTTAGTCATACACAACTTCTTCCAAGTTCATATCTAAGTGCAATGACAAGCCATCTCAAAAGAAGAAGTGCGATGCATGTATATTCTCTTGATCTTTTCTCAATTTATATTTGTTCATAAAAACTCAACATGTGAGTTGATTACTTGATTAGTTCTTTATGATTAAAAGCACTTGTGAACATGTAACAAGTTCAAAACAGCAAGAAAGTTCGACCATGACCAGTTTTAGTATAAGTAATTATTCCAATTACTAGACATGGCAAAAACTACAAAATGTATAACACGAGTAATGTAGTAAGAACTTTCAGCATGTAAAAGGAATCACCAAGTCATATATGTATGAAATACTATGCTCATATTATTTTAATTTTAGATTCTCACATAGACTTCCCAAGTTTCAAAAACTTCCCTCAATTTAAGCCATGAGGATGCATAACCCCTATTTCACCACGAATGTAACAAAAACGAGTGAAATCCAAAGGTTTTGTAAAAATGTCAGCCAATTGTTGTTCAGTATCTACATGGTGAAGCACAATGTTTCCTTTTTCAACATTATCTCGGAGAAAGTGATGCCTAATGTCAATGTGCTTAGTTCTAGAATGTTGCACGGGGTTTTTAGCAATGCAAATGGCACTAGTGTTATCACAGAACAGTGGAACACTATCTAGATCAACCCCATAGTCCTTAAGTGTTTGAACAATCCAATGAATTTGTGAGCAAGCACTAGCAGCAGCTACATATTCAGATTCGGCTGTGGATTGTGCAACTGAATTTTGTTTTCTAGAGGACCAAGCAACCAGAGAATTACCAATAAAATGACAAGCACCGGAAGTACTTTTCCTATCAATCCTACAACCCCCAAAATCAGCATCCGAAAAAGCTTTCAAAGTAACGGTTGAGGAAGAAGGAAGAAAAATGCCAAATTCTTGGGTTCCATGTAAGTACCTGAGAATCATTTTGACGGCTTGATGATGTGAAGCACGTGGGGAAGCTTGAAACCGTGCACAAAGACATACGCTGAATTGTATGTCCGGTCTTGATGCCGTGAGGTACAAAAGTGATCCGATCATGCTGCTATATTCTTTTTGATCCACGGATTCACCATCTTCATCAAGTTCAAGTGTTGTTGCTGTTCCCATTGGTGTCCGAAGAGGCTTGCTTTTGTCCATGTTGAAGCGCCTTAGGAGGTCTTTGGTATACTTCGTTTGATGCACAAAGGTACCCTCCTTGGTTTGCTTGATTTGCAGCCCCAAAAAGTAAGTGAGTTCACCCATCATACTCATTTCAAATTCGGAACTCATCATTGCTGAAAACTTGGACACAAGATCATGAGAAACACAACCAAAGATAATATCATCCACATACACTTGAACGAATAATGAGTCATTGCCATGCTTAAGTACAAAGAGAGTTTTATCAACCTTGCTCATGGTAAACCCCTTTTTCAAGTAAGAATGTTTTTAACCTATCATACCATGCTCTAGGAGCTTGCTTGAGACCGTATAAGGCTTTGGACAGTTTGTAAACATGATTAGGAAAATCTGGATTTTCAAAACCCGGTGGTTGTTTGACATAAACCTCCTCATCTATGTAGCCATTAAGAAAAGCACATTTAACATCCATTTGATATAGCTTAAAACCTTTAGATGCTGCAAAAGCTAACAAAATTCTTATGGCTTCTAATCTAGCGACAGGAGCAAAAGTTTCATCAAAATCTAGACCTTCAACTTTAGTGAAACCTTGAGCAACCAACCTAGCCTTATTCCTAACCACAACCCCATCCTCACTTTGTTTGTTTTTAAATACCCATTTAGTTCCAATTAAAGTGTGACCTTGAGGTGGAGGTACAAGTTTCCAAACATTATTTCTTTCAAAATTTTCTAACTCTTCTTGCATGGCAATAATCCAAGATTCATTAGTGAGTGCGTGTGATATATATTTGGGTTCAAAAGAAGCAACAAAAGCAGAATGAGCATGAGAGTTTGGATCGCAAAACCTGGACCGTGTGACTCGTTCGTGCAAGCTTCCAATCATCTGTTGTGGGGGATGATCTTTGTAAAAAACGTAGGGGAACAGATGTCTCACAAGCTTCTTCTTCATCAGGTTCATCGTAGATTGATGAGCTTGTGACTTGTGGACAATCAGGACCAGCATAGGTGATAGCCGGAGCTTGTTCAATGTCCAGAGCTGGACACGTGACAACTTCAGAACTACTAGGCAGTATCACCGGCTCTTCTTCATCTTCGAAAATACCCTCCCCTTGAGGATACGGATCTGGTCCTGCAACATCGGAGCTAGTACCTGGGCTAGCTTCATCAAAAGACACTTCACAAGTCTCCACAATTTTGTTAGTGTCAAGTAAAAGCACACGGTAGCCTCTAGTATGAGATGGATAACCAAGAAACATGCCATCAATGGATCTAGGTTCAAATTATCAAGGTTACCATGTTTCTTAACAAAGCATTTGCAAACAAAGACCCGAAAATGTGTAACACTAGGCCTATGTCCAAACCGGAGCTCATATGGTGTTTTACCTAGCTTAGCACGCAAGAAAACACGATTTGAGACATAACAAGTGGTTGCTAACGCATCAGCCCAAAATTTCATAGGAGTTTGATATTCATCAAGCATAGTCCTAGTCATCTCAACTAAGGTTCTGTTCTTTCTTTCTACAACACCATTTTGTTGAGGTACATATGGGGAAGAAAGTTGATGATCTATTCCATTTTCAGCACAAAAGTGATCAAAAGATTGATTTTTAAATTCAGTTTCGTTATCACTTCTAATTGCCTTTAAAGATCCTGGGTGATCAATTGATAATCTAAGAAATAAAGTCCTAAAGTGACTAAAAGCTTCACTCTTAGACGCCATAAAGTAAACCCGAGAGTATCTAGAATAATCATCAACAATAACAAGAACATACCATTTACCTCTGAAGGATTGAACACGTGAAGGTCCTACGGTGTCAAGATGCAAAAGTTGACATGGTTCAGTTGTCATGATGATTGTAAGAGGAGTATGTGAACCTGCAACCATCTTAGCATGTCTACAAGACGAGCACACAATTTCTTTGTCCCCTGTAAGCTTAGGCAGCCCACGTATACGATCAAGAGCACTAACACGCGTTAGGTGATCAAAGCCTACGTGACCAAGTCTACGATGCCAAAAATATAAGTCCGTTGAATCATTAGCAACTAGACACCTATGCTTAGAGGAAGACATATCAAAATCAGCTTTAAAAACTCTTCCAAACCGAGACATGTTAAAAATAAGCTCACTATTTGAACTTACAACTTTGCAGTAGATTTTATTGAAAATAATTTCTAGATTTTCATCTAGCAATTGTGAAACAGAAAGCAAGTTGTATTTCAAATTTTTGACAAGTGCCACATCCTTCAAAGTGTAGTGATCATTTACTCTAACCGAACCCTTATCAATTATAGGAGTTGAAGAATTATCGGCAAAAGTAACATTTTCTACACGTGACACAAAAGAGAGGGAGGAGAACCAATCTTCGTTACCGGTCATGTGGCGTGAGCAACCTGAATCCACAATCCAAATGTTCTCCTTCCTCAAACGTGTAACCTACATAGAAGCACAATACGTCGATGACTCAATACTGGGGTTAGTCAAAAGGCATTTAGGAATCCAGTACTGAGTCACGCGACGTGCAGTAGGAAAAACACGCGAAAGCTGAGACAAAACAGCGGGTTTATGAGTCAAAGTTTGAGATTTTTTATTCTTAACTACTGACCTATAAGGTGTTACCTGTGTAGCACAAAAATCAGTAGCTCCGGAGGCAAAAACAGAAGGTCCGGAGGTAAACTTTGAATGTTTTTGGCTCAAAACAGCAGGTTGTACATTCGGTTCAATGTGTGCAGCAAATTTTGCATGAAAGTTATGAGATCTAGCAACCATTCTTTCCCTTTTCTGTTGTTTAGCTAGTCTATTACAAAAATCTATGACATGACCATCTCTACCACAGAAGATACAATGAAATTTAACTTTGTGTTCATGTCTAGATGAGCAAACAACATTTTTATTTGAAATCGAATGAGACAATACTCCTGCAGATTTGAAAACCACTTCCTTTTGTTTAGGAACTGTTTGAATCAAACCACTTCCTAATGAATTTACAATTTTAGCTGGATGTGCCTTAGCATGAGCATGAGAATCAAATCCTAAACCAGTTTTATCATTGCATGACTTGGAAGAATTCAGCAGCAAGTTTAGGTTGTTATTCCCATTACAAAACCGATCTAATGTCCAATGCATGTCATCAAGTTTATTGGACAGATCAAGGCAATTTTCACATGAAGTTTTTCCTTTTAGTTTGCAATTTGAACAAAATTTAACTTCATGAGAACGTAAAGCATTGTTCAATATAGAAATTTCATTCATAGCATCATGTAGTTTCTTATCAAGATCATCACAAGTAGAACAATGCAAATCAATTGTAGAACAGCTAGCATCTTTCAAGTTTTTATCATTAAGTGCAGCAAGCTCTTTGTTCTTTTCAATTTCTAACTCAAGTTTATCAAGTGTGGAGGTGTGCGCACTTCTTAATGAGGACAATTGTTCATATATTAAATCACATGAAGAACATGCATCATCACTAGGAATCAAAGTTTTTAAACGGTTGATTTCAGATTCTAGTGATTCAATTTTAGCAGCACTATCCCTAAGCTTTTTGTCCTTTTTCTTAACAATAACAGTGGCACGAGAAATAGCATCACACATTTCTTCGCAAGTAGGACATACCTCTTCATTGTCGCTGTTGTGTTCTGCCTCCTCCATACTTGATCTTGACTTGCCCGCCATAAAGCACAAGTTTGCCAAATCATCTTCATCTTCATCACATCCAATGTCCACATCACTTGAACTGAACTCTTGAAGCAAGGTGATGAAACTGTTGATCATCTTGCGTCCTATGGTACCTTTCTTCTTCTTGTTGGAATTTCAAGAGAAGGTCCGAACCTTGCTTTGTTTTTCTTCCCGGGTGGTCAGACATGAAAGGTAGGGCATTGTGTATGAAAGTGTCCTGTTTTACCACATTCAAAACAGCGTTGAGGTCCGGAGCTTCCTCTCCTTCTAGTTCTCACATTTTGCAATGCTTTTGAGAATCTAGTAGAGATGAGTGCCAACTCCTCTTCTGGAAATTCTTCAATCTGCTCCATGGTTAGTGAGGACAACAAAGCAAGAGTATTGCAAGATGATGATTGGCCGGAGCTAGACATATCACGTTGTTAAACAAATGCAATAGATTTGTTGGGGTTCTTACGTGATATTATATCGATTTCATGAGTTTTTAGCTTGGAATATAGCACATCTAAAGTAAGTGTACTCATGACAGTAGATTCACGAATAGATGTAACTTTCATCTCCCAAATTGACATGTCTAATGCACTTAACAATTGCCTAGCATTTTCAGCATCTGAAAAATTAACATTGACGCTACGCAAGTTGCTGAGAATTTTATTAAACCGAGCAAAGAGATCATCAATTGATTCACCGGGTTGCATCTCGAAGCACATGTATTCTTTCTTGAACATGTCTTGCCTTACCTCCTTGATCGTGTTGGATCCTTCGTGGTAGTCACAAAGTGCTTTCCACACATCGTATGCAGATCGGAGGTGTGCAACTCGGTCAAAGTCGCTTTGTGTTAATCCTTGTATGATCAAGTTCCGAGACTTGTTGTTGTTGTCGACATCTCTCAGATTTGTAGCTGTAACTTGATCGTTTGATGACACTTCGTAAGGCTTGTATACCTTCTCCCATATTGCAAAGCCTTGTGCCTGGATGAAAGCCTCCATGCGTGCCTTCCAAACCTGAAAATCAATACCAGGAAACACACACGGTTTGGCGGAGTACTTCTCCATGATGATTAGTCAAAAACACGTGCAAATCACAAAGATTAAAGCACCGTGGCTCTGATACCAATTGTAGGATCGAATAGAACGTGAAAAGCTACCAGAGGGGGGGTAAATGGTAGATTTAAAAATCTTACGCAGCGGAAACAATTAAACCACAAACCCTTTCGGCAGAAAAACGATCTCTTAAAGAAATCATGTGTGAGACTAATCTAAACGTGTTTCACCGTGACAAAAGTGATAGATATCAGATAGAATCAAGTCACGAAGACAACACAAAAGGAATCACTCAAATCCGTCGAGAAAAACTCAAGTTATGATTGAAAGATCAAACAATGGTCAATCTGCCCTACCCGAGAAAAACAGTTCTGGAATGCTGTAAAGAAACTCGTGTAGATCAGAAACCACAAATCCAATGACCATGAAATTTTGACATATGATAGAGAATCAAGTTGTTAAGACAACCCAAAAAGAATCACGTCAATTGGATCTGTAAAACTCGAGTTATGATAAAACCACCGACGAAAGGTAGTGCTGTCCAGAAACTCGACGAGTAAAACTTGTCTGGAACAAGTCGGACGAACAAGGCACAAAAGTTCCTTCAAACTACAAATTTTATTCAATAGAACACAAGAGGAACAGCTCCAAAGTCGTCCACCACGAGCTCTGGGCTCTCTTGCTTATATAACCAGCCCTTAGGCCAACCCAATATCAACTAGAACTCCAATCCTACTCAGATCACGAATCGTAACTTTCCATAACTACTCAAGATTCTTCTATACGCAGATAGAAGCAATCTTAAGACTTCCAAACACCTTAGGAACGTATCCCACATTCCTAAACAACTCAAATTCGTGACCCACACGAAATCCTATCATAACCAACTCAAATCTTTCCATATTTGAGTCAAACACAACTCAGCCGCAGCCTGAGTCCATAACCTAGTCGGTTGGACCTTTCCGACCAATTCTTTACGTCCACATCTCTTCATAACGCCTCGGAACCATATAGCCACGTCCATGCACTCCTTCCACACGTGCAAACATCTTCCAATGACGTCCACGATACCTTCATATGCATTGTTCTTGATTCAATCATGCTGCGCAACCTCCTGATCAGCTCAACCACAATTCCTCCTGAATTTGGTTGTTGGAACCTCATCTCCTCCCTGATACTAGTCCAATGGATCCCGTCACCAGCCATGTCTTGAAATCAAGCAACACCTGCACATGAATAAACAACCAATCCATACGAGCCCAAGTCCTCAACTTGACTAAGGTTAGTTCCGAACACAACACCCTACATGAGAACCTCACATAAGCATGTTGCAAAACCACAGTAATACAATATTATCCATATCAACCAAAACACACTAAAAACTTAGCAAATGAATACTAAGCAATCTTTCCAATCATGTAAATCAAGTACGAAACATTGCAAATGAAAAGCAGAAGCACTACGGTCAAGTTCCGGAACTTGCCAGAGCAACCCGCAGCTTGAGCCGGCACTTACCAAAACTAGTAGAGTAAAGACCCCGCTGGAGCTTACCAAAAACAAGCAGAGTAAAGAACCCGCCGGAGCTTACCAAAAACTAGCAGGACCTAGCACCGGAGCTTACCAAAACTAGTCGGAACTAGTAGACCCAAAAGCCGGAGCTAGAAAAATCAAATCGGATCTTAGCAAAATCATGTCGGAGCTATCAAAGACATGCCGGAGCTAAAGACAAAACTTCACCGGAGCTGACCAAAGCTAGTCGGACCTTACCAAGAAGTCGGACCTAGCCTCGAACATAGCCGGAGCTACCCAAAACAAGTCGGACCTACCGTCGGACCTTGCTATAGCTCGAAGCTAGAGTCGGACCTTGATAAAAAGGTGTTTTGGAGATATTTAAAACTTTTATCATCAAAGCCAGGTGTATTCACTACAAGCCAATGTATTCAGCACACATAGGTCTTACACCTTTCCAAAGCTAACCGGACCTTGCCGGAGCTACCCAAAGCATGTCAGACCTAATGTCAGACCTTGCCGGAGCTACCCAAAGCATGACGGACGTATTATCGGACCTTACCGGAGCTATTCAAAGCATGCCGGACCTATTATTAGACCTTTTAGAAAAGGGTGTTTTGGCAATATTCAAAACTTTCACCAAGTTATAAAGATCCACTAGATGCAACGATTGTGTTCCGCGGTGATAGATGCTAACGCCACGAACTATTGAACCATTGCAATAGATCCTAATGCAACGATCGGGTTCCGTGGGGATAGATGCTAATGCCACGAACTAGTGAATCGTTGCAACAGATTCTAATGCAAAAATCGGGTTCCATGGCAATAGATTCTAATGCCACGAACTAGTGAATCGTGACGACAGATTCTAATGCAACGATCGGGTTCCGTGGTGATAGATGCTAATGCCACGAACTATTGAATCGTTGCAACAGATCCTAATGCAACGATCGGGTTCCATGGCGATAGATGCTAACGCCACGAACTAGTGAATCATGGCAACAGATACTAGTGCAACAATCATATTCCGTAGCGATAGATGTTAATGCCACGAACTAGTGAATCGTGGCAACAGATTCGTGGCGATAGATCCTAATGCCACGAACTAGTGAATCATGGTAACAGATCCTAGTGCAACGATCGTGTTCCGTGGAGATAGATGCTAATGCCACGAACTAGTGAATCATGGCAACAGATTCGTGGCGATAGATCCTAATGCCACGAACTAGTGAATCATGGCAACAGATGCTAATGCAACGATCGTGTTCCGTGGCGATAGATGCTAATGCCACGAACTAGTGAATCGTGGCAACAAATTCGTGGCGATAGATCCTAATTTCACGAACTTGTGAATCGTAGCAACAGATCCTGGTGCAATGATCGTGTTCCATGGCGATAGATGCTAATGCCACGAACTAGTGAATTGTGGCAAAAGATTCGTGGCGATAGATCCTAATGCAACGAACTAGTGAATTGTGGCAACAGATCCTAGTGCAACGATCGTGTTCCGTGGTGATAGATGCTAATGCCACGAACTAGTGAATCATGGCAACAGATCCTAATGCAACGATCGTGTTCTGTGGCGATAGATGCTAATGCCACGAACTAGTGAATCGTGGCAACAGATTCGTGGCGATAGATCCTAATGCCATGAACTAGTAAATCGTGGCAACAGATCCTAATGCAACGATCGTGTTCCGTGGCGATAGATGCTAATGCCACGAACTAGTGAATCGTGGCAAAAGACCAAGGTTACTGCAACGATTTAGTATTCGTTGCAGTATAATTGTTGCAACAGGGCGGAATCCCTGTATTGGTTGCTATATATGTCTTGTAATTTTCATATGTACTAGTAAAAGAATACAAAGATGCTGAATTATTTGGTCATATTATGAGTGTATTCATTACTCCTGTGTACACTTGAGTACTCTATCATCAGTACCATGGTACTCAGGTGTATGCAACCGTATTAGTAATTGGTTCCAAACTGGTACTACTGGGTAAACAGATGTACCCTGCAACCTCCATGGTAGCGCAAACACTTGCCATAAATAAATTTAAATGCATCAATGTCACAACCCAAAATTTGAAACTATTCAAAATCACTCTGAATTAAATTTTTCTAAATCAAATCTCGAACAAACATAAATGGTTAATAAAAATTGGAGTTTATAAGATTATAGTTACAAGTACATACACACCGTGTACAACCCAAACCACGTAATCCATTCTCACCAACCCAATATGTGGTAGAAATTGAGGTAGAGTACCTGTTTAGATATAAACGTGTAGAATTCTATGTGCCAAACCTTAATACAAATCCCAAAGATAAATAATGCGAGCAGACAATACTCCCTTGTTCCACTGACCGGTGGCCCCACTTGTCAGCCTCTGTTAGGCGCAGAGCCACTGCCATATGGAGCCCACAAGGCACATGCTAAGTCCACACACACGTTAACCACCCAAATCCACTGCCAGCCTTACTGTGCCACGTTAAAATCCTAGGTGCACCTGTCAGTGTATCAAAAGACTTAGAAAATGCATTCCCTCATCTAGAAAAATTCTAGAAAATTGTCTATAGTTAGTAAATGACTATTACAATATGAAAACAATGATTAGGGACACAAATAAATGATATTAATTTTTAAGAAAATACTATAAGCTAATAAGTAATACTAATTAATTAATTAGGTAATTGGAAAAATCCATGTTTAGTATTCAAATCAGATATACTCAAGACGAAAAATTATCTAAAAGTCCCTAGAAAATATTATTAGACATATATAATATAATGCATGTGGTATTAGGCTAATATAATTATGGGATAGAAAAGTTGTTATCATTCTCATAGGAAAATCATGTAGGTATCCATAATTAACAAAATGCACATAGAAGTGAACAATTAATCTCCTCATAAACAACATTCTAAATATTTCTAGGAAAATATTTTTAGAACTTTAGAATAGTAAGTGACTAAAATAAATTATGGGACAATGAACTAATTACCATCAACATACATAATAATAAGAATATTATTAAATAACAGAAACTCGCATGCAAGAATTGAATAAAATGATACCCTCACTAGTAATTCTAAAAGTGTTAATGGTCCTGTACTAGAGAGATACCTAAGCATGTCCACGGATTTTGGAACATATTAAAAAATAATAGGTTAAGAAATTGAATAAATTAATGAGGCGGACGACAGGTCTGGGTAAAGACATTCATTTAGCTCAAAAATGCTACAGCCTATGCTTAGCCTCTAAAATATTTGCGATATGCATTAATAGAACTTCACCGAGTATACTAAGATGAATATAGAATAATTATAAAAAAAGTATGGTTGACTCATCCACCACAATATAAGTAGTTTAAAGTATAAACTAGTGAGTTCACATCAATCTATTATAAACCATGTAAATGATTAGAAGCCCGAAGAAAATTGTGTTAAACCTCAAGTTTGGAAGTCATGTCAACATAACTACATAAAGATATTAGTAGAATTCTATAGCGTGATAAAATTGAGAATTAAGCAATTAAACTAAGAAGATCGATAAAACCATTATAGCCCTTCAAACGACCACATAGATGACCAAAAAAATAGTAATATTTCCAAATAGCCACTAGTAAAATGGTGTATTCTACATAAGTCTTCTAAGAAACTTATCAACCCATTATTGAATAATTGTTCATATTTATCAAAGTTTTATTTGGATTTCTTGGATCTTTATCGATGAATCGTATTTTCGTCGCGTAGCTAAGTACTTAGTGATGGGAGAGTTCATAGAGAAGATATTCAAAATCGGGATCACAAAGAACTAGACAAAGACATTGATGAAGTACAGTAAATGCAAGCTCTAACTCCTTGATCAATTTCACCTATATTTCGCAATCGCACCTATTGGCCTGTTTTGATTGCATAAGTGTGGGCCTATTTTAAAATGTTGCTATGCTATGAACCACTTGAAATGTGATAGCATGAGCTATGTTGATGACTAAATATCGGTGTTAGCTACTAGCCAACAATAAACAGTAACACAATAGTTACTCGCTATCGACGGCTTGAAACAAGACACTGCATCTGTTATGATAATAGCAGTGACTATCACAATCCCCTCCTCGATCTTGACAAACAACCCCTTGATAACCTAACAACTTTGTCACTGTCCACTACACACTGTATACATGAGTGTGAAATGTAATAAAAGGTGTTTGGTGGTGTGAGTTAGGATATGGGTGGATTATTAATGAATTGTGTGTGTGAAGAGGGAGGGTGGTCGAGGCGGGTTCAGTGTTGGGATGTCGCATGCTCCCTAAGAGGTATACCAGCTATGGCTGCATATTCAGTGTAGCCCACCGATCGATGCTGAGTGCTTCAGTAATAGTCCGATGACCTATTTTTTCGGACTAGCCTTATGTTGAGTACTTCAGTTATTCCGATGTTGTGTGAACCGAACTAGTCCTTCTGCCAAGGACATATGGAGACACCTCACCATTATAAAGACCAGTTCATTTAACCTCAACATAGTGATTACATAAAACCACAAAACCTGTATGGGAGGGACTCACTCTACCTTTCTGGTGACTGCCGTATGAGACACCTGGAGAGCCATGGAGGACACAATGGACCAGGAAACGGCATGAAGACCAAGGTTCATCTGACGCCTGGCTGGCTAGGGAATGCTGGAATAGTTCCTACGTCCGACCGAGGTGTGATTGTCACTACGTATGAAACCCAAATAGGAGACAAAGATGGGTGACGCGCTCAAAGGCATCCGTCTCTGATAAGGTTAAGCGAGACGAGTCTTATTTAGCGAGGATTTGACATGGCTCGGTTGATGTTACAAGGAGACACTTTACCATATAGCCCATCTCTGTTAAGTAGGTATCCGAGACGTGCCCTCCTCCCTGACAAATGGGAGACACGCCTCTAACAAAGCACTTCTCCTATTTGTGGAACTTTACAAAAAGCACGTCTCTTTTATATTCGGTTACAGACAGACATGAGCACATCACTGAACGATGAGCATTCATTCATTCACAATTGAGCACACACGATAATATTCATCACACGGATGAACACAGATAACACATTCGTTCATTAACAATATATTACAAAACACAAGAAAAAAGTACAAGACACAAGAAAAGAAAAAACTACTACAACTAAAAACAACAAAAGAAAACCTAAATCCTAATCCTCCTCCCCCTCCTCCTCCTGAAGCGGCCATCCAGCGCAAGTGCAAAAAGAGTCCTAGCCGGCTGCTCTGGCAGTAGCTCTGGTTGGTCCAGACCTGGTGGTGCAACCTCGCGATTGAGGTTCCTTGCCATCGCCGCCACCAGAATACTGCGGCCCTTAGCGCCAAGCACCTCAGCCATCGTCTTGAGTGGCTTCTGGAACTCGTCGAACAACCTATCCAACAACATCTCGAGCAGCTTGTTGTTGAGCCTCTCAAGGGAGCGGCAACACTGTTTCTTGCAGGGTGGCTCCCTCAGCGTGCTTGGCAGCGGAACATTGGCCATGGTGGTTGTTTGCGCAGAGAAGACAAACGAAGAGAAGAGGAGAGACTGATGGCACCATATATAAGGTATGTGCGGAGACGCAAAATGGAGACGTGCTTAGCAGGGAAGTGTGTCTCCTATGCTCGACGTCTCCCTCTCCTATGCTAAATAGAAGACGTGCTTTTATGAAAAGTGCGTATCTTATTCCCCATGTCTCCTTTAGCTTTGTGATTTTATCCATTTTACTTTCGCTCACTGTTGATATCACACATTACTGAACTTAGAGCACATTCACTTGATAACCAAAGCTTTAACTTGTCCTGAAAATAATCAAATCCTTCCTTATGATTCCTGAGGAACACAAAGAACACACCACAAATTCATTCATTCACACAGTTGAACACACAAGAAATTTTCATTCACAACTATGGAACACATTGTTGAACATAGATAAATTTCATTCATTAACACAATATATTACAAAACACAAGAAAAAAGTGCAAAAAGACACAATAAAAAACAACATCAACTAAAAACAACAAAGAAAAACTAAAAACTACTCCTACTCCTGCTCCTCCTCCTCGTCCTCCTCCTCCGGCGGCGACTCCGACGCCGGTGCAACAGGAGCCTGGGCCGGCTGCATCGGTGGTGTAACCCCGCGATCGAGGTTCCTCTCCGTCACCGGAACCAGGTTTCTGCGACCCTCGGCGCTGAGCATCTAGGCCATCATCTTGAACAGAATGTAGAGACAATCGGCCACTCTCGTGAGGGCGTAGAGGTAGTGGCCGATGGTACCCATTCCAGTTAACTCTAGAAGGGTACTCAGACCCAAGGAACTCCTGACATGAGACGTATTGTTGTATGCCTCTTGCACCATAAGGAGGCGGCTCAGTGTTTAGCCTCTCGAGGGAGCTGCAGCACTTTTTCTTGCAGGGTGGCTCCCTCAGCGAGCTTGGAGGTGGAATGTTGGCCATGGTAGTGGTGTGTCATTGGTGCGGAGAAGATGAAGAAGAATAAATGGATGCAAAATGAGTGACGAGATTTTGGAGAACTAACGGGTGATGGCGGGTCTTATATAAGGTCTATGCGGAGTCGACGATGGAGTGGTTGGTTTCCCGCGCATTGATGGAATGATGGGACGCATCGATACTGCCTCGGGGAAACAAAAGGTCACGCACGCTGGTCGCACGCGTCTCTACACCACCACTACCGAAATTATGTTCTCCGCAGTCCTTGTGCCACGCATAACTCTTTCACAGTGGAAGACGCGCTTTCATATCTCGCGTGTCTCACTCTAGTCTCGCATGTCTCACATTTATCTCGCTCATTTATTCGCTTCTGGTGCTCCTTTAGTAATCGACCAATGCTCCTTTACTAATCAACCAACTTCAGTGTGATTACCGCCTCTGTTCGACCAACTCCAATGCGACCACCGCCTTTGATCTCCGTCGCCGTCGTCCTCGTCGTTGTTGTCGTCACTGTTCATGGCTGGGTTAGATCGCCTTGGAGCATAACCGACTGAAGGAGGAGCGCTTGGCGTGGTACAAGAACCATCCCCATGTATGTATATATGGCACACCGGTTGCATGGTTATATATGTGTAGCTCTGTAGTGGACTGATGAACATAATTTTAGTTTTGTTTTTACGTCTTGTTTGTTTTTGGTATTTTCAATTTCTCTATGTAGGGATTCTTTGCGAAGCCTGAGTGGAGAGATTTATTGAAGTGGGAGTGCATCGTCCCCGGTGAAGAAGGGGCAAGTCATGAAGAACAAGCACAATCATCTGAGTATAACCATCGTCCTCTTATTAATGAATTTCCTTTGTATACTGGTTGGGAAGGTGGTTAATAGCCCCTGACAATCTCCTTCTAGGGGGACAATCCGTTGGTGTCTCCAAGATGCGCCTTTCCACGTGGTTTCTTCCACCCAAATGTCCATCGCTCAGGAGCACTCTGCCTTGGGGTTCTTGATCAAGAGACTGTAAGATAGACTTATTTTGCTCAAATAATTAGTAATTGTTGTCGAACTTATTTGAACTAGTTTGTTATGTTGCTTAATTTGATATTTCGTAGGGAGGCGATCTAGTTTTACAATCAAAACTATACTACTTGAAGTTCAGTGTTTGCTTTATCAGCCAAATGCACCCAATGTTGAAAATGATTGCTATAATGTACTTATCAAGGTTAGTAACTTTGTGTTAGTGACCAATGTAGGTTATTCATTCCTCATTCGACATTTATTAATTTAAAGAATGTCAATATTGTCAGGATCCAGGGGAATATAAGAGACGTGTTAAGGAGCAATCTGGACGGTACAGTTTAGATTGATCGATGGGAGCTTCATTGGAATAAGTTTGGAATCGAAATGTATAGTTTAGAGGGCATGTAATGTATATGAACTATGAAATTCATTAAGTTGCAAATTATCTCTGAATTGCAATGTCATTGCATTTGTTTATCCCTGAATTTCAATTATAACTCTTAATTGCAATGTCATTGCGTATGTTTATCCCTGCAACGGACGCTCACGATGTTAACTCTGCGCGCGAGTGGCAGTAGATGCTCACGATATCGTGCCAGTGGCAAAAGGGTGACGAGCATATGAGATACGAACATTAAAAAGGAGCGTCTCCGATTTTTGACCTCCCGCAAAAGGGAGACGGGCAAACGAGAGACGTGTTGTATTAAGGCCTATGGGAGAGGAGCTAATGCGAGACGTGCCTTACATGGGCCTATCTCCGATTCACACCGAAGATCTTTTGTCCCACCTCGAAAAGTTGAGCGCAATGCAATGATCATATAATGCATTGCGCATAGTTGCCTGTTGGACATGCCCACATGCGAAAGTTTGCATCACAACCTGCGAACAACATCTCTTGCATGCGGCGTGCCCGTTCGGCCACAAAATAATGCGAGATGAGCATTATATAACCCTAAATTGCAATGTCTTGCTTTTGTTTTTGAGTTTATCCCTGAAAGAGCACATGAGAGACGCACTTTAAAAAGGTCCATCTCCAATTTTTGACCTCCGGCAAAAGGGAGATGCGCCTTACTCGGGGTCGTCTCCGATTCGTGCCGAAGATCTTTTGTCCCACCACGGAAAGCTGAGCGTGTTGCAACGATCAAATAAGGCATTGGGTACAGTTGCCAGTTGGACATGCTCGGATGCGAAAGATGTTGTTCCTGGCTTCAGCACAACGTGGCACCTCTTTGGCATATGGGGTGCCCATTCGGCCACACCAGAAAATAATGTGAGACGCGCTTTACCTAAGCTTGCCTCCGGTTCATGCAAAAGATCTTTTTTCCCAACATGAAAATCTGAGCGCATAGCAACGATCATATAAGGCATTGCGCACAGTTGGCAGTTGGACATGCCCGTATGCAAAGATGTTGTTCCTGGCTTCAGCACACCGTGGGGCATTTTTGCATATGGCGTGCCCGTTCAGCCACAAAATGATGCGAGACGTTCATTATATATGTTCGTCTCCGGTTTTTTACCTATCTTTATCTCTCGCGTGCTCTCCGGCGATAATTTTTGCGCACAACTTACTCGCGCTCTCTCGACCAAAACTTAATCGCTCAAATGAGAGACGGGTGTTATAGAGGCCCGTCTCCGAGTTTTGCCATTTTTATCTCTCGTGCACTCTCTACCAAAACTTGGTAAAAATTTTTAGCTCTCGTGCGCTATCTCGACCTAGAAACCGCAGCTCCTGAGCATGCTGCCACCATCTCTCTTCCTCAAATCGCTCGTCATTGTCGTGCTACCGCCGTTGACCCCAACCCCGCCGTCGACCCCGACCTTAGTCATCGGAGAGCTGAGCACGCTGGAGCTCGCCACCTCATCCCCTGTCCCCGGAGAACACCGCTGCCTCGACCCCGACCTCGGTAAACGCTATGAGTGTGCCGCCGCCTTTACATAAGTGGACATGTTCTATCTGTCCCCGGAGCATGTCGGCCTGCTGTCATCAAAGACTTGAGTAACTGCTGCTTCGGCGCCTCCGCCAGCTCATCCCAGAGCATGCCGCCTTGTCCACTGTTCTCGGAACACACTGCCACCTCGACCCTACACCCAGAGCGTGCATTTCAGTGATTTTGTTGAATTTGAGGATGTCCAATGAAGGCTCATCGTCAATGAAGTCATTGATCCAAAGGAAGAATATTCATTATGGTATACAATCATCTTTCTTGTTTCTGTCCAATGCAGAAGTAATGAATTTGTTTTGACTATCAATATATATAATGAATTCTAATTTGCAAACCCTTGAAATTGCAGGAACTATGGTTGACACTAGCATTTGCCATCCTAGTGAGTTTGATTTCTACCTCTGCAGCCATGCTGGAATCAAGGTACCTAAGCGATAATTGGTGTTTATCTCATGATTTTTTGATATCAGGCTATTAATGCATCAGTGGAATGTAAATTGTTTGTTTTTTCAGGGACAAGCACATCAGCTCACTACCATGTCCTTTATGATGAGAACAATTTCTCTGCTGATGCTTTGCACATGCTCACCAACTGTTTTTGCTATAAATAAGCTCGGTTCTCCATTCACAAACATTTCATGTGTTTATTATAATTGTATACCAATTTGTTCCTAAGCCTTCAGATATTTGCTCTCTTATGTGACTGTTTAAGTGAATGTGACTGCAATTTGATAATGTTTTATATGATTTCAGTGATTTTATTGAATTTGAGGATGTCTCAATCGAAGAATTAGAGGCTACGAAGGCTCATCGTTAATGAAGTCATTGATCGGGAGAATTTTCATTACGGTATACAGGATTAGATGATGACAGTTATGATGTGTGTAATTAGTTACATTGTAATCAGGATGAACAGAGGGGCATTCTTTGTGTAATTAGTATACTAGATAACCGCGATTGACACTTTATTAATATTTGATTAGTCAATATAATTTAACGTGTGATCTTTTTGGCTATACAGATGTTCATATATGTTCATGTTGCTGACACTGGTAATGTGGCTGCCAAATCCTGGCTAGCTCTAGGATGCAGCCGACAACCAGGATAATTAGGGGTGGGGGCATCTAATAGAAGACCCTGCCTATAAACAATTCACGACGGGCTGTAACAGAGATTGTCTCGGATTAACTAAATAAAGGAGACAAGCTTCCTTAAAGCGCGTCTCATATCAGTCAGCAAATCTGCGATGCTCTACCGTAACACTTGTCGGTGGTTTTGATCCGGCAGATCTCCCGACACTACTAAAGTGTTAGAGGAGTTTGAGGTTCGGTATGGGCGCGCGGAGATTCCAGAAGGTGAGATGTCGAGTGACTCAAGGGACACGAAGATTTACGTGGTTCGGGCCGCCTGAGTGTAATACCCTACTCCACGGGGTGTGTTGGTGTTGTATTGGATGTATGAGCTCAATGTCAGTTGAGAGTGTAAAGTCAGCGTGTCTCCGGAGAGTGTCCCCTATGTATCGTCGGCCTGTCCTTGTATAGTACAAGGGAAGGCCGTTACAAGTTAGCCTGGCCCGACATGTGGCCCCGGCGGTTATTGATATTGATACACATTCAACACGTTTAATTGCCCTTAATGATCGAGTTATGGGCTTTGACAGCACAGTTACTAGTAATTAAGGTCGTCCGATCGTGTGTCATTAATATAGTATTAATGACACTTGATCGGGTCTTGAAGTCCTTGATTCCCCTTTGAAGATCCGTAGCCGTTGTGGAGTCTTCCGGAGGTTAGAGGCTGAAGATCCGATGGTTGGACACGTGGCAGCACCGGAGCACACTGTGGGGAATAGATAGGTCCGGTGTTACCTGACACGTGTCAGTTATGGAGCTTCCCTCGGTCTGGGGTTGGGTCCGGGGGTGCCATTTCGGTACATAGCCCGGAGCTTCCCCCTTGTGGGCGGTAGCTCCGGTTTGATAGTACACGTGGCGACCCTGGGACTAACCATGTTGGAGAAGCGGGTCTGGTTATGTCTGACATGTGGGCCTCCGAAGGTCTTCAAATCAAGTAGATGACTTTCCCTTGAGATCTTTGCAATCCCAAGGAGTATATGGTACCCAGGGTACCGACAGTGGCCCCCTGGGCCCACCTCTGGAGAAGACCCCTTGGGTGAAGTCATTCTCCCGGAGGTGGGTCCATCCTTTGACTTTTGAACTGAGTCTTCAAAGGTCTTCGGATGTGCCATTGGTGATAGTTTGGAGTTAAATCCTCGCCGCGTGGCATATCCCGTGTGCGGCAAATGAGATCTTTGGCGCGCGGATCTCACGCAATTGAAGGTCGCTGGTTCCCGATATGAAAATCGTATCGGTTCCGCGCGCCTTGTTAGGCCGCCGCCTTCGGGCTTCCCGCCTCATGATGACAACCGTTCGCCTGGGTAAGAATCTTGACTTGATTGTCGGGGTGGTCCCGGGCCCTCTTGTCATCGGCTGGGTGGAATTTTTTAGTAGTATCTTCGACTTCCTTGCGGTTTCCATCCAAGCGTTGCGAGGGCTTACTTAAGGAGGAAAGCGCGCACCGTCTGGAGTTCTTTATGCCTCTCATCTGATCTTGTGCTCAAACTCCCAACTTGTGCTCGCTTTTCCTCTCTTGCCTTGCTGTGACCTTTACCAACGTGTAGTTTGTTGGTAGCAGACTCCGCTTGCGGGGTCTTCTCACCATCATTTATTTTGCGTCGAAAGCTGGCCCCCTAGCTTTACCGGAGCTTGGTTGCTCCTGTGATGCTCTTTTTCAATGTTTAACATCGATTACGAGCCACCTAGGGGGAGTCGGAGCTTAGTTAGCTCCGGCTTTTCTCCATTAACGTGGATTTTTTATTTTTCCTGCACACTGAAGCCAAGAAAAATAGTAAAATTCATTCCTTGCCTATAACTTCGTCGCGGCTTACGATTCCCAAGAGAGTTTTAGGTCAAACACGATTCTGAATACAACCGAATGCGTTGTCTTTTCTTCCAGATCCAATTGTACTTGGACCCGCCTTACTTCGGCCTGCCAGGGTGTAGGTAGAGTGGCGTACTTAGGGTGCTTGACCAGGCTAAGTCGATAGAACACTCCAGCCCTAGATTGGCTTGGCGGCATTCAGGCGAGTGGGCCATAAACAATATTTGAATCTAGAAGAATCGACAATACAGTTCGAATCGTATATGAACCAGTCGAACTAAAATTTCTTAAGAATTGCACGTCCTTGTTATAGACAAGAAAGAGAAAAATAAAAAATGTTGAGCCTGTACAAAATAAATGCACGTGGAGTTTGTTTCACATGAAGATGTCTTTCATTATAGGTCCGGGGTACAGGGGAAACAAGTACACTCTTAGGGTACGGAACCAGGCTAAGCGTGTTTAATTTCTCGTTTGACCCAGGGTAGCTAGCCACACTTTTAGTCCTGAGACTGCGACAAGTGTTGCATGAACTTTGCGGACCTTCCGTGAAAGGTCCGGCTGTTCTCCCGGAGGAACTACCCGACTCTGTACAATGACTCTATAACATACACCTCAAGTTACTACAGACTCACCTCCGTGATATTAAGTGTAGAACTTACGGAGGTGCTCAATGTTCCAAGGATTTGGGAGAGGTGTCCCATCCTCGGTAGCCAAGCAAACGCTTCCGGGGTGGGATACTTTAATCACTCGGAAGGGTCCCTCCCAGCTGGGGGAGAGTTTGTTTAACCCTTCTCTGGATTGTATTCTCCGTAGCACCAGATCGCCTTCCTCGAGCTGTCGATTGTGTACATGCCGCTGATGATAGCGCTGAAGGGCTTGGCGGTATCGGGCATTCCGAACAGCTGCTTGGCACCTTCCCTCCTCAACGAGTTCTAGGTCTTCACGCTGGAGCTGGTCCTGCTTGGCTTCGTCGAAGGTCTGGACTCGGAGTGACCCCAAGGTGATTCCCGGAGGAAGGATTGCTTTTGCTCCATACACCAGGAAGAAGGGTGTCTCTGCAGTTGACCGGTTTGGAGTTGTCCTGTTGTCCCTTAAGGTGGGCGGAAGCTCTTCAATCCAGTTGTCTCCATGTTTTTACAAGGGCCCATATGTGCGCATTTTGAGTCCTTTAAGGATTTCAGCATTTGCTCTCTCGACTTGGCCATTGCTTGCTGGGTGAGCTACGGAGGCGTAGCAAACTTGAATGCCGAGGTCTTCGCAATATCCTTTAAATGTAGAGCTTGTGAATTGGGTCCCATTATCAGTGATGATTTTGTTTGGGACTCCAAATCTGCATACAAAGGACTGCAAAAAGTTGATAGCAGATTGCTTGTTGATTGTCACAACTGGAGTTGCTTCCGGCCACTTGGTGAACTTGTCAAAGGCAACGTACAGGAACTTGTAACCTCCGACGGCTCTTGGGAAAGGTCCCAAGATGTCCATCCCCCACACAGCGAAGGGCCATGTAGGGGGTATCATTTGTAGGGGCTAAGCCGGTGTGTGAATTTGCTTTGCATGAAATTGACATGCTTCGCATTTCTTCACCAGCTCAGTTGCATCCTGGAGTGCTGTAGGCTAGTAGAAGCCACGCCGAAAGGCCTTACCAACCAACGTGCGGGAAGACGCGTGGTTCCCACACTCGCCTCCATGGATTTCTGCGAGGAGCTCGCAACCTTCTTCCCTTGTGATGCACCGCATTAGGATGCCATTGGCACCGCGCCGGTAGAGATCCCCTTCTACCAACGTGTATCTTTTAGCCAATCTGACTACCCGGTCAGCGGATACATCATCGTCAGGAAGGATGTTGTCTTTCAAGTAGTTCCGGATCTCCGAGATCCATGCATCGGAACTAACTTGAGCATTTTAGTCTTGCGTGCTGGGTTGCTCGGAGCTTCTGGCAGCACCTACGACCCTTGATGGCTGCCATGGTAACAGGGCCATCGGGACCGTCAGCTTTGGGATGCTGATCTTGCCCCCATCGCTCAGTTCGGCAGGCTGAGCTGTGGGTTTTGACAACCTCCGGACAAAAGTTCCGTCAGGAGCCAGAGCTCTGGTTGACGCTTTCGTCGAGAGTTCGTCAGCTTCAGCGTTGTGGGCACGCTGGACATGGTGGAGTTCTAGGACTTCAAAGTCCATCTGAAGCCTCTGGACTTCAAGGAGGTAAGCAGCTAGCTGGAGATTGTTGCAGGAGCATTCACCCTTCACTTGCTTAATGATGAGCTGTGAATCTCCCTTGACCAGCAGTTGCTTGACACCGTATGACAGTGCAACCCTTAGTCCATAAATGAGTGCTTCATATTCCGCCATGTTGTTGGTCGCCTTGAAGTCAAGGTGTACCATGTATTTTACCTTCTCTCCGGTTGGTGCGAGGAGAAGGATTCCAGCTCTGACCCCCTGCTTTTGCATGGAGCCGTCGAAGTAGAGGGTCCAGTGAGGCTCGGTGAAGACCGGAGCCTTGTGTTCTGGCTTTTGCTCGCTGGAGCCCCCAGGGTTTGATGGAGAGGGAGTCCATTCTGCCATGAAGTCTGCCAATGCTTGACTCTTGATTGCTTACCTTGAAATGAATTCGAGATCGAATTCGGCCAATTCCCCTGCCCACTTTGTAATATTCCCAGTTGGGTTGGGATTATGCAAGATTGCTCGAAGTGGGTAAGAAGTCACCACTGAGATCTTGTGAGCTTGGAAATAATGGCGAAGCTTCCTGGAGGCAATAAGAACTACATAGAGCAGCTTATGCACCTTTAGGTATCGAGTCTTGGTGTCATGAAGTACTTCACTAATGAAGTACACTGGGCGCTGGATGGTCCGGACCCTCCCGGAGGGGCCCGGAGCTTCCTCTTCATTGATCCGAATCCTTCCGAAGGGTTCCAGATTTTCTTCGGGGACTTCCGGGTCCTTGCTGGAGGAACCCAGAGCTTCTTCAGAAGCGACCTGGACCCTCCCGGAGGGGTCTGGGTCTTCTGAAGTAACTTCTTGTGGATTCAAGTCTGGGAGCTGGGACCCAGACTCGCTTTCAGGAACCTCCAGACCCTCCTGAAGGGGTCTGGACTCCTGAGTATGGGATGGTTCTGGTCTCTCCGCAACCAGGACCATACTGATGACTTCATCAGTGGCTGAAATGTAAAGCAGCAAAGGCTCATCAGGGTTCGGAGCTACCAGAATTGGTAGGGTGGTGAGGAGCTGTTTTAGCTCCTGGAACACCTTTTCTGCTTCTTCAGACCATTGGAATGGTCCGGACTTCCTTAATAACTTGAAGAAGGGGAGTGCCCGTTCCGCCAGTCTTGAAATGAACCGGTTGAGGGCTGCTAGACATCCAGTTAGCTTTTGGACATCTTTGATGCGGGCTGGTGGCCGCATGTCTTCAATGGCTTTGATCTTCGCCGGATTAGCTTCTATGCCCCAGTGAATTACCAGGAAACCAAGAAGTTTTCTGGAGCTAACCCCGAAGACACACTTGTCTGGATTTAGCTTTGTGCGGGTGACCCACAGCTTGTCGAAGACAACCTGCAAGGTGTCAAGGAGTGACTCCTTGTTCTTGACCTGGACCACGATGTCATCGACGTACACTTCCACTATGTCTCTAATGAGCTCTTCAAAGGTTTTGTACATAGCTCGTACAAAGGTTGAAGCTGCATTCTTGAGACCAAATGGCATGGCTGTATAACAGTACAATCCATCTACTATGATGAAAGAGGTATGCTCTTCATCTTCCCTAGACATTCTGATTTGATGATACCCAGAATATGCGTCTAGGAAACACAGTAATTCACACCCGGAGGTTGAATCCACTATCTGATCTATTCTAGGTAATGGGAATGGATCTTTTGGACATGCCTTATTTAGTGTTGTGTAGTCGATACACATCCGAAGCTTCCTGCCGGCCTTGGGCACAACGACTGGGTTTGCCAGCCATTTTGGATGGAAGACTTCCTGGATGAATCCAACTTCGAGCAACTTCTTCACTTCTTGTCGAATGAAGTTCTGTCGCTCTATGGATTGCTTCCGAGGCTTCTGATGCACATGCCGGGCATCGAGGTAGATCTTCAGATTGTGCTCAATCACTTCCCTGGGGATCCCAGGCATTTGTGATGGTTGCCAGGCAAACATGTCGACATTAGCCCGGAGGAAAGCGATGAGCGTGAGTTCCTATTTGTCGTTCAATCCCCCCGATATACGGGTGGTCTGAGCGGCATCGAAACCGATTTGGACGACTTTGACGGGAATGTCGATGTCGCCGCTTGGCTGCACACGAGGTGCAGAAGTTGAGCCTCGCTGACGAATGCTCGGGGTGGAGCTTGCTCCTGCCTGGAGTCCTACTCTTGCGCCGTAGTAAGCGTATGGAGTTCTTCCAGAGCAGTTACTCCGGCAGTACGATCTCCGCAGATCCGGAGAACGCCTACTGGTGTTGGCATCTGGTAACCATAATGAGTAGCTGCCATGAATTTGTACAAGGCAGGCCTACCCAAGATGGCATTGAAGGGTAAGTTGATCTGAGCAACATCAAAGACCAACTTCTCGGTGTGATACTTCTCCCGGGTCCCGAAGGTAACGGGGAGGGTAATAGCTCTGAGTGGGGTAATGGCTCCCGGACCTACTCCGGAGAAAGGTCGGGAGGGGTGGAGATCCGAAGGTCGGAGCTGAAGCTTGGTAAAAGCTTCGAAGCTTATGAGGTTGAGCCCCGAACCTCCGTCTACCATGACATGGTGGAGCTGGATGTTATTGATGGTAGGAGATACCATCAAAGGTAGCTGACCTGCTCCAACCATGCTTCAAGGGCAGTCCAAAGTAAAGTGATGGCTATGTCCATCCACTTCCGATGAGGCTCTGCCCTGGCTGTAGGAGCTACAGCAGCCATGTCCCGACGCATAGTCTTGATCCACCAAAAATGGTGTTAATGGTCTTCCGACGCTCGTTGTCAGAGACGTCGGAATCGTCGTCGACGGAGGTGTAGACGGCCTTTAGGACCTTTTTGGGATCCTGAAAACCTAACTCCTCTTCAACCAGAGCTTCGTCAACTTTTTGTTTTCCTTCCCTCTGTCGGAAAGGAGCTTCTCCCTGGCGCTTGTTGTAGCGCTCGGCAAGGTTTTGGACCTCCCGGCAGTCTTCCAAACTGTGGCTGTCCATTTTTTGAATTGGACACCACACCTTGGGTTTGCTACCGTCTTCAGAAGACGGTCGAGGTCGCTTCTTGGGGTGTGGCCCACGGCCACCCGGAGCTGCAGCAGCTGCAGCATTGGATGCACCGACCGACGACTTCTTCTTGCCGTTGGTCTTTTTCTTCTTCTTGCCACTCCCAGAGGTAGCGGCTTCTCCTTTGGAGGATTTCTTGTGATCCTCCGGAGTTGGTTTGGAGTGCATTTCATGGCCCTCCGTAGCTCTGGCACATTTGTCAGCCAAGCTGAAGAGTTCCGTGACACTGGTAATCTCTTTGATCGCCAGTTTCTCCAGCATCTTCTTATCCCGCACTCCCTGTCTAAATGCCACGATGACAGAGGCGCTAGAGATAGAAGGGATAGTGTTTCGTACCTGAGAGAATCTCTGGATGAATGATCACAGGGATTCTCCTACTTTTTGCACAACTGCAAAAAGGTCCAGTTCGGTGCCTGGTCGGGTGTAAGAACTCCCGAAGTTGGCTGTGAACTGCTGGCACAACTCCTCCCAACTGCTGATGGAGTTGGGTGGAAGGCTCATAAACCAGGACCTGGCGGTCCCAGTTAAAACCACTGGGAAATAATTGGCCATTACGGCCTCATTTCCTCCAGCTGCCAAGATAGCAGTGGAGTAAATCTGAAGAAATTTGACAGGATTAACGGTCCCATCAAACTTCTCCAGCAGGTGAGGCCGGAACTTCTGTGCCCACCTGACCATACGCAGATGCATGGCCAGGGCTGAACAGGCTCCTCCTACTCCTTCAGGAGCAGGAATGTCTTGAGCTTCTCGTCTTTCACGAGCATGCTCAATATGGACTCGGCCGTCTTGTTGGCGATATCAGCGATCAAGCTCCGCACGGAGGTCATGAGTTGAAAGCCTTGATACCGTGTGAGTGTGTCGTGCCCCGGAGGGCAACGATGTCACCTGTTGTGATGCAGCACGTCTCCTGTTGTTGGAAACGTACGGACCAAGTCTGCCAGACAAGGTCCGTCGCTGTGACGGGGCCCGTCCTGAAGGAGGAGGATCCTGGTTGCTGATGCGGCCGGCTGCTGCTGCAACCAAGTGTTCCATATCGGCTCTCCACTGCTCCATTGCATCCCGCGATGCGTCCGGAGGTGGTGGGCGCTGAAGAAGAGCACGTGCTGCATGAAGCGCGTGTTCCGGGTTGTCAAGATTCGCCGACGCAGTGATTGATGCCGGTGCACCATCGCGTTGTCCAGCTTGATTTGCTGGTGGAGGCGGCGGTGGTGGAAGTGTGACTCCTGCTGGAACCGTGGTTCCTGCTGGTGGCTGCATATTGGAGGGATTACCCCCAACAACTTGAACAGCGGGATGACCATTGGATGATCCAACGGCTTAGTTCACCATTCTTGAAATCTCAGGCGCCCCCTACCTGGCGCGCCAACTGTCAGTGGTTTTGATCCGGCAGATCTCCCGACACTACTAAAGTGTTAGAGGAGTTTGAGGTTCGGTATGGGCGCGCGGAGATTCCAGAAGGTGAGATGTCGAGTGACTCAAGGGACAAGAAGATTTATGTGGTTCGGGCCGCCTTAGCGTAATACCCTACTCCACGGGGTGTGTTGGTGTTGTATTGGATGTATGAGCTCAACGTCAGTTGAGAGTGTAAAGTCAGCGTGTGTCTGGAGAGTGTCCCCTATGTACCGTCGGCCTGTCCTTTTATAGTACAAGGGCAGGCCGTTACAAGTTAGCCTGGCCCGACATGTGGCCCCGGCTGTTACTGATATTGATACACATTCAACACGTTTAATTGCCCTTAATGACCGAGTTATGGGCTTTGACAGAACTTTTACTGGTAATTAAGGTCGTCCGATCGTGTGTCATTAATATAGTATTAATGACACTTGACCGGGTCTTGAAGTCCTTGATTCCCCTTTGAAGATCCGGAGCCGTTGTGGAGTCTTCTGGAGGTTAGAGGCTGAAGATCCGACGGTTGGACACGTGGTAGCACCGGAGCACACTATGGGGAATAGATAGGTCCGGTGTTACCCGACACGTGTCAGTTCTGGAGCTTCCCTCGGTCTGGGGTTAGGTCCGGGGGTGCCATTTCGGTACATAGCCCGGAGCTTCCCCCTTGTGGGCGGTAGCTCCGGTTTGATAGTACACGTGGCGACCCTGGGACTAACCATGTTAGAGAAGCGGGTCCGGTTATGTCTGACATGTGGGCCTCTGAAGGTCTTCAAATCAAGTAGATGACTTTCCCTTGAGATCTTTGCAATCCCAAGGAGTATATGGTACCCAGGGTACCGACAACACTCGTCTCAGATCAGTCAATAAATCTGTGATGTGTTGTATTAGAGCTTGTCTCGCATGTATGCTAATAGGCGACGTGCACGACTCACGTCTCCAATAACCCTGTAAAGCCCATCTGTTATTACTCAAAGAAAGAAGATGTGCTATCTTTGAACTTGTCTCGCACTTAGGCTGACCAGCAACACGTTAGCCGCTCATCTCTGATGACAACATGATGCGAGACGTGAAGACGGAGACGCACGATTTGTTCGTCTCCCTTCTTCGATCGGGCACCTCTCGGATGAGCCCTTCTTACATAGTGTGTGGGCTTACTCGGGGAAGATGAGATGAGTGTCATGTCGCACCGCGGTGGACATGGGCTGTGGGTATAGTGTACAAACTCTGCAGAGTCTTAATCTATCCGGATAGTTGTTGTCACAGTCTTCGCATGCTGTTCTTTGGGCTTCCTGTGATTAGCAGTAGTGTATCTCCTTGAATTGTGTGCTTGGTGGTCGAGGCTGCCTTGCTTTGGGAAAGTGTTGGCATGCGTGTCAGAGTCATCAGGGCCATGGGTCTGAAGACTCATCTAAACGGGAGAGAACTGGCGGAATGGTCTGAAACTCTCCCAGGGCCCGCCAACTATAATAATTTTGATTCAACTACTTATCCCTCTTGTTGCAAAACTCTTTCCATAGAAGAACCATGTATAAAATGCTTCTTGGCAAAACTAGGCCATATGACCTCTCCATGCTACAATCTCTAATGCATGAAACACCTCCCCTTGAGTAGTGTTAGGGCTTGTGGAGTACCTTATGTACTCACTCTTGCTTTATATGTGGTTTTATTAGAATATGAAGAAGCTGAAGCGTGAGAGGATGACGATTAGGTCTAGTCCTACTTCCCAAGTCTCCTACTGGGCATGGCGCCGTTCTGTTCCGCTATTTTTAATGATGTTTTCCTTTTTATGTGGTCATATCCCGACCACATTCAATGTAATCTACTTCATGTTTGTAAGATTTATATTGGTTATAAATAAATAAACATTGTATGGATCTCGATCTATTTTGTTGTGTGTACCAACTACTGATCCAGAGATTGGTACGGGATGCACAAGTGGACCCTCAGAAGGCGGGTCCTAACAATCAACAAGAAAATGCATGCTTTGTGTTTCCTATATGTTGCTCCTCCTCCTTCACTCATGTGTGCATAAGGTTATTATGTGCAACAAGAGGTGTCAGTACCCTGCGTACCGGGTACCCCACGATACCGCAAGAAAAGCCGTGGAGTTCCACCTGTCCAAGTTGAAGACCTCTAAAGGCTCCATGTATCCCATAGCACTGGGCCTGCCTCCCTCATTAGGGTAGCTCCAGCGCTACCACGTGTAAAGCAAGGCAGGACCTAACTCCTTGTATAGGGAAGCTCCGGTCATGCCACGTGTCTAGTGGCCCCGGACCTAAACCCTAGTAGAGGGAAGCTCCTGTGCTGCCACGTGTATAGCGGCTCCGGACCTGCCTCCCCGTAGAGGGAAGCTCCGGAGCTGCCACATGTTGAGCCTCCAGACCTAAGCCTGCAACGGGAAGACTGCCAGATCTCCAAGGGCACAGACATTCAAGAGGCAGTTAAAGCAGCCGTTACAAGACTTGATTACATGTCATTAACGCCATGTTAATGACACATGATCAGAGGACCTTTAATACAGGTAAGGCCACCATTAAGGCGCATTATCACACTGTTAAATGTACTTAATACTTATAAATCATGTATTAGGTAATTAATTACCGTCGGGCCACATGTCGGGCCAGGGTGACAATGTAACGGCCAACCCTTGGACTATAAAAGGGTTGCGCCGCACGGTACAAAGGACAAGTCAAATCCACCAAGCAACTACAGACTCATACATACAACAACCACCCGTGAAGTAGGGTATTATGCTCAGGCGGCTCGAACCACGTAAAACTCTATGTGTCGCCATCTCGTTCTAATCTTACGCACACCCCAACCAAATACGAACCTCCGCAGACTACGCTTTATTAGTACCGAGGGAAGTATCGATCACACACTTTGACATTTGGCACACCAGGTATGGGGTCGCCTGCGATTTCGAGATGGTGAACTCCATCGCAGGATCGTCCAACGATCATGCTGAGCAACCAGCAGGAGGAAATCTCTACAACGTGCAATAGCCAGCTAGTGCTGTCGTTTTAGCGGGTGTCATCCCACCACCACCACCACCACCACCAAGTGCTTCGGCAAACAACGCCGGATAACAGGATGGTGTCTTCTCGTCGGTCATTGCATCAACACACAACAACCCTAAGAAAGCGATCAACACAGCGCGTACTCTTCTGCAGCGTCCACCCGCGCCCAGAGCTCCTCAAGGCACAATGGAGCTGTGTCGCGCAAATGTGGAGCATCTGGTTGCATCAACAGCCGATGCCATCAGAACCCAAGGTCCTCCTCCTTCGAGGCAAGCACCATCCCAGCGAAGGGCCTTGTCTGGTAGACTTGGTCCTGAAACGTCACAGCACTGGAGGCGTGCGCCCTCCCAGCAAGTGACATCCCTGCCCTCCAGGGCACACCATACTCACACAACTTCAAGGCTCTCGACCCATGATCTACAGTCGGAGCTTGACCGCTGTTACAGGCAGTAGGACGGTCGCGTCCACATCGAGCGTGCTCGCGAAAGGCGAGAAGCTCGGGAAAACCCTTCTCCTTTGGGAGTAGGCGGTGGTTGTTCGGCCCAGGCCATGCACCTTCGCATGGTTCGATGGCCGCAGAAGTTCCAGCCTCATTTGCCGGAGAAATACGACGAGACTTTCCACCCCGTCAAGTTCCTCCAAATCTACTCCACTGCCATTCTCGCGATGGGAATCAATGAGGTCGTGATGCCCAATTATTTCCCTGTGGCTCTGACTAGGACAGCATGGTCCTGTTTCACGAGTCTTCCCCCTGACTCCATCAACATTTCGGCGGAACTATGCCACCAGTTCACTGCCAACTTTGGGAGCTCCTACACCCGACCTGGCACAGAGTTGGACTTATTTGCCATACAGCAAAAGGCAGGAGAGTCGCTGTGATCGTTCATCCAGTGATTTTCTTAGGTACGGAACACAATCCTTTCCATCTCCAACGCATCGGCCATTGTTGCATTTCGACAGAGCGTCAGAGACAAGAAGATGCTGATGAAGATGGCGACGAAAGAAGTCACCAGCGTCACGGAACTCTACAGCCTAGCCGACAAGTGTGCTAGGGCTGCGGAGGGTCGTGAAATGCACTCAAAGCCAGCTCCAGAGACTGATAAAAAGTCCTCCAAGGCTGATGTCACTACCTCCGGTAGTGGAAAGAAGAAGAAAAAGTCCAATGGCAAGAAGAAGCCGTCGGCCGGCTCGCCTGCTGTTGTTGTTGCTACTACTACAGCTTCGGGTGGCTGGGGGCCACGCCCCGAGAAACGTCCTCGACCATCGTCTGAAGATGGCGGTGGTCAAATGATGTGGTGTCTGATCCACAAAAAGGACACCAACAATCTTGAAGATTGTCGTGTGGTCCAGAACCTTGTCAAGTGCTTCAACAAGCGTTGAGAAGAATCTCCTTTCCGCTAGCGGAAAGGAAAACAAAAGGTCAACGAAGCTCTAACTGATCTGGAGCTAGGCTTCCAAGACCCCTAGAAGGTCCTGAAGGTTGTGTACAACACCATCAACAATGATTCTAACATCTCTGACAAAGAGTATCGGAAGACGCTCAATACTATATATGGAGGGACCTGGGATATCACCTCCCGCCACGTCATCAAGACTATGCGTCGGGAGATGGCTACCACAGCTCCTACCGCCAAGGCAGAACCCCATCGAAAGTGAATGGACACTCACATCACTTTTGATGCTTCAGACTGCCCAAGAAACATGATCAGAGCTAGACAACTACCGTTGATGGTGTCTCCTACCATCAATAACGTCCAGCTGTACCATGTCTTGGTGGATGGAGGGGCGACACATAACCTCCTTAGCTATGAAATGTTTGTCAAGATCCAGCTGAAACTCTTGGACCATTGCCCCACACGTCCTTTCTTCGGGGTAGGTCCAGGAGCTATCAGTCCTCTCGGCTCCATTACACTTCCGATGACCTTTGGGACTTAGGAGAACTACAGGACCGAGAAGTTGGTCTTCGACGTGGCGCACATCAGCTTACCCTTCAACGCCATCCTAGGAAGGCCAGCCCTGTACAGGTTTATGGCCGCAGCTCACTATGGCTATTTGGTGTTGAAGATGCCGACACCTTCAGGCGTTCTCTGGGTCCACGAAGAACGCACTACTGGAGTCACCGCACTAGAAGAACTCCACTCTCTCGCAACAACGCAAGAGGAAGCATCCGTCAAGGAGCTAGTTGCTCAACCTCCGAGCATTCGTCACCAAGGGTCATCCTTTGAACCACGTGTGCAACCAAGCGGCAACACTGATATTCCCGTCAAACTCAACCAAATCGGTTCTGATTCTGCCCAGACCACCCATATATCGGGAGGTCAGGACAACAAATAGGAACTCGCGCTAATCACTTTCCTCCGGGCGAATGTCGACATGTTTGCATGGCAATCGTCACAAATGCCTGGGGTCCCTAGGGAGGTGATTGAGCACAGTCTGAAGATATAACCTAATGCACGGCCATACACCAGAAACCCCGGAAGCAATCAGTCGAGCGGCAGAATTTCATCAGACAAGAAATCAAGAAGCTGCTCGAAGCTGGTTTCATCTGGGAAGTTCATCACCCACGATGGCTCGCAAACTCAGTCATTGTACCCAAGGCCTGCGAAAAATATTCAGATGTGTATAGACTACACCGCCTTAAAGAAATCATGTCCGAAAGATCCATTTCCACTACCTAGGATAGACCAGATAGTGGACTCTACCTCCGAGTGCGAGCTATTGTGTTTCCTAGATGCATATTCTGGATATCATCAGATCCAAATGTCTAGGGAAGATGAAGAGCATACTGCCTTCATAACTATAGGTGGGTTGTATTGTTATACTGCCATGCCTTTTGGTCTCAAAAATGTTGCTTCAACTTTTGTGCAGGCCATGCACAAAACATTTGGATCGCTCATCAAGGACCCTGTGGAGGTCTATGTCGATAACATCTTTATGATGGTGAATAACAAGGAGTCACTCCTTGATAACTTGCAAGTCGTCTTCGACAAGATGCACATTACGCGCACCAAGCTAAACCCGGACAAATGTGTCTTCGGGGTTAGCTCTAAGAAGCTCCTCGTATTCTGGGTGACTCACCGAAGAATTTAGGCAAACCCAACAAAGATCAAGGTTATTGAAGACATGTGGCCCCCAAGGCACATCAAGGACATCTAGAAGCTAACTGGATGTCTAGCTACGCTAGGCCGGTTTATCTCAAGACTGGCAGAACGGGCGCTACCCTTCTTCATGTTATTGAGGAAGTTCGGGCCATTCCACTGGTCTGAAGAAGCAGAAAAGGCGTTCCAAGAGCTCAAATAGCTCCTCACCACACTACCAATCATTGTAGCTCCGGAGCCTGGTGAGCCTCTTTTGCTTTACATTTCAGGAACTATGGAGGTTGTCAGCATGGTTCTGCTTATGGAAAGACTGGAGCCACCTACAGTTCAGGAGCCCAGACCCCTCCGAGAGGGTCCAGAGCTACCTGAAGGCGAGTTTGGGTCCTAGCCCCCAGGCACGGATCCTCAAGGCAAGCTCCTCGAGGATCAACCTCTCTCATCTGAGGGAGTTCACATGGCTAAAGAAAATGTTATGGACCCCTCCAGAGGGTCCGGGTAGGTCAAGAAGAAGGTCTGGACCCCTCCAGAGGGTCCGAATTGATGAAGAAGAAGCTTCGGGACCTTCAGGGAAGGTCCGGACTATCGAGCGGCCAATGTACTTCATCAGCGAAGTACTCCATGACGACAAGACTCGATACATTGAGGTCCATAAGCTGCTCTACGTAGTTCTCGTTGCCTCAAGAAAGCTTATTCATTACTTCCAAGCCCACAAGATATCAGTTGTAACCTCTCATCCACTGCGTGCTATACTGCATCACCCCAACTCTACTGGAAACATTGCAAAGTGGGCAACAGAGCTGGCAGAGTTCAAACTCGAATTTTTGCCTCGACATGCTATTAATACTCAGGCATTAGCTGGCTTCATGGCAGAGTGGGCCCAATCTTCATAAAACCTGGGGGGCCCAAATGAGCAGGAGCCAGAACCCAAGGTCTTTGTATTCACCGAGCCTCACTGGACTCCCTACTTTGATAGCTCCATGCAAAAGCAAGGGTCCGGAGCTGGAGTCCTTCTCCTCGCTCCGACCAGGGAGAAGGTCAAGTACATGGTACATCTTGACTTCAAGGCAACCAACAACATGGCGGAGTATGAAGCTCTCATCTACGGGCTCAATGTGGCACTATCATATGGTATCAAGCAGATGCTAGTGAAGGGTGATTCGCAGTTCATTATCAAGCAAGTCAAAGGCGAATGCAGCTGCAACAACCCACAACTTGTTGCTTAACTCCTTGAAGTTCAGAAGCTCCAGAAGGATTTCAACATCCTGGACCTCTGCCATGTCCAGCGTCACCACAACAATGAAGCTGATGAACTCTCGACGAAAGCTTCAATTGGAGCTTAAGCTCTCGATGGAGTTTTTGTCAGAAGATTGTCAACACCTGCCGCTCAGCCTGCTGAACTAGGCGAAGGGGGCAAGAGCAGCATCTCCAAGCTGGCGGTCTTGGTGGCCCTGTTACCATGGCACCCACCAAGGATCGTAGGCACTGTAGTAAGCTTTGAGAAACCCACCGCGCAAGATCCAGAGGCTCAAGTTAGCTCCAATGCATGGATCTCAGAGATATGGAGCTACTTGAAAGACAATGTTCTTCCTAAAGACGATGCATCCGCTGACCGGATCGTCAGATTGGCTAAAAGATACACAATGGTAGAAGGGGATCGCTACCGGTGTTGTGCCAATGGCTTCCTAATGTGGTGCACCGCTCGAAACAAGGTCGTGAGCTCCTCGCCGAAATCCATGGAGGCGTGTGTGGGATCCACGCGTCTTCCCGGACGTTGGTCGGTAAAGCCTTCCGGCATGGCTTTTACTGACCTACAGCACTTCAGGACGAAGTTGAGCTGGTAAAAAAGTGTGAAGCGTGTCAGTTCCATGCAAAACAAATTCACACACTAGCTCAGTCGCTGCAAATGATACCTCCTACATGGACAGTCGCTGTGTGGGGGATGGATATTTTAGGACTTCTCCCAAAAGCTATCGGAGGCTAAAGGTTCGTGTACATCGCTATCGACAAGTTCACCAAGTGGCCAGAAGCTACTCCAGTTGTGACTGTCAACATGCAATCCGCTAAGTTCTTGAAGTCCATAGTCTGCAGATTTGGAGTTTCGAACAGAGTCATAAATGACAACGGAACCCAATTCACAAGTGCAACATTCCAAGAATATTGCAAAGACCTCGACGTACAAGTTAGCTATGCATCAGTAGCTCACCCGACAAGAAATGGCCAAGCTGAGAGAGCAAATGCAGAAACATTGAAAGGACTCAAGACACGCACATATGAGCGCTTGAAGAAACATGGAGCCAACTCGAAGAGGAGGTTCCGACTGCACTGTGGGCGAGTAGGACAACACCTAACCGGTCAACTGGAGAGACACCCATCTTTTTGGTGTACGGAGCTGAAGCGATCCTTCCTTCAGAGATCACCATGGGGTCAGTCTGGGTCTAGACCTTCGACGAAGCCATGCAGAACATGCTCCGGCGTGAAGACCTTGACCTCATCGACGAGGGAAGGTGCCAAGCAGCTGCTCGAAATGCACGATATCGCCAAGCTCTCCAGCGCTATCACCAAAGGCATGTGTGCAACCGACAGCTTGAAGAAGGTGATCTGGTGCCTCAGAGAATACTAACTCATGAAGGGATGAACAAACTGTCCCCCAGCTGGGAAGGTCCCTTTCGAGTGATCAAAGTATCCCGTACTAGATGTGCTTGCTTGGCAATAGAGGATGGGACTCCGCTTACCAATCCAAGGAACATCGAGCACCTCCACAAGTTTTATGCTTAGTTTATCATAGGTGAGTCTATAATTACACATAATGTAAGTCATAAAGTCTATACACAGAGTCGGGTAGGTCCTAAAGGATAACATCCGGACACCTCTAGGAGGGTCCAGGTAGTTGAAGCACACTTGAGATGGTCCATGTACTAAAAGTGCGGCTTACCTACCCTGGGTGAGAACAAGATGAATAGCACACTTGGCTTGGTTCCGTACCCTAAGTGTGTCCTTGTCTCCCTGTAACTCTTACCTAAAATAAAAGACATTGTTGTGTGAAAGCAGACTCAACGTGCATTAATGTTGTACAGGTTTGTTTTCTTTTGTTATTATTTCCTTATTGTCTATAACGAAGTTGCGCAATTCTTTTTGAGAATTAGTCCAAGTTATTCATATGATATACAAGTTATATTGTTGATCTTTTTCGGATCTTAGCATTGCTAGATGGTCTACTTGTCTAAATGCCAAAGCCAATGACAGGTATAGAGTGCGCTATCGACTTAGACTTGTCCAACACCCTAAGTATGCCACTCTACCTATATTCTGGCAGGCCTCAGTAGGCGGGTCCGAAAGTCATTCGAATCTGAAGAGATTACATCAATTTTCTTGTTATCATGTTGAGTTCCTCCGGATCTAAAATTCAAATAAGAACAGTAAGCCGCAAACAACTTATAGACGAGAGGATGAATTTTACTATTTTTCTTGTCCTTAATACGCAGGAAAAAAATGAAAAACTCATGGCGATGGAGTCGATGCTGGAGCCGCAAAGCTCTAACAACCCCAAGGGGGCCCGCCGTCGACATTTCTAAGCGTTGACAGTGGGTGCCGTCAGACCTGACAAGCTCCGACAACCCTAGGGGGCCCTCCGTCCATGTTTTTATGTGTTGACAGTGGGTGCTGTTGGACCTACCAAGCATCGACAACCCCTAGGGGGCCCGCCGTCGACGTTTCTACGTGTTGGCAGTGGGCGCCGTCGACCCTACCGAGCTTCGACATTTCCAGAGGGCCCGCCGTCGACGTTTCTATGCGTTAACAGTGGGTGCTATCAGAGCTACCAAGCTCCGACAACACCCAAGGGGCCCGCCATGAACATTCCTAAGCATTGCTATTGGGCGCGTCAGACCTACCTAGCTCTGAAACCTCCCAGGAGGCTGCTGTCGACACAACAAATGGTCCCTAGAGATGTCAGAAGTAAACTTCGGACCTAAGAGTTAAGTGTTCTAGCTACAAGTTCAAAGCGTTCAAGTCATCAAGACATTGTCACATCCTTTTGGTACATATTCGCAATCAAATTGTGTACATCTACCAGGGGGCCAACAAGATAAAGGACAATGCATTGAAGACAAATAATGTATTTCTTTCATTCAAAGGATTGGATTACAAAATGAGAATTACAAGAGAAAGGCCGAAGAAAAAGGTCCTAGCTACTGGAGGTCCTAGGTCCTATGGAAAAACGAGGCAACATTCTTGGCAACTTCCTGAACGCTTGGTCTGGTAGCATCTTTCTCTTCAAGGATGGGTTCTTCGACCACCGGATCTAGAGATACTTGGCGGCCCCGGCTTTTGAAACACGTCAGCACATATTTGCCGATGTTCTTTGCCAGAGACATCCCTTCTGTCTCTAGTTGGTCGATGATGACATCACCTATTGCGTCTAGCTTGTTGCTTGTAGAGCTCAAGGGCCCCATCGCCTTGTCCAGTACCGGCTCCGGGTCATCCGGACGTACTGGGATGAAGCCAAGTGGCACTAGAGCTTTATTGGCGTGACCCAGGAAATTGCAGACTCGGTGGGACTCAGTCGCCCTCATATTCCTCAGTTCCTCCAATGACCTCCTGGCGGCTGCAAGCTTCATACCCTCTTGGGCAATGCATTCAACCTCTTTGGCATGCTTCTGAATACTCTCAACCACCTGCTTTTCGCGGTCTGCAAGCTCTAGCTCCCGGAGGTGAATGCGGTTTTGGTGGTTCGCCAGGTCCTTCTCCCTGCCTTTCACCTTCTCCTCACTAGTGGCGACATCAATTTATCTCTTGGAGAGCTCATTTCCCATCTTCCAATTCTTCTCCTCTTCTTGCTTGCGCTGCTGTTCAACTTTTTTGCACAGTATGCCAAGCTCTTCTCCCAGAGATAGCCTCTAGGCGAGCTCCTGCCACCTCTTCAAAATGTCCTCCTGCTTCTCCAGGAGTTTCACTTCCCTTTCATCGAGGGCCAACCGACGCTTGAGGAGCACCTAATTTAATTTATTGAGTCTGTCCTGACGATCATCAGCAGCTTCATTAGTTTCCCAAGCATGCTCCAAAATCTCTTGAGCCTTCTCATCGAGAGCCTTTAGGATCCTCCCGCTCATTAAGCAATTGGTATACCAGCGCTAGCCGAGCCTTCTCCATGGCTACCCATTCCTTCCGGTCAGCCAGCCTTGACTGCATCAGCTTCGTCTCAAAAAGAAGTCACTTGCGCCAACACCTTAAGGTGTTTCGCTCTTCTTTGAGGCTTTGCTTTCGTGGTCTAAGGCCACCTGGACCTGACAGAGACTGGAGCAGGCATTGTCTATAGACAGTACCAGATGAATTGGCTCCAAACCAGCTAGGATCTCACCCACCGGCTCGAGCGGATCTTCAAAAACATCGATTGGGTCCCACGACACAAGCGTGGTCCCCTGCAACTCTAAGGTACTAGGGCCGACCACCGGGGCTGATGAGGAAGCCCCCCCCTGCTGGATCTTCATTCATCAGCTCTGCGGGTGGAGGACCTATCGTTGATTCTTTTGGCTGCTCTGGCTCCAACATAGAAGCCTCCGGAGTAATCACCTCTGGGGCGAACGTTGCAGCTTTGTTTGGAGCTACCTCCACCTTAGGCTCAGTTGTCGGGACTTCAACTTCTTCCGTCTCAAGTGCTGGAGCTTCGGTTACCTTCGGCTCAAGTACTGTAGCTTCCACAATCTCTGTCTCCAATGTCGGAGCTTCAATGTTTCCGGCTCGGGGGCCGGAGTTACAGTTACCTCCGGCTCACGCGCCAGACTTCTGCTGTCTCTGGCTCTGACGCTAGAGCTTCAATCGACAGCGCTGTAACCGTTGGTGCTTAATCACAAACACCCCCCCCCCCCCCCCCCCCGTGGTCTGTCGCTATCACGGGAGCTTCTGGCGTTGTCTGTGGATCCAAGTCCACACTAGCTGGCGTCGGAACTGCCGTGTCTTTTGCCACCACTTGGGGAGGCACCAGGGTCAAAGCAGGAGCCTCTACGTGCACAACCTCACTTGCTGCAACAGGCGCTAAAGCTTTGGTTTTCTTCTTCAACATCCTAGAAGCAAAAGATCAAAAAATTCAAAATAGGAAAACAATAAAAATAGCAGATCAGGGTGAGAAGACAATGCTTACCTTGGGAAGCTTCCACCCCAATCACCGTGGAACTTTTTCTTCTGAGGTCTAGAGTCACAACCCACCGAACCTAGTGAGGCAGAAACTTCGTACCTTGGTGAGGAGCTTGCCGCAGCAGCTGGTGTTGCCTCATTCGTGACCTCCCTCGACTGGGAAGGACCTCCGGACCTGGAGCCTGTAGCCAGCACTGGAGCCAGGGTCGATCTGTCGGATCTAGCGCCCCTCGAGGACGCTGGCACTAAAGAAGGCGTGGCCGCTGAAGCTTTGCTTGGCCGAGGGAAAGAAACTGCTGGAGATGGAGCCGACCTGAGAGAGCTCCCATCATCATGTCTCAGCTTCCTCTTCCGGCTGGAAGATTTGAACGGCTCCTTGCCCTTGCCCTTGCCAACGTCATCAACCTTTTTGTTTGGAGCAGTGGGGTCCACCCTCTACGAAGCTCCAAGAATTGCAACCCCAAAGGTATTGCATCTCTCCACCACGCCGAGGTCGTCTAGCTCTGGCATTCCCTTCCAGAGCTCCCTCCTGACAGCTAGAACCATGTTCAGAGAGAGGAAAGCAGCCGTTGGGGTCAAGGCGGCATGGGAGATAGCTCCATTTTGAAATTTCTCGAGATGGAAATATAAAGCTTCAACATCCAAGTTGGTATTAAAACTGGCTTCAATCCGATTATGGTCCATCTCACTGTTGAAGGCCCATGCGGGCCACTCCCTCGTCTTCAGCGGAGCCCACCTATTCACCAGAAAGTTGCCGAAGACCATCTGAGGGATCACTCCACCCTCTACGCATTCCTGAATCCTTGTCAGGATGGGCTTGTATACTTCGGACAACTCTGGAGCTGCATTCAGGCGCCAGTGTCAACATTGGGGAGGATCTTAGGAAACTCCAACGTCTCGTGCTCCTCCACTACGATGATCACCCAATCTTTCTTCCAGTTGTCCCACTTTCTGGAGGGGAAGGTCTTCAAGTACTTAAATGGGCAGTTCTTGCGCTTCACGAAGTAGTAGAAGTCAATAAACTCTGTCCCCTTTCCGATAGTGTGGACCGTGAAGAAGGTCCGGAAGAGCTCGACACACGGTGGCACACCTACCCACATCTCGTAGAAGTGGACGAAGGTCGCCACGAGCAAGAAGGAGTGGAGGCCGAAGTGATGAAGCTGGAGGCCATAGAAATCCAGCAGCATCAGCAAGAAACTTGAGAACGGTGGGATCAGACCCACCATGGCGTACGCCGAGAAATAGATGATCTCTCCGGTGGGCTCCTTCTTGAAGGGAAGCTTGCCGAAGCAGATATCATTATTGAAGGAGTCACTGGACCACCCCATGTAGGTTCGGACCCTCGACATATCTTCATTGCTCTTGATCTTGCTGCGGGGAAGACCCAAATTCATCGCGTCAAAGTGGAGCACAAGTTGGAAGGGCTATGGAACGGTAGGGAGGCTCTGAGCATCAGGTCGAATGAAAAGCGTAAAGAGTCCTCAAACCGTGCGGGCCTTCCGTCTTAAGTAAGCCTTCGCAACGCTTGGACAGAAACAGTGACGGGATCAAGCTCACATTTCAAAAATCTACCCCATCAATGACAAATGGGTTCGGGTCCACTTCAGCGGGAAAGTCAAAGATATCACCCCATGTCAACCGTTGTCACGATGAGGAGTTGGAAGCCCAAAGGGGGCGACCTAACAGGGCGCTCGGAACTGATACGGTTTTTGTATTGGGAACTGACAACCTTCAATTGCATGAGATCCACACGCGAGGATCTCACCTGCTGCGTCAAGAAGAGCCACGCGGCGATGGTTTAACTGTGAACCATCGCCCCAGCGGCCCATGAAAACACCATCCATGCCGCAGTGCAGGAATCGAAGATGGCCCCACCTCTCGTAGAATAACATAAACCAAAGGGTTTCTCCCAGAGGTGGACCCAGGGGCCAAAGTTTGTACCCTGTGTACCGTGTACCCCACGATACCGCAAGAAAAGCAACGGAGTTACACCTGTCCGAGTTGAAGACCTCTGAATGCTCCACGTGTTCCGCAACACTGGGCCCCGCCTCCCTCATTAGGGTAGCTCCAGCGCTGCCACGTGTAAAGCAAGGCCGGACCTAACTCCCTGTATAGGGAAGCTACGGTCATGCCACGTGTCCAGTGGCCCCAGACCTAACCCCTAGTAGAGGGAAGCAATGGTGCTGCTACGTGTATAGCGGCTCCGGACCTGCCTCCCCACAATGGGAAGCTCCAGAGCTGCCACGTGTCGAGCCTCTGGACCTAAGCCTGCAACGGGAAGACTGCCAGATCTCCAACGGCGCGGACATTCAAGAGGCACTTAAAGAAGCCGTCACAAGACCTTATTACGTGTCACTAATCCTATGTTAATGACACATGATCAGAGGACCTTTATTACCGGTAACACCGCCATTAAGGCGCGTTATCACACTGTTAAATGTACTTAATACATATAAATCATGTATTAGGTAATTAAAGACCATCGGGACCACATGTCGGGCCAGGCTGACAATGTAACAGTCAGTCCTTGGACTATAAAAGGGTTGTGCCGCACGGTACCAAGGACAAGTCCAATCCACCAAGCAACGTCAGACTCATACATACAACAACCACTCGTGGAGTAGGGTATTACGCTCATGCGGCCCAAACCACGTAAAAATCTCAGTGTCACTGTCTCGTTCTAATCTTACGTGCACCCCAACCAAATACGAATATTCGCAGACTATGCTTTAGTAGTATCGGGAGAAGTGTCGATCGCACACTTTGACAAGTGGATACTATAGTTATTCATGCATGTGTAAATAGCTCAACAACAGGTATAGTTCATGCATATCTAATCTAAGAGAAAATCTTCTTAAAATAAATTGTGTGTTGAAATCTATCCATATCAAAGCTAGTTACATAATCAGGAAGTTCCATCCAACAAAACACAAGGCCAAAGAATATTTTTCTCTTTTACCTTGAACATCTTGCTGAAGTTCCCTCCTCCAGCTCTTATCTCTAGCACAGACCTCATATATGGTCTGAGCCAATTGTAAGTCCCCACTACGTACATATACACATCTCACAAAAATGAGGCCACATGCAAATCTCTGAATCTAATGAGAAAAATAAAGGCAGGCCATGAGCAATTAGCAAATAAGCTCCCACGTAACGCACCTTCAACATGTTCATGTCTTCTAGTGTGGCTTGCGCAGCAATGGCGTGCTTCAACATCCCGGAATCACATTGTAGTTCTGAGTGCATGCATACAAATAGAATAAGAATTATATAATTAAATGAGAAAACATCTGTTGGAGGATTTCATGAGAGCTTTGTGCCGAAAAAAATGGACGACTTTTTACTGGAGGTGACGAATTTGAAGGCGGAACCGAGGTTGTTCAGCGCCCTGCTCCAGGGAAGAAGCGCTCGCTACACTTGCTTTGTGGCTGATGAGGGTGAAGGTGGGGCACTAGGGAGATGGAGAGCGGGTGGACGCAGCTGGTGGCTTGTTCGGTCCTCGCCCGGTGAGCTGTGCTGGCTCAGCGTGGCTGCAAGGCACGCGGGCGGGGCAGCTTTGCTCTTCGTTTGCAGTGAGAAGAGGAAGAACCGAAGGTGGGCAAGGAAAAGGGTACAGCATCGACTAGATGTGCAGTGACGGCTGCTCGCTGGCAGCTGCTTGCCACTAAGAGCCAATCGTCGTGGTGAACTGCCTGCTTGCTTGGAGGCAGGGGAAGCAGGAGGAATGGGTAAGAGGCTGACATGTGGTTCTCAGAGATTTTTCTATTTCCCATATTTATCTACACGTTTTTGTAAAAACAAAAACCATACCCAAAATCCTCCAAAAATCACAAATATTAGAAAATGTGTTCTATACAATATAGTAATCATATTAATGAGCACAAATTAAATTTGCCAAGTAAATTTTGAATTTAATTTGAATTTTCTTCTAATATAATTGTGTGGTCTTACAAGACTAAACCTAAAGATCTCCCCTGACACATAACATGTGGCCCTATCCTTCACGATCGGGAGTACACTACTCCAAAAAGCCCAATAACCATGTGGCTCAGGACACCTCATCTGTGAGCTCGATATCCATGTGAGGCCCAAAAGACATTCTAGGTTTCCAATCACGGCCTTGATACTACTTGTTAGAGTGCGGTCCAAATCAATACGATCACTGCTACAATAAGCCTCATCACAGGCGGCTCCAAACCTATTATCACAAACAGCTTTTAAAACCGCCTGAAACAAAGAGTCTGTGATAATCCGCAATTTCACAGGCGGAGAAGTGATACCGCCTGTGAAGACACATTATCATAGGCGGTTCTTTACTTAGGCTAGCCGCCTGTGAAGACACATTATCATAGACGGTTCTTTACATAGGCTAGCCGCCTGTGAAGATACTTTATCATAGGCGGGTCGTGCAACATATATAACTGCCTGTGATAAATGTCTTATCACAGACGGGTATTGAAGTATAACTAACCGCCTATGATAATGTGTCTTCACAGACGGGTATTGAAGCATAACTAACCGCCTATGATAATGTGTCTTCACAGGCGGGTATTGAAGCTTAACTAGTTGTCTATGATAATGGTGCTATCACAGACGGACGTTTACCTACATCAGCCGTCTGTGAAGACCCTTTAACGCAGCCGGTTTCTACCATAACAGTCACCGCCTGTGAAAATTAGGTTATCACAGACGTTTTTTTTACTTGTATCTAGCCGCCTGTGATAATTGTTTTTCACAGTCATGCCTAGCCGCTGGTTAATAACCGCCTGTGATAAGGTATAACCTGTGCAGTACTACTGCTGTTATTTCTAATTTCCAGGTCAATTCAATATAATCACAGAACAAAAAACAACAATATCATCACAGAACAAAAGTCAACAATATTATCATCACAGAAGTTAATTTCACTAAAACATTATACATATGTACAAGTTACAGATACAATTCATCTCAAAGTTTACAAGTTTTCACTAAAAACTGTTTCTATTGGCATAGTCACAAAGTTCTGGCACATCAGCTGTTGCACCATTCTTATCAAAGAACCTCCCTATTTTGTGCAAAATTTCGTAACGAATGAACTGACAGAGTTCAGAAGCAATCCTGTCGGCTCTTCCATCAGGAATACTTCTACGAACTGGCCATTCTTCGTTCAGATTCTTCGTGTGCTACAATGTAACACATAACAAGGTTTAGAATGTGTTGGTTTGAACAATCTCAAAGTATAGATCAAAGTGAGAGTATAAAGGAATTTATTTGGTATTTTGGAGCAGTTGTACTATGATCAATTGTTTTGAAGTTGGAATCAAAATATGAAAATAATGTTTCTGGTAATATTGAACAGCATAGAATATAAGCATTAAACTATGCTAGTTACAATGAAAATGAAACACAAAAGTAAGAAAATAAGGTATCGACATTAAGGATAACTTAAATCCTCACGATTCACTCTATATACGCCGGCGGTCCGAAGATGCTCGCATACATAATACCCGCATAAGACACTCCCAGCAGGCTGCTTTGGACAAGCATAATACGTTTTAATGTTCAATGCATTCGTATTAGGAGGTCTCTGACTGCCAAGCTGTTCCGCGTAAAACCGCGAAGCGGTGTAATACTAGAAATGTCATATAAAACTTGTCAACACATTCTAAATGTGCGTAAATTAAAATTATTGAATAAACGTAAAGTTTCAAAATGGAAAGGAAATCTTTGTAATTATCTGGTGAGAAATCGGCCGAGTCCAAGACTGTTGCCATTCCCTGCGTTGGCTTGATGAAGATCATTATGTAGTGATTACTGCAAACATACAAACACACGTGTTAACAATTACCAATAATTGCTATTTCAATGTCATGTGTTGAACTTACTCGAAGTGGTACGGAGCCTTTACGAAGTCCTTGCCGTCTCTGACAAAGTTAAACATCGCATGTCCTATGTAAGCTGCAACTTCTGTCTTTCTATCCTTCTTAAGTTTTGCAATTGCTTTTTCAAAATCTCTTTTGTTCATGTGTTTGTACTTTCCTGAGTCTCGATTCGCCTAGACGTCGAATAGCGACTTTGCAATCCTAGTAGGATCAAGGATACCTGTCTTGTGCTCCAACTTTTCATTATCCATGTATTGCATCCTATTGAAGAAGTCCAGAATTGTTATAATCTCATGAAATGCGTATGCGTGTAGTAAGAAAAGCAAATACAAAATATTAGAGCACTTACAAGCACCAGACGAGCAGCAGGTTGATTTCGAGCATGCCCCGATAGAAAAGGGCATGCAACTCTTCAAATAAAATGACTCGTCTCTCTACTTCAGTGCTCTAGAATGCTTCTTTTGGAATACAAAATGTGACGCAATTAAGACCATATTTTGTGCTGGCAGTGATGTACCACTCATGCATTCTTCTGAGCTGGACGGGTAGTTTGCTAAGTTGTACGGATGTCATGAACGGCTTCCCATTCTTAAATTCAGGAGGAACATCCTCAAGCTTGTATATTGGAACTCCTGGTTTAACTAAAGCCGTCCGCCGATTATACATGACACCGTCTTCGTCCCACTCCTCGATATCTACTAATGATGGCTCATGAGAAGAACGAGATGCACTCGATTTTCTAACATTTTCCTTCATTGATTCCAAATACTTTGACACTTCTGATGAAGGTTTATTAATTTCGTATGAGCTAACTTTTATAGGCACTAATGATCGAGGAGTAGTCGTTGGAAGTTGGACACTGGCTTGTTGTTGAACCTGTTGTTCAACTGATTGCTCTTTACTCCCAGCAGTTGGCTCTAGTACTACTTCAAGTTGTTGCTCAACTGGTTGCTCTTTACTAGCAACAGCTTGCTCTGGTACTACTTGAAGCTGTTGTCCAACTTGTTGCTCTTGGATATCATCCTTGCTGAGACATAGGGGGAGTGGATTTTCCCGGACTAGGAGTGGATCTTCTTCATGCACTTTCACCTTAGAAGATGGGGTTGCAGTATTTGTAGATGCAACGGGGCTTGAAATTGGCTCATCATCCAACACGATATCGCGTCGGTGCCAAAGGATTAATTGGTTGATAGCCTGCCCCAGAGTCACGATCCCCTCAGGTGTGACGTGGTCTATTTCAGAATCTTCATAATCATTATCAATGATATGAAGAACTTGCACCACAGCATAATACAACGGAAGTGGATTCCCGTTGAAGTCATGATCAGGCTTTGCCATAGCAGTGGCAACCTGTTTGGTTTTGTTCCCTGCTCTGCCTATCGGGACAAGAAGATGACAAGATTTGTCGTTAGCAATATCATCGACAAGGAACTTATGGGTTGACCCTGAGCCTGGCACGGAACCAACGCTGCTAGGGTAGGCAGTTGGACATACTAATTGCTCCTTTTGCACCGGAACCATCACTGTACTCGGTGCCACTAATTGTCCTGATTGTATCAGTTGTTCCATTATTGCTTGCATATTTTCTTTGACCTTTTGAGCAATCATTTCATCAAGTGTTTTCTTAAACTTCTCACGTCTTCTATATGTGTCTTTATCTTTAGGGAAACCATCTAGCCAATATATTTGAGAAGAGACCGCTCGAAACCGTCCGCTGTGTTCAGGGTTTCCTAAGATAGCAGTAAGTTGGTCATTCTCCCTCTTCAGCTTGAAGAGACCCTTCTGTTGCTTTTCAATTACTTCTTTCATTTTATCCTCTACTTCATTTAGAGAGTCGGGCTTTTCAAGTTTGCCCTCGCTGGTCAAACCTGACCGAGCAAAGACCCAGCGTTGGGTTCGCTCATCGCACCCTTCTAATGGGTGAAAATTCCCCTTACTGGTAATTTTGTCTTATATCTTATTCCATTTCTGGACTTTGGGGGCATATCCGGCAGACCCCAAGCGATGATGGTATTTGTTCTTTTTTGCAAGCTCTGACCTAGTTGCACTTAGAGCTTTGGCATCAGGTGTGCTCTTTTGACGAACAAACTATTGCCACTGAGCTTGTGTGATTTTTCCCATCTTCCTCGGGCTAGGGACCTTATCGGCCTTAACATAAGCATTCATTTCACTCTTCCAGCATCGAAACTTCTTGCCGCAAGAGACCAATGTTGCTTTCTTTACAGCTTCTTCTGTGCCTTTCGGGAACTTGAATTATTTCTTTATCTTTTCCCACAACTCATTCTTGATCTGCTCGGGTAATTTCCTCCAATTCTCGGTTGTGATCAGCACAACCTCCCTAACAAGAAAACCGCATGCATTATGGTACTTGGTAACTGAATCCAGTGGTTCTTGGGGAAGCCCACCTGGACTGACCCTTGTTATGTACATGATGCGGTCCAATGGACACTTATTGGGACCACGTTGCCCTCGTTTCCGCTTGAGTGAAGCTGAGGATTCATCCATTGGAGAACCTTCCGCGGTTTTAGGAGCCAATGTCACCTCATTGTCTTCGCAATTAATCTAGGTAGAAAAAAATTATAAGACTTTGTATACTTGACAACCAACATTAACTTGAACTACTGAAGTTAAGATTCGTGATCCATACCTCGTTGGCAGGATCATATTCCGGGTCTAGATCCACTGAAGTCTTTTTAATTTTTATATTCGGAAAAGGATCCAATGGACTGTGATAGGAGCCTGAACTGCTGGAGTCAGTAAACTTCATATTGTCTTCTTTGTTGTTACTACAAGGACCAGTCTTCTTAGGGCTTTCCATGCTAGATCTAATAAGACAAAAAATCTAATAAATGGCATATTAACTCTACATGAAGTGTTGCATGAAGAAAAAGAAGGAAGCATTCTAGGATTTGATAAGACATTCTAAGGTTTAAGGCGACTGACCAAAAGGTTCCTATACATTGCGAGGGTGACAAGAATGTTAAAGTTGATCACCAGTAATGGCAATTCTATATTTTTATTCTAAATAGGCTAGCTTCGTTCAGAGTAGCTGCAGGCGAGAAGAGACACTATTTTTCAGCGATCATCTCTACAACCGTGGGATTTGCACGGTAAAAAAATATTAAAGACCCACATTCTCAAACGAATCAGGAATCTGGAAACATTCGCCAAAATCTAATCCCGGTGTGCCTGGCCGCACCAAATAGGCTCATCATGGCAGCAGGTTCAGCCATCATGAAAGGCATTACGTACCCCACATATGATGGCACCAAGGATTTCTGGGATTGTCAATTGTCCTCGCTGTTTAGAAAACAGGACAGGGAAGTCGGCGCCTCCTATAGTGATAAAGTTGGTGAGTTCTAGAGGTTCATGAGGTTTAGGTGACTTGATCAAGTCTGGGCATATGAATCCTTTGGTGGAATATTTCTGATAGGATGGGATTAACCAGGTCGAGGGCTTGGGGGCTTGTTTTTGAAATCCCCCTTCATGTGACTCCAAATCCTATATGGATTGTAACTCAATTTGTACTAGGACTAGGACTGGTTCCTAAACTGAATCTGACTCCTAACTCAGAGTAGGACTCTACTAATATCGTTAAGGACGAAATCTGCTTTATCTAGAACAATCATATACCCCTAGACTGGTGTTTCCGCAACTTTGTCCAAAGTCCAAGTTCGACTCCTCTACTGGGTGCACCAGATACCCAGATTATCCAACAAAAATGAAGTCCCAATATATCTAGTTTGATACAAATGGTGCTAACAAATCATAAATGGGTACATAAACTTTTTTCCTGTGAAATGCCTTAATATTAAGCTGAGTTCAATAATGGGATACATAATTGTTTTAACGCATGCAATCCTTCTGTAATTCTTCACATCATCATGATTGAATAAGCTATTCAATAAATAAACTCATAGTCATATAACAGCTACACTATCAGCAAGAATTATTCAACATAGTAATATATCATTCTCCAAAGTATAAGATACATATATGTTTATTGTACGTGTTGCTGGAACTGCTGCTGCGTAGAATTGATGGAAGTACACCGACAACCCAAGGATGCCTACCCACCGAACCCTAACCAAAGATGCCACCGAACATGATAGTTTTTCGAATTCCACCGAACCCTAACCAAGGATGCCTACCATTTTCCAATTCCCGAACCCTAACCAAGGATATGCAAGGTGGCGGCAAGGGCGGGGAGGGAGGCGGCACGGCGAAGGAGGATGGAAGGTCGAAGGGTTTAGGGTTTATCTTGAAGCTCGGCGGCGACGACAATGGCTTCGCTTGGTGTACCTCGAAGTGACGAGGGCGAAGCTCGGCGGCGACGGCGAAGCTCGGCTGCGTACCTGGAACTGATGAGGGCTAACTCTTGGCGGCAAACAAAATTTTGGCAGCCTAACGGCGTCTAAGTGTTTCGCCCGGGTTAGGTTTTTCCAACGCTGCCGAGGGGTATATATAGACTCCCATTTTCTCAGGCGGATTTTAAGTACCGACCGCCTGGGAAGATTGTTACCTAAGGCGGGTTTTACTTACCAACCGCGTGAGAAGATACAGTTATCTCAGACGGTTGGTTAGTAACACCCGCTTGAGATAAACATGGGCCTGTGAGGATATTTACTTATTCTTAATTAACATGTGTTCATAATTTGATGAATGCCTACATAAAGACCCCTCACAAACCGTCTATGAAGACGTGTCGACGACCGTGCGCGACCTTTCTTTTCCCCGAGGCGCGACCTTTCAATGCGCGGTAAACCAACTGCTCCATCTTCCACTCCGCGCGGCCTTAAAGACGCGCTATCACTCGTTAGTTCTCCACAAGCGCATCGCTCACTTTGAATCCTCTTGTTTTCTTCGTCTTCCTCCGCTCCGACGACCCAACACCACTATGGCTGACCTTTCGCCGCCAAGCCCTCCGAGGGAGCCACCTTGCAAGAAACTATGTTGCAGCTCCCCCGAGAAGATCAACATCGAGCAGCGCCTCCTCATGGCGCGAGAGGCGTACAACAATACGTCTCGCGCCATGAGTGCCTTGGGGCTGGGTACCCTTCCAGAGTATCCTGGAATGGGTACCATGGGCCACTACCTCTACGCCCTCACGGGGGTGGCTGATCGTCTCGACATTCTGTCCGTGACGATGGCCCAGGTTCTTAGCCCCGAGGGCCGTAGAACGCTGGTGGAGGCGATGGCTAGCAACCTCGGGGTTGCACCGCCGGTGCAGCCGATGCAGCCGGCCCTGCCTCCTGTTGCACCGGTGCCGAAGTCGCCACCGGAGGATGAGGAGGAGGAGAAGGAGGAGGAAGAGGAGTAGGAGTAGGAGTAGGATTTAAATAGTTTTTCTCTTTGTTGTTTTTAGTTTCTTCTGTTTTGTAAATATTGTTAATGAATGAAATCTATCTTTGTTCATCTATCTGATTGAATATTACTTGTGTATCTTGTATGTTCTTGTGTAAATATTGTGCATCTTGTGTAAATGAATGTTTAGTGTGTTCATCGTTAGTTAAAACACGTCTCAGAAAAAGATTATCTCAGGCGGTTGGTAAGTAATACCCGCCTGAGATAAACATCTTCTCAGACAGTTGATAAGTACCAACCGTCTGTGAAGATATTTACTTCTTCTTAATTAATATTCTTAATTAAATGTGGTCCTCTAAAAATGCAAAAATCCACTTTCTTGTAATATTATTGATAAGTAAAGATTACCACTAAATTTCACTTCATAAATCCTTTGAAATTGGTCAGAACATAAAAAACATACAACAAAATGCTATTTTTCATTTTTCTATCTTGATGAATATAATGCTTTTTTCATTTATTTTTTCAGTGGACATTTTTAATCATCATACCAACCTCTATGAATTTTTTCAGATTTTTTTAAATTTTTCTGAATCAATGTGTGTTCATAATTTGATGAATGCCTCATATGTATATGAGCATTTAGTTAGAATGGTGGATAGTTTGAAGTTTGACATGTTGGAATGCTTTTAAAAAATTAAAAAAAAATTCATACATGAATAAATTATACATATATGTCCATACCAACAATTTTGATTGAATGAACTTTTTTTATGAGATACACAAATGTGAATAATATGTGAGTAGAAATTAATTTGATATTTACCAAAACATTACAATGTCAGCTATACAAGTTTTAAAAATATTTTGTTCAGGTGGTAGATGTTAATTTTATACAAATGTAGAAGAAAGAATCATCGAATTTGGACACAATTTGCAGAATCTAAACATGGTTGAGTATTTATATTGGAATCTAAATAAAAAAGAAGCAAGGGATAAGGAAACTGAAGAACAGTATCGGGAATTATCTCAGACGGTTGGTAAGTAATACCCGCCTAAGATAAACATCTTCTCAGACGGTTAGTAAGTACCAACCGCCTGTGAAAATATTTACTTCTTCTGAATTAATATTCTTGATTAAATGTGGTCCTTTAAAAAGGCAAAAATCCACTTTCTTGTAATATTATTGATAAGTAAAGGTTACCATTAAATTTCACTTCATAAATCCTTTCAAATTGGTCAGAACATAAAAAACATACAACAAATGCTATTTTTCATTTTTCTATCTTGATGAATGTAATGCTTTTTTAATTTATTTTTTTAGTGGACATTTTTAATCATCATACCAACCTCTATGAATTTTTTCAGATTTTTTTAAATTTTTTTGAATCAATGTGTGTTCATAATTTGATGAATACCTCATATGTATATGAGCATTTAGTTAGAATGGTGGATAATTTGAAGTTTGACATGTTGGAATGCTTTTAAAAAAAATTAAAAAAAATCATACATGTATAAATTATAGATATATGTCCATACCAACAATTTTGATTGAAGGAACTTTTTTTATGAGATACACAAATGTGAATAATATGTGAGTAGAAATTAATTTGATATTTACCAAAATATTACAATGTCAGCTATACAAGTTTTAAAAATATTTTGTTCAGGTGGTAGATGTTAATTTTATACAAATGTAGAAGAAAGAATCATCGAATTTGGACACAATTTGCAGAATCTAAACATGTTTGAGTATTTATATTAGAATCTAAATAAAAAAGAAGCAAGGGATAAGGAAACTAAAGAACAGTATCGGGCATTATCTCAGACGGTTGGTAAGTAATACCCGTCTGAGATAGACATTTTTGAAACTATAAGAAGTTAATTAACGGCCTGAGAAGATGTTAATTAACTGACGCGCCGCACGAGGTCTGCGGAGAAGTTAAGAAGCTGTGGTGCAGGGACGCGTGCGCGATGTTCCACATGGATACCAGAGAGACAGAGGGATCTGTGAAGATCATCTTCCACAGTGGTTTAATTGTGTGCCGCACGAGGTCTGCAACGAGTTCAATGCGCGGGAAACGAACCGCTCCCTCGTCTACTCCACACAGACCATATATAAGGCGCGTCGTTGGTTATGTACAAGCACAAAACTTTTGGAATCCTTTCTTCTTCTTCCATCGTTCCACCTCCTAGCCCGGCGCCGTCGAACCACCACAGCCATGGCCAACCTTCCGCCTCCTAGCCCGCCGAGGCAGCCACCCTGCAAGCGGATACGCTGCAGCTCCCCCGAGAGGGTGAATGACGACGAGCGCGTTCCACCGCCGGTGCTGCCGGAGCCACTGGTACAGCTGGAGCAATCAGCTCAGCCGGAGCAGCCGACCCACTCTCCTACTGCATCGTCGCCGGGGGAGGAGGAGGAGGTGGAGGAGGAGGAGGAGGAGGACGACGACGACGACGATGATGATGATGATGACGATGATGACGACGATGACGACGGCGACGACGACGGCGACCACCACCATGGTGACGACAACGACGACGATGAGTCAGAGGAGGACCTCTTGGCGTGGTTTGAGAAGTTGGCGGAGAGGGCGGAGGAGGCGGGGCCGTAGTCTAGTTTTAGGAGTTCTTGTACATGTTTAGCTTCAATTCTGTTCTTGTACATATTTCTTGTGTTTTGTAATATATATGTGTTCATTCATGTCAATGAATACTGGTGTGTTAGAATTTCTGGATTTCAATCAAGTGAATGTGCTCTAAATGCTCATATGTATATGAGCATTTAGTTTGAATGGTGGATAATTTGAAGTTTGACATGTTGGAATGCTTTTCAAAAAATTAAAAAATTCATACATGTATAAATTATACAAATATGTTCATACCAACAATTTTGAGTGAAGGAACTTTTTTTTATGAGATACACAAATGTGAGTAATATGTGAGTAGAAATTAATTTGATATTTACCAAAACATTACAATGTCAGCTATACAAGTTTTAAAAATATTTTGTTCAGTTGGCATTATCTCAGGCGGTTGGTAAGTAATACCTGCCAGAGACAAACATCTTCTCAAGCGGTTATTAAGTACCAACAGCCTGTGAAGATATTTACTTCTTAATTAATATTCTTGATTAAATATCTTTTCAGGCGGTTGGTAAGTAAAACCCGCCTGAGATAAAGTTAAAAACCGCCTGTGAAAAACCGACGTCTATATAAGGACCCCTCACCGCAGTCAAAACGCAACCCTGGAGAATTTATATCGACGCCGCAAGGCTGTTGAATTTCCCCTGCGCTGCGCCACCGCTCCGCCGCCCAGCCCATACTGTCGCACCGCCGCTCAACCCCGCACCTCCACTTCTCCACCCAGCCGGCCCACCGTGCTGACGCCTCCCCACCGTGCTGACGCCTCTACAAGGTAAATGTAGTTTCCCTACTTTTTATTTGTATATTTTCATTAGCTGATAAGATGTTAGTTTTGTTTGTTCTGGTATATGGATTCTATCCTTTTGCATGTGTAAGCACTGTATGGATTGTGTTCTGGTATATTGATGTATGGACTATATGGATTGTTTCCTTTTTATACCTATTATGTGACATGAATATGATGTTTAATTAACAGATGCTATTGTAATATATATAAGATGCATGAAGTTTACCCGAACTTGTAATTGTAGTTTTATGTGTTTTCCTTTTCAATATGCTACTTGTGTGTGCGTACCTCCTGCTTGCATATATTTCGAAGGAGTGACTAGGGTTAGCTTTCTAAGGAGATGGTTTTATAACTCACCCATTTAGTTACCATCGTTGGATGGGATCCGACGTCAAGATATAACGGACCGGATCCCACCCAGACCTAGCCCTTGTTGCTGGGCCTGTTTCCCCCTTTGACTCCGTCCGCCTCAAGACGTCGCTCGTCACCTACATTAATCGCCCTAATCATACTTGTTATGTCTATGTAAATTCATTTTATAGACCTTTAGAGAATATTTGTGGCCAAATTTTGTAAATCTGAAAAAAATTCTATTATTGAAGCATGGACCGTCGAGCGTGGATGTATAACATGCCAAGACCCGATCCTATGTACATTCATAATGTTGCAAATTTTATTGAAGCATCCAAGAGACATGCAAAGTTGCAAAAGATAGATGATATATTATGTCCATGTATCGTCTGCGAAAATAAGATTGCTTGGACGGATACTATAGTAATCCAATCTCATTTGGTGAAAAGAGGTTTCAAAATAACTACACAATATGGACAGATCATGGTGAGTTAGATACACATGATGTGGATAAAGATGATGAGAGAGGCTCAAATGATGATAATGTTCATATCGATGATGGTAGTGACATTCAAGCTGGTGATGATGATGATGAGTTCGATTGTGAGGAGATGTTGCATCACATTGAACCATATGTACTGACTTCTATGGGAGCAAGCAAAGGTTTAAGTAAAATGGAGACATTGCAGAATGCCGCGACAGAGCTTTTATATGATGAATCAAACGGTTGTGATAAAGAGTTTACTATATTGCGTGCAGTCTTAGAACTACTAAAGTTGAAAGCTACGCACGGATGGTCCGATTGTAGTTTCTCTGATCTTTTGAATCTTCTGGCAGAAATTCTTCCAAATCAAAATAAACTGCCCAGAAGCACTTATAAAGCGAAGAAACTTCTTTGCCCGATGGCACTAGGTGTGACAAAAATACACGCTTGTGTGAACCATTGTATTCTGTATCGCAAAGAGCATGAGCTCGCAACTAGATGTCCCATTTGTGGTGTCAGTAGATATAAGAAGGACTACAATCACCAGTATGTTACCAACATGAAAAAGACTCAGAAGAATAAGAAGTTTATTATTGGTCTTGAAGGTGACGATGACGATACTTCTGGCGATGCAGACGGGAAGAATAAGAGAAAAATTCCTACCTTGGTGATGTGGTACCTTCCGGTAATTGATCACTTAAAACGTTTGTTCTCAAACCGTAGGGAGGCTGAACTTATGCGTTGGCATTCCGAGCAACGCAAGAAGAATGAAAAACATATACAACACCCTGGTGATGCAACACAGTGGAAAAATTTTGATATTCAGTATCCAGAATTTGCAAAGGAAATCAGAAATGTGAGGTTTTCCTTGGGTAGAGATGGAGTGAATCCGTTTGGTGAAAAAAGGAGCATACACAGCACATGGCCCGTGGTCTTAACGATGTACAACCTACCGACGTGGTTGTGTCACAAAAGGAAATATATCTTATTATCTGTTCTTATCCAAGGTTCGAAACAACCCGGCATCGAAATTGATGTGTTCTTGGAACCTTTAATGGAAGATATGGCGAAATTGTGGAATGAAGGGGTACGTACATGGGATGAGTGCAAGCGGGAGTATTTCACGCTAAGAGCAATGATATTCGTTACCGTGCATGATTATCCCGGACTATTTAAATTATCGGGACAAATGAAAGGGAAGAAATGTTGTGTTAGGTGCGTGGATAGAACTGGATTTCTATACCTCACTTCATCCAGAAAGACGGTGTACATGAGACATCGACGGTTCTTGACAGATACACACAAGTATAGGAAGATGAAAGAACAATTTGATAACAAAATCGAAAAAGATACTACACCGAAACCTTACAGTGGAAAACTTATAATTGTTGTCGAACTTATTTGAACTGGTTTCTTATATTGCTTAAATTATATTTCGTAGGGGTGGTGCAGTCCTTTTACAATCAAAACTATACTACTTGAAGTTCAGCGTTTGCTGCATCAGCCAAATGTGCCTGATGTTGAAAATGATTGCAATAATCTACTTATCAAGGTTAGATGACACTTTGATTTAGTGACCAATGTAGGTTATTCATTCATCCTTCGACATTTGTTAATTTAAATAATGTCAATATTTTCAGAATCCAGCGGAATATAAGAAGCGTGTTCGGGAGCAAGCAGGACGATACAATTTAGATTGATCGATGGGAGCTTCATCGTCGATCTACAATGAATGTAGCACGATTTTTGTTCTCAGTGTGTAAAGAAATTATTTTTGAACAATTGTAAAGCCTCTAATGGTGTATTATCACAATTAAGCCAGCCTCACAGGTGATCGAGCATTTCCTATAATGCATTACTGTACTAGTATCCGCTCATCTATGTTTTTTCCTGATACCATACGGTTGTCATAATTGCAACGACTACATCCCTGTAATTTCAATGAAAACCGCTTGTGATAATTGAACAACTACATACGAGTCTTAAACAATGACAGCCACTGAAAATACATGATCTTCTTAGGCCGTTGTTAATTAAGAACCATCTGTGAAGTTCTTTACATTACAGGCGGTTATTAATTAAGAACCATCAATGAAGATCATGTATTTATCCACGCGGTTGTTTCTTAAAATCTGTCTGTGAAGTTCATTGCATTACAGGCGGTTCTTAATTAAGAACGATTATGAAGATCATGTATTTACCCAGACGGTTGTTCTTTAAAATCCGTCTGTGTTGTTCTTTCATCACAGGCGGTTATTATATCATTCGTCATCACAGTCGCATATTTTTAAGGACCGCCTGTGTTTGAAAAATTGAGGCGCCTGTAAAAATGCTTTTTGTAGTAGTGGATAAAGAGCCCTTGCAGCCAGCTCATGTGACAACAGGTCTCATATACAAGCCCAACCGGAGCAATGACCAAGGTTACGGGTCACCTCGACCCAAAAGGCTAGCATAAAGTAGTCAGGCCCCATATCATAAATATCCAGTTTGGGACTAAACCTAACAGACAGCGCATGTTGGACAAACAATGACAGCAGCAGCCAGGTGGAACGATGAGACTGAGACGTACCAAGATTTGTGTGACATCACTGCGACGCCTTTCCACACCCACAATAAAACCATCAGATAACCACCCCGAGCACTGAAACTGAAGCGGGATGCGTTGGGTGTGGGGTTTTCGTTGGAGCAGGGAGCGTTGTGGCCATAAAGAAGGAACTGGCGTGTCTGTAGCGGCAACATGCCAAATCAGTCTATTAGTGAGTCACACACTAGAGCCACTACTGCATGCATCACATGTCTTTCCCTACTTTCAAAGTTTTGTTCTTTATGAGCTATAGAGCAGTACGCCCACTATTTATCCGATCTGTTACAATAACATATACTAGTATACGGCTCAAATTTAAAATCTTCATAGTAGCGACCAAAAAGATAACAAAATGTAATTCTCCATGTCGCTAACACCTCATGGTTGTACCATTGTTGTTCTTACTTGCATGCAAGCTGTAGTGTATACCGATATCATTTACTTTATTACTATCAATGAGCTGTTCATACATATCTGTTTTAATAAATGTAGTAAGTAAATTACAGTTTCCTGAATTAATGACCTTTCTAAGAAAATATCTACAGCGAATCTGTCACTAAAGAAAATGCTACATCCAACGTACGTGTCCAGTGCAGCAGAGTATGTGTGTGCCAGATAGTCACCTTACCATAACGAAAAACACAAGGAGGCCTTTGGGCCACGGCCCAAATGGTCGCATGAAGTCGATCCAAAGCCCTTCTCGCACAGGTGGCATGTGGTCGATAAACTTCTTTGGAAAAATAGTATAATTTTAATTGAAATTTATAAAAAGGGAACCCAATTCAAAAAATGGAAGAAATAGGTACCTCCCACCCCCATTCGGATCATTTCAAATTCAATCTCCTTAAGTGTTCCTTAATCGGCAAGTTTGTGGTTGTTTGCATTAATATAAAGTTCTATTATTCATGGTTGAACTTTGCCACAACTTTCAAAAACAAAAGCTAGAAAATATCAATTGAAAAATGACACATATCTTGAGGTTGAGGGGAAAGCTCTTGCTAAGAACACAAATGAGAAAGGATGCGAGGGTCAATCTAGCACCAACATAGTGCAGAAACCATATATAAAAAATAGAGGGAACAATAATCCTCCATTCAAGCAAACAAGGCTACTACTTTTAGGGAGGAGGAAGTGTGACAAAGCTGACCAGGGTTGCTATACTTGTGGAGATCATTGGCATTTTTCCAGGTACTGTCCAGATCAGGCAAGCTGCAAAGGGAAAAACAGCCTCAAGAATGTCAACATTGTGACAACACAGGTGGATTCAATAATTTGTTTACTGTTTTTTCTGTGTTTCAAGCACTATCTTGGTGGCTTGATACAGGTGCTCATATCTGTTAAACATAGAAAGTCATATATTCTAGGAATGCTTGATTCTGGGTAGACATGATGAGCTATATTAGGAATACTTGATTCTTAGGAATACTCCCCCACTATCATTGGCATGTGATATTGTCTACCTTTATTTTTTGGCATATCATATTGCCTTCCATATGTAACCTGTTGCACACCACTATATAATGGACATCCAGGCCCAAGAGAGCAATTTCCTTGCACCATTCAACATGGTAACAGAGCTAAGTCACTAATCGATCCATTAGCAATTTTTCTTCCGCCACCTCCCCTCACTCCAAAACTGTAGAAACTCCTGCGCACAACATGTCTTCCAACACCATCCCTCTCCATCATGCAGTGACCATCAAACTCGCAAAGACAAACTATCTTCTATGGTGTGCCCAACTGCTCCCGTATCTTCGGAGTACCAATTTGATGGGCACCAAAGCTGCACCGGCACACCATATTTCTGTGTCGACTACTGCCGGCGTCGAGCTCATCATCAACCCGGACTATATGTCCTGGTACAACATGGACCAGCAGGTCCTTAGTGGCCTCCTCTCCTCCATGTCCGAGGAGGTCCTCCGCGATGCCGTCAATGCCAAGATGTCCAAAGAGGCGTGGGACTCTCTCCAGAAAAAGTTCTCCTCATCGACTCGCACGTGCATGGTTCAACATTGTGTCGAGCTCACCACTGCGCAGCAAAGAGATCTGTTGGCGGCTGATTATCTCGGTAAGATCAAGAATCTTGCCACTGAGATGGCGGCGACTGATACTGCCCTACATGATGATGAGATCCTCGCATATCTCTTCACTGGGCTACCTTCAGAGTATGACCAGTATGTCACATCGATGACGACCAAGGATTCCATCACGCTTGACGACACCTATGTTCACCTTGTCGCCTTTGAAGCCCACCAGCTGAAGCATCAGGCGGCACTCCAGCTTAACATTGGTTACATGGCCAACTATGCTGGATGTTGCGGCGGCCAAAATAGGGGATGTGGCCAGACTGATCACGAGCATGGTCGTCCCGCGGTGGTGCACCCTCTCGTCCCAACGGTGACCGACGAGGATCCACTTCTCCACGTCCAACTTTCCAAATATGTGGCAAGGTGCGCCACACGGCGATACGTTATTCGTACACGATGAATGAATCTTACCAGGAGGAAGTTCCTTCAACTGCTATGGCATCCACGAGCTCCTACAAAATTGATCCCAACTGGTACAACGACATAGGCGCTACAGATCACATCACGAGTGATCTTGATCGCCTAGTCGTGTGAGATCAGTACCATGGTGGTGACATGGTACAAGTGGGCAACGGCGCAGGTTTGCAAATTAAACACATTGGTTCCAATTCTATCAATACTAATACTCACCCTCTTGCTCTTAACAATGTCCTTCACATTCCCGAACTTTCTAAACATCTTCTTTCAGTTCATAAATTATCCCGTGATAATAACGTATTCTTTGAATTCATCCTTCATATTACCTCATAAGGATCGTGCAACTCAGAATCTACTCCTTTAAGGAAAATGTGAAGCTGCCTGTACCCACTCAAGCCATTCGATATTAAGTTCATTAAGCAGGCGTTCGTGAGCTATTCTACACGTCTGGACCAATGGCATGTTTGGTTCGGTCATCCATTTACCCATGTTGTTCGATCTCTTTTACGTATTCATAATCTTCCGTGTTTTAAGGAGTCTACCATTTCCTTAGTTCGTAATGCGTGTCAGTTAGCAAAAGTCATGAATTACCTTATAATATTTCATATGACAGATTCACAACACCACTCGAACTCATTTATTCTGATGTTTGGGGACCTGCTCCCATTTCTGTTTGTGGCCTCAAATACTATATTAGTTTTATTGATGACTTTAGCATATTCATGTGGATTTATCTCATGAATGATAGACTAACACTCAACACATTTTCTTTATTTTCCAAGCTCATGTAGAACGCCTCCTTGACACCAAAATTAAATGCATGCATCCAATCTGATTGGGGTGGAGAATGTCAAAAACTCCATAACCAATTCTTCACCAAAATGGGCATCGCGCATAGGGTTTCCTGTCCTCATACCCACCAACAAAATCGCTCGGCTGAATTTAAACACTGCCATATTGTTGAAACCGGTATTGCCCTCCTTGCTCATGTCGGCATGCCACTTAAAATATGGGATGAAGCCTTCGCCACAACAACGTACCTCATAAATCGCCTCCCTACTCGTGTTATTGATAATTTGTGCCCTCTAGAACGAATATTTAAAACACCACCTAATTATTCTTTGCTTCGTATTTTTGGTTGTGCGTGTTGGCCTCATCTCCGTCGATATAATAAACACAAATTATCTTTTCGATCTAAACTATGTGTTTTTATTGGTTACAACGCTCTTCATAAAGGGTACAAATGCCTTGACATGCATACCGGATGTGTCTATATCTCCAGGGATGTTATCTTTGATGATCAAGTATTTCCATTCAAAAATCTTTCATCCAACGCTGATCCCTACTCCCAAGGCAATAATAGTAATGATTTGAATAATAACCAATTGTTTGATTTGTTTTCCTATTCTGTGCGTACAACAGTAACAAATGTAGAAAATTTTATTGGTGGATCTTCATCGAGACCTCCGTCACAAGGCATGGAACCATCGGCTGCTACCCAAATGCGCGCGCTACATCCAGGTCCCACACCGGGATCTGCATGCGGCATGGAAATTGTGGTCGCGCGGTTCGGCAAGCATCGACAATGGGATTTGATCCCGTGCATGGCGCACTGAGTGGGCACCCAAGACCCACGTGGATTCCATGCCTTCGGCTACTGTGCACATGCCAAAACCTCTGGCCTCAGGAGCCCCGCCGGAAGCACACACGGGCCCAAGCGCCGGCCTCAGTAGTGCACCAGCCAACGTGGATCGGTCTGGCAAGAGCGCACCTGGAACAGCAGCCCCTGGCTGCGCCAGCTCATGTGGCCTCGGTCTGACCCACGAAACGTTGCCCACACCAGCTGCTTCAAGCAACACGGCAACTTCCATGGGCGATGCACAATTAGCGGGAGTCGCGCACCATTTATTGCACCAGGGGCCACAACATATCAGGTGCAAGACATGCGCCCGACCGTGGCCTCAGAAATTCTACCACATGCTCCCAATAGAGAGACCACAGTCACATTTCCATCAGGCAGTGTTGGGGCCACACAAATGGAAATAGCAGCACCCAATCTGGAGGTATTTTCTGATTCTATGGGACCTATTGATTTAACAAATACTTCCAATCATACTACAGGGCACAATTTTGGTACACACCTGAGAAATAATATTCGACGGCCAAAACAATGTATCAATGGTACGGTAACATATTCTGTTACTCGAACTTCTGCTGAAGAGCCATCATCTCATGTTTCTGCTATGAGACACCCTTTTGTGGCATCATGCAATGCAATAATAATTTGATGCACTCCTGAAAAACAAGACTTGACATCTTGTTCCTCCTACTGCTAGTCTCAATATCATTAATTCCAAGTGGATTTTCAAACTCAAATATAAAGCAGATGACACTATTGATCGCTATAAAGCCCGCCTAGTCACAACAGGCTTCAAACAACAATATGGGATTGATTATGATGCCACCTTCACTCCGGTTGTAAAGCCGACCACCATATGCCTTCTATTATCTTTGGCTATTTCTCGAGGGTGGTCACTCCGACAGACTGATATTCAAAATGCTTTTCTTCATGGATATCTTCATGAAGACGTCTATATGAAACAACCGCTTGGTTTTAAAGACTCCACTTATCCGAATTATATTAGAGAACTTGATAAATCTTTATATGGTCTTAAACAAACACCGCGTGCCTGGTTCACTCGGTTGAGTGACACTCTGATTCGGTTGGGTTATCAAGCATCAAGGCGGATGTCTCTCTATTTATATTCACACGAGCCGACATCCAAATGTATATACTTATATATGTGGATGACATTGTTATTGTGAGCTCCTCATCTTCGGCTACTGATCATCTACTCGAATAACTTCGAGTTGAATTTGCGGTGAAGGATCTTGGACACCTCAGTTATTCTCTAGGCATTGATGTACATTATGCATCTACTGGACTAATCCTCACACAACAAGAATGTATCAAGGATCTTCTATTGCGCACCAACATGGAAAGCTCTAAAGGTGTCACTACCCCAATGTTGCCTACTGACAAACTCTTTCTCCATGATGGTATGCCTCTCTCACCTGAAGATGCTACACACTATCACAGTGTGGTTGGTGTACTACAGTATCTATCCTTCACATGCCTTGATATATCCTTCTCCGTTAATAGAGTTTGTCAGTATATGTCTGCACCAACTGATTCTCATTGTAAGGCGCTCAAACGCATCTTACGGTATCTTCACTTCACCTCAAATTTGGGTCTTTCCATCACTAAATCGGTTTCTTCAGTATTAAGTGCCTTCTATGATGCGGATTGGGCTGGAAATCTAGAGGATCGGCACAGTACAGGCGGCTACACTATCTTTTTCGGCGGTAATCTCATTTCCTAGAGTTCTCGAAAACACCCAACCGTTTGACACTCCAGTACGGAAGCTGAATATAAGGAGGTCGCTAATACTACCGCCGAATTAATTTGGGTTCAAGTATTGCTCTGAGAAATTGGAATACAGCAATCCAGACTGCCTACTCTCTGGTGTGAAAACATTGGGGCTACCTACCTAACAGGAAATCCACATTTTCATTGTCGCAGCAAACATGTCGAAGTCGATTATCACTTTGTGCACGACCAGGTTGCATTTCGGCAATTAGATGTACGAATCATATCTTCCAAAGATCACGTTGCTGACATTTTGACTAAGCCATTAGCATGTCCGGCATTTGGAAGGATATGTAGCAATCTGAACTTAATTACATATTCAGCTATATTAGGAATATTTGATTCTTAGGAATACTCCCCCACTATCTTTGGCATGTGATATTGCCTTCCTTTATTTTTTGGCATATGATATTGCCTTCCATATGTAACCTGCTGTACACCACTATATAATAAAAGTCCAGGCCCAAGAGGGCAATTGCCTTGCGCCATTCAACAATATCCATATATGTTTGACATGTATATGTTCACTTCTTACTACTACCTTCGGGATTCTTTATGAGAGGACACCTCACTATTCATCCCAATTAAATGGTGTAGCTGAGACAAAAAATTGCATATTGACTGACTTGGTGATTATCTTGATAGACACTACCGTTTTATCTAAGATATGGTGTGAGGTGTTTTTTGACTTCAGGTCACATCCTGGACTGAGTTTAATACAAGTATAAAGAGAAAACTTATTATGAGAGGTGGATGAGGAGAAAACCATCATTTTAATACTTGCACAAGATCTAAGCTCTAGTTTTTTGAGAAGCTCGGATAATTCCAGCAGATATGAGCGGAGTGATATACCTGCTAGTGGCAAATCAGGGGGGATTCTAGCAAGTATTAAATTGGACAGATTTGACAGCTAGGCTCAAGAAGAAAAGCGAAGCACAAGTTGGGAGTTTGATCACAAGAACAGATGAGAGGCGTAAAGAACTCCCGACGTTGTGCACTTTCCTTCTTAAGTAAGCCCTCGCAACGCTTGGATGGAAACCGCAAGGAAGTCGAAGGTACCACCCAAAAATTCCACCTAGCTGATGACAAGCGGGCTCGGGACCACCCCGACGATCAAGTCGAGGTTCTTACCCAGGTGAACGGTTGTCATCAAGAGGCGGGAAGCCAAAAGGCGGCGGCCTGACAAGGCGCGCGGAACCGATACGATTTTTGTACCGGGAACCGACGACCTTCAATTGCGTGAGATCCGCACGCCAAAGATCTCATCTGCCGCACGCGGGATACGCCACGTGGCGAGGATTTAATTCCAAGTCCTTGCCAACGGCACCCTCAAAGACCCTTGAAGACTCAGTTCAAAGGTCGTGAGGATGGACCCACCTCCGGCGGAATGACTTCCCCGGAGGTAGGTCCAGGGGGCCACTGTCGGTACTCTAGAAACCGTACACCCCTTGAGGTTATAAAGATTTCAAAGGAAAATCATCTACTTGGTTTGAAGACCTTCGAAGGCCCACATGTCAGACATAACCGGACCCGCTTCTCCAACATGGTTAATCCCTGGGTCGCCACGTGTACTACCAAACCGGAGCTACCGCCCACAAGGGGGAAGCTCCGGGCCATGTACCGAAATGGCACCTTCGGACTTAGCCCCAGACCGAGAGAAGATCCGGGCCTGACACGTGTCGGGTAGCCCCGGAGCTACCTGTTTCCACAGTATGCTCCGGAGCCGCCGCGTGTCCAACCGTCGGATCTTCAACCTCTAACCTCCGGAAGACCCACAACGGCTCCGGATCTTCAAAGGGGAATCAAGGACTTCAAGACCCGATTAAGTGTCATTAATACCATATTAATGGCACTTAAACGGACGATCTTAACACCAATAACGGTACATGTTCACAATCAAATTGTGTACATATACCAGGGGCCCAAGTGAAAATAAAAGTGTTGAAGACAAAAAGTGAAATTCACAAAATCTTGGGGATTTCATTTATCTAGAGACAAGGGATTACATCTGGAGACAAGGGATTACAAAATTGAGGAAGAAGAAGAGAAAATACAAGTGAGAACTACAGAGATGGTCCTAGACCCTATGGAAGAATTGGGCGACCTTCTGGGCAACCTCTGATACGCTGGCTCGGGTAGCTTCGCCTTCTCCTTCGACGGGGCCTTCAAGCACCGGGTCCAGAGGAAATTGGGAGTTCCGGCTGGTGTAGCACGTCAGCACATACTCTGCGACGTTCTTCACCAGGGATTGCCCCTCAACCTCCAGTTGGTCCGCGATGACATCGCCCACCTTGGAGAGCTTGCTACCTGCTGCGCTCAACGCCTGCAGCGCTAGGTCCAGCTCCGGCTACGGATCATCCGGGCGCATGGGGCTGAAACCCATTGGCGTCAGTGCATTATTGGCCTTGCTCAAGAACTCCCAAATCTGTAAGGAGTCCTCAGCCCTCAAGCTCTTCATCTCTTCCAGGGATCTTCTGGCCGCCACCAGTTCAGAATTCTCACGGGCAAGGCGCTCAACTTCTTTGGCGTTTTGCTGAATCTTCTCAGCAACCTGCCTTTCGAGTTTTCCGAGCTCCTCCTCTCGGAGGTGAATCTTGTTCCGGCGATCAACCAGGTCCTTCTCTCTACCCCTCACTTTCTTCTCTCTGGCAGTAAGGGCACACTCTTGTTCATAGAGTTCCTGCCCTTGCACCCAGACCTTCTCCTCTTCCTCTTGGCAGCGCTCTTCCAATTTCTTGGCGCGCTCCTCGAGGCCCTTGTCAGCCAGAGCCACCTTCTCGGTGAGCTCTTCCTCCCTCCTCAGGACGTCATCCCGCAGCTCTAGGAGCTTCTACTCTTCATCTTCGAGCCGTTTCTCCCTCTCTTCAAGTGCCTCTCGGCGCTTGATGAGTGCAGTGTTAATGGCCTCAAGCTGCTCGTGGCGTGCATCGGCTGTATTATTGCCTGCTTTGGCCTGATCGTACATCTCCCGGGATTGAGCATCGAGGGCACGAGTCATACTCTCCCTGTCATCCAGTAACTTGCCCCAGTACTCCAGGCGGATCTTCTCCCGCTTGGTCCACTCCTTGTCGTCCGCTAGCCTCGACTGCGCCAGCTTGGTCTTGAAGTAGAGCCGATTACGCCACCGCCTAAGGGTTTGGCGCTCCTCTTCAAGAGCCTTGCTGTTGTGGAAGAAGGCCAGTTGGACTTGACGCAGACTAGAACATGCGTTGTCAATGGACAGCGACAACGGGATTGGTTCCGGACCTGCTGGGGTCTCCTCCGCTGGTTCCAGCGGGTCTTTGGATACAAAAATTGGGACCCACTCTACAAGAGTGGTCCCCTGGGTCTCCATGGCACTAGGGCCGTCCTCCGGGATGGCCTCAGTCACCATCGAGGAAGGCCCCACCGCCAAATCTTCGTTCACCCCGTCAGGCTGGGGGCCAGCGAGTTCGCTGGGGCACTCCGGCTCGGTCGCAGGTACCTCCGACGTCGTCGCTTCCGGAGCAGGAGCCGCTACTGGCTCCGGTATGGGCACCTCTTCCGATGAGGGCTCAAGCACCGTCACCTCTTCAACAACCGGCTCAGAAACCGGAAGATCTTCAACATCGACCGGCCCTGTGGCCGGAGCTCCAACAATGACCGGCTCAGTGGCCGGTGCTTCGGAGGTAGCCGGCCCAACTGCCGGAACTACCTCAGTTTCTGGCGCGCACGCCGGAGCTTCAATCACCTCCGGCTCAACTACCGGGGCTTCAACAATTTCTGGCTCAGAGGCCGGGATTACTGCTTCCTCCGGCTCAGTAGCCGGAGCTTCCATCATCGCAGCACCAGAACTCGGGGCTTCAACCACCGGGACATGTGCCACTGGCGCATCTTCACTCCCGTGGTCTGGCGCTACCACGGGAACTTCTGGGGATGAGTCGAGGTCCATGACCACGACAGCCGGCGCCGGCGCCGGAGCTGTCGCAGCTTCGGCCGCCACTTGGGGCGGCACCGGGACAGGAGCAGAAGCTCCCGCTCTCACGGCTTCAGCCACTGTGGCCGAGGGTGGAGCTTCACTCCCCTTCTTGGAGACACTGTAGATGACGAACGAAGAAAATTAAAATAGTTGCTTCAATTAAAACAACTATCCAAGGTAGAAATCAAAAATTACCTTGGGAGGCTTCCGCACCAGCTTGCACGAAATCTTTTTCCCGGGCATTCTGGGCTAGCCATAGCCAGCGTGGAAGCTCCGGAAGGCCCCTCGGAACTCGTCGCGGCCACGGGTGTTTCCCGGGTCGGGGCTCCCCTCGATCGGGAGGAACCCCCGGACCTGGAGACTTCCACCGGCCCAGGAGCTGGAGTTGTACGACCGGAGCTAACGCCCTGGGAGGACCCCACTGCGGGAACAGCCGCGCTCCGAGAGGACCCCAGCGCGGGATTAGTCACGTTCCGGGATGACCCCACTACGGGAACAGTCGCCGCAGCTGCAGAGGACCTTCCCCTCCGAGGAGAAGGAGCCGACGCAGAAGTAGCGGGCCCGACAGACCTCCCGTCGGTGTACTGCAACTTCCTCTTCCGGCTCACTGGTTCATCCACCAGCTCCTTGCCCTTGCCCACGACTTATCCCCTCGGCTTAGGAACAGAGTCGGAGCTATCCTTGGGTACTCCGGGGATCGCTACCCCAGAGGTTGGTCTTCTCTCGACGACACCAAGGTCGTCAAGCATGGGCATCTTCCGCCGGAGCTCCCTGCTGAACTCCACTTCTACGTTCAGAGGAAGAAAAGCAGACGGCGAAGTCAAGTCGTCGCCGTCGACGTCGATGCCGTGCTGAAACTTCTTGAGGTGGAACTCCAAGGTTTTCCCCACCATGTTGGACTTCAACCCGGTCTCAACCCGGTCGTCGTCCATCACACTGTTGAGGGCCCAAGTGAGTTTATCCCTCCTCTTCAGCAGCGCCCACCTGTTGACCAAGAAATTGCGAAATACCGGCTGAGGAGTCAATCCTCCCTCCACGCATTGGCGGATCCTGGTCAAAGCAGGGTTGAAAGCTTCCGACAGAACCGGAGCTTCACTCCAGATCGTTGTGTCGATGCCGAGAAGACCATCGGGCAGCTCCAACCTCTCGTGCTCCTCCACCCTGACGACTATCCAGTCTTTCTTCCAGTCATCCCACTTCCCAGAGGGAAATGACCGAAGGTACTTGAACGGGCACTTCTTGCGCTTCACAAAGTAGTAGAAGCCAAGGTACTCATTGCTCCGTCCAGTGGTGTGGACGGTGAAGAAGGTCCGGAAGAGTTCAATGCAGGGGGGATGCCCACCCACATCTCACAGAAGTGGACGAAGATGGACACGAGGAAAATGGAGTGAGGGCCAAGGTGGTATAACTGCAGACCATAGAAGTCTAGCAGCATCAAGAAAAGGGAAGAAAAAGGTGGGATCAACCCCACCATGGCGTACAAGGAGAAGTACACCATTTCGCCGGTGTGCTCCTTCTCGAATGGGAGCTCTCCACCAGCGCGGACCAAACGGTTGAAAAAGTCCGAGGACAACCCCATGAGGGCCCGGACCTTCTTCAAATCGCCATCGGTCTTCAAGCGACTCTCGCGGAGACCCAACTCCATTGCGGCACAGCTAGGCAAGAGAAGAAAAGCGAAGCACAAGTTGGGAGTTTGATCGCAAGAACAGATGAGAGGCGTAAAGAACTCCTGACGTTGTGCACTTTCCTTCTTAAGTAAGCCCTCGCAACGCTTGGATGGAAACCGCAAGGATGTCGAAAGTACCACCCAAAAATTCCACCCAGCCGATGACAAGCGGGCCCGAGACCACCCCGACGATCAAGTCGAGGTTCTTACCCAGGTGAACGGTTGTCATCAAGAGGCGGGAAGCCCAAAGGCGGCGGCCTGACAAGGCGCGCGGAACCGATACGGTTTTCGTATCGGGAACCGGCGACCTTCAATTGCGTGAGATCCGCACACCAAAGATCTCTTCTGCCACACACGGGATACGCCACGTGGCGAGGATTTAATTCCAAGTCCTTGCCAACGGCACCCTCAAAGACCCTTGAAGACACAGTTCAAAGGTCGCGAGGATGGACCCACCTCCGGTGGAATGACTTCCCTGGAGGTAGGTCCAGGGGGCCACTGTCGGTACTCTAGAAACCGTACACCACTTGAGGTTATAAAGATCTCAAAAGAAAATCAACTACTTGGTTTGAAGACCTTCGAAGGCCCACATGTAAGACATAACCGGACCCGCTTCTCCAACATGGTTAATCCCTGGGTCGCCACGTGTACTACCAAACTGGAGGTACCGCCCACAAGGGGGAAGCTCCGGGCCATGTACCGAAATGGCACCTCCGGGCATAGCCCCAGACTGAGAGAAGCTCCGGGCCTGACACATGTCGGGTAGCCCCGGAGCTACCTGTTTCCACAGTATGCTCCAGAGCTGCCGCGTGTCCAACCGTCAGATCTTCAACCTCTAACCTCCGGAAGACCCCACAACGGCTCCGGATCTTCAAAGGGGAATCAAGGACTTCAAGACCCGATTAAGTGTCATTAATACCATATTAATGGCACTTAAACGGACGATCTTAACACCAATAACGGTGCTGTCAAAGCCCGTTACAGGGTCATTAAGAGCGATTAAATGTGTTAAATAAGTGTCAATACTAGTAACCGCCGGGGCCACATGTCGGGCCAGGCTAACTTGTAACGGCCTGCCCTTGTACTATAATAGAACAGGCCGACGACACGTTCAAAACACTCACACACACACACACACACACACACACACACATACGCCAGAAACACACACACCATTGAGGCTAAACACAAGCTCATACAGCTAATACAACAGCAACACATCCGTGGAGTAGGGTATTACGCTCAGGCGGCCCGAACCACGTAAACTCTTGTGTCTCCTGTGTCAATTCCTACTCACCTTCTTGAATCTCCGCGCGCCCATACCGAACATCAAACTCCCCTATCACTTTAGCAGTGTAGGGAGATCTGCCGGTTTCAAATCACCGACAGCTGCCATCCGAGTTATGTAAGGAGTTTGAACGATTGAAACTCGGATTCATCAATGAGATAGGGATGATGGAGTTAAACCCGACTTTGGAGCAAGAAATTCATGAGGGCCAAACGAAGGATGAGGAAATCCAAGAAATCAAGGAAAGGACCCAAGAGGGAAGAGAATTCGGGTTTGAAGAGGATGAACATGGTACCCTATGGCTTGGAAAAAGGATTGTCGTGCCTAACATGAAGCATATTCGGGAGACAATACTAAAGGAGGCACATGACTCGCCATACTCAATTCATCCCGGATGTACGAAGATGTACAAGGACTTGAAGACTTGTTATTGGTGGGCTAGCATGAAAAAGGATATAGTTGAATATGTAGCATTGTGTGATGTGTTCCAACGAGTCAAGGCGGAACACCAAAGGCTAGCCGGTTGCAGCCATTAAAAATTCCAGAGTGGAAGTGAGATCGGTATGGACTTCATAGTTGGTTTACCGCGTACCCAGTCCGGTTATAACTCAATTTGGGTAATTGTAGATCAGTTGACTAAGTCGACTCATTTCATCTCTGTCAAGACCAAGTATGCAGCTGCACAATTGACCGAAATATACATGCAGCATATTGTGTGTCGGCATGGGGTACCAAAGAAGATAGTATCGGATAGAGGTTCTCAATTTACCTCAAGGTTTTAGCAAAAATTGCATGAAGCATTGGGAACAAGGTTAAATTTTAGTTTAGCATATCACCCTCAAACGGATGGACAAACCGAGAGGACCAACCAGATTTTAAGGATATGTTAAGAGCTTGTGCTTTGAAGCATGAAAGAAGTTGGGACAAGAGCTTGCCATGTGCGGAATTCTCCTACAACAATAGTTACCAAGCAAGATTGAAAATGTCACCCTATGAAGCACTTTATGGAAGGAAGTGTAGGACACCTTTTTTTCTGGAGTGAGACAGAAGAAACTGAAGTATTTGGTCTGTATGTGTTACTAGAAGCTGAAAAACAAGTTCAGGTCATCAGCAAGAACTTGAGGGCCGCTCAATCGAGGCAAAAAGGCTATGCGGACAATAGGAGAAGGAAACTAGCCTTTGAAGTAGGAGACTTCGTTTACCTCAAGGTGTCACCAATGAGAGGTCATAAGAGGTTTAACATGAGAGGCAAGCCAGCACCTCGATACATTGGACCATTCCAAATTATGGACAGAAGAGGAGAAGTAGCGTATAAGTTGGAGATGCCAGCTCATCTTTCAGATGTCCATGATGTGTTCCATGTTTCCCAGCTCAAAAAGTGTTTAAGGGTACTAGAAGAACAAGTGCCAACGGAAGAATTGGAATTAGAGGCAGACTTGATGTATGTCGAGCAACTGGTAAAAATCTTGGAAACCAAGGAGAGAGTCACAAGGAACAAGGTTATTAGATGGTGTAAAGTTCAATGGAATCATCACACAGAATCGGAAGCAACATGGAAGTTGGAGGACGGTCCCAATAAGGAATTTCTCTATCTATTCTCTTCCTCAACGAATCTCGAGGGCGAGATTAGTTTCTAACACCCTCATTTTCATGCATCATGCCATGCATCCATCATTAAATATGATTAACATTGAGCAACATAAAAAGGAACAAGTTTAAAATGAATTTAGAGTAAAACCGCACTGAAGAATTTTGGGAAGTGCAGACTAGTCCAGTGTTCATGCGGACTAGTCTGATTTCTCTCTAACTTCAATCGGGCTTGTCCGTTTTGCCACGGACTAGTCTGTTTTTCCCTCTGGACATTTTCGGACTTGTCCAGCCTTGTAGCGGACTAGTACGGTATTCCAATTCCTTGGAAATTTTGCTAAGTCCCTGGACTTGTCCGGACTTGTCCGGTGTTCCAGCGGTCTTGTCCATTTCTCCTCTGACTAAAATTGGACTTGTCCGGTTTTGGCCAGACTTGTCTGATTTTCCTCTGACCAAGTTCGGACTTGTCTGATATAGTCCGGACTTGTCCGATGTAGTCCAAACTTGTCTGATATCTCTTCGACTAACTTCGGACTAGTCCGATAAATCGTGACTCCGAGTTGATCTTTTGTTGCACGACTTGTTTGTAAAAGCCTGCTTTTTGGAAGAACAAAAACGCAAAAATGCGAACTTAAAAATTTTGAAAGTGGACTTGAGATTTTAAACTCACATGAGCTACGTGAGTTAACCAATGTTCATAAAAATGTGAACTTTTTAAACTTTAAATATTAATGAGAATTTATAACTTGAACGGTTAAATCTTCGTGTGATACTTCTAATCCTGGTTCAACCTCATTATAAGTAACATCATGGAGTTCCTCGCTACTTTGCAGAAGTGTAGTGTCTCTGGGACCTTCGACCATATTGTTCAGGTGGACTTGCACGGATAATATCTTGCGTGGGGGCCCGTTTTTCAGGTGGCACACCAGTGAGCCCTCACCAAACGAAGTTTGGTTTTCTTCTCCGCTTAAGCTTATCGAGAGCCAACGTCGCCCATGACATGTCACTCTTATCCTGAATACGACATGATCTTTTTCCAACCTCAGTATTAGATATTTTCTCCGCCAAGTCCCCACGTCATCACTCGCAACGTGTTGGCCATTTCTAGGCCGAGAATAAAAATAAAATGCTCAAAAATTCAATATCTGCCATATTCAAATTTTAGTGTTTTAGAATTCAAGTGCCATTGTAAATTTAATAAATTTAGGTGTGCATTTCAAATTTAAATCTAGCATTTGAAATCAAAAACAAATTTCTCCACATTCAAATTTGAGTGCAATGTTTACTTCCCGTATCTGGAAATTCAGATCTGCAAATTGTAACAAATTATGGGGCCCAACTGCTATTAAATTGGAAGTTTGTTTTGCAGCAAATAGGATAAGGGGATAAGGGGGAGAAATTGGTGGGGCCCACATGTCATCCAAATCAGCACCAGAGCAAACATGTCTCACCCACGGCTGCCACCGAACGGCATGCAAATCCACTGCGCCACACACGGGAGCCGTCCACCCCCGTTCCTCCCCGCCGAGCCCCCCCCCCCCCCCCCCCCCCCCCCCCCCGTCGCGTCGCGCCTCCTCCCGACCGCCCACGGCGCCGCCCCACGCCGGCCGCCGGCTCATCTCACTGCTCGCTGCCGCCTGACTAGCGCCGCTCAACTGGCCCACGACGCTGCCCCACACCGGCTCCCAACGAGCGCCGCTCACCTCCCTCCGCACCTCCCTGCACGTGCGTCGTCGCCACCGTGCTGCTCGCAGGTGCCTCGCCCCAGTGCCTCGCCTTCATGCAATGACGCCCGCTACACCCCTCAGCGTCGTCCACCACCAACGGAGCGTCCAACAGCCGCGCCCAAGGCAGCCCTACTCCGAGCTTGCGCTCCTTTTTGTCCCGACGTGTCTCGCTCTGGTCGTTGTCCTGGCCGCGTGCCGCTATTGCCAACGCTGTCCACCTGCCGGAGGTTTTGCTGTGCACACCCTGACCCGCGTTGCATAACCAGCGATGTCGCCCTCCATCCTGCTCCAGTTCTTGTGTGTGCCACATCGCGCCGTTCTCTGCCAGGGCCTCTGCTGCAACACCACCGTCCACCTGGCCATCCTCCTGGCCGCGCTGCAGAGCTCTGACGCATCAACGTCGCGCCACTACCACATCGTGGACTCGCTGCAACCACTGCAGCCTTGCCACACCGCGGTGGTTACCGCCGCCCCGTCATTACTTGCTCCAGCTCGATGCATGCGCCTACTCCGCAGCACCATGGCCTTCTCCCCACCGTGTCTGCGTCCCACCCCCGTGCAGCCGAGCCCAGATAGTGCGCCATGACTCGATGCTGCTCTGCTCCCTATTCCTGGTCGCGCTCACCACCTGTTTGACCAAATGCGAGTGAGCAGTCACTTAGTTCTTAAGGAGTATGCGAAAGCCGGGGAGGTTATGCACAAATGGATTACCTTGCAAGGGCCTTTAGGAGTGGTGTTCATGAGCTCCAAGAACCGATAAAAAAGTGTTGCAGGTCTTTGAGATGGTAAAGGAGCAACCTTCCTACCACCACAAAAAGTCACCAACATGAAACTCATCCTGCTGTTCGGCAACTTAGGTCAGCCATCTCGAGCACACCAGCTGTTCAGTAAAATGCCAGAACTGGATTGGGTGACAAAGTAGTTGAGAGTTTTGCTCGGGTGGTACAGGACAGTGGCGTCATCAACAAGGTTTTGGTGGTCACTATACAGGCTCGAAGGTTGGACATACGGAATGATGTTGTGAAGCTCCAGAAGCTCCAGTGCAGGGCAATGACATATGCTTGCAATGTGTGTTCATGGCTTGTTTTGAAGTTAGCGCGAGACCTTCAAATATTGGTGAGTTCACCCTTTGTGCCTTCTTGAATATGAGATTGTTCTTTGCTCAAGCCAAGAATGTGTCTTTATGGTTAACTTAGTGATCCATCTGGACATGTCAAACTTACACTACCACATGTTTCTTCTATTAGAAGTTTGTGTTGAGGTTGGGTATAGTAGATTCTTTAGTACTTATGAGTGACCCCACTTGAACTATCCTCAAATCATTTCTTTTTGGTTCAAGGAAACTAATAGTGACACGTCCTTGTTTTCCCCTTAGTCTTGAACTGCCTTAAGCTTATGCAACCTCATTTGTGGAGTCCTAAGTTAGAACATCTTCATCGCCTATTTCAGTCCTACCTTAGCCTGTCTATGCTACACCTTGAGCTCTCCTTGTCATCCTTACTCCACCAAGTCCAGCATTTCCGCACCAGTTAGTTGTCCTCCTTTTCGAGTACCTCATTGCAATTGTTAATTATTAAATGACATTTCACTTATATGCATATCATGTCGATAGGAACGTGATAATAGGTGATCGACGAGGAGCTTCGCTTGGAGGAGAAGGAGAGGGTGGCTGTCTTGAAGTTCCTAGGCAGAATCCCCGGAGGAAGACCACTGACCATTGACATCTAATCAAGTCGCAAACTAAGGCAAGCCCTGGTTTGCATTTAAGAGTTATTTAAAAGTTTATATTTGTATCACTTATGTATAGGATGAGTTTTATGCATTAGGGCCAAGGTGCTTGTTACTCCACTTGCATGACCCACAAATCCCATGGAGTATTGGGTAGGTTTACAACCCGACGAGTAGAAAATGCCATGCTTATGTTTTTAGGAATCCGGTAGAAGTCGAGTAGTTGGAATCTACTAGCGAGATAGGATTTTATCACACGGGATGGAGTTTATCAAATAATGGTTTATGAATATGAATTGGAGACCAGCTAGCGGGATAGCATGCAGCGAGACGTGGTCTCACGTGCGTAGCTCTGCTTGTGTCGATTGAGGACCGATCCGTGTGCGGCCCTGCTGGACAAGTTGGAAATGTACAGGATGCATATTGGGCATATGGAACCCAGGAAACTGATGTAACTTGATAACTTGGGTGTCGAGGCATTACCCCATGGTCGATAGGGGTGTTGAGGGTAGTAAGGTGTAAATCTGCCGGCAGGCACAAACACCATCCGTGCGGGGACCTTATGCCCGCGATTGTGGGACTGGTTCGACATTTGAGTTTCTTGTGAAAGGTTGCTGCATAACATAGTATTGAAGTGTGATTCGATCCACTTCTGAAATGGGTGTATGTGACGTGTTATCCGGGTGTCTACTAATTGCAATCACCATCCCTCGCGGTTATTTGAGTACCACTTGTTCACTACGCCGTGACGTAGTAATAAAGAGTAATGGAATTATTATGAAATTGTTGTCATGATTATTATTGTATTGCAACTTGTATGGATTATAGATATCACAATTAAAAGTTTACAGTTTCCAAATACATAATCTTTAATAGCATCATGTTCTTTGGGCATGACATATCATCGACAAACGTTTCTTGTTTCATTGTGGAGTCTATGATGTGCCGTGCCTAAGGAATATCATTTGCTTCTTAAAACATGACTATAAGGATCCAATTGTAGGTGAGTCTATTTATGCTATTCCTTACCTATGGTTAGACTTTATCTTGCATATTTCTAGTGAGACGGGTCAGTTTTGCTGAGCCTTATGCTCACATTTGCGCTTTAACGATTTTTGCAGGTATTAGTTTATTTATGCTGCTCGGGTTGTACATGAGACCACGAGGTGTCGAGAAGAATCTCGTGTGGACCACGCCGCTGCTGGATAATCATCATGTGGCTAGTGAGAAGCGTCCTAGGGTATGGACGTCTTCTCTCATGCTTAGATAGGTGAGAATATGAGTATGTAGTTTCGATGCGTGTGTACCTCTTTTGTATACTATTTTGTAAACTCTAATTATATTTATGAAATGAAAACTTTGTATGTTTTGGTAATTCTTTTCGTGTGTGCTGTTAGGTGCCGCATCGCACGGCACCACCAAATGAGATCCTTGGACGTCAGGACCCCGGTCCCCACATTGTTTTCGGGTTTTACCTTAAGTGGACATATGGACGTCGTGCCTAACTCTCTTAGAGCCCATGTGGGATCCTAGAACCGACCCCTACTCTTCTCAAACTCGAAATCCATCTAACTCTAGCCTTCACCTCTATATAAACAACCCCACCCCTTGGCTTGACATCTATTTGCCACTTTTCCACCCCACCCAAACCATAGCTTGTGGATAGCCGCCACCAAGGAGGGAGAAGGAGATCTAGAGCAAGAAGAAGAAGAGGAGGAAACGAAACAGGATCAAAATCTCCATCAACTTCGCGTTCTTCGCCAATTCATCATCAAGTTCTTCATCAACCCTAGATCTTCAAGATCCAAGTGTTGTCTCCAAAACTCTTGTTTCTTTGGAGTCTTAGACACCTGGTATACCTTCTACTTCCTTTTCCATACGTGAATTCAACCCCAAATCTCCAAATTCTCTTCGATCTAGAAAACTCTAGTTTGCTAGTTCTGCGAAGTGCAAACTTGTTCGGTCCCTAGCGGACTAGTCCAACTTTCCTAGTTAAATTGTGTTGAATTAGTTCCATGATTAGATCAAATCAACTACAAACATGTTAAAAGCTATTAGAACTAGTTAGTGATCATTAAAAGCAACTCTTTAACAAGTTCCACCTTGCATTTGGATCAATCATGAATATCATGTCATATTGAGTAATATTTGTGCACTCTTTGATTGTGTTTCTTGTCTTGTATGTTTATTGTGAGGATTAGAAGGATTTGCGCTAGAGAGTGCCACGGAGGATCTCTAGCACCAGGAGTTTGAAGTCTTTGATCCTAATCAAGCCTAAGAGCAAGGGAAGTGTCCTTGAACATATTGATCCTATTTTTAAAATAAATGCTTTGTTTTCAAAACTACTTGGTTGTGTCAATTTTGATGGGAAATCCTATGATAGGAAGTTTACTAGCTTTGTTTAACCACCCGTGTCACCTGGAATTCATGGTAGAGAGTCAAGAAGGACTTTTTACCTTTTTACTTTGCTTAATTAATTGGGATGGGAAAGCAACTATACCACTTAACTTAATTATGCATTTATGAGATTATGATTAACATGAACTGGTTAATATGATGTGGTAATGGGTGATCTTAGCAAGCATGGTATGTGGATGGGTTGGATGTTATGGTGGATTCGCTTGCTTTAGATCTAAGGACCGGTTCGTGGAGCGATTATCCAGGATTTATAGTGCCACCACGAGGCCAAGTATGGGTGCGGCGTAGCTAATTAATTAGGGCTTTGCCAGTGCTATTTGGACCATTAATGATGCTCAAGGAAGGGGTAGTCGGATTGGGTTTGTTGATGATTGGTGGGACTACCCTAGGATCCGAATAGCTCAAGAGGGGGCCCTTGGTTGAAGATGTGCTCAGTTGGAGGCATCGCCACTGGTGAAACCTCAGTGGGGTCTAATTAGGGTTTAATCCCTTTGTAAAGGCTATTTTGTGATCTCTTGTCCACACACCTAAGGAAGTGTGAGACGGCTTAATTTAGATTCTATATTCATCAAAAGGTGATGAAGTCACAAACACGTGGGAAAAGCGGTACAACCTCTGCAGAGTGTCTTAAATCTATCATGATGTCTTAAAACTAGAACATGGATGATTGTAATGAAAAATGGACTGGTACTACGTTATTACTTATGGTTTATGATGAGTTTATTTCACATACATGTAATAAATATTGCTTTTCAAATGTTTTAATGTACTTTTCTGCACTTAGCCATTACTATATTCGTCATTTGAATCAGCTACATGTCATACTTTCCACACTTGCTGAGTACGATATGTACTCACTCTTGCAATCTCTTCCACCAATAGTTGCAGATCAGAATTGGGAGTTCAACAATTATAATGCAGAGTTCTAGGCTATGTCTACCGTCGGCTTTGCCTGTGGAGTGTTGGAGCTGCGTTATCCCTTTGCTTATGCTGCTTAGTTGCTTAGTTTGCTTATTTAGTTTATTTCCGCTGCATTAGTTCAAACTTGTTATTAATATTCACTAGATTTTGTATTCAAGGATATTCTAAATTTGTAATAAAAGTACTTAATTAATCTTGTTCTGTGGTAATTTTCTTTATATCCTTTTGTGATTGCACTCGTGTATGTGTGTTGAACATCCTGGGCACACATATGCATCCACTTGGTTCATTTTCTGAACTGGGTGTCATAGCACAGCAGCATGGGAAGTTTTTTCCCACGAACCTAAGGCAACGGAAGTCGAGTGTGAGTGAGTACCTCAATAAATTCACTCAACTCTCAAGGTATGCTCCAAAGGATGTCAACTGGGACAGCTGCAAGGAATATTTGTTCACGAGAGGCCTAAACAATGAGATTCAAGTCCAGTTGATCAATTGTGACTATGCAAATTTCCAGAAGCTTGTGGACAAAGCTACAGTGGTTGAGAATAAGGTTCATGAGATGGAGCAAGAAAATAAGGGGAAAATGCCATATCAAGGACACCCACAAGGAAGCAATGTTCGCCCTCGCTTTGCACCACTAAATGCACCATACTACAACCCCGCTACTCGTACATATCGCGTTGCTATTCCACCGTGCCCAGCTCAGCCTATGCAGCAATGCCCCGCTATGCAAGCACCTCGCCCTCCAATTCCTTATGTGCCCCACACCAATTTTCCTGCTAATGCTCCGAGCCAAGCTCATCCTAACAATTTTGGTGCAGCAAGGTCGTGCTATACTTGTGGTGAGGTGGGACACTATGCATCCCAATACCCTAAGTCAGGCCTTGGTCAAGGGAACAATGCTCTGAGACAAAACCAGAGACCAAATGGAGGAGCACCACAAGGCAACTGTGGACTGCAGAATTTTGTTTATAGCAAGGTGAACCATGTATCTACGGAGGGGGCCCCACAAGGGGATGATGTGGTGATTGGTATGTTTCTTGCAAACTCCAACCTTGGAACTATGTTATTTGATTCTCGAGCATTTCATTCATTCATTGCATCAAAGTATGTTGCCAAGTATTGTTTGCCCATATCTCATATGAAGAATACCTTGTTGCTTAAATGTACAGGAGGGGAGATGAGGACGAATATCGTATGTCCAAAGGTAAGCCTTAGAATAAGGGGGGGGGGTAGAATTCTTTGCCAATCTCATTGTTTTGGAATCACAAGGATTGGACATAATACTTGGTGTGGACTGGTTAAGGAAACACAATGGAATAATTCAATGTGCCACAAAGACGGTGAAGTTGACAAATGAGGAAGGGGTCGGCATAGAATTTGAAGCATCTCAACACACACCAAAGCAGGTGGATCTGAATAAAATGGATGGTGCAGCAATAGAGGAAATTCCAGTGGTGTGTGAATTTTTTGATGTGTTTCCGGATGAGTTGCCAGCTAAGCTACCTTATTGTGATATCGAGTTTGTCATTGAATTAATACCTGGAACCGCACCTATAGCTAAGAGGGCATATAGGATGCCTCCTATGGAGTTAGCGAAGCTCAAGAAGCAAATTCAAGAGCAGCTAGAGAAGTATTTAATTTGCCCAAGCTCTTCACCGTGGGGAGCACCAGTGCTTCTCGTGGATAAGAAGGATGGATCCCAAAGGATGGGTGTGGATTACCGATCTCCCAACGAGGTGAGGATCAAGAACAAATATACATTGCCCCGTATAGAGGATTTGTTTGATCAAATGAATGGCGCCTGTGTTTTCTCTAAGATCGATTTGAGGTCAGGTTATTTCCAAATGAAGATTAGACCGTCAGATATACACAAAACAGCTTTTCGGACACGATATGGATCCTATGAGTATACCATCATGTCGTTTGAATTGACGAATGCCCCTGCATACTTTATGTACCTTATGAATAAGGTCTTCATGTAGTACTTGGATAAATTCGTCGTGGTGTTCATTGATGACATTATGATCTACTCGAGAAGCTAGGAGGAGCATGAAGGGCATTTGAGGCTCACATTGCAGAAATTAAGAGAGAACCAAATGTATGCCAAATTCAGCATGTGCTAGTTTCTGTTAATGGAAGTACCATTTTTGGGACATATCATTTTTGGAGGAATATCGGTTGACCCAAGAGAAGTGAGAGGTGTGCTAAAATGGGAACCGCCACAGAATGTGAAGGAAATCCGGAGTTTTCTCGGAATAAAATCCTTCTCGAGCTGCTTTTGAATTTGTTTCTTGAGCTCCGCTAACTCCATAGAAGGCTTCCTATATGGCCTCTTAGCTATAGGTACAGTTCCCGGTATTAATTCAATGACATACTCAAAGTGTATCTAGGCATTCCCTTGTGGGTTTTGGACGATTGATGACAAACAAATGAGATCCTAATGAAATTGTTGAGATGAATGCAGGTCAACTCAGATGAAATAGTTTGGTGGACTAAAAAAGTGAAAAATGAAGTGATGAAGAAAAAGAAAAGCCCAATTGATGAATGAAGTGCAAAGTAGGCTTAATTGTATAGGATGTGTGTGAGAGACACATCCCAAGAGCTCAAGTATTTACGTAAGGGTGAGGGCTTAAAAAAACCTTAATAATTCACTAAGCACCAGACTAGTCCATTCCAAAGTGGAATAGCCCATTCAACTCTCTGATGTCTCACTTCACAGTGCACCAGACGAGTCCGTTCATGGACTAGACTAGTCCGTTCAACTTTCTGTAATCTCACTTTACAGTGCATCGGACTAGTCTGTTCACAGACCAGACTAGTCCGTTAAACTTTCTGATGTTTCATAACACTATGCTCCAGACAAGTCCATTCTATGACTGAACTAGTCCGAGAAACTTTTTGATGTTCCAATACACAGGGCATGGACATGTCCGGACTCCTACCAGATTAGTCCGGTATACCTCACACATATTAGGGTTCTTAGTGTGCTGCATATTCCACGCGGAATTTACACAACACACCGGACAAGTCCGATCGCCGGAGCAGACTAGTCCGACCGTCGGTGTCCCTGATGGTAATAATTTTGGAAACGCTATAAATAGGAGATCCACAACCCCACAAACACAACTCTCAAATTCTACTGTCAAGAAACGAAACCCTAGCGCTGCCACTTGTCCCAAGAGCACAAAAAAAAACATCTCCCCATACATCTAAGGTCCTCAAAAGTGAAAACTTTGAGTATTCAGATTTGGGATTGGGAGATCGTTGTCTATGCGTCATTGAGCTCTTGGAGTTTGATCTCTTTACACTCTTGCATTACTTGTAATCTTTTTTATTATATTAGATCATCCTTTTCTGTTGTAATCTTTTGTGAGAGCCCTCAACGTGTGAGGTTGCCCCACCAACTCGGTGATTACCAATGAGAGTGGAATCAAGTCGGCCTTTTGTGGTCACTTGACAAGGGAAAAAGGTTTGAAGAGACCAAACTCTGTGTGGTCTTCCTCAAGAGTAGATCTCTTTGGTGAGATCGAACCTCGGTAAAAATCCATGTCTCTCATGTTTTACACTTTTACTTTTGCAAGTTTCATCATCTAGGGCATTAGATTTGATCTATCAAGTAATCCATGTCCCACGTGCAAGTTTGCAACATTAATTGTTCAATCAAATTTGTTTGAATAATTGTTTAAATTTTGCTGCTATAACACATACAATTTCTGTCCAACACTTGATCAATTCACATAACATGAGAACACCGGACAAGTCTGGTCCATTAGAAATTTAATGATTTGATTAAGTGTGCAGAAAAACTTTCAAAGCCTATTCACCCCCGCCCCTCTAGGCCACATTCAATTGGTATCAGAGCAGACTCTCCATTTACGAGACTCACCACTCGGGGAGATCCATGGCCTCGGACAAGAACATCAAGATCCCAAGGTGCCCAACACTGAAGAAGAAAAAGACACAAAGGCATTCGATGTACTCAAGGAAATGGAACACGATGCTGAAGAAGTGCGTCGACTCAAGGAGCTTCTAAGGAAGAAACTCCTAAGCAAAAAGGGCAAGGAAGAAGATGAGAAGACGACGGGAAGTGGTCATCATGGCTACTCCCCATATCCTTATAATTGCAATCATCTAAATTCTAACAATCATTATCTTTCAATTATCACGGGAAAACCACCTCAGTTCGACAGAAATGATTATACCATGTGGATGTATAATATGAAAACGCATCTAATCTCCTTGAATCTGAATCTTTGGCATGTTGTGTGTACAGGTATAGATATTCCGGATACTGACGATGAACTCACTCCAGAACAAGAGCAAGAAATTCACTGCAACGTTCAAGCCATTGCACTAATCACTTCATCCTTGAGCCTAGAAGAGTTCACCATGATTGATGGACTGGAAAGTGCCAAGGAGATACGGGATACACTCAAGACCGCACATGAAGGAAATCACTCAGATCGTGATGCAAATATTAAAATGCTTGAAGGAGAATTGGGGAGTTTTGCCACTGAAGAGGGCGAATCACCTCAAGACATGTACAACCGAATGAAGGCACTTATCAACAAGATTCGTGCCTATGGAAGAAAAAAGTGGACTAACTATGAGGTGGCCAAAAGGATGATAAGAGCATTTATGCCAATGAATGTCACCTTGTGCTCCATGATCCGAGATGACTCCGGGTGAACTATTGGGCAAGATTATCAATCATGAGATGATAGAGGAGGCCCAATATGTCAAAGACTTGGCTGATATTACCTCCTCCAAGAAAAAGGAAGTTGCAGTCAAAGCAACTTGCAAGCCTAATGGAAAGGAAGTTCATGAAGCACAAGATGAAGAAGAAAAAAGTGATGTGAGCACCGAATTGGATGATGAAGAGATGGTGCTCTTCATCAAGAAATTCAAGCGCGTGATGAGAAGAAGGAAGGGGAAGCAACTCAAGTGATGGGATGAGCAAAGAGGAAGGAATATCCAAGGCACGATGTACCTGCTACAACTGTAGTGAGTACGACCACTTTATGGTTGACTGCACCTATGAAGAAAATAAGAAGAAGAGGGAAGTGAAGCCAAAAGAGAAGAAGACCTTCAAGAAAAGGAGGCAAGCACACCAAGCGCACTGGCAAGGACTGGGACTCAAACAACGAGTCCTCCTCCGATAAAGAAGAGGAGATGGCTACCATTGCCATCAAGAAGCCTACCAAGTCTACACTCTTCTCGAACATGGGAGGACGGGAGACTGATCATCATACTTGCCTCATGGATAGGGAAGGCAAGAAAAAGGTTCGACATACATCTACCTCGCTTAATTCCTTCATTGATGATTTTGATAGCTTGAAATGTTTAAAGGCTTAAGTAGAACTGCTTTAAAGAAAATGAAAATGTTGTCGGATGAAGTTTTTGAGGTGGAGGAGCTTGTCAACCAACAAGAAGATATGCTCATTCGTGAAAGAAAGAGATATCAAGAGGTTGAGAAACTCCTTGAGCTTGAGAAGGAGAAGAGCAAGTCACTTGAGCATGAGCTAGCCTTGAGTAAGGAAAGTTACTCAAAACTAGAAGACTCACGCACTGCAATCAAAGATGAACTTGCTAACTTGTCAAAAGTTAACAAAATCCTTAAAGCGCAAGTTGAGTCACTCAAGCAATGTGACTCCTCCTCCTCCAAGAGCTCACCTTCCAAAGGTGTAAATTTGACAACAACTATAACTTGCACATGCTCTAGTAAGAAAATTATTGTTAAAGATGATTCTTCTGTTTCACACACTTAACATCCATCCCAAAGTGGCATCTTTGACAAGGAAAAGATTAAATATGCGCATAGTGCATATATGGTCACTAGACCTCCTAACGTCAAAGATGGTCTTGGGTTTACTAAAAATAAAAACATGTCCACTAAAGTTCAAGTTAAGAAGCAAATTACTTTTGTTAAGGAAACATCGCATGAATCTGAATTGCAAATACTGTTTCGTACTTTTGATGCTTCCTATGTACTCATGAAAAATAAATTCTGGACATGTCTTTGCTAAATATGCAGGGCCACACAGCAAGAACTCAAAAACTTGTGTGTGGGTGCCCAAAACTCTTGTGACTAACCTGCAAGGACCCAATCAAGCTTGGGTACCTAAAACCATGAAATAACTCTGTTTTGCAGGCCTACTCCTCCGGTGTATAAATGGGTATTAGACAGTGGATGCACTAATCGCATGACCGGGGAGAGGAGTATGTTCGTGGAGTTTGAGCGAATTGCGAATTCAAGTGAAGGAATATACTTTGGAGATAACAGCCAAGGAAAGGTTCTTGATAGCATTAAAATTCAAATTTCTTCTCAACATACTCTTTTAAATGTTTTACACGTCCATTCTATAGATTATAATCTTGTTCATATCTCAGCTATGCGACAAACGTTATAATTGTTTATTCACTAATGATGGTGTGATTGTTTTTAGAAGAAGCGATGACTCGATTGAATTCAAGGGAATGTTGAAGGGAAAGCTTTATCTTGTTGACTTCAACAAAGATAAAGCTGAACTCAACACTTGCTTGGTTGCAAAAACTAACATGGGATGGATGTGGCATAGACAGCTAGCCCATGTTGGGATGAGGAATCTGCAAAAACTTCTAAAAGGTGGTCACATCCGAGGTTTAAAAGATGTTGTTTTTTGAGAAAGACGGGTTGTGCAGCGCATGCCAGGCGGGAAAACAAGTTGGAGCACCACACCCCACCAAGAACGAGATGACTACCTCAAGACCGCTGGAACTTCTTCACATGGATCTCTTCGGTCCAATTGCTTATATAAGCATCAGCGGTTACAGATTAGTTATCGTTGATCACTTTTCTAGATTTACCTGGTGTTTTTCTTGTATGATAAATCAGAAACCAAGGGGATCCTCAAGAATTTTCTGAAAAAGGAGGAAAATGAATTCTTCTCGACCGTAAAGAACATTAGAAGCGACAACAGAACGGAATTCAAGAATACTCATGTTGAACAGTACCTAGACGAAGAAGGAATAAAACATGAGTTTTTGCCACCCTACTCCCCTCAACAAAATGGGGAGGCTGAAAGGAAGAACAGGATGCTCATCAAGATGGTGAGGATAATGCTGGATGAATACAAGACTTCAGACCGATTTTGGTCTGAAGCAGTAATCACCGCTTGTCAGCCACAAATCGGCTATATCTACACTAACTTTTGAAGAAAACACCATAGGAGCTCCTCACCGATGACAGACCAAATGTTTCATATTTTTGGAGTTTTTGGAAGTAAATGTTTCATTCTGAACAAGAAACCAAAGAGTTCAATTCGCTTCAAAATCGGATTAAGGGTTCTTGCTTGGTTATAATTCGAACGTCTACGCCTATCGTGTCTTCAACAAAGTTTTTGGCATTGTTGAAACTGCACGTGACGTAGTGTTCAATAAAACTAACGACTCCCAAGTAGAGCAAGTTGATAAGTGTGTGCTAGATCAAGAAGAAGCCACATGCCATGTCTTGAGGAGGATGGCACTTGGTGATATTCGACCTGAGGAGCACCCACAAGACTCTAGTGATCAAGTTAACCCTCAATAGGAAAGCAATGATCAAGGGGGAGTTTATGCACAAGATTAAGATTAGGAAGAAGAAAATGAAGTGCAAGCAACTCCACAAGTCCCTCACCCAAGAGTACATTAGAGTATACAAAGAGAGCATCCCTTCAACAACATCATTGGAGACATTGCTTAGGGAGTAACCACTAGATCTCGCATAGCTAATTTCTATGAATATTAATCTTTTGTCTCTTTTCTAGAACCATATAGGGTAGAAGAAGCACTAAAGGATCCAAATTGGGTGATTGCAATGCAAGAAGAGATGAACAACTTCAAGAGAAATGAAGTATGGGAGCTTCTAGAAAGACCAAAAGCAAACATCGTCAGAACCAAATGGGTCTTTCGGAAAAAGCAAGATGAACATGGAGTGGTAACAAGAAATAAGGCGCGACTTGTGGCAAAAGGTTACTCACAAATCGATGGTTTGAACTTCGACGAAACTTTCGCTCCCGTAGCTAGACTTGAGTCCATTTGTATTTTATTGGCATATGCTACTCACCATAATTTTGAGCTATATCAAATGGACGTCAAATGTTCTTTCCTCAACGGTACCATTAAGGAGGAAGTGTACGTGAAGCAGCCACTGAGATTTGAAGATTAAGAGTACCCGACCATGTGTATAAACTGCATAAGGCTCTCTATGGCCTCAAACAAGCTCCCCGAGCTTGGTATGAGTGCGTTATAGATTTTATAACTCAAAATGGTTTTAAAATTTGAAAAGTTGATTATACTTTGTTTACAAAACATTTTGATGATCATCTACTTGTATGTCAAATTTATGTTGATGATCATTTTGGTTCTACTAATAAATCTATTTGTGAAAAATTTAGCAAAATTATGACAGACAGATTCGAGATGTCGATGATGGGCGAATTGAAGTTCTTCCTGGGATTCCATGTAAAGCAATTAAGAGAAGGCACCTTCATAAGCCAAACCAAGTACACGCAGGACATCCTCAAGAAGTTAAATATGGACAAAGCCAAGCCCATCAAGACACCCATGGCAACTAATGGACATCTCAATCTCAACGAAGATGGTCTAAATGTGGATCAAAAGGTATATCGGTCTATAATTGGTTCGTTACTTTATTTATGTGCATCTAGGCCAGATATCATGCTTAGTGTTTGTATGTGTGCAAGGTTTCAAGCCGCACCTAAAGAGTGCCATTCAATAGCTATAAAAAGAATTTTAAGATATTCCGATGCTGACTATGCAGGATGCAAAGTCGATAGAAAGAGCACGTCATGAACTTGCCAATTTCTTGGCATATCCTTAGTTTCATGGTCATATAAAAAGTAAAACTCCATCGCCCTTTCCACAGCCAAAGCGGAGTATGTTGCAGCCAGTAGTTGTTGCGCACAACTACTTTGGATGCAACAAACTCTAAGGTATTATGGGTACAATCTGAACCATTTTCCACACCTATGTGATAATGAAAGTGCCCTAAAAATTTCACACAAACCGGTAGAACACTAAAGAACTAAGCACATAGACATTTGTCATCATTTCATAAGAGATCATTCATTAAAATGTGACATAGTAATCTCACATGTTAGGGCTAAAAAACAACTTGCAGACATTTTTACCAAGCCATTAGATGAAAATAGATTTTGTGAGCTAAGAAGTGAACTAGATATACTTGACTCTCGAAATGTGGCTTGAAACACTTTATACCTGGTTGTGATTTCAAATTTACTCATTTTTGCTAAAATTTGCCCCTTATCTCGATTTTCTATTGAAAACTATTTAAATTAGTGAATCTTGGTGAATTATGGCCATTGTATGACTGTTGACTGCTTACTGGTCATATTCATCAGGATTATTTGTAAATTATGTTCGTTAGATCACTATTAGATCAAACTCCCAAATTACCTTGGTATCTTGTTCTGATCTGTCCAGCCGACCCGGACTAGTCCGTCATCAGCATCGGACTAGTACGTTGTTGCAGACAAGTCCAGCCCTGGTCCGACATACTGGACTTGTCTGATCCTACACCAGACTAGTCCATATTTATCGGGCTTAAACCTAGCCCGCCGCCAGAACTTCTTCTTCCACCTCTCACAATCGCATTTGCTCTGTCTCTCCTCAAGCTTGAGCTCCCAAGGCGGTTTTTGCATTTAGCCACCAAAATCAAAGATTTCTCCACAGGAAATCTTCTCCTCTGCGCGAAGCTTCCCCACCCCGAACTAATCCAGACCTCACTCCGTGCCTCCTCTTCGAATCATTGTTTTTTGGTAAAACTCTTTCTCATCCCTAGTTCTCACCTTTCGTCCAATTTTGCTTATTTTTCTTTATTTCTAAGGCATACATTACCTTTCTAGATGTATTCCTACTATTCCTACTTGTTGTGCATAAATTTTAGCTAGATTTGTTGAAAATGGGAAGTTAGGGTTCATACATCAGTCAGGACTAGTCCAGTGTTCTAGCTAGTGTGGACAAGTCCGATCCTCGAGACAAGTCTGGTACTCTGAAAACGGAAAAGTCTCGCACTCTGAATATTTGAACCTCTGAATTCTTATTTCCACGATATCTACATTCCATTCTGATCAATCCTTGAATTCCCCTGTCAGGCACGCTGTCAGAGCTTCCGAGGACAGCTCATTTGATTATGAAGATGAGCATGACCGTTCAAGGGTACAAAAAGCCAAAGAGAGAGTCATGAAAAAGAGGCATGACCACAATGTTCACTCCTCGCCTCCCGACGATGCTCTTCCTAAAAAGAGGAGAGTGGTAGTGAAGAAAGCTATAAGCAAGGATGGTGCTTGAAGCTCATCGGCGCCTAGGAGAAGAATCAACAAGGGCAAAGGACAGGCTAGTGGTCCTATTGGTCCGTTGATGATGAAGGTCCATATTCACCGCAACAGGCAGCCCTCAGGTGATGATTTTACTAGAAAGGGGAATGAACTGGCTGACAGATACAAAAAGATTGAAGTCTATGAGCATCCTAAGCAGTCAGCTGATCCAAGGTTCTAGATTAACTTTGATTCTCACTATTATGAGCATGTTTAAATGAAGATGAGGAACCCAGTGATTAAAAGTCAGTGGGTCAATATCACCTATCTCCAATCCAAGAAGTGCCAAGCCTATCAAGAGGTCCTCGGAGCCAGAACTGCATCATTTGGACTAGCAGGTGTCTCCGCTCCTCGTCCTCAGCAAGTGCATGGAAATGAAGATGACGATGAAGAGAGGACCAAGAGTGAGGAAGACAGTGGCGATGAGTGATTCCACTCAATTTTTCCTGTTTTGGTGCCTTGATGCCAAAGGGGGAGAGATTGAGACTAGTAGCTTTCTTTGTAGCCTTAAGGACTTGTGATCGTGGACATGTATCTTAATTTCAAATTATCGTAATCTCTTTTGGATGTGCCTACTTTACTTAATGTGTGATGCTTATTTTAATATTAATGTGATGGCTGCCGCTATATATGTTATGTTCTTATCTTTTGCTCATCACATAAATTGTTCACACTCACGTTATAGGCACCCCACCATAAACAATGCTTATATGTGAGAAGTTTTTTACTACTCATTCGTCATTTTCATATATGTACACTTTATGAAAATCAATTTTTACTCTTATGTGTGAAATCTCAATTGGTTGTCATTAATCACCAAAAAATGGGAGATTGAAAGTGCATCTAGGCATTCGCTTGTGGGTTTTGGACGATTGATGAAAACAAAGGAGATCTTAATGAGCATGTTGAGATGAATGAAAGATGACTCAGATAAAATAGTTTGGTGCACTCAAAAAGTGATAAATGAAGTTATGAAGAAAAAGAAAAGCCCAATTGATGAATGAAGCGCAAAGTAGGCTTAATTGTATAGGATGTGTGTGAGAGACACATCCCAAGAGCTAAAGCCTTTGCGTAGGGGTAAGGGCTTAAACTTAACCTTTATAATTCACTGAGCACCGGACTACTCTGTTCCAAACCGGAATAGCCCGTTCAACTCTCTGATGTCGCACTTCATAGTGCACCGGATTAGTCCGTTCATGGACCGAACTAGTCCATTCAACTTTTTGTAATCCCACTTCACAGTGCATCGAACTAGTCCGTTCATGGACCAAACTAGTCCATTAAACTTTCTGATGTTTCATAAAACTATGCACCGGACAATTCTGTTCTTCGGTCGGACTAGTTCGAGAAACTTTCTAATGTTCCATTACATAGGGCATCGGACATGTTTGGACTCCTACTGGACTAGTCCGGTATACCTCACACATACTAGGATTTTTAGTGTGCTGCACATTCCAAATAGATTTTACACAGCACACCGGACAAGTCCGACCGTCGGGATCCCTAACGGTAATAATTTTGGAAACACAATAAATAGAAGATCCATGACCCCACAATTACAACTCTCGAATTCTACTGTCAAGAACCGAAACCCTAGCGTTGCCACTTGTCCTAATAGCACAAAGAACAAATCTCCCCACACATCTAATGTCCTAAAAAGTGAAAATCTTTGAGTATTCAGATTTGGGATTGGGAGATTGATGTCTACACGTCAGGGAGCTCATGGGGTTTGATCTCTTTCAACTCTTGCATTACTTGTAATCTTTTTGAGTGTATTAGTTCAACCTTTTCTGCTGTAATCTTTTGTGGGATCCCTCAACATGTGAGGTTGCCCCACCATCTTGGTGATTACCCGTGATAGTGGAATCAAGTCGGCCATGTGTGGTGACTTGACGAGGGAAATGGGTTTGAAGAGAATTGGCTCTGTGTGGGCTTCCTCAACGAGGAGTAGATCTCTTTGGTGAAAATTCATGTCTCACGTGCTTTACTCTTTTACTTTTGCAAGTTTCACCATCTAGGGCATTAGATTTGATCTATCAAGTAATTCATGTCCCACATTCAAGTTTGCAACATTAATTGTTCAATCAAGTTTGTTTGAATAGTTGTTTAAATTCTGTTGCTATAACACATACAATTTTTGCTCTAACACTTGATCAATTCACATAACACAAGCACACCGGACTAGACTGCATTGACATCGGACAAGTCATGTCCATCAAAAATTTCACAATTTGATTAAGTGTGTAGGAAAACATTCAAAGCCTATTCAACCCCCCTATACCACATTCAAAAACTCAATATCACGATCAGGTGGCATACCTAGCAACTCATCCCAAAACACATCCGAAAATTCAAACACCACTAGAATCTCCTCTATTGCTGCATCGTCCAATTGATTTAGCTCCAGCTGCTTTGGAGTGTGTTGAGATGCTTCAAATTCTATGCTGACCCCTTTCACATTTGTCGTCTTCACCATCTTTGTGGCACATTGAATTATTTCATTGTGTTTCCTTAACCAGTCCATACCATGTATTATGTCCATTCCTTGTGATTCCAAAACAATGAGGTTGGGGAAGAACTCTACCCCCCTATTCTAAGGCTTATCTTTGGACATACTATATTTGTCCTAATCTCCCCTCCAGGATATTTAACCAACAGGGTATACTTCATATGAGATATGGGCAAACTATACTTGGCAACATACTTTGATGCAATGAATTAATGTGATACTCCAGAATCAAATAACATAGTTGTCGGGTTGGAGTTTGCGAGAAACATACCAATCACCATATCATCTGCTTGTTGGGCCTCCTGCGTAGATACATGGTTCACCTTGCCACGATAAAAATACTGCAGTCCATGGTTGCCTTGTGGTGCTCCTCTATTTGGTCTTGGATTCAGTATCGGAGCATTGTTCCCTTGACCAAGGCCTGATTTAGGGCATTGAGATGCAAAGTGTCCAACCTCACCACAAGTATAGCACGACCTTGCTGCACCAAAATTGTTAGGACGAGTTTGGATCTGAGTATTAGCAGGAAAATTGGCGCGGGGCGCATAAGACATTAGAGGGCGAGGTGCTTGCATGGTGGGGTGTTGCTGCATGGGCTGAGCTGGGCACGATGGAATAGCAGCGCGATATGCAGGAGCATAGGGGTTGTAGTAAGGTGCATTTTGTGGTGCAAAGCGGGTACGAACATTGCTTCCTTGTGGATGTCTTATTGAATGTGGCCTAGAGGGGGGTGAATAGGCTTTGAAAATTTCCTGCACACTTAATCAAACGGTCAAAAACTTGATTGATCGAACTTGTCCGGTTGAGTGTGCAGACTAGTCCGGTGTGCTCGTTGTATGTCGATTTGACTAAGTATCAGTACAGGATTTAAATTCTTTTAAGCAGCGGAAATCTGAACAATAGATAAGATTACTTGAATTTACAATTGATGTCATGAAGTTGCACGTGAGAAACAATTTGCAATTCAAGTTATAATATTGATCAACTATGTGCTCTAATCAAGATGCAAAAGTAAATAGGCACGTGAGACACCGATTTTTACCGAGATTCGATCTAACCAAAGAGATATACACCTCGTTGAGGAAGCCCACACAGAGCCGGGTTTCTTCAAACCCTTTCCCTCTTCAAGTCACCACACAAGACCGACTTGATTCCACTATCATGGGCAATCACCGAGTTTATCGGGCAACCTCACACATTCATGGCTCCCACAAGAATTACAATGAGAAAATGATCTAATACACTCGAAAAGATTACAAGTAAGAGTACGAGTGTAAGGATACCAAACCCGAAGAGCTCAATGACGTGTAGACGACGATCTCCCAATCCTAAATTTAAGTGTTCAATTGATTTTAACCTTTTTGGACTTTAGATGCGTGGGGAGATGTGTTTTTGGGCTTTTGGGACAGGTGGCGGTGCTAGGGTTTAAGAGTTTGATGATAGGAATCGAAAGTTACACATGTGGGGCCGTGGACTCCTATTTATAGGGTTTCCAAAAAGTTACCATTAGAGTTCCCGATGACCAGACTAGTCCGTACTAGGTACCGGACTTGTCCTGTGTGCTGTGTAAAAGTCGGCGTGGAATGCAGCACACTAGAAACCCTAATTGTGCGAGGTATACCGAACTAGTCTGTTTGGTGTCTGAACCTGTCCGGTGCCATGTGTAATTGAAATCTAGAGAGTTGAACGGATTAGTCTGATCCAAGAACGGACCTGTTCGGTACTATATGTGTTATTGAACATCAGAGAGTTCAACGGACTAGTCATGTCCTGTGGACAGACATGTCTGGAGTGCACTGAAAAGGATTTACAGAGACATTAATAGACTAGTCCGATCAATGATTGGACTAGTCCGGTGCAATGTGTGTCGGTACCCTGCGTACCGAATACCCCTTGGGACTGCAAAAAGACCAAAGGAACTTCACCTGTCTGAGTTGAAGACCTTCAAAGGCCCTACGTGTCATACGGGACCAGACCTACCTCCCTTCTATGGTTAGTCCCGGTGCTGCCACGTGTATACTGCAACCGGAGCTACGTCCCACACATGGGAAAGCTCCAGGCTAAATATCTGCGCGGCACCCCCAGACCTAACCCCTGACAGAGGGAAGCTCCAGTACCGACACATGTACAACAGCACCGGACCTACCCGTCCCAGACGGTAAGCTCCGGAGCTTCTACGCGTCCAACCGTCGCACCTTCAACTTTAACAAGCAGACTCGTGGACAACCAACGGCTCATACCTTCAAGGGGCAATTAAAGACCTCAAGACCCGATTAAGTATCATTAGTACCATCTTAATGACACTCGATTGGAGGGCCCTTAATACCAGTAACGGCACTATCAAGGCGCATTACCACACTATTAAGGGTAATTAAGCTCATTAATTATGTATTAAGCATCAGTAACCGCCAGGGCCACATGTCAGGCCAGGCTAACGATGTAACGACCAGTCCTTGTACTATAAAAGGACTGGTCGAGCGATACACAGGGAGACTCTTGCAGACTCGGCTCTGACACACGCTCACAAGTGCTCAGACGCTCAATACAACAACTACACACCCCGTGGAGTAGGGTATTACGCTTAGGTGGCCCGAACCACCTAAATCCTCGTGTCAACTTGCCATCGTGTTCTGAATCTCTGCGCGCCCACAACCGAACTATAAACTCCGCGGGATGCCAACAGTAGTACCGGGAGAATTGCCGGAACCAAACTCCGACAACTGGCACGCCGGGTAGGGGCGCGCGAGATTCAAACATGGTGAACTCTGCTGCTAAATCGTCCAACGGCAACCCTGCTGCGCAACCTGCTGGAGGCAATCCCTCCAACATGCAGCAGCCAGTAGGTGTTGTGGCTTTAGCAGGAGTCATGCCACCGCCGCCACCGTCCGCACCGGCAAATCAAGCTGGACAGCGAGATGGGGCATCTGCGTCGGTCACGGCATCGGCGAACAACAACCCTGAACACGCGCACCATGCCGTCGACAAGTTCACCAAATGGCCGGAAGCAACCCCAGTTGTAACAATAAACAAGCAATCATCTATCAATTTCTTGTAGTCCATTGTATGCAGATTTGGAGTCCCAAACAAGATCATAACTGATAATGGGACCCAATTCACAAGCTCTACATTTCAAGGATCTTGCGAAGACATGGGCATTCAGGTCAGCTATGCTTCTGTAGCTCACCTGGCAAGCAATGGCCAAGCTGAGAGAGCAAATACGGAAATCCTAAAAGGACTCAAGACGCTCCAAGGATCTCTTGGTCGCCGCAAGCTCCGAATTCTCCCGGGCAAGGCGCTCGACCTCTTTGGCGTTCTGCTGAATCTTTTCAGCAACCTGCCTTTCGAGTTTACCGAGCTCCTCCTCCCGGAGGTGGATCTTGTTCCAGCGGTCGACCAGGTCCTTCTCCCGGTCCCGCACTTTCTTCTCCCTCGCAACAATTTCATTCTCCCTCGTGGTGAGGTCCTGTCCTCGCTGCCAAGCCTTCTTCTCCTCTTTCTCGCAGCGCTCCTCCAGCTTCTTGGTGCGCTCCGCGAGACTCTTGTCACCCAGAGTAAGCATCTGAGTAAGCTTCTCCTCCCTCTTCACGAGGTCATCCTGCAGCTCCAGGAGTTTTTGCTCTTCATCTTCGAGCTTTTTCTCCTGCTCCTCAAGAGCCTCTCGGCGCTTGACGAGGCTGACGTGGATGGCGCTGAGCTTCCCTTGGCGGTCATTCGCTGCTTCGTTAGCAGCCACGGCCTGTTTGTGGATGGCCCGGGACTGGTCATCGAGGGATCGCGTCATGCTTTCCCTCTCATCCAACAGTTGACCCCAGTACTCCAACCGGACCTTCTCCCTTTTCACCCACTCCTTGTCATCGGCCAGCCTCGACTGCGCTAGCTTGGTCTCGAATTGGAGCCGGTTGCACCACCTCCTAAGGTTTTGGCGCTCCTCCTAGAGGGCCTTGGTGTCTTGGTAAAAGGCCAGCTGGACATGACGAAGACTGGACCAGGCGTTGTCGATAGATAGCAACAAAGGGATTGGCTCTGGACCTGCCAGGGTCCTCTCTGCTGGCTCCAGCAGGTTCTCCATAACAAAAATCGGGTCCCACTCTACAAGAGAGGTCCCCAGAGCTTCCACGGCACTAGGGCCGCCGTCCGGGGTAGCCTCGACCGCCGCCGTGGAAGGTCCTGCAGTAGAAATTTCTACCTCGGGGGTCGGCTCCAAAGGTCCCGCCACCAGGACATCAGCAACTGGTCCCTCAGGCGGAGGACCGACAACTTCATCTTGACACCCTGGCTCAGGCGCGGGCACTTCCGGAACCACCACCCTCAGGGCAGGCATTGAAGGTTTGGCCGGAGCTGAAGCCACTTCCGCCTCACACGCTGGTGCCTCCTCCATCGCCGGTTCAGGCACTGGTGCTTCGACCGCCGTTGGCTCGGGCGCCGGCACTTCTGCGACAACCGGCTCAGGAGCCAGAACTTCGTCAACCACCGGCTATACCGCCAGGGCTTCATCAACCATCGGCTTCGCTGTCGGGGCTTCAAAAACATCCGGCTCTAGGGCCAGGAATGCAGCTACCTCCGGCTCTGAGGTCGGAGCGTCCATCATCTGAGCATCCAAACCCGGAGCTTCTACCTCCGAGGCTGGTGCCGCTGGTACATCTTTATTCCCGTGGTCCAGCACTACCACGAGAGTTTCAGGGGATGACTCGAGGTCAAGGACCACGACAGCTGGTGTCGGAGCTGTCGCGGCCTCAGTCACCTCTTGGGGCGGCGCTGGAACTGGAGCTAGAGCCTCTGTCTGCGCAGCATCAGTTGCTACTGCAGGAACCAGAGCTTCAGAGCCTTTCTTGGATACCCTATGGATGAAGGATGAAGAAACTCAAAATATGATTACATCAAAAAACAATCAACTGAGGTAAAAAATCAAATTTACCTCGGAAGGCTTCCGCTCCATCTAGCGCGGAACCTCATCACCGGACACAGGACCGGACCCTGTCGCCACTGGTATAGTAGCTCCGAAAGGCTCCCCGGAGCTTGTTGCTGCCGTTGGCGTCGTCTTGGTTGAGGCCCCCCTCGACCGAGAAGGACCTTCGTACCTAGAGCCCTCAGCTGGCCCTTGTACTGGAGTCACATGGTCAGAGCTAGCGTCCCGAGGAGATTCCGATGCTGGAGTGGTTGCCGCAGCCGTAGACCTCCTCCATCAGGGAGAAGGAGCTGCAGTGGAAGGAGGAGGTCTGATGGACCTCCCGTGAGAATGCTTCAACTTCCTCTTGCGGCTCGAGGGCTCGGCCAACTCCTTACCCTTGCCTATGACTTTAGCTCTTGGCTTCGGGGCGGGAGCAGAGCCACCTTCAGAAGCTCCGGGGATTGCCACCCCGGAGGTTGATCGCCTCTCCATCAGTCCCAAGTCGTCCAACATCGGCATCTTCCTCCGGAGCGCTCTGCACTCCTCTGGTATCATATTCAGAGGAAGGAAGGCCGTCGGTGGAGACACATCGCCAGGGCCAATGTTCCCAGGCTGGAACTTCTTGAGATGGGTCTTTAAGGCTTCACCGGTCAAGTTGGTGCCCGAACCAACCTCGATGCGGTTGGTATCCATCTCACTGTTGAAGGCCCAGATAGGTCACCCCCTAGCCCTCAGCGGGGCCCACCTGTTCGTCAAGAAGATGCCGAAGACCATCTGAGGGGTCACCCCACCATCGACGCACTCCTGGATTCTGTCCAGAATGGGCCTATACTGCCTCGACATCTCCGACACGTCACTCCAAATGTCAGTGTCGATGCGGGGGAGGCCTTCATGCAGTTCCAGCCTCTCGTGTCCCTCGACGGTGATGACCACCCAGTCTTTCTTCCGGTCGTCCCACTTGCTGGAAGGAAAGGACCTCAAGTACTTGAGGGGGGAGTTTTTCCGCTTCATGAAGTAGTTGAAGCCGATGAACTCATCACTCTTCCCGGTGGGGTGACAGTGAAGAAAGTCTGGAACAACTCCACACAAGGGGGCACTCCCACCCACATCTCGCAAAAGTGGACAAAAGTCGCCACCAGCAAGATTGAGTGGGGGCCAATATGGTGGAGCTGCAGACCATAGAAATCAAGCAGCATTAGAAATAATATGGATAAAGGCGGGATCAAACCCGCCATGGCGTACCCAAGGAAGTACACCATATCTCTGGCTCGCTCCTTCTCGAAGGGAAGCTTGCCGCAACGAATGTCGTTGTTGAAGGAGTCACTGGACCAACCCATGTAGGTTTGGACCCTAGACAACTCCTTCTTGCTCCCAATGCGGCTCTTGGGGAGTCCAAACTTCATCGTAGCACAGCGGGGCGAGAGATGAAAAGCAGGCAAAAGTTTGAAGGATTCGAGCGCAAGTTCAAATGAAGGCATAAAGAATTCCAAAACGGTGCGCACTTTCCTTCTTAAGTAAGCCCCCGCAACACTTGGATGGAAACCGTAGAGGGGCCGATGATACAGCTCAAAAACTTCACCCTGCCAATGACATGGGGGCTCAGGGCCACCCCGACGATCAAGTCGAGGTCCTTACCCCAGGAGAACAGTTTTCATGATGAAAGGCGGGAAGCCCGAGGGTGGCGGCCTTACAGGGCGCACGGAACCGATACGGTTTTTGTATTGGGAACAGGCGACCTTCAATTGCGTGAGATCAGCACGCTCAGATCTCACCCGCCGCATCCTGGGTATACCACGCGGCGATGGTTTAACTGCGAACTACCACCAACAGCATATCCAAAGACCCTTGAAGACACGGCTAAAACCGAAGGATGGACCCACTTCCGGCAGAACGACTTCATCTAAAAGTTCTCTCCTAGAGGTGGGCCCAGGGGGCCACTATTGTTACCCTGCGTAACGAATACCCCTTGGGACTGCAAAAAGACCAAAGGAACTTTACCTGTCTGAGTTGAAGACCTTCAAAGGCCCCACGTGTCATACGGGACCGGACCTGCCTCCCTTCTATGGCTAGTCCCAGTGCTGCCATGTGTATACTACAACCGAAGCTACGTCCCACACATGGGAAAGCTCCAGGCTAAATACCTGCGCGGCACCCCCGGACCTAACCCCCGACAGAGGGAAGCTCTAGTACCGACACGTGTACAACATCACCGGACCTACCCGTCCCAGACGGTAAGCTCCAGAGCTTCCACGCGTCCAACCGCCGGACCTTCAACTTCAACAAGCAGACTGGTGGACCCCCAATGGCTCGGACCTTCAAGGGGCAATTAAAGACTTCATGACCCGATTAAGTGTCATTAATACCATCTTAATGACACTTGATCGAAGGGCCCTTAATACCAGTAGTGGCACTGTCAAGGCGCATTACCACACTGTTAAGGGTAATTAAGCTCATTAATTGTGTATTAAGCATCACTAACCGCCAGGGCCATATGTCGGGCCAGGCTAACGTTGTAATGACCAGTCCTTGTACTATAAAAGGACTGGTCGAGCGATACAAGGGGAGACTCTTCTAGACTCGGCTCTGACACACGCTCACAAGTGATCAAACACTCAATACGACAACTACACACCCCGTGGATTAGGGTATTACGCTTAGGCGGCCCGAACCACGTAAATCCTTGTGTCAACTTGCCATCGTGTTCTGAATCTTTGCGCGCCCACAACCGAACTATAAACTCTGCGGGCTGCCAACGGTAGTAATGGGAGAATTGCCGGAACCAAACTCCGACAATGTGTTATTGGATTCCAGAAAGATTAAAGGACTAGTCCTGTCCGTGATCAGACTAGTCCGGTGCACAGTGTACTTGGACAACAGAGAGTTTAACGGACTAGTCTGGTCCATGAACGGACTAGTCCGGTGCTCAGTGAATTTTTAGTTGGTATTAAGCCTTTACTCCTATGCAAAGACTTGAGCTCTTGGGATGTGTCTCTCACACGCATCCTATATATTTAAATCTACTTTGCGCTTCTGTCGTCAGTTGGGCTTTTCTCTTTTGTACACTACTTCATTTTTAAAATTTTTGAGTGCACTAAAGTATCACATTTTTCTTTACCTATAGTCATCTCAACAAATTCATTAGAATCTCATTTGTTTGTCATCAGTCGTCCAAAACCCACAAGGGATTGCCTAGATGCACTTTCAATCTCCCCTTTTTTTGATTGATGACAACCAATTGAGATATCACAATTAAGAGTAAAAATGTTATTTATAATAAAGTGTGCATATATGAGAATAATGAATGAGTAACGAAATACTTCTCGCATATATGCACTCTTTATGGTTGGGTGCCTAATAAGTGTGTGATCAAAAGATGTGATGAGCAATACAAAAGCATTTGACAGTTATAGCAACAATCATCACATTAACATTAACTAAGCATCACACATTAAGTAAATTAAGCACATCCAAAATAAATTATAATTGTTTGAAAATGAGTACATGTCCTTAACGGCTTAAAAACTACAACCTAGACAACTAGTCTCAATCTCTCCCCCTTTGGCATCAAGGCACCAAAAAGGGAAAAATTGAGTGGAACCACTCATCGTCACTACCTCTCTCACTCTCAGTCCTCTCTCCATCTTCTTCTTCAACTTCAAGTACTTGAGGAGGAGGAGGAGAAGGAGGAGCAGAGGCACCATCCTGTCCAAATGAGGCCAACTCTTGGTCAGTTAAAGGAGCCATCTCAGTGATATCTTCTTCATGGTCTTCTGAGACCTGAGGTGACCCCACTGGATCAATCTCTAGCTTGTCACAGATGGCTTTGATGTTGGCCTTCACATACCTTTAATGCTTCATCATGGCCAGACACTCTTTATGCTGCTTGAATTCCACTTTGTGACAAGAAGCAAAGATGGATGTAAGCATTTTTAGTATTCCACTGGATGACCCTCTAGGAGGTGGAGGAGAAGGAGCAGCAGCCTCAAGTCTTGTGCCTTCATGAGCCCTCTTGGATCTTCTTTCCTATTGAGGTGAAGTAGGAGCAGAGGGGACAGTGTAGATAGTAGGCTTCTGGGTCCTGAGTCTAGTATGTGGCACATCCTTGACAAATTCCAGTCATGTCACCTTCTCAATCATATACATGATGTAAGGTGCATAGCCACAAGACTTGTTAGGAGTGATGTAGATGTTCACAATGTCATTGTACATGTACTCAAAGACATTGAAAGTCTTTTTCATGCTTATCACCTTCATCAATGTTCTGAGGGTGCCTTGAATGGTCCTTGCATCTTCCTCTTTGGGAGCTACGGTCTTCCTCATCATCCTGTTAAGGATAGCATAGAAAGGCTTCAAATACTTAGTGGTTGGAGACTTGAATGGCATCTTTGTATCATAGAGAAAGTCAAGCTGATCTTTCTCCAGAGGCCTCAGATTGTGGATAATGATGTCATTCTCCAAAGAATCTTCCAGGTGAAGAATTCTTGCAAACTCCTCATAAGTGACGTTGTACTGTGCTCCATGTGTCATCCAAATCATCATGCCACTGTCATCACGAGCAAAATAGAGAGTTGAGTAGAACTGAGTGATGACCTCAATGTTCCAGTCCCACTGGAAAGAGACTAGATCTTTCAGTCCATGCATCTCCAAAGCTTCTAGAACCTCTTGATAGGCTTGACATCTTTTGGACTGTAGATAGGTGATACCAACCCATTGACTTTCAATGAAAGGATTCCTCTTGTTAAATACACATGCTCATAGTTGACAGCATGGAAATTACTCCAAAATCTAGGATCAGCTAATTGTTTGGGCTGATCATAGACTTCTACCTTCCTAAACTTGTCAGCTAGCTCACCACCTTTGCTAGTGAAATCAGCACTAGATGGCTGTCTGTTGCGGTGAGTAGGAGCATTCATCTTCAATTGGCCAATAGGGCCACTAGCAAGTCCTTTGCCCTTGTTGAGGGCTCTCTTGGGCCCCGATGAGGTCCCAGCTACATACTTGACCTGAGCTTTCTTCACTACAACTCCCTTCTCTTAGGAAGGGTGTCGTCGGAAGGAGGAGAGTAGACATTGACAACATGTCTTTTCTTCATCACCCTCTCCTTGGCTATTTGCACTCGAGCATGTTCTACCTCTTCATCATAGTGAAAAGAACTATCTTCTGAACCTGAAGACATCGTGCCTGACAAGGAGATTCAAGGATTAGATAAGAATCAATTTGAGACTAGTGCAAATTGGGATTTAGAAGTTCAAAATTTCATGTACCGGACTTGTCCGTTTTCAAAGAGCGGACCTGTCCGGTTAATTGGACTTGTCCGTAGTGAACGCCGGACTAGTCCGGTGTGGCATAAGAACCCTAAATTCCTATTTTCAGCAGATCTAGCTCGAGTCGATTCATAAGGACTAGGAAATAGTAGGAGTACATCTAGAGGAGTAATGTATGCCCTAGGAATCGAGTGAAGCAAGCTAGAATCATGAAAAGTTAAGAGTTAGGGTTTGAGTGGGATTTTACCGAAAAGTGAAGATTTGCATTGAAGGAGCGGACTTGGGGCCAGGTTAGTTCGGAGTGGACAAGCTCTGCATAGAGGAGGAAATTTCCCTTCGAGAAATCCGCGATTTTGGTGGCTAGATGTGAAAGTCGCCTTTGGAGCTCACGGAAGAGGATAGAGAAACCAATTGAGGTTGTGAAGCGTGGAGGATGAGCTCCTGGCAGCGGATTAGGGTTTACACCGATAAATCTGGACTAGTCCGGTGGACATCGGACAAGTCTGTTGTGTCAAACTAGGGTCGGACTAGTTTGTGTCAATGGACTAGTCCGGTGCTCACGCTGGACAAGTCCGGTGTCAGCAGGACATAACCAAATTGAAACAACTAGATTTTGGTTGTTTGATCTAACAGTGATTTAAAGGACGTTATTTCACACATAATCTTGATGAACATGACCAGTAAGCAATCAACAATCATACAATGGCCATAATTCACCAAGATTTACTTATTTAAATAGTTTTCAAGAGAAAATCGAGATAAGGGGTAGTTTTTGCAAAAATGAGTAAACTTTGAAATCACAATCAGGTATGCAATGTTTCAAGCCACATTTCTAGAGTCAAATATATTTAGCTCGTTTCTTAGCTCACAAAACCTCTTTTCATATAGTGGCTTGGTGAAAATGTCTGCAAGTTGTTTTTCAGTCCTATCATGTGAAATTACAATATCACCTTTTAATGAATGATCTCTTAGGAAATGGTGACGAATATCTATGTGCTTAGTTCTTGAGTGCTCTACTTGGTTGTGTGCAATTTTTATAGCACTCTCATTATCGCATAAGGAATATGGTTCAGATTGTAACCATAGTCCCTTAGAGTTTATCGCATCCAAAGTAGTTGTGCGCAACAACTACCGGCTGCAACATACTCCGCTTCGGCTGTGGAAAGAGCAATAGACTTTTGCTGATTGGATAACCATGAAACTAGGGATCTACCAAGGAATTGACAAGTCCCCGGTGTGCTCTTTCTATCGAATTTTCATACTGCATAGTTGGCATTGGAATATCCTATCAAGTTAAACTTGGATCCTCTGGAATACCAAAGGCCCAAGTTCATTGTGTGCACAAGGTACCTTAAGATTCTTTTTGCAGCTATTAAGTGTCACTCTTTAGGTGCGGCTTGAAACCTTGCACACATACACACACTAAGCATAATATCTGGCCTAGATGCACATAAATAGAGTAATGAGCCAATCATAGACCGATATACCTTTTGATCCACATTTGGACCATCTTCATTGAGGTCGAGATGTCTGTAGTCGCCATGGGTGTCTTGATGGGCTTGGCCATGTCCATATTGAACTTTTTGAGGATGTCCTGCGTGTACTTGGTCTGGCTTATAAAAGTTCCCTCTCTTAGTTGCTTCACTTGGAATCCCAAGAAGAACTTCAATTCACCTATCATCGACATCTCGAACCTATCTGTCATAATCTTGCTAAACTCTTCACAAAATGACCTATTAGTAGAACCAAAGATAATATCATCAACATAGATTTGAAATACAAATAGATGATCATCAAAGTGTTTTGTGAACAGAGTATAATCATCTTTTCCAATTGTAAAACCATTTTGAGTCAGAAAATCTCTAAGGCACTCATACCTAGCTCGAGGAGCTTGTTTGAGGACAAAGAGAGCCTTACACTGTTTATAGACATGGTTGGGGTACTCCTGATCTTCAAATCCTGGTGGCTGCTCCACGTACACTTCCTCAATTGAACCGTTGAGGAAGGCACTTTTGACATCCATTTGATACAGCATGCAATTATGGTGAGTAGGATATGCAAATTACATACGAACGGACTCAAGTCTAGCTAAGGGAGCGAAAGTTTCATCGAAGTCCAAATCTTCGACTTGTGAGTAACCTTTAGCCATAAGTCTCGCTTTATTTCTCGTTACAACTCCATGCTCATCTTGTTTGTTCTGAAAGACCCATTTGGTTCCAACAATGTTCGCCTTTGGTCTTTCCACCAGTTCCCACACTTCATTTCTCTTGAAGTTGTTCAACTCCTCTTGCATTGCAATCACCTAGTTTGGATCCTTTAAGGCTTCTTCTACCCTGTATGGTTCCAGAAAAGAAACAAAAGAGTAATATTAAAAAAAAATTGCTATGCGAGAGCTAGTAGTTACTCCCTTAGCAATATCTCCAATGATGTTGTTAACGGGATGATCTCTTTGCACACTCTGATGTACTCTTGAATGAGAGATTTGTGAAGCTGCTCGGTCTTCATTGTCTTCATTGTCATTGTCTCCCCTTAAATCATTGCTTCCTTGGTTATATGGATCTCTTTGATCTTCCTTATTTTGACCTTGTGCATGAGCTCCCCCTTGATCATTGCTTCCTTGTTGAGGTGGAATATCACCAAGTGCCATTCTTCTCAACGCTTCACATGGGGCTTCTTCTTCATGTAGCACACATTTATCAACTTGTTCCACTTGGGCGCCGTTAGTCTTATCGAACTCTACGTCATGTGCTACTTCAACAAGGCCAAAGACTTTGTTAAAGACATGATAGGCGTAGGCGTCCGAATCATAACCGAGAAAGAACCCTTCATCGGATTTTGAAGCGAAATTCGAAGTCCATGGTTTCTTGTTCAGAATAAGACATTTACAACCAAATTCTTTAAGATATGAAACATTTGTTTGTTACTAGTAAGAATCTCATATGGCATTTTCTTCAAGAGTCGGTGAAGATACAACCGATTTGTGGAGTGACAAGCGGTGTTCACCGCTTCAGCCAAAAACCAGTCTGATGTCTTGTATTCATCCAACATTGTCCTTGCCATTTCAATTAGCATTCTATTTTTCTTTTCGGCTACCCAATTTTTTTGAGGGGAGTAGGGTGCCAAAAACTCGTGCTTTATTCCTTCTTCATCAAGGTAATCCTCAACTTGTGTATTTTTGAATTATGTCCTGTTGTCACTTCTAATATTCTTCAGGGTTGATGAGAATTTGTTTTGAGCTCCTTTCAAGAATTTCTTGAGGATTCCCTTAGTTTCTGATTTATCATACAAGAAAAATACCTAGATGAATCTTGAAAATCATCAATAATAACTAAACCATATTTGTTACAGCCGATGCTTATGTAAGCAATTGGATCGAAAAGGTCTATGTGAAGAAGTTCCAGCGGTCTCGTAATAGTCATCACGTTCTTGGCGGGGTGCGGTGCTCCAACTTGTTTTCCCGCCTGGCAAGCGCTGCATGGCCTGTCTTTCTCAAAAACAAAATCCTTTAAACCTCGAATGTGACCACCTTTTAGAAGTTTTTGTAGATTTCTCATCCCAGCATGGGCTAGCCGTCTATGCCACAACCATCCCATGTTAGTTTTAGCAACCAAGCAAGTGTTTAGTTTGGATTTATCTTTGTTGAAATCAACAAGATAAATCTTTCCTTTAAACATTCCCTTGAATGCAATCAAGTCATCGCTTCTTCTAAAAACGGTCACACCCTCATTAGTGAATAAATAGTTATAACCTTTGTCGCATAGCAGAGATATTGACAGAAGGTTCTAATCTAAAGAATCTACATGTAAAACATTCGAGACAGTATGTTGAGAAGAGATTTCAACTTTACTGCTACCAAGGACTTTTCCTTGGCTGTTGTCTCCAAAATATATCCCTTCACTTGGATCTGCGTAACACTCATACTCCACGAACATGTTGCTCTCTCCGGTCATGTGATTTGTGCATCTGCTGTCTAGCACCCATTTTGATCCACTGGAGGAGTAGGCCTGCAAAACAAGATTATTCCTTGGTTTTAGGTATCCAAGCTTGATTGGGTCCTCTCAGGTTAGTCACAAGAGTCTTGGGCACCCACACACAAGTTTTTGAATTCTTGTGGTGAGGCCCTGCATATTTAGCAAATACATTTCCAAATTTGTCTTTGATAAGTACATACGAAGCATCAAAAGTACAAAATAATATTTGCAAGTCAGATTCATGCGATTTTTCCATAACAAAGGTAATTTTCATCTTAGCTTGATCATTTGTGGAGATGTGTATTTTCTTGTTAAACCTAAGACCATCTTTGACGTTAGGAGGTCTAGTGACCATATATGCACTACGTGCATATTTGATCTTCTCCTTGTCAAAGATGCCACTTTGGTAAGGATACTTTGCATGAGAAGTAGAAGAATCAGATTTGCCAACATTTTTCTTAATAGAACATGTGCAGGTTGCAATAGTTGTCGAACTTACACCTTTGGAAGGTGAGCTTTTGGAGGAGGAGGAGTCACTTCGCTTGAGTGACTCAACTTGCACTTCAAGACTCTTGTTAACTTTTGACAAGTTAGCAAGTTCATCCTTGATTGCAAGGTGTAAGTCTTCTAGCTTTGAGTAAGTTTCCTTACTCAAGGCTAGATCATGCTCAAGTGACTTGCTCTCTCTGTTTCAAGCTCAAGGAGTTTCTCAACCTCTTGATACATCTTCCTTTTACGGATGAGCATATCTTCTTGTCAGTTGACAAGCTCCACCTTCTCAAAGATTTCATCCAATAACATTTTCATTTTCTTTAATGTAGTTTTACTCAATCCCCTAAACATCTCCTCATTTTCACTAGAACTGTCAAAATCATCAATAGAGGAATTCAGCGAGGGAGGAGTGAGTCGAACCTTTTTCTTGCCTTCCTTAGCCATAAGGCAAGTGTGATTGTGAGTCTCCCGTCCTCCCATGTTTGGGAATAGTGTAGACCTCTTCGTGTGTTTCTTGATGGCAATGGTGGCCATCTCCTCTTCTTCATCGAAGGAGGACTCGTCGTTTGAGTCCCACTCCTTGTCGATGTGTGCTTGATGAGCTTGTCGCCTTTTCTGAAGATCTTCTTCTCTTGAGGCTTCATTTCCTTTTTCCTCTTGTTCTCTTCATAGTTGCAGTCAACCATAAAATGATCGTACTCGCCACAGTTATAGCAAGTGTGTCGAGCCTTATATTTTCCTTTCTCTTTGCTCTTCCCTTCATTTGAGTTGTTGCCATGTCTTCTTTTCATCATGCTCTTGAATTTTTTGATGAAGAGTACCATATCTTCATCATCTAGATCAATGCTCACGTCACTTGTATCTTCCTCGTCCTGAGCTTCATGAGTTCCCTTTCCTTTAGGCCTGCATGTTGCTTTGAGGGCAACATCCTTATTTTTGTAGAAGGTGAGCCGAGCTAGACCTTTTACATATTGCGCTTCCTTCTCCATCATCTCATGGTTTATGATCATGCCCAATAGCTCATCTGAGGTCATTTTGTGGAACTCGGGGCTTTCTCAGATCATTAAGCATAATGTGGCATTTTTGGGCATAAAGGCTCTAATCATCCTTTTAACCACCTCATGGTCAGTCCACTTCTTGCTTCCATAGTCGCGGATCTTATTGATGAGTGTATTCACCCCATTGTACATGTCTTGAGGTGATTTTCCATCCTCAATAGCAAATCTCACCAAGTCTCCTTCAAGCATCTCAATTTTGGCTTCTCGGACTAACTTATTTCCCTCATGAGCTGTTTTATGTGTATCCCGGATTTCTTTTGTGCTTTCCAATCCATCAATCTTGGTGAACTTCTCTCTGCTCAGTGATGAGGTGATCACTGCAACAACTTGTGCATTGCGGTGGATTTCTTGTTCTTGTTTCAGAGTGAGCTCTTCGTCCGTATCCGGGATATCTACAGCTGTACACAGAATATGCCAAAGACTAGGATTCAAAGAGATTAGATGCATCTTCATATTGTATTTCCACATGGTGTAGTCATTTCGTCAAATTGCAGAGGCTCTCCCATGGGAATAGAAAGATAATGATTATTTGAATTCAGACGATTGTAATTGTAAGGATATTGGGAGTAGTCGTGATGACCACTCCCTGTCGTCTTCTCGTCCTCTTTTCCCTCTTGTGCCAGAAGTTTCTTCCTCAGAAATGCCTTTAGATGACGTAATTCTTCATCATCATGTGGATTTTCCCTTAGTACATTGTTGCCTTGTGGCGCTCCTCCATTTGGTCTTGGGTTTTGTCTCGGAGCATTGTTCCCTTGACCATGTCCTGACTTAGGGCATTGAGATGCAAAGTGTCCCACCTAACCACAAGTATAGCACGACCTTGCTGCACCAAAATTGTTAGGACGAGCTTGGTTCTGAGTATTAGCAGGAAGATTGGCACGGGGTACATAAAGCATTAGAGAGCGAGGTGCTTGCATGGTAGGGTGTTGCTGCATGGGCTGAGCTGGGCACGGTGGAATAGCAGCACGATATGCAGGAGCAGAGGGGTTGTAGTAGGGTGCATTTTGTGGTGCAAAGTGGGGGCAGACATTGCTTCCTTATGGGTGTCCTATTGAATGTTGCCTAGAGGGGGGTGAATAGGCATTGAAAATTTCCTGCACACTTAATCAAACAGTCAAAAACTTGATTGACCGGACTTGATCGGTTGTGTGTGCGGACTAGTCCGGTGTGCTCAGTGTATGCCGATTTGACTAAGTATCGATACAGAATTTAAATTCTTTTTTGCGGCGAAAACGTGAACAACAGATAAGATTACTTGAATTTACAATTGATATTGTGAAGTTGCACGTGAGAAACAATTTGCAATTCAAGTAATTATATTGATCAACTATGTGCCCTAATCAAGATGCAAAAGTAAATAAGCACGTTGACACCTATTTTTACCGAGGTTCGATCTCACCAAAGGGATCTACTCCTCATTGAGGAAGCCCACACAGAGTTGGGTCTCTTCAAACTCTTTCCCTCTTCAAGTCACCACACAAGGCTGACTTGATTCCACTATCACAGGCAATCACCGAGTTTATGGGGCAACCTCACACAATGAGGGCTCCCACAAGAATTACAATGAGAAAATGATCAAATACACTTGAAAAGATTAGAAGTATGAGTACGAGTGTAAAGAGACCAAACCCCAAGAGCTCAACGACGTGTAGACGAAGATTTCCTAATCCCAAATCTAAGTGTACAATTGATTTTCACCTTTTTGGATTTAGATGTGTGGGGAGATGTGTTTTTAGGCTCTTGGGGTAGGTGGCCACCACTAGGGTTTAAGAGTTTGACAGTAGGAATCGAAAGTTATCATTGTGGGGCCGTGGATATCCAATTTATAGGGTTTCCAAAAAGTTACCGTTAGATATCCCAATGACCGTACTAGTCGTACAGGGTACCGGACTTGTCTGGTGTGCTGTGTAAAAGTCGGTGTGGAATGCAGCACACCAGAAACCCTAATTGTGTGAGGTATACCGGACTAGTCCTGTTGGTGTCTGGACTTGTCCCGTGCCATGTGTAATTGAACTTCAGAGAGTTGAACGGACTAGTCCGATCCAAGAACGGACTTTTTCGGTGCTATGTGTTATTGAACATCAGAGAGTTCAATGGACTAGTCCTGTCCTATGGACGGACATGTTCGGACTGGTCCATGATCGGACTAGTCCGATGCACTATGTTATTGGATTCCAGAAAGGTTAACGGATTAGTCCTCTCTGTGATTGGACTAGTCCAGTGCACAGTGTACTTGGACAACAAAGAGTTTAACGGACTAGTTTGGTCCATGAATAGACTAGTCTGGTGCTCAATGAATTTTTAAGTGTTATTAAGCCCTTACACCTGCACGAAGACTTGAGCTCTTGGGATGTGTCTCTCACACACATCCTATATATTTATACCTACTTTGTGCTTCAGTCGTTAGTTGGGCTTTTCTCTTTTGTACACTACTAAATTTTTCACCTTTTTTAGTGCACCAAACTATTTCATTTTGCTTTACCTGCAGTCATCTCAACAAATTCATTAGGATCTCATTTGTTTCTCATCAATCATCCAAAACCCACAAGGGATTGCTTAGATGCACTTTCATCTATATATGGAATCTTCCTCTTATTTTATTGCTCCATCTCACAAACCTTGTTCTCAATCACAATAGGTTTGTCCACAAGCTTATGGAAATTTGCATCGTCACAATTAAGCAATTGGACTTGAATCTCATTGTTTAGGCCTCTCATGAACAAATATTGCTTGCGGCTGTCTCGGTTGACATCCTCTGGATGATACTTTGAGAGTTGAGTGAATTTATTGAGGTACTCACTCACACTCGACTTCCCTTGCCGTAGGTTCTCAAGCTCCTGCCTCTTCAAGGTCATAACACCTTTAGGAACAAAGTGAGAACGTAAGATCTCCTTGAATTTAGCCCAAGTGATCCTCTCTTGATTAGCATGGGCATTGCAAAGCGAGTCCCAACAATCTACAGTTGCTCCAACTAGTTGATGGGAGGCAAAGAGAACCTTCTCCTGATCATTGCATTGGACAATGGCAAGCTTCTTCTCCACAGATTTTAGACAATCATCGGCTTCTATAGGATCATTAGCTTGAGCAAAAGTGGGTGACCTAGTCCTCATAAACTCTCCCAATATGTTATGAGGTCGTGGGGGTGGTGGTGGAGTCATGTGGGTTTGATTCTGGTTATTGGCTTGCAGCTGTCTCAATGTTTGCATCACAGTCTGCATGAGCTGATTGTGCATAGCCATGAACAACTCAAGGTTGCTAGACTCAGGTCCAAGTCCATTGTTGATGTTCTCAGGTGCCCCATTGTTCTCCTGCTCCTCACTGGAACTCCTTTTGTTGCGGGTCCTCGACATCTGAAGAAAGAGCAAGAGATAGAAGAATTTTAAAAAAATCCCAAACTATATGCATCAAGGGATATGAAACTAAGCAACTACCTATATAAGCCTATATGGATAAGGCAAATGCCGAAGCTGCCCATGATCCTCTACTAAGCACACAAGCACACAAGCAAAACATTACATAGCAATCAGTGCACCAAACAAACCCCAACTATTTCTAAGTGCTCATATGATCTAAAGTATCCATTCTATCTAGGATGCATCCTACGGTCAACCTGTGGCTCTTATACCAATTTGTGACACCCGGTTCCGAAAATGAACCAAGTGAACGCATATGTGTGCCCAGGACATTGGTCACACATACACGACAAAACCACAAATGATATACTGAAAATTACCATGGAACAAACTAGTAAATACGTACTTTTATTACAATATTCAAATGGTTTTCAAATTACAAACTCTAATGATCATTATCACTAATAATACTATAGTCGAAATAATCTAGACATTAGGCAGGCTAAGCAAATGGGATAGCGCGGCTCCAAGCATAACCACAGGCAAGTGGACGGCAGCGCACAACCTATAGCTCCACATTATCCTCGTGCTACTCCCAAACATCACCTGAAACCGTTGGTAGGGAAATTGCAAGAGTGAGCACATGTCGTACTCAGCAAGTGTGGGAAAAGAATGACATGTAGCTTAACCAAGGAATGATAATAAATAAATGCTATTTGCTGAAAATTACATTTAAAACATATGAAAAGCATTCTACAATGTGTATGTGAATTAATCCCATCATATCCCAAATAATTACCAATTACGAGTCCAACATCATCAATTAACATTATACCACATCGATCCATAATTTTCCATCCATATACCAGATTCTTACCATCATCATCAACCATGTCCATTTAACACAACCCAAACCATAACCATACCAAACCATCTTAATTTTCCAAGTTCCAGTCTAATCATTTGAGGGTATAGGTTGCTGATAACCGGGAGCACGACTATCATGATAGTTTTAACACTCTGCAGAGGTTGTACCACTTCACCCACAAGTTTGTGATTTCATCCCCTTTCGGTGACTAAGGAACCTCCATCATGCCCATGACCCGTCAGTCACATTACACACATCAAACGGTTTGTGGCCAAGAGATCACAAAATAGCATTTATAAAGGGACTGCCAGCATATTCAGACCCACTGAGTTTTCACCGGTGGTGATGCCTCCAACTTATCACATCCAACCAAGGGCCCCCTCTTGTATTGTTCGAATCCCAGGGCAGTCTCGCCACTATTGCAAAACCAACTGACTCCCATTCCCCTCTCCTCCAAATCATCCGAACAATGATGGAAATACACCTAATTAATCAGCTAAGCTGCACCTAGACTTGGCCCTGTATTGGCAATGTAAAACCTAGGTTGTCGCTCCACGAACCGATCCTTAGATCTAAAGCAAGCGAAACCACCATATCTTCCAACCTAGTACACAAATCGTGCTTGCTTAGATCTCCCAATCCCATTTTACCAATTAATCATATTCATCAACTCACGTCATCCATAAGTGCATTAACTCATAATTAAGCCATTTGTATGTTTTCCCATCCCAATTAATTAGATAGAGGCAAAAAGGTAAAATACCCTTCCCGACTCTCTACAATATATTCCAAGCGACAAGGATGGTCAAACAAGACTAGTAAACACCTATCATGGGTTTCCCATCAATTGACACAAGCATGCAATTTTGCAAACAAAACATTTAAAAAGAAGATCAAAATGTCCAAGGATACTTGACTCGCACTTGAGATTGGTTTGGATCAAAAGCTTCAAAGTTCTGGTGCTGGAGGTCCTCGAAACACCCTCTAGAGACCTTCTATTCTGCGCAACAAACATACAAAACAAACATTACAATCAATAAATGTTCATATATTACTCAATATGTCATGACATGCATTCTTGATGCAATTATGTGGTAATGCATGTTATAAAGTTCCTATCATTGCTTACTAACTAGTTACAATTAATTCTTACATGTTAGAACATGTTTTAAGTCATTTTGAATAATATTAAAGAAGTTCAGGAATTTCCAGATTTGGGAGAACGGACTAGTCCGCACCATGGGTCAGACATGTCCCCTCTGCACCAGAAAATTGATTGAAAGAGTCTGCACTGAACTGGACAAGTCCGCTATGGCTAGGTTTTGAAAAATTTCCCATTAGAGCTTAGTTTGAGTTAATATAGAACCATAATTTATGTAGGAAAGATGGATCTAGGGTATTTACTGTGAATCCTAGGGTTCAAGGGTTGAGGATTCGATGAAACTCGAGAACTTGGCATAAAGGTTGAGGAAAACAAAGAATTGGCAAAGAAAGATGTTGTAGGATCGGAAGAGCACATGAAAAGCTACCAGAAGGGGGGTGAATGGTAGATTAAAACTTTTTCAGCTGAAGCAATGAAAATCCTTTGGCAGAAATTTGACCTGTTAAAGAAATTGTGTGTGCGACTAATCTAAATGTGATCAATTATGACAAAACAAGTATATGGCCCCGTTTGGCACAGCTTCTGCTGCAGCTTCTTCATAAAAATAAGCTGAAGGTATGCCAAACAGGAAGCTTCTGTAACAGCTTATTGGTTGAGCTGCTTCTTATAACGAACTAAAAGCAGGACATAAGCAGAAGCTGCTTTCTACCAGCTTTTCAAACAAGCTGCTTTTGTAACAAGTTCCAGCTATGCTATACAGGGCCTATATTGTGGAGAATCAAGTAATGAATATGTCACAACAAGAATCATGAAAATCCGTCGAGAAAAAACTCAAGTTACAATCGAAATATCGAACAAAAGTCAATCTATTCTACCCGAGAAAAATCAGATCTGTAGCACTGCAAAGAAACTCGTGTAGATCATAAACCACAATTCCAATGATCGTGAAATTTATAGAGATAATAGATAATCATGTTGTGAAGACAACCCAAAAAGAATCCCATCCATTGAATCTGTAAAACACGAGTTATGATAAAACCACCAAAGCAAGGTAGTGCTATGTAGAAACTCGACGAGAAAAAATTGTCTGAAAACAAGTCGGACGAACAAGGCACAAAAGTTTCTTTAAACTACGATCTTTATTCAATAGAAAATAAAAGAAACAGCCCAAAATACGTGCACCACGAGCTCTGGCCTCCCTTGCATATATAAACAGCCATGAGGCCAAACAAAACCAATCTAGGACTCGTATCCTACTCAGTTTTCACCGAAACTTTTCATAACTGCTCAAGACTCTTCTATACGCAGATAGAAGCAATATTAAGACTTCCAAACACCTGAGGAACATATCCCACATTACTAAAAACAACTCACTTCGTGACCCACACAAAAACCTATGATAACCAACTCAAATCTTTCCATATTTGAGTCAAACATGACTCAACCACACCCTGACTCCATAACCTAGTCAGTTGGACCTTTCCGACCAATTCTTTAAATCCACTTGTCTTCATCACACCTTGGAACTATGTTGCCACGTCCACACACTCCTTGTACACGTGCAAACATCTTCCAACGACGTCCATGATACCTTCATATGCATTGTTCTTGATCCAAACATGCACGACCTTCCGGTCAACTCAACCATAATTCCTCCCGAACATGGTTGTTGAACCTCATCTTCTCCCTAACACTAGTTCAATGGATCCTGTCACCAGCCATGTCTTGAACTCAAGCAACACCTGCACATGGATAAACAACCAATTCATCCGAGCACAAGTCCTCGACTTCACTCTCGTTAGTTCGGGTAACCACAACAGCTTACATGAGCACCTCACATAAGCATGTTGCAAACCATAGCAAAATGATACCATCCATAACCACCAAAACACACCAAAAACTTAGCAAAAGAATACTAAGCAAAATTTGTTGTGGAGGATGAGTTTTGAGGATTTGGAGGGGAGTAGACACTTCACAAGCTCCTTGTTCTTCATGTTTGTGGGACCTATGTGTGCTGAATACATTGGCTATGATGATAAAAGTTTTGAATATTGCCAAATCACCCTTTCTCATCAAGGTTCGACTCTAGGTCCGAGCTCCTTCAAGATCTAACGATAGGTCTGACTTGTTTTGGGTAGCTCTGGCAAGGTCCGACTTGTTTTGGCTAGGTCCAACTTACTTTGTCTAGGTCCGACATGTTTTGGCTAGGTTCGACATATTTTTGCTAAGTCCGGCGCTAGGTTCGATTTGCTTTGGTTAGCTCTAGCACTAGGTCTGACTAGCTTTGGTAAGCTCCAGCACTAGGTCCTCCTAGCTTTGGTGTGTTATGGTGGTTATGGTTGATATCTTTTTGCTATGGTTTGCAACATGCTTATGTGAGGTGCTCACGTAAAGTGTTGTGGTTATCAGAACTAACGAGAGTCAAGTCGTGGACTTGTGCTTGGAAGTGTTGGTTGTTTGTTCATGTGCAAATGTTGCTTGAGATCAAGACATGGCTGGTGACGAGATCCATTGAACTAATCTTAGTGAGAAGATGAGGTTCAACAACCAAGTTCGGGAGAAATTGTGGTTGAGTTGATCGGGTGGTCACGCATCATGTTTAGATCAAGAATGTAAAAGCCCTAAATTCAAGGTACAAGTTCATACAAGAGAATTCAAAATTTTGAATGGGAAAGATAAATTGATGGGCAGTAGAAAAATCAAACCAATTCAAGCTTCAATACAAGGAATTCAAAAATTCAATTTTAGCTCCTGTTCAAACTATGCCAAAATAACAATCCGAGCTCACCATTAAACCAAAAATATTCCAAGTAGCCTATCTGCAAAGTTTCAAAATTTTTGAAGCTCATTTTCTATTTAATTCAGCGGCTCCTTTGAATTCCATTCAAATTCAAATTTGAATTTCAATTGAAACTTGATCAGTTCGAAGTTTTGATTTCAGAATCAAAACCCATATATTTAGTTGAGCCTATCCACAAAGTTTCATGAATTTTGGACATCATTTGGAAGGATATTTCTTTGTCCAGAGAAGGATTGAGATGAAGGGGCTATGAGATGTCCAGTGTCTCAAATACGTGCACCGCCTCCTCTCTGCTCTCCCTGCCGTTCAACGCATGCCCGCCGTGCGCCAGCCCGACACCAGCCATGCAAACAGCTCGGTGGCACCTTGAGTGAAATATCTACTCCTTCCACCATGCATTCCCTTCCTTTCTCACCCCATGCGCCATCGGCACTCCTCTGCTCACCGCAAAAGCAAAAACCCGGCGACTCCTTTGTTCTTGCTCGCACAGCTCGCTCCGGCCATCGTTTGAGCGATCTCCAAAAATCAAAAAGTAACACAAGCTTCCACTCTACCATTCCCTCCTATTGTATCATTGGTTCCATGCTTATTTTTGGGGTATTTTGAAGATTCCTTGCTGCCGCTGGAGTTGGAGACAATCGCCACCTCTGCTCCACTGCCACCAGCCCTCAGCAAGCCGTGTTGCACCTCAACTCGAACAGCAAAAGGGCTAGCCATCACGACCTCTTCCTCACGGTGAAAACCGTGCTTCGATTCTTTAGGTATCGAGCAAATGATTCGAGTTTTACTTTCGACCGATGAACATAAACTAGTTAGGTTTTCAATTCAATTCACTTTCTACGTGCAACCATCCTGTAATTCTTTCATGGATATTGTTCAATACCTCATAGAGCATGCGCCTACCAATTCTCAGTGGAATCCATCATGTGATTGCTGAGATATTCGATTTTTCTGTGCCGCAGACAAAAATTGCTTTGTTCACCGCCGGGTTGAAACTTGCAATCCGCTCCACCCCATTTTCTCCTCATTTTTGTGTTCCTTATGCTCCCAAGATGCTTCTCCACTTTTTCCATGACATTCAAGCCTAGTTCGAGGTTCATCGACCCTCGTCGGAACCCTAAATTCGCCGCCGCCGTTGCGCATAGAGTTCCGGTCACCGCCGGCCGGCGCCAACCACTCCAGCGTACTCAGTGCACATTTTTAGGCATAGGCTGTCGGTACCAGATGGGAAGATACATGGGAAAATAGTTTCAGCGACCCTCCTCGGCGTGCGCCGCCGCGGCACCCATGGGTGACGCCCCTGTCACGAGGAAGACGAAGGGGTGGCGGCCCCCGCATGTCAGCCGCTGTTTAAACGCCCCAGAGGATCTGTTGTGGCCTTTGGATCCGGTGCGGCTGAGCGGTTTAACCCCGTAGCCTTTTTTGTGGCCCGGCTGTGATTGGGTCATTTTAAACATTGGGGCCCAGTTGATTAATTCAAACATTTCCTTTTCATTTAACTTATGTCTAGGATGAGTTTTGCGCATTAGGGCTAAGGTGCTTGTTACTTAACTTGCATGACCCACAAATCCCATGGAGTATTGGGTAGGTCTAGAGCTTGATGAGTAGACAATGCCATGCTAATGTTTATAGTAATCCGGTACAAGTCGAGTAGTTGGAATCTACTCGCGAGATAAGACTTTATCACACGGGATGAATTGAATCAAAGATTGGTTTAGAAATGTGAAATTGAGACTGAGCAGTGGGTAGGATGCAGCGAGACGTGGTCTCACGTGCGTAGCCCTGCTTGTGTCAATTGAGGACCGATCCATGTGTGGCCCTGCTGGACAAGTTTGAAAAGTACCAGATGCATATTGGGCATATGGAACCCAAAAAATCAATGTAACTTGACAACTTGGATGTCGAGGAATAGCCCATTGTCGATAGGGGTGGGCTGAGGGTAGTAAGGTGTAAATTCGCCGACGGGCACAGACACGCTCCGTGCAGGAACCTTATGCCCACGATGGTGGGACCAATTCGGCGCTTGAGTTCTCTTGTGAAAGGTGGCTGCATATGATGTGGTGAGGAGCACGGCACACTCCTTGGGAACAGGTGTACATGACGTGTTATTCGGGTGTGTCCTAATTGCAATCACTGCCCCTCGCGGTTATTTGAGTACCGCTTGTTCAATGCGCTGTAACATAGTAAATAATGAAGAAGTCAAGAGAATACGATGTATTGAATTATAACTGTTTTGAAACTTTGGTTGCTGTAAAATGTGATCACTAAGGTTACTTTATTAAACTTGTAAGCTGCTGTTAATAACTTGAAAATTAAGGATCAAATGTAGGCAAGACATTAACTGCAATATCTATGTCTATGCTAAGTATTTGTGCATATAGAGTTCCATGTTTAGGTGAGACGGTTAAGTCTTGTTGAGCCTTCGTGCTCACGGTTGCTATATTAAGTTGTTTGCAGGTGAGACGTATAAAGAAGGGCTCGAAGATAAGGCGATGCACCCGTCGGGGTATACCGCCGAGTGGGAGCCCTGCACGCCACCGTAAATTTGTGTGTGGCTAGTGTGCAGCGTCCGCGGGCTGGACGGCTGTACTTTTGCATAGCTAGGCTGAGAGCTTAGCTATGAGTATTATCTTACGCTGTACATTAAGTATTGTAAAAGACTTCTACTGTTTATATGAATAAAACTTTGTATTTTGTCGTATTCTTTTCGTGTGTGATGTTGGGTGCTGCATCGCACGACACCATCCTCTGCGATTCCTGGAATGTGTGGACCCCGCTCCCCACATCCTGGTATCAGAGCCGCATTGGGAATAACACGCTCAAAAAGAGTGTATTTTAAAAACTTAAGAGTAGTCGAGTGAGGGTTAGTTATTATGCCCACATAAGGTCTATTATAGTATTAGTTACTTAAGGTGGCAAGCTAACTTATGTGTTATTAAATTTTGTAATGATGCTCCAACATCAGGTAAGAGGTAAGGTAGGCCACCGCAAGCAGATCAATTGCGGTAAGCTCACCATGCGAGAGGTAGCATGTGGTTGTTTCCGTGGCTTGGCATGGAAATGTTAATATGAGTCTCTGAACTTTCCATATTTCTGAGAACGTATGACACGCGGTACCCCAGCATGCTACAAAATTAGTGAGAGTCCCTGTTGGGTGGGACATAACCCGATGCGCCCCCTACTGGTGCAGCACTATGCAAAGACGTGGGACCCCGTCGGGTGGTAGAAAACCCGGTCATGTACCTCGAGACGTGCCTTAGCTCGGGGCGGCCCGTATGGAACGATACGGGACAAATGCTTTTACTTTCACATATATTATTATGAACTATTCGCCCGTGCGGGCTGTGCCGTACGGCACCATAAGATTGATCTATCATTTGTGTGTATATGCATTACACTAACCACATTTAAGTAGCTCGAGTAGAAAACGTTTGCGAGCGAACGTCATTACTGCCACTGCTGAGACGTTTCCCGGAATACCAGCTTAGGATTTTCTTTGGTGAGGGCGTAGTACCGGCATTGCATTCGAGTTTCATCAGGCACATCGACGACGCTATCCGTGCTGGTGTTGTGACTCGACAACAAGTAAAAATTTCCAACTTAGGACTAAGTTTGAAATTGAAATCTTTTTTTTTTAGAGCGTGCTGGTCAGATTTACAATTGATCGTGTGGTCGCTTGGATAAGCGGACATATGGTATGGAACTTGAGGAAGTCATCCACAAGTTTCAGTTTCAGCTCCAAGACAGATTTAAAGATTTGAAACTTGAAAACTTCATTTGAACTTAAATTGCCTAGTCCCTGGTTCAAACTGTGAACTGGGCAGAAAATTGACTAAGTTTGGAGCAGCATAACTTCCTGTATATTTCACCCCTATAGGTATACCATATATGGTTGGAAAGTTTAGAGAGTCCTCTAAAACTATTGTGTTCAGCTTCATATCAGAATCTCCATGTAAACTAATGAAAAATTCAAATTTCCAAACTCTGTTAAATCTGGACAGAGACTGGACAGTTACTGTCTTGATCATATCTCTTTGTAGAATCAACGAATGACTTCATATAATGAATTTATGTAATCCTGAATATGTATACAACAATGTTGTAATTTATGATTTTTTCATATATTGATGTTTTGTATCTGGAAAATGTGGACAAAATCAGCCCTAAACAATGGAGATGCTGTCAAATTTTTCCAGAAAACTGTCAACTTGCAAAAATCATATATCCTTATACATAAATAAACTGGAGGCAAATAAAAACATTCTGTAAAGATATCTGAGTGTGCTACAATATTCTAGTTTAACTCAAGTCCTGAATGTGCCTATAACTGGATGAAAATTTCGAATTTCTTCAGACTTGTCTGAATGAACAGAAACTGAGACAGAATTCCAGTGTTATGTTTCATTCGGCATTTGAATTTGGATTCACTTTCATAATTCAATTTTCACATACATGATCTGTTGATCAACAAAGTTTGTTGGAGTATTTGACTCATTCCAGTACTTCTTTTATAGATGACGGATGTGATGCTATTGCCTGACGGATGGGTATTTTCCACGTGCGCCAACCGTCCGGGCTTCCCGATCATGCTGCGGAAGGTGCTCCAACAGTTTGGCTTCATTGAGGTGCTATGCTATTGGGGTCAAGAGGCGTTTGACCTAGGTGTACTGTCATGTACCGTCCTGGTTGACATCCCGGCTAGTCCGCGTTTTTATGGATGGGCTCTTTTTTCGGTCACGATCCAGGGAGCTCGTTTGGAGGACACGTGGGCCATTGAAGCGGGCGAAGCACTTATGAAGATTTGCGAGCTTCATCAATATGCCATTGCTGGGACACAATATGCCCTTCTCCCGGTCCGTGGTGCTGCTGGTTTTGAGTGGCAACGTCATATGGTTGCGGCCTATCAACCATATGGCGATACAACCTCGACAGCACTTGGACTTATGCCGCTGCATCCAACATGGTGGTTCTCACACAGGGTGCAATTCCTCGAGAGCAGATCAAAGTCTTGAGGCAAGCGATGGAACGGGGTGAAACTCTTGATTATATCAATGAGAACCTCCATTCGCTCCTGGCTCCAACGAATCACCGGCTGAATCAATGCGAGGATCAGCTGAATCACACTTGCACGAGACTGCAAAAAGTTCGCGCTGAATTGAGGCAAACTCGCATGGAACTGCAGCAAGCTCGTGATGGACTGCAGGCGAGTCAGTTGGAGGTGCAACAACAGCAAGAGCAGCTGTTGGTAGTCACCGAGGCACGAGACGAAGCCATCGAGGAAGCTCAGAATTGGGAGTACGAGGCAGACCAACTTAAGGATAATTTGATTGAGGCCGAAGAACAATTGCAACCAGTTGTGTATCCACCGGCTCATGACATACCGCTGAATATGGGTGAGCAAGTGCCTTCAGATCCTTGGGAGGAAGAAGATCCAGAGATACTCGAGTACGCCGATGACGATGCATCAGAGTAGGATGGGGCAACACTACTGCCATCACGGGGCAACATATAGGTAGTGGTTGCTCTTGTTTATTTTGTAGACATGTTTGTGTTATATTATAAATAGTAGTGGGTGTGTATAAGATGGCAAGGTATGTATGACATCTCATGGGGACAAAGTATAGTTGAGATGCTCTTCCGTAGTGGGAGTTCGTCATTTTGGAAATCACTGTTGTAAACTTGGTCATGAGATAATATATCTTGTATAAAGTTGTACTTTATCAATATATGTGAATGTTATGCAATTATCACATTGTCAATACTTGCACTACTATGGTATAAAATGGATGAAGAAAACAAACATGTTGCTGATTTAAATCATGTGGATGCAGAATGGTGCGTACACGTTTGACGCTCGAGATGGGAGGCTCGAGCCGGGGTCGTGAGGATGAATCTCCGACCTGGGATCAAACCGCGACAACACAGTAACAAGTCCCTCCACCACCACCACCTGAACCTCCGAGGATGCTCGCGGAGATTCTGGCCACAGTACTCGGCTCGCGCGAGGAGCAAACCGAGTTACTGTGTATGTTGGTGCAGAATTCGTCCCGTCATGGGGGGGGGGGGGGGGGGGTGACAAGACAATGGGCAACACCAGCCCCAACAAAGCTCATATTCGGATTTCTTGGCAACGCATCCACCGGCCTTCATGGAGGCCGAGGAGGCTCTGGAAGCAGAAAATTTTATCCGCACTCTTGAGGCAAAGTTTGGGTTGCTGTGATGCACCGAACAGCAGAAGGCGCTGTTTGCAGCGCAACAGCTACAAGGATCCACCAGTGCTTGGTAGGCAAACTTCATCACCTCACTATCGGCTGGTCATGCGGTCACCTGGACTGAATTCTGGGAGGCGTTCCGCGCCTACCATATACCTCCCGGAATAATGAAGAGGAAACTTCAAAAAAATTTTGGAGCTAAAGCAAGGCGGGAGGAGTGCCCACGAATACTCCCGCGCATTCAACCATCTAGCGAAGTACACACCGGATTATGTTGGGACACAGGACAGAAAGCGAGATATCTCCTTCCGGGGTTTGAACCCCAAGATGAAAGTCCAACTCGCACAATGCAACTATGGCACCTTCAACGACATCGTCAATGCCGCGATTGTACAGGAAGATGCTCAGTGTGAGCTCGTTTCTGATAAGAGGAAATGGAGCGCACCGTTGAGCAGCAGCGGGGGTGGTCCGCAGAATTACCGTGTGATGCATCGCTCAAAATCCGGTCAGTGATGGCAGCCACTGGCGCGACCGCAGCAATTCCGCGGTCTATCTTTCAACGCGCTGCGTTTTCAACCACCATCTCCACAACAGCAGCAGCAGCAAAGGATGGTCCCGCGTGCATATCCACCTCCACCACGTGCAACGGGATTCCGTCCGCGGATTGGAGGGAACCCGACACAGGAGGGAACCCAACACAGTACACGTGCTATACGTGTGGCCGTGCCAGGCATTTTGCGAGGGACTGCCCCGAGCAGCGTCAAGGCAGCGGGCAAGCACCATATCAGGGTGCCGTTCAACCCCGCAACCAGCCCAAGAAACCAGCACCAAAACCCGGCAACGTCCACCACTTAGATCTCGAAGACGTGCCAGAAGGCGAACCCATTCTCGCAGGTACGTTTTCTCTACTCCAAAATCCCGTAGTCATATTATTTGACTCTTGTAACACCCGTAGTTCCATTAGCCAATCTTATGTTGTCAAGCATCAATTACCTATCACTCCCATAGAAAGTCCATAGATTTGCTCAAGGGTGGGAAAATAGCAGCGGACATGAAAGTCCATAAATTACAACTTAAGATGGATGGGAATATCAATCCGACTTCTCTAATTATATTAGAGGGTCAAAAGCTCAATGTCATCTTAGGGATGTCGTGGCTGCACCGTCATGGTGCTGTTCTCGACATTGTTTCACGTGTGGTCCATCTAATCTCTCCACTACATGAACCACACACTCTTATTCTAGACCGCCTTATCACAGAAATTTCAGCCACCTACCACATGGAAGCCACAAAGCTTGAGGACATTCCTGTGGTCCGTGAATATCCGGACGTGTTTCCCAACGACCTTCCGGGTATGCCACCGGATAGGGACATCATGTTCAAGATTGTACTTATCCCGGGAACCACGCCTATTGCTCGGAGGCCGTACAACATGGCACCAAATGAGTTGGCCGAATTGAAGGAGCATTTGAAGGACCTTCTGAACAAAGGTCTCATACGCCCAAGTTCATCACCTTGGGGCTGCTCCGCATTATTTGTGAAGAAAAAGGACAAGAAGTTACGCCTATGTGTGGATTATCGTCCGCTCAATGCTGTGACGATCAAGAATAAGTATCCACTACCACACATTCATATCTTATTCGATCAATTAGTGGGTGCTAATGTATTCTCAAAAACTGATCTTCGGTCCGGATATACCAAAGACGGCATTCTCAACAAGATACGGGCTCTATGAATATCTTGTCATGTCGTTCAGACTTACCAACGCGCCATCTCACTTCATGTATTTGATGATTTCAGTATTTATGCCTGAGTTGGTCAAGTTTGTCATGATACTCATCAACGACATTTTGGTTTATTCAAAATCAGAGGAAGAACACGCCAAACACTTGCATATCATGCTCCAACGATTGTGAGATCACAAGCTTTATGCAAAATTCAGCAAGTGTGAATTTTGGATCAACCAAGTACCATTCCTTGGTCACATTATTTCAGCGTAGGGTATCGCTGTGGATCCGATCAAAATTGTGCAAGTGCTGAAATGGAAGTCTCCAACGTCAGTACACGAAGTTCGCAACTTCCTCAGGATAGCAGGATATTATCGGAGGCTGATTCCGAACTTCTCAAAGATTGCTAAACCAATGACAGAGCTGCTGAATAAGGGGACTAAATATATTTGGAGCAAGGCATGTGAGGATGCATTCCAAGCATTGGTGAAACATCTCACAACAGCCCCAGTGCTAGCTCAGACGGATACGACCAAATCTTTCAACGTTTATTGTGATGCGTCTGGCATTGGTCTCGGCTGCGTGTTAATGCAAGAAGGTCGCGTGATCGCGTATGGATCACGGCAGCTCCGAAATCATGAGCAGCATTATCCAACTCATGACCTTGAGCTCGCTGCCGTGGTACTCGCTTTGAAAATGTGGAGACATTATTTACTCGGAAATCTAGTGCACCTCTACACCGATCACAAGAGCCTGAAATATATCTTCACTCAGAAGGAGCTGAATATGCAGCAGCGAAGATGGTTAGAACTGATAAAAGACTATGAGATTGAAATTCATTACCATCTCGACAAGACAAATATAGTTGCCGATGCGCTGAGCCGCAAGTCTCACGTCAATAATCTGTCCATCACTCCGATGGAAGAGGACGAGCCGAGTTTATACTTGGTTCCATATGGGGCATTATATAATCTTGCTCTCATCCCTACCATACGAGAGGAGATTATGGAAGCTCAAAATAAAGACGTGGGTATGTCGCACATTCGGACGAGAATGAAGAATCGGGAAATGATGTGCTTCCGAAGTGTTGAACATGGTACCCTGTGGTTTAAAGACCGTATTGTGGTACCCCATGACATAGAACTTCGGAAGAAAATCTTGGATGATGCTCACTTGTCCAAGTATTCTATTCATCCGGACAGCAACAAGATGTATCATGATTTAAAAACCAGATTTTATTGGACACGGATGAAAAGAGACATTGCAAAGTACGTATCAGAGTGTGATACGTGTCGGAGGGTGAAAGCCGACCACATGAGGAAAGTCGGACAGCTGCAACCATTAAAAATCCCGGCGTGGAAATTGGAGTATATAAGTATTGATTTTATTGTCAGATTGCCTCTCACCATCCACAAGCATGATTCGATTTGGGTGATAGTCGATCGACTAGCCAAATCAGCTCATTTTATTCCAGTACATACAAAGTACATTGCCAAGAAATATGCGGAGTTATATATTGCAAGAATCATGTGCTTGTACGGAGTTCCCCAGATGATTATTTCAGATCGCGGTGCGTTGTTCGTTGCTCGTTTTTGGGAGCATCTGCATGTGTCATTGGGGACAAAACTGATCCGAAGCTCCGCATATCACCCGCACACGGATGGCCAGACTGAGCGGTTGAATCAAGTTCTCGAAGATATGCTACACACTTGTGCCATCCACAATGGTAAAAATTGGGATCATCATTTACCATTGGCAGAGTTCTCATATAACAATGGATATCAAGCTAGCATCAAGATGGCGTCGTATGAAGCTCTCCACGGCCGGAAATGTCGCACAACACTCAACAGGTGTGAGTCCGGCGAGCGAGTTATATACGGAATTGATCTTTTAAATGAAGCCGAAGAACGAGTGCGAGTAATTCAAGCCAATCTCAAGGCTGCTCAATCTCGTCAGAAAAGCTATGCAGATAAAAGACGTCGACCTCTCCACTTCGACATCAGAGACCACGTTTATCTCTGTGTCTCTCTGATGAAAGGGATTCATCGTTTCGGAGTGAAGGGAAAGTTTGCTCCACAATTCGTCGGTCCGTTCGCCGTCATTGAAAAATGCGGACCCGTGGCCTATCGCTTGGAGTTACCGGCGTCACTTTCTGGAGTTCATAATGTATTACACATTTGTTAGCTGCGGAAATGTCTTAAATCCCCAGCTGAAATCAGCACTGAAGACATTGAGGATCTCCAACCGGATCTCACTTACTCTGAGTATCCAATCCGAGTTATCGATGAAAAGACTCGCACCACCAGAAACCGTACTTTGTACTTCTACAAAGTCTTGTGGAGCAACCTTACCACTGAGGAAGCGACATGGGAAAGCGAGGATTATCTCCAACCAAACTATCCGGAATTATTATCATCTTATATCCGGTAATTTTTTTTACCTTCGTCTCTTTTATTTATAATCTTGGGACGAAATTCTTTTATGGGGGTAGGAATGTAAAAGCCCTAAATTCAAGGTACAAGTTCATACAAGAGAATTTAAAAATTTGAATGGGAAAGATAAATTGAAGGGCAATAGAAAAATCAAACCAATTCAAGCTTCAATATACGGAATTCAAAAATTCAAATTTAGCTCCTGTTCAAACTATGCAAAAATAACAATCTGAGCTCACCATTAAATCCCAAATACTCTAAATAGCCTCTTTGCAAAGTTTCAAAATTTTGAGGCTTATTTGCTATTTAATTCAGTGGCTCCATTGAATTCCATTCAAATTCAAATTTTAATTTCAATAGAAACTTGATCAATTCAAATTTTTTATTTCCGAATCTAACCCCATATAGTTAGTTGAGCCTATCCATAAAGTTTCATGAATTTTGGACATCAGTTGGTAGGATATTTCTTTGTCTAGAGAAGGATTGAGATGAAGGGGTTGTGGGACCCACTGTCTAGTGTCCCAAATACGTGCACCGCCTCCTCTCTGCTCTCCCGGACGTTAAAGCACGCCCGCTGTGTGCCAGCCCAACACCAGCCATGCAAGCAGCTCGGTGGCACCTTGAGTCGAATATCTACTCCTCCCACCGTGCATTTCCTTCCTTTCTCACCCCACACGCCATCGTCACTCCTCTGCTTACCGCAAAAGAAAAAACCCAGCGAATCCTCTATTCTTGCTCGCACAGCTCGCTCCGGCCATCTCTTGAGCGATCTCCAAACATCAAAAAGTAACACAAGCTTCCACTCTACCATTCGCTCTGATTGTATCATTGTTTCCATGCTTATTTTTGGGGTATTTTGAAGTTTCCTTGCCGCCACCGGAGTTGGAGACAATCGCCACCTCTGCTCCACTGCCGCCAGCCCTCAACAAGTCGTGTTGCACCTCAACTCCAACAGGAAAAGGAGCCATCACGACCTCTTCCTCACGGTGAAAATCGTGCTTCATTTCTTTAGGTATCGAGCAAATGATTTGAGTTTTACTTTTGGCCGATGAACATGAACTAGCTAGGTTTTCAATTCAACTCACTTTCTACGTGCAACCATCGTTTAATTCTTTCATGGATATTGTTCAATACCTCATAGCGCACGCGCTTAACAAATCTCTGTGGAATCCATCGAGTGATTGCCGAGAGATTCGAGTTTTCCCCGCTGCCAACAAAAATTGCTCTGTTCACCGTCGGGTTGAAAGTTGCAATCCGGTCGGCCCCATTTTCTCCTCATTTTCGTGTTCCATATGCTCCTAGGAAGCTTCTCCACCTTTCCCATGACATTCAATCCTAGTTCGAGGTTCATCGACCCGTGTCGGAACCCTAACTTCGCCGCCGCCGTCGCGCGTAGAGTTCCTGTCACCGCCGGCCGGCGCCAACCACTCCAGCGTACTCAACGAACATTTTTAGTCATAGGCGGTCAGTACCAGGTGGGAAGATGCGCAGGAAAGAAGTTTTGGTGACCCTCGTTGGCGTGCGCCGCCACGCCACCCACGAGCGACGCCCCTGTTGCGAGGAAGACGAAGGGGTGGCGGGCCCCGCATGTCAGCCGCAGTTTAAACGCCCCGGATGATCTGTTGTGGCCTTCGGATCTAGTGCGACTGAGCGGTTTAACCCCGTAGCCTTTCGTGTGGCCCGGCTGTGATTGGGTCACTTTAAACAGTGGGTCCCAGTTGATTAATTCAAACATTTCCTTTACAATTTAATTCTGGATTTCCTTTAGACTTCTAAAATCAATTACTCCTAGTAGAATTGCTCCAAAATTTCCAAATAAATTCTGGTAGACTCCTCTTGTTCTCAACTTTGCAGTAATATAAGTTGTTAGACATGAAACTCCAAGAATTTTCATAATTGATTCCTTTGAACTAACTGCTTTGGAAATTAATTACTCCTATTTTGTTAATTGGAAAATTCCCAATTTTAGTCAACACTCTTAAAAATGCACTTGATCTCTAGTAAAAATGTCAAGTTCATTGGACTTTATTTAGTGGACCAAACAGTGTTCAAATCACCTATGTCAATTGAAAAATGGAAAATGTCAAGAAACCTTTTCAACATTTTCCCCAAACATGTAAAATCAGTTTCTCCTTGTAGAAAGCTCAGAAAAATGTGAAACAAATTTTCCTAGAACCAGAAGAACCTCCTCTACCAAGATCATCCACTGTTAACCATGACAAAGCTACAGAATTAAAACCAAAATTTAGAGAAGCTTTTTTACTTTTTGGAATTTTAGAGACAACAAGCTTTTCCCAATTTTAGAGACAACAAGCTTTCTCCAATTTTTTGTCCAGATCTTCCTCATAGATCCAAGTGTCCACTGTAAAATCCCAAAGCCAATTAAAATCATTTACATACATGATCAGTATTTATAAGATCTTTTCTATAGTTTCTATATCACTCATGTACTTTATATATTGCATCTCATATAGTGATCGAGATCGAGGAGGACCCGGAGGCGTTGGACAGCATCCTCCCAGAATCTAACTTCCCCTCTGACTCTCAACCAGGCAAGCTCTGGTTTGCATTTAAGTGCTATTTCAAATTTTCTATTTGTATCACTTATGTCTAGGATGGCACTAAAGGAATCCCGATCAATTACGTCGGCCAGGGCCAATTCCTAAACCGGTGTAAGTTACTTAATTATGTCGGTTGCCGGCCGACGAAGCTGTTTGGACGTAATTAAGGTAACTGACGTCGGCTGCCGATTTAAGTTACTTAATTATGTTGTTTCCCGTCAATCAACGTAAGTTATTTACCGGGATGGGCCGCGGGCTGGGCCGGATTACTTACGTCAGCCGTTGCTGGCCAACGTAAGTTAAGTGGTATAACTTACGTCGGTTGCGCTAAACCGACGTAAGTTATGTGGCTTAACTTACGTCGGTCAGACCATACCGACGTAAGTTAAACTGGGCTAACTTACGTCGGCCTTACCTTAGCAAACATAAGTTAAGTTTTCAATTTTTTTTTTAAAAAACAGAAACTGACTACCTCGCACGATGGCGAGAACACAAAACACGCAAAGCATATACACAGATATACACAGATACAACAGACAATTTCAAAATATTATTCAAACATCGAGAACAAAACAATTCCAGTATTGGGCTACACGCTAGCCCCTACACTACCTCTGTGACCTTCTCGGCACGTTCCCGAACCCTGTAGAAGAAGCATAGTCAATAGTGTGAAACAATTAGTAAAACTGGATTAAAAGTGGGTGGTTGATCAAAAGGGAATCATAAACTGGATTAAAAGTAAGTCCTTTTACATGTTCAACAAGCTATTCCTAGCATTGTCTCATTGTCTGAGTTCTTAAAGAACTCTTGGACTATCATTCTTTTGAAACTTGTCTGTAAAAGAAGCCCCAAGCGTGTACAGGTGAGGTCCTAATGTTCTTGGCTAATTATTTATCTATGACTGAAAGCATTTTCTCATGACTATCATAAATTTGCATGTGATGATCTAATTACTTCTATGGTTTCATCAAAATAATGTGGACAGAGAAATTGTACTAAGACTAAAAACAAATTGTCATCAAGGATTATTCTTTTGACTACATAATTGTATTTGAGTTACATAGAGGTTTTTTTATTTATTTTGTGAATAACACAACATTTTTCTAAGAACATAGTTTTTGACCTGTGTTTTATGTCCGTGAGATGTTATTTTCACTGTTCTATTTATCACATTGAAGGAATTGATGTCTCATAGGAAAGTATTTATAAAATTGAGTTAAAATCTAGAACAAGAGTAATGTGCTAGCTGAACCAGTCGGAAAAAAAAATGTAAACTTTGAACAGAATTAATTCCTTAATTTGAACAGCAACATAGGAATATATATACATGTCTGGAAAGCTTATGGAGTCCTCTAACAAGTTTCTATTCGACAATAAGGCTAAAACTCACAATAACAGGGTGTACAGAAAACAAAAAGAGGGATAGACATATATTACCTGCTCCGATGTCTGCTGCGGCGGAAGTGTAGGAATCTCGATATCCTGACCGTTGTGTTGAGCAAGAGCCTGCCATTGCGAAATATAATTACATACCGCGACTGCTGCTTGCATCTGGGCCATCATTAATGCCGTCCCCCGCTACTCCTCCCTTGCCTCTGCTCTCGACCTCTTCAGCTCTGTCTGGGTCCGTCTGCAAGAGACGATCACTGGTGGTCCCAACGGACGAGGTCTACGATGATGAAGCGCCTCTCAAAGGTCGCATTGACCTCGAGTCAACAACTCCATCAAAAATGGCAAACCTGCAAAAGAATGAAAATACTATGTAGAAGAAGATAAATTGAAAAAGAAATAAAACACATGAAGAACTCACTGTCAATGGGCCTTCCCGCCTCCGCTCGCGTACGAGGCTTGGGGGTCGATCAGCGTGCTTGCCCAATAATAATCCGCATCATGTACCTTCGCAACATCCTGCGCGTACTTTGCCTACGAAACAAAGAAATCTTGTAAGCATGTCAATAATAGTATTAGTTATAATGAGATGATGAATTTTAAAAACTTACCAGCTAGTTGGTTGCGACCTGACTACACTGACCTGGCTAAGAAGGGTCACTTCCCTTGTGACCTCTCTTCCAAACCTGGGTCGGCATCGGCTCATGACCCATCGCTCGCTCCTGTATAGTCGTATTAGTGAGATAAATATATCAGGAACACATAAATAAATTGAAAAATTTCTTACCATGCGTTTAGCCAAACGCAAGTAGCCGTCGCCGCCATAGCTGTGCTTGCCGTCGGACCCCATGCGGCACTGTCTTGCCTTTGTGGACTTTCTGATGAAAGCTTCGCTAGCCTAGTACTGACAGAGAGATAAGTACGCCTCGGTGTTACCCTGTAACCAAAAAATACTAACCTGCACATATTTCATTTTTCATCAATGCAGTTAACATCTATAAATATTGTAAATATGTAACAATATTAAAAAATTACCTCCGCGTACTGCTCCTCTGTCAAGTACGCATCGGAGTCCTTCCTAAATGGACCCCTTTGCTGCTCCTGCACTTGCTCCTGCTCCCAGGGGTGTCGCTTGTAGTACGCATTGACGGCCTGAATTCGGGCGTTCGACAACACCGTCGTCGTGAGCTTCCGAGCGTTGTAATGGAACACGCGTCTAGCGTGGTTAGGGGTTGGCAAAAAATCGGGACCGAAAAACCGAAACCGAAAAAATCGAGACCGGAACCAAAAAGACCGAAATATCGGGTATCGGATAATTTCCGGGTTGCGAATATAAAAAATCGAAAAATAAATTTTGGGTTCGAGTACCACCCTCGGATAACCGAAATGATCGAACAGTCGGTCCATCAAATAATAAGTTAAATTATGCGCGGTAAACTATGAACAATTCAAATTTTGATATTTTATTTTCATGTGGTGAAGTGTGAAAACGTTGGATCTAAACTTTTATTTGTGATTTGTTATATGTTAATTTATAATAAATTATATCATGGGATTAAATCCATGAATCATATTGAATTTGTGCAAACATGACATGGATATAATGTATAATTTGGATATATCAGGTAGGACCAAAAACCGAAATTTTGGTACCCAAAATGTTAGAGTACCTAATATTATTACAACAATTAGGGTAGTGATTTCAAAAAACCAAATTTCAAAAAAAAACCGAAATACCCGACCGAAATATCGGGTAGACTGAACGCCCACCCCTACACGTGGTCCTCCATGCCCGGTTCCTCTACTTGGTACCTCAGCTTTAAGCAAACAAACATTTAAGTGATATGCATTAACAATTCAAACGAGTTGAAAAAATGAAACCGTTAAACTTACCATAAAATCGTGCCACACGACTCCGTGAATAGTGCCGTGGACCGGGTGAGAGACACAAGCGTATTAATCCCACGACAGGGCAGGGAAACCGTCAATGACACCGGGGTAGTGCAACTTCACAATAGCACCCAGGACACTGCTAACCTGCCTGTGGTGTTTCAGATAGCACCTATATACATGTACTATCTTCAACTCCAGTTTTTAATTAGTTTTAAATTGAATTTGAGGTAACATTGAATAACAAAGTTGTAGAATAGCTCTTCCCCTTTCCAGAAATGTATCATAATGGAATAGAAGAGCTTCCTACAAGGAAATATGGCAAAAATTCAGATGCTGGTCCGTGTAGTTTCAGAACAGCAGCTGCTGTGGTAACGGTGCATTTTCATCACCATAAAAGCGCCTTTTGGCTTGGAGGTCAATAGAAAACTTATAGAAGACTTCAAAAGCTTTCTAAAAAGTATTCAATTGAATTCATAGCACTTCAGGTTGAAGAGATATGGAATTTCAAAGTCAGGTCAATTCTGTTCGAAAATAGAACTCACCAGCTTCGAAACACAAGAATTTGGGAACAAACTCAAATTTTGAAACTTAGCTCAAAACTCAAGTCCGATGGCTAGAACTTAATTCGCAACTAAAAATTTTCTTTGGAACTAAATGGAATCTTAAAAGAGACTTGACGACCTTCTTATCCATAGCATATCACTATGGATCTTCATGCTTAACCAAAGTCTCAACCCAGCGAAGTCGAGCTAAACTCTCGCCAGAAACAAAGTACTCTGGTTCACCAACTCTTGAAAAGAAACATTTTACCTTGTCCACAAGATATCAGCAACTGATACTTGGACATAATATGAATATGAAGCCATTTCTTTCGTGGGGGATGGTCAAAGTATCAAGTGGGATACTGACGGTACTACGTGACTTACTAAAAGAAAAGTCTAACCCGGTATATCCGGATACGTCTATAGTTGGTCCTAACATCGATCACTCGCAAACGTATTCTACACGGGTCACTACCGGAGTTAGTGTACCTGCAGAAGACAAACAATCCACTTTCACACCTTCACACCTCAAGGGCGGCACGGGGAAACACGACAGGCAGTCACAATAATATATAAGAAAGTAAATGCATACGACTCTGGTGTGAGTCGCCCTCGAGCGAAGTCATGTCTCGAGGTACATGGCTGTAAATACGTCTGTATAGCAAAGACTCCTGTACGAACTGGCTTATACACGCTCGGGCATACGTGTTTCACATGATCCCATAGAACATGAATGGTTCTAGAGATGCATACTATCGGGTTATACACCACTCGACAGGGGCTCCCGCTAATTTTGTGTCACGCTGGGGTACCGCGTGTCGTATGTTGTCAGAAACATGGAAAGTTTCAGAGACTCATATTGGCTTTTCATGCTAAGCCACGGAAATTTCACATACCATATCTCGTATGCAGAGTTTACCGAGATTGATCCGCTCTCGGCGGCATACCTTACCTCTTACCTTGAAGACGGAGGGTCATTACAGAATAATATAACAAGTTAGTTCACCACCTTTATAACTTATACTAGTAATAGTCCTTAATGGGCATATAGCTAATTCTCACTCGACTACTTCGGAGTTTTCGAAAATAGGCTCTTTTTGAGCGTGCTATTCCCAATGAAGCTCTGATACCATGTCTGTGGGGACCGGAGTCCACACATCCGAGGATCTCATTGGGTGGTGCCGTGCGATGCGGCACCTAACAGCACACACAAAAAGGATACCGAAACATATAAAGCTTTCATTTCATAATAAGAAGAGTTTACAAAAGCGTGTACCACAGAAGTACACACGCAGCGGAAAATACATACTCATAATCTCACCTAAATAAGCAGGAGAGAAGACGTCCATGCCCTAGGACGCTTCTCAATAGCAACAAGAAGAACATTCAGCAGCGGCGTGGTTCACATGAGATTTATCTCGACACCTCAAGTTTCATGTACAACCTAAACAGCAGAAATAAAACTAATACCTGCAAAAATCGTTAATGTGCAAACGTGAGCATAAGGCTCAGCAAGACTAACCCGTCTCACTAGACATATGTAGGGGGTGAATACTAAGCATAGGTAAGGAATAGCATAAATAGACTCGCCTACAACTGGATCCTTATAATCAGGTTTTATGTAGCAAATGACATTCTCCAAGCACGGCACATCATGGGCTCCACAATCAAACAAGAAACGCTTTACCGATGATATGACATGCTCAGAGCACATAATGCTATCTCTAAACTTTAAACATCATGGAATTTGTAAACTTTAATTTTGCTATCTCTAAATCATACAAGGTTCCAAAGCAATTATAATTCAATACAATATAATTTGCTGGCTTCTTTAGTATTTACTACGTCACGACAGCGACGAACAAGTGGTACTCTATTACCGCGAGGGATGGTGATTGCAATCAGGACACACCCGGACTGCACGACACACACACCCGCGTGGGAGACACATACATGCTCTCCTCCCCGCGTCATACGTGGCCACCTTTCACCCAAGACCCCAATGTCGACAAACCTCTTCATCCCGAGCAAAAGGTCCCCTACACAGACACGTCGAAGTTGCCCGCTAGAAGATTTACACCTTTATGCCTTCGCATCTCCATTCAAGGACAACCGAGGAGTCTCCACACTACAGTCTGGAGTTACATCAGTTTAATGGGCCCATATACCATTATGCAACCGGTACAGTTCAAGCTTGCCCAACGGTGCCGCATACGGCACCGTCCTCAAGCGACACAGGCAGGGCTATGCGACCGAGACCCAATTCTCGCCGCTTCCTATCCATTCCCTGCCCGGTCTCAATTTCATTACATTAATCCATTTTCTATCTAACCAATCCTGTGAGATATGTCCTACATCTCTCGCGAGTAGATTCCAACTACTCGACTTCTACCGGATTTCCTATGCATTAGCAAAGCAGTTACTACAGGTCAAATTGTAACTCGTTCCAACCAAACCCTGGGATTTGTGGTCATGCAAGTGGAGTATCAAACACCTTATACGTAATGCACAATATCAACTGGAGACGTAAGTGAATAAAACTGGAAAACTTTGCAAAGCTCTTAAATGCAAACCGGGGCTTGCCTTAGTTTGCGACTCAAATAAATGTCACTTGTTAGTGATCCTTCTGTGCGGACTTCGCCAAGGACTTCAAGTGGACACCCTGGCCTTCTCCTCCAAGTGAAACTTCTCGTCGATCACCTATCATCACGTTCCTATCGACATGATATGCATATAAGTAATTAAGTAATTAAGTAGTTTAATTAATTTAATAATAGACTCCACGGGGTTGTGTAAACTCTAAGAACGAGGAGTTTGACTAGGAAGGACAGATATGCCTCTGTTGTGGGGGTAACCAAAGGATGAGTTAAGGTGGACATAGAAGTGTCGGTATGAACTGAAAGGTACAACATAAAGGTACATTGCAACTTAGCACACCACACTTCAAGCTATGCCACGCGAGATTGACAATTTTGAATAGTGAAGAAGTGTTGGGCAGAGAAGTGTAAGGACGTCACAAAAATTAAGGTGCGACATCGAAAGCTTGAGTATGAGTGGAGTGTACAAGACGAAGGTCGCGATTCAGTAGTCGACCAATGAACTTGACTTAACTCATTAAGGAGTAAACCTAGTTAAGTGAGCAGTGCTGTCGTAGGGTCCTGACTTAGGATAAACCATGATGGAACCTAACGACACTTGGGACTAAATTGGAATCAACATGGCTTGGACTTAAGAAGTCATTACAAGCACTGTTAACCTAGCATGAGTACCAAGACAACGTCAAATGACTTTTAGGTAAAGTAGTTTCTACGGCAAGCTTCTCGAGCATCGTTCAAGTGCTTACATGACACTATTGCAGTGTCCTTCGCAAGATTGTCCAAATGAGCTCGGTGAACTCCTAGAACTCGAACATGATGTGAGACCTTGTTGTGACGGTCATGCTTTGCCATCACGAGAAGATTGGATTAGCGAGGTCCACATCGACCCGGACTCATCAAAGGGGGTGAGCGGAATCCCGAACACCACCTTGTGAGTCTTAAGGCTAGTGATGTTGACTCAGTTGTTGATAAGCGACTCGACGAACCTGTCGTTGATGAAGTGGTACACCAAGCTAACCAATCCTGTGATCGGTTAGGAAACATCCTCGACACAACCAAGGAACTCTTATCCAAGGTTCCCCTTTGTCTAGTTCTCCTTGTTGGTCGTAACGTTCTTGCATACCTTTATCATAGGTCATCGATGATCACCGACACACCTGGTTGGACCTAGAAGGCATTTCATCGAGCACCTTGACTACACTGAGGACTCGATTGCTCTCGCAATGACTAAACCCTACTTTTGATAAACGACCGTCGACCGTTGTGTCGTGGTTGTGGTTCAGCATCATGTACGTTACAGGCATCCTTCATCTCGATGCCAGGACACGATGATGGCTCGGAACGTCATGACGAACAGACGTCGGTGACGTCAAGCAAGGTATTTCAGGGCAAGGCTCACCTTGTAGGCATTTTGCCGAACATCTTGGGTGTGTACTTGATTTCCGTCGCTTCATCACCGTTCAAAGGGCATCTTGGCACTTAGGCTTGTCGGTCGCAACATAATTCTACCCCTGCATCACAGACTAGTTCTAAACATCAACAAAGTTGTTTCTTTCCTCGTGAATATTTCACCGAACACCTTGGCTGCAGCACTGTCCCAACTAATCTTTGCACAATTCAGAGCTAACCTTGAACCAATTGTTGTTGTCGTTGTGTCTTTCACGTGTTCCTGCATCTTACGAATCACATCCACCACTCCCAGCACAGCTTGGACATGGCTCGTGAGAAGAACGCCGTGACGACAACAAGTCAACAATGACATCCGAAACGGCACATGGGAAGCGTGGCCAAGGCGCAGACAGCGGGCCTGGGCGGCGAGTGGACGGCTGGCATGGAGAGGTGCAGCGCAGAGGGGCGTGACAGAGACGCGCGCGACAAGGGGGCATCTGGGACGGCGGCGTGCAGAGGCCGGGAACGGCGCGGCCGGGGCGAGCACGGGCGTGTGGCAAGTGGCGTGCAGGGCGGTGCCGTGAGCGGCTGGCGGGGAGGCGCGCACGGCCAGGGAGATGAGGAGGCGGAGCAGCGCGCTCGAGCAGGGTGGCAGCGAGGGAGGCACGCGGGCCGACGGCGAAGCGACGCTGTGCGCGAGGTGCACACGGCGTCGACGGCGCAGGGGAACGGCGTCCATCGCACGGTGGCTGTGGACAGCAAGCTGACGCGGAGCAGAGGCAAGCTGGGGCGCGGGCCATCAGCAGGATGGGCGCCAGGGAGGTGTGGCGCAGAGATGGCACCGGAGGCGGGCTGCTTCGGCGCGGGCGTGTGGCGAGCGGCGGTCAGGGCGCGCGGGCAAGCCGGGGGCCGTGAGGTGGAGCGCCAGCGAGGAGCATGACGTCGGCGGGGAGGCGAACGGAAGTGGGGCGCGACCGGGAGATGGCAAGCCGACGCGGTGGAGTGCCGTGGGCTGGTGGAGTCAGGCGGCTATATAAAGGCGACGTTTCCATCTCCGTGGCACATGCAGCGCGCCTGTGTGGAGGCAGGGGAGGAGGTGCCGACCTGACTGGTGGGGACCACCTGTGGGACCCACCTCCCTCACTCTGACTCCAAATTTCAAATGGGGCTAAAAAATATGCTTCAAAAATATTAAATTTTTGGCCCAATGACTAAATAAAATATGAAGAATTTTATGGTGCGACCAGATTTCAAAACTGAGCAAGTTGAATTTCGAACTCAAGTTTGAATTTGAATTCAAGCGGGGATACTGATTCAATGAAATAAATAGTAGATTAGGTTCAAAAACCCTGAAACTTTGAAGTTGGCCTTTTTGAACCATAAGGGACCTCAGGAAAAATTTGGAGTTGATTTGGACAAGGTTGAGTATAAAGTCTAAATTTGATGTCGACGTTGATTAAACTCTCAGTACGTGTCCGATAAATGGGAAACGTGCTTCAAAAATTTTGAAACTTTACCGAGAGTCTATTTGGAAAATTAGAAGGTCATGAAAAAAATTTACAGCCTTAGATTTGAATTTTTTTGAATGTCCCATTTTAGGGTTGGAATAATTCCTTTTTCTCACTATTTTGTTTTCTTTTCTCCTTTAATTTTTCATTGAAAATGTGAATACTTGGAAATTAGGGATTTTACACCTTAAGTTCCAATATACATTAGCAAACATGTTCTGTATGTAAAATTTTAACAAGTCCCTATTTTAAGTGAACATTGGTTAACTCATATGGTTTATGTGAGTTTGGATTTCCAAGTCCATTTTCAAAATTTTTAAGTTCGCATTTTTGCGTTTTTGTTCTTCCGAAAAACGGGCTTTTACATTCCTTCCCCCTTAAAGGAATCTCGTCCCGAGATTCTAACAAGTAGAATAACAGAAACGATGAGGGGACAATTCGTAAAAGAGGGTCATTGACTAAGGAAAATGACAATGCCCTTAAAGACTTGGGTTCTACGAAATAGTGATTATCTTCAGGCATCTTACGAAATTCTAAAGTCTGCTTCAAGTGATTCCAGTCTTTAGGTTGATAACCTTGACAGGAAGCTCGACATGACAATATCACATCGTAAAACTTTCACGTCTGTTACTGACCCTTTAATGTTGTATTCTTACACTGTCATGACATCCTGTTCTGTCCTAATCTTGACTTGAAGAATCAGCACTTGTTCTGTGCTTCTCTAGGTCACCATGATAGTTTAAAACTATCGATGCATTGATTCTTGGTTGCTTGTTTGGTTTTGCATAGGTCCTTATAACTTAATGTGGTATTTCCCCTGACACGAGTTAAGATGGGTTACGAGGTTAATCAACAATCATTAACCTTGTTTGATGTTTAGTCAACCATAGGATTCCTTAGCCGTAGCATAACAGTAGCAAGACACCCAACACTCTTATGTGATGAAAACAGCAGGAATACGGAAGATATGGCGACTACACGGTTTTTGGGTATATCAACATCTTCAAACAATTGAAATAGAAGAGGAAGACACTTTGCGGTGGCACACGAGGATTTAAGGATTCAGCATCCTCATATGTTTCAACACAGCAAAGAACTCAATCATATGGTAACTACAAGGTAATTAGTGTAGCAAGGTTACCATATAACAACGCAAGATCATAGATGGACCCAAAGAGTTTCACGAGGTTGATAATCGAACGGTATCCTCGCGAGTAAGGAGATTTCATGGATTTTACAAGGTTGATCATCGAACTGATGACCACTCGATGACGAACGGTATAGTTGCAACAATCAAGGTACTTGAACCTAAACAAGTCAAGGATGGAAGTCCAAGTATTTGTTTAGTTGCAAGTGAGGTTGAGTAATTGGTTTCCCAAGTATTACTCAATGAAAAGGAGATCAACAATGTAAGAAGTCAAATGAAGATGGTGAAATGACCGTAGTCATTAGGCACTTTAGAATTGTTTGAATGGGGTACACAGTCTTGCTCTAAATTTTAGTATTATCATGCATTCTATCATTGGTGTTACATTGGTAATTATGCTTCATGATGCATCATATGTTGTATGGTGCAATGAATATGCCCATAGTATGGTGCAAATGGTGCATATGTATGGTGCAAATGATGCATATGTATGATGCATATGGTGCACATGCATGGTGCAATAGCTTTCATAGTTGGAGCAAGACTAAATGAACCACACCCACAAAACTCAAGTATTGTCTGATGATTTGCAAGGATTGGATACCGTGGTCGTGAAAGACACTCAATGAGTAGCGTTACTTTCATGACTCGACCACAGTTAAGGAATTCATAACAGAACGATTGACAAGGAATGTGGGAAATATACCACGTTACCTCGACCTTTCGAAAGCTTGTTCATGTTTTACTCAACTTGATGGTATCTTCATCAGGAGAAAAACAACTAACTATATGTCTCTAGTAATGCTTCACTTAACCTTTGCTTTGATCTGGCAAGAGGAACTGATATCCTTAGCGATCACTTTAGTGGAATTAAATTCACACTTCTTCTTTGAGTAACTCAATCTGGTGGTGGATGTTGGATCCTCTTGAAGATGTAATCTTACTTGATCGTCTTCTTGTTGACACGACTCGTTGTAACCAAGGTTGATGGTTGAATACCACCATTACTTGAGTGCTCGCCTTCCCCCTTAAAGTTCCAAACCAGAATGTTGAAGCGTACTTCAAACAATCCTCATGGGAAGACGAGATGCAACTCGAGTAATTGCGGCCTGCGTTCAACATCACAAGATGTGATATGGCAAGTCACATAAATCAGACACTAGTGTGCCTATCAATGGAAAAGGGCTTCAAATGAGTTAAACACTCTATTCAACTTGGTAAATACTTGAGTCCTAACTCTTGGTTGGTTATGACACTCCTCGAATTTAAATCGAGAGCCGAATGCCTAATAAAAACCAAAAGGTTCAAACTGGCCAGGCTATGGTGACAAATGACCAGCCTGGACGCAAACTCGATTTTGATCCATTTAATGGCAAAATCAGATCTTGAGGTGAACAACAAAGTTAAAGTACACTTCAAGACCTTCCCAAAAAGTATTGATTTGCCTCTAGATCATCTCTGGTTTGCATGTTATGCTATTTTAAAGTCAGCAGAAAATTTTCTACACTTTTAGCAGAACCTGCTTAAAAAGTACCAGTTTTGATCTACAGTTTTCAGACTGTTCCGTTAGAAACCTGGAAATATTATTATTAACAAAGTTGTAGTCAAGGTAATAAGATTTCCAGAATGTACTTACTTGTCTTCAGCATTCAGACATTTATATTCAGTTCAGATTGACCACATTGTATTCAAACTCGATTTGGAAAAAGTAGATGACCGATTCAGGTCTGGAGCGAATTGCAAAAATTGTAGCTGACTCTCTAACTTTTCCAACGGTTACTCGCGCGACACCATTGGATCAAGGGTCTGCGAGTTATGGATTAAATTCAGAGGTGTACAGATTGCTGTCCAGTTTGGGTATGCCTGGACAGTCTCTGCGATTATCCAAATTTCACCCACCTAGAAAAGGATTTTGGTCTTGAACTGAATAGAGAACTTGTAAAGTACTTCCAAAAATTTCTAAGGAGTACTTACTTGCCCTCGTAGCACTTCTGGTTGAGAAGATATGGCATTTTGCAAGTTGACAGTTTTTCTGAAAATTTGGACAGCACCTCCTTTGTTTAAGGCTAATTTTGTCCACAATTTTCAGATATACAAACATCAACATTTGCAAAAATTATACATAGCAAACTTTCTGCATACATTCTCAGGATTCCAAAAATGCATCACAAGAAGTCATACGACAATTCTACAGCGAGTTATGCGAGAAACAGTAACTGTACACAGGACTGTCCACTCGCTGTCCAGATTTGATCAAGTTTAGAAATTTGCAGTTTTTAGTATGTTAGAGATGGATTCTGCTCTGGAGTTCTATAGAGACGTTGTAGAGGACTCTCTACACTTTCCGACCACATAAAGTAGGCCTGCAGAGGTGAACTTTGCAAAAAGTTATGATTCAATTGTTGAAGAGTCCAGATTCTGTCTTCTCTTCCGGGCTGCCAGAAGAGTTTTAGCCTTGGTGTTGAATAGGAAGTTGATAGAGTACTCTTTAAGCTTTCCATACATGTATATATATGCCTATGTTGCTGTTCAAATTTAAAAGTTATGGCTGTTCAAAGTTCAGAATTTTTTGACTGTTTCAGATAGCACCTATATACATGTACTATGTTCAACTCCAGTTTTTAATTAGCTTTAAATTGAATTTGAGGTAACATTGAATGACAAAGTTGTAGAATAGCCCTTCCCCTTTCCAGAAATGTATCATAATGGAATAGAAGAGCTTCCTACAAGGAAATATGGCAAAAATTCAGATGCTGGTCCGTGTAGTTTCAGAACAGAAGCTGCTGTGGTAACGGTGCATTTTCATCACCATAAAAGCGTCTTTTGGCTTGGAGGTCAATAGAAAACTTATAGAAGACTTCAGAAGCTTTATAAAAAGAATTCAATTGCATTCATAGCCCTTCAGGTTGAAGAGATATGGAATTTCAAAGTCAGGTCAATTCTGTTCGAAAATAGAACTCACCGGCTTCGAAACACAAGAATTTGGGAACAAACTCAAATTTTGAAACTTAGCTCAAAACTCAAGTCCGATGGCTAGAACTTAATTCGCAACTAAAAATTTTCTTTGGAACTAAATGGAATCTTAAAAGAGACTTGACGACCTTCTTATCCATAGCTAATCACTATGGATCCTCATGCTTAACCAAAGTCTCAACCCAGCGAAGTCGAGCTAAACTCTCGCCAGGAACAAAGAACTCTGGTTCACCAACTCTTGAAAAGAAACATTTTACCTTGTCCACAAGATATCAGCAACTGATACTTGGACTTTATATGAATATGAAGCCATTTCTTTCGTGGGGGATGGTCAAAGTATCAAGTGGGATACTGACGGTACTACGTGCCTTACTAAAAGAAAAGTCTAACCCGGTATATTCGGATACGTCTGTAGGTGGTCCTAATATTGATCGCTCGCAAACGTATTCTACACGGGTCGCTACCGGAGTTAGTGTACCTGCAGAAGACAAACAATCCCCTTTCACACCTTCACACCTTAAGGGCGGCACGGGGAAACACGACAGGCAGTCACAATATTATATAAGAAAGTAAATGCATACGACTCTGGTGTGAGTCGCCCTCGAGCGAAGTCATGTCTCGAGGTACATGGCTGTAAATACTGTTAGGAGCTGAATTTTTACTCTCATTGAAGAGAGGATGACACTAGAGAGTTGGGGCAATTTTCTTGTCTATTCCTCACACAATGCCATGCCAACCCAAGGGGTTGAGGCTACATATTTATAGCAGCCCAAGGGCAGCCAACCAGACAAGCATATGCCTTCTTGCTAGTCCAAGATGCAATGCAAGGTGATGTCCTAAAGATGCTAACAACCATCCTAAAAGCAGTCAAGATGCTGCTGTCCTAACTGCTGTCCTAAAAGCAGTCAAGATGCTGTCCTCTAGTCTAAGATGAGTACAACAAGGACCAAAGACCAAGGACTAAGGTACAACAAACTAAGGACAAGGGTACAAGGGACTAGGGGACCAAAGACCAAATGACTACTAGACTTATTCCATCATTCTCCCCCTAAGTCTTATACGTCGGCTTCTGGGAGGGTTGGACCATCCCGATCCTGGAGCAAAGTTCAATGAACTTGAGCCTCCCAAGGGGCTTGGTGAGCAGGTCCGCAAGCTGGTCCTTGGTGTTGATGTAGATCGCCTTGATGCTGCCTTCCTCCAAGCAGCCTTAGATGAAGTGGTACCTCACCCGGATGTGTTTGCTCCGTTCATGGAAAACGGGGTTCTTTGCGAGGGCCAGAGCAGACACGTTGTCCACCCTGAGTTCCACCGCTCCAGTGTCTCTGCCGAGGAGATCACCAAGCAGTCGAACAAGCCAGAGCGCCTGAGTCGAAGCGGTGGAGGCCGCTATGTACTCGGCCTCGCAACTGGACATGGCCACCACCTGCTGCTTGACCGACTGCCAGCTAACGAGGCACTTGCCGAAGAAGAAGAGGATCCCGCTCATGCTCTTGCTGGTGTCGATGTCGCCGGCGTGGTCGCTGTCGCTGTACCCGACAAGGTGTGCCTCCCCAGGACACCTCGAGTAGTGGAGGCCGTGATCAAGAGTCCCCGCAACATAGCGGATGATCCTCTTCACAGCCTGCTGGTGCTCCGTCGTCGGTCGCTGCAGGAACCGACTAACGTAGCCGACGGAGAATGCCAAGTCCGGCCGTGTGTGGGCGAGGTAGTGAAGGATCCCCACAAGATGTCGGTACTGTGTAGCATCCACCTCCTCCGCCGTGCAGTCGCGGCTCAGCTTCAGCCTCTCCTCCATCGGAGTGAGGGCTGGATTGCAGTTTGTGAGCCCACCTAGCTCAACAATACGCCTGGCGTAGGCGGTCTGTCGAAGTGTGATCACGGAGTCGGCCTGATGCACCTCAATCCCTAGATAGAAGGAGAGGGATCCCAGGTCACTCATCTGGAAGGTGGCTTTCATCTCTTCCTTGAACGCTACCACCTCCGCATCCTTGGTGCCGGTGATCACCAAGTCGTCGACGTAGACACCCACCAGTAGGGTGTTTCCCCCGTTGCCCCGCCGGTAGATGGCCGCCTCGTGCGGGCATTGCCCGAAGCCCATCCTCTTGAGTGTGGAATCCAACTTGGCATTCCATGCCCGTGGTGCCTACCGCAAGCCGTAGAGGGCCTTGCGCAGGCGCAATACCTTGCCCTCCTTGCCAGGGAGCGCAAACCCCGGTGGCTGGTGTACGTAGACCTCCTCCTTCAAGTCGCCATTGAGGAACGCTGACTTGACATCCATGTGCTGGACACGCCAGCCTTCTAGGGCAGCCAGCGCAAGAAGGAGTCACACGGATTCCATCCGTGTCACGGGGGCAAAGGCATCGTCGAAGTCGATCCCCTCCTGCTGCACGAAGCCGCGTGCCACCAAGCGAGCCTTGTGCTTGACGATGGCGCCGGCTTCATCCCACTTCAACTTGAACACCCACTTAAGGGTGATCGCGCGGTGACCGCGAGGGAGGTCAGCAAGCTCCCAAGTGCGATTCGTCTCAACCGCGTCCATCTCCGACTACATCGCGCCACGCCATGCCGCGTGTTTCTCGGCCTCCGCGAAAGACCGAGGCTCGCCGTCGTCGCACGCAAGGTGCAACTGCGCCCCCAGATCTTGATCATCTAGATCGTGAGGGACCAATCCCGGCACCGGCTGGTCGCCGAGAATGTTCTCCATCTTGCAATACCACAACTTCTCGCCATCGTAGCACCTGTCGAGGCGCTCCTCGTCGTGGGAGAGCGGAGTGACAAACTCCAATGGGTCGTGCTCGACACAAGCTGGTGATGAAGTGGACATGGCCGGAGGGGTGGCCGTCGGTGCTGGAGTGCGTGGGGTCGCCGGCTGAGGTGGAGGTGGACGCTCGGGGGCTGGGGTAGACACGCTCGGTAAAGAGGAGCTACCTACTCCCCCAGCTCCCTTGAAGTAGACGTAGTCGACGACGAAGTCGTCGTTCGTCGAGGTCGAACCGTCGTCCACCGCCTTGTCCCATGCCCATCCTCGCCCTTCGTTGAACACAACGTCGCGTGTCGTGCGCACACGTTGTGTCTCTGGGTCGAGAATGCGGTAGGCCTTCGAGCCCTCTGCGTAGCCGATGAACACCCCGGGGGTGCTCCTGTCGTCGAGCTTGCCGATCTGGCCAAGCTCCTTAGAGAACGCGAGGCATCCAAAGACCCGTAGGTGAGAGACCGCCGGCTTGCGCCCATACCAAGCCTCGTACGACGTCCTGCCGTGGAGGGCCTTGGTGGGCGAGCGGTTGAGGATGTAGACGGCGGTCACCACCGCCTCTCCCCGAAAGACAGCCGGCTTTCCCCTTTGCTTGAGGAGGGCCCGAGTAATCCCCACAACCGTCTGGTTGCGCCGCTCGACGACGCCGTTCTGCTGCGGGTTGTAGGGCGCGGAGTAGTGGCGCTGAACACCCTCATCCGCGCAATACGATGCGAATTCAGGTGCCGTGAATTCGCCGCCGTTGTCGGTGTGCAGTATGCGCAGCATGCCGCCGCACTCCGCATCCGCAGTGGCCTGCGCACGCCTGATGGCGTTCGCAGCCTCTCCCTTGCTGCCAAGTCCCACCACCCACATGTAGCGGGAGAGGTCGTCGACGAGCAGCAGGAAGTAGCGTCGTCCTCCTGGTGTAGCCGGTGTCACCGGGCCACACAAGTCCCCGTGAACGAGCTCGAGCCGCTCCTTGGCTCGAAAGCTCGACTGCTGGGGAAAAGGAAGCCGCCTCTGCTTCGTCACCACGCAGACGTCGCAGAGCTGCTCCACATGGTCAAGGCATGGCATGCCTCGCAGCATCTCCTTGCCACTGAGCTGCTTCAGAGCCTCGAAGTGAAGGTGCCCAAAGCGCTCGTGCCACTGCCATGCCTCGTCCTCCCGACGAGTGGCAAGAGAGACAGGTTGTGCTACCTGCACGTGAAGGACATAGAGTCGATTGGTGCCTCTAGTTACCTTGGCAAGAAGGCGACAATGGCGATCCCAAATCCTCATGACTCCGTCCTTGATCTCCACGCGCGAACCACTCTCATCCAGCTGTCCCAAGCTGATGATGGAGTTTCGCAACGCGGGTATGTAGTAGACTCCGACAAGCAACTTGTGCTCACCGGACTTAGCGCTGAGGAGGACAGAGCCAACACCCTTGATCTCCACGCCGGAGGCGTCACCAAACTTGACGGAGCCTCGGACATTGGGATCAAGCTCGGCGAAGAACTCCCGTCGACCGGTCATGTGATGGGTGGCGCCAGTGTCGAGGCACCACCCGTCAGTCTTGTCGTTGCTGGAGCCGTCACCGAGGAGAGCATGTGCTCTCAGCTCATCAAGATGAAAGAGAGTCGCTGCAGTCGATGCCGCTAGAGGTGGCTTGATGCTTCCATGTGCCATGAGCAAAGCTGGCTCCTCCTCCACCTGTGCGACGTGGGCCTCCTCCTCCACCTGTGCGACGTGGGCCAGACCACGTCGTGGCTGCCGACACTCCCTGGCCCAATGACCAAGCTTGCCACAGTTGTGGCAGGTGTCGTCTCGTGTCGGCTTGTGGTTGCCGACGGCACCGCCCTGGGCGCCTCCGCGGGCACGTCCTTGCGCCCCGTCCTGGGCGCCTCCGCGCCCCTTGCGCGGCTTGCCGCGCTTGCGGCCGCCTATCGAGGAAGAGGACTCCCCCTTCTTCCGGTCACCCTGGCCAGCCTCCCACTGCTCGCGAGTAAGATGAAGCTTCCCGCCAATGGTGATAGGCCCCGAGAGAGGTTGTGGTTCGTCGCTGTCGACGACCTTGAGGCGACCTATCGCCTCTTCGATCGACATCATGGAGAGGTCCAGCAGAGACTCGATCGATCGAGCGATCTGCTTGTACTTCTCGGGGATGCAACGAAAGAGCTTCTCGACAGCTCTCTCCTCGTCGTAGGTGTCATCGCCGAAATGCTCCAACTTCTGCAACAAAGTGTTGAGACGGAGAGCAAAGTCATCAACGTCCTCACCTGGCTTAAAGGCCAAGTTCTCCCACTCCTTGCGAAGCGCCTGCAGTGTGGTCTTGCGGGCGCGGTCACTGCCGATGCGTGCCGCAGCGATGGCGTCCCAAGCCTCCTTAGCAGTCCGCTTCTTGGAAAGCGAGAACTGCATCTCGGGCAGGACTGCAGCAATGAGGGCATCCAGCGCCCGTCGATCTTCGTAGTAGTCGACGTCGCCGTACGGAACTGCTTCCCACATGTGTCGCACCTGGAGCCGCACCCTCATCACCGCGACCCACTCGACGTAGTTGGTCTTGGTGAGGGTAGGCCACCCACCACCAGGACCGACATCCCTGACATTGGCCTGGACCCCATGGTGTCCATGGTACCGATCTGGGGAGGGAGAACCGCGCTGCCTGTAACGGCCGCGTTCTCTGTCGACTGCGCCGCCGCCGCCGGGAGCACCACCGGCACGTCCGCACCGTCCTGGACTGCGGCTATCGCGCCCATGGGGACGCGCGGCTACTCGATGCATCTCCTGTGCTCGCGCCACTTACCTTGCCATCCTGAGCTCATCGTCGACACCGCCATCGAAAGGGCCGCTGGAGCTACTGCCGTGCAGAGCCTCCAGCTCTGCTGCCGCTGCACGCGCTGCAGCCGCCGCCGCTGCTGCTTCCACTTCTGCCCTCGCTGTTGCCAGTTCTGCCGCCGCCAACCTTGCGGCTAGTGCCGCCGTCGCCGCAGCCTCTGCCGCCGCTTGCTCGCGTTTCTCCGCTGCGGCGACCTCTATCTGTCGCGCGCTCGAGGCGACCGAACGCTAAGACTGTCCGTCGGACATCGCACACTAGTGGGGAGCTGGTGTGTGGGGAAAAGGGACGAGCTGGGGCAGCCGGTTTTCCTGCTACCGGTTCCGGACAGGGAGAGGCGCGGGAGGGAGATGAGCAAGAGATGTTTAGGCTACAGGATAGAACGGCTCTGATACCAAGTGTTAGGAGCTGAATTTTTACTCTCATTGAAGAGAGGATGACACTAGAGAGTTGGGGCAATTTTCTTGTCTATTCCTCACACAATGCCATGCCAACCCAAGGGGTTGAGGCTACATATTTATAGCAGCCCAAGGGCAGCCAACCAGCCAAGCATATGCCTTCTTGCTAGTCCAAGATGCAATGCAAGGTGATGTCCTAAAGATGCTAACAACCGTCCTAAAAGCAGTCAAGATGCTGCTGTCCTAAAAGCAGTCAAGATGCTGTCCTCTAGTCTAAGATGAGTACAACAAGGACCAAAGACCAAGGACTAAGGTACAACAAACTAAGGACAAGGGTACAAGGGACTTGGGGACCAAAGACCAAATGACTACAAGACTTATTCCATCAAATACGTCTGTACATCAAAGACTCCCGTACGAATCGGCTTATACACGCTCGGGCATACGTGTTTCGCATGATCCCATAGAACATAAATGGTTCTAGAGATGCATACTATCGGGTTATACACCACCCGACAGGGGCTCCCATTAATTTTGTGTCACGCTGGGGTACCGCGTGTCATATGTTCTCAGAAACATGGAAAGTTTCAAAGACTCATATTGACTTTCCGTGCTAAGCCACGGAAATTTCACATACCATATCTCGTATGCAGAGTTTACCGAGATTGATCCGCTCTCGGCGGCGTACCTTACCTCTTACCTTAAAGACAGAGCATCGTTATAGAATAATATAACAAGTTAGTTCACCACCTTTATAACTTATACTAGTAATAATCCTTAATGGGCATATAGCTAATTCTCACTCGACTACTTTGGAGTTTTCGAAAATAGGCTCTTTTTGAGCGTGCTATTCCCAATGAAGCTCTGATACCATGTCTGTGGGGACCGGAGTCCACACATCCGAGGATCTCATTGGGTGGTGCCGTGCGATGCGGCACCTAACAGCACACACAAAAAGGATACCAAAACATATAAAGTTTTCATTTCATAATAAGAAGAGTTTACAAAAGAGTGTACCATAGAAGTACACACGCAGTGGAAAATACATACTCATAATCTCACCTAACTAAGCAGGAGAGAAGACGTCCATGCCCTAGGACGCTTCTCAATAGCAACAAGAAGAACATTCAGCAGCGGCGTGGTTCACATGAGATTTATCTCGACACCTCGAGTTTCATGTACAACCTGAACAGCAGAAATAAAACTAATACCTGCAAAAATCGTTAAAGCGCAAACGTGAGCATAAGGCTCAGCAAGACTAACCCGTCTCACTAGACATATGCAGGGGTGAATACTAAGCATAGGTAAGGAATAGCATAAATAGACTCGCCTACAAGTGGATCCTTATAATCAGGTTTTATGTAGCAAATGACATTCTCCAAGAACGGCACATCATGGGCTCCACAATCAAACAAGAAACGCTTTACCGATGATATGACATGCTCATAGCACATAATGCAATTACAGCTAAAGTATGAGGAAATTGTAAACTTTAATTTTGCTATCTCGAAATCATACAAGTATGCAAAGCAATTATAATTCAATACAATATAATTTGCTGGCTTCTTTAGTATTTACTACGTCACGACAGCGACGGACAAGAGGTACTCTATTACCGCGAGGGATGGTGATTGCAATCAGGACACACCCGGACTGCAAGACACGAACACCCGCGTGGGAGACACATACATGCTCTCCTCCCCGCGTCATACGTGGCCACCTTTCACCCAAGACCCCAATGTCGACAAACCTCTTCATCCTGAGCAAAAGGTCCCCTACACGGACACGTCGAAGTTGCCCGCTAGAAGATTTACACCTTTATGCCTTCGCATCTCCATTCAAGGACAACCGAGGAGTCTCCACACTATAGTCTGGAGTTACATTAGATTATTGGGCCCATATACCATTATGCAACCGGTACAGTTCAAGCTTGCCCAACGGTGCCGCATACGGCACGGTCCTCAAGCGACACAGGCAGGGCTATGCGATCGAGACTCAATTCTCGCCGCTTCCTATCCATTCCCTGCCCGGTCTCAATTTCATTACATTAATCCATTTTCTATCTAACCAATCCTGTGAGATATGTCCTACATCTCTCGCGAGTAGATTCGAACTACTCGACTTCCCCCTGATTTCCTTTGCATTAGCAAAGCAGTTACTACAGGTCAAATTGTAACTCGTTCCAACCAAACCCTGGGATTTGTGGTCATGCAAGTGGAGTATCAAACACCTTATACGTAATGCACAATATCAACTGGAGACGTAAGTGAATAAAACTGGAAAACTTTGAAAAGCTCTTAAATGCAAACCGGGGCTTGCCTTCGTTTGTGACTGAAATAAATGTCACTTGTTAGTGATCCTTCTGTGCGGACTTCGTCAAGGACTTCATGTGGACACCCTGGCCACTCCTCCAAGCGAAACTTCTCGTCGATCACCTATCATCATGTTCCTATCGACATGATATGCATATAAGTAATTAATAATTAAGTAGTTTAATTAATTTAATAATAGACTCCATGGGGTTGTGTAAACTCTAAGAACGAGGAGTTTAACTAGGAAGGACATATATGACTCTGTTGTGGGGGTAACCAGAGGATGAGTCAAGGTGGACATAGAAGTGTCGGTATGAACTGAAAGGTACAACATAAAGGTACATTGCAACTTAGCACACCACACTTCAAGCTATGCCACGCGAGATTGACAATTCTGAATGGTGAAGACGTGTTGGGCGGAGAAGTGTAAGGACGACCCAAAAATTAAGGTGGGACATCGAAATCTTGAGTATGAGTGGAGTGTACAAGACGAAGGTCGCGATTTAGTAGTCGACCAATGAACTTGACTTAACTCATAAAGGAGTAAACCTAGTTAAGTGAGCAGTGCTGTTGTAGGGTCCAGACTTAGGATAAACCATGATGGAACCTAACGAAACTTGAGACTGAATTAGAATCAACATGGCTTGGACTTAAGAAGTCATTACAAGCACTGTTAACCTAACATGAGTACCAAGACAACGTCAAATGACTTTTAGGTAAAGTAGTTTCTATGGCAAGCTTCTCGAGCATCGTTCAAGTGCTTACAAGACACTATTGTAGTGTCCTTTGCAAGATTGTCCAGATGAGCACGGTGAACTCCTGGAACTCGAACATGATGCGAGACCTTGTTGTGACGGTCATGCTTTGCCATCACGAGAAGATTGGATTAGCGAGGTCCACATCGACCCGGACTCGTCAAGGGGGTGAGCGGAATCCCGAACACCACCTTGTGAGTCTTAAGGCTAGTGATGTCGACTCGGTTGTTGATAAGCGACTCGACGAACCTGTCGTCGATGAAGTGGTACACCAAGTTAACCAATCTTGTGATCGGTTAGGAAACATCCTCGACACAACCAAGGAACTCTTATCGAAGGTTCCCCTTGGTCTAGTTCTCCTTGCTGGTCGTAACGTTCTTGCATGCCTTTACCATAGGTCATCGATGATCACCGACACACCTGGTTGGACCTAGAAGGCATTTCATCGAGCACCTTGGCTACACTGAGGACTCGATTTCTCTCGCAACGACTAAACCCTAATTTGGATAAACGACCGTCGACCATTGTGTCGTGGTTGTGTTCCAGCATCATGTTCGTTACAGGCATCCTTCATCTCGATGCCAGGACACGATGATGGCTTGGAATGTCATGACGAACGGACGTCGGTGACGTCAAGCAAGGTATTTCAGGGCAAGGCTCACCTTGTAGGCATTTTGCCGAACATCTTGGGTGTGTACTTGATTTCCGTCGCTTCATCACCGTTCAAAGGGCATCTTGGCACATAGGCTTGTCGGTCGCAACATAATTCTACCCCTGCATCACAGACCAGTTCTAAACATCAACAAAGTTGTATCTTTCCTCGTGAACATTTCATCGAACACCTTTGCTGCAGCACTTTTCCAACTAATCTTTGCACAATTCAGAGCTAACCTTGAACCGATTGTTGTTTCCGTTGTGTCTTTCACGTGTTCCTGCATCTTACGAATCACATCCACCACTCCCAGCACTGCTTGGACATGGCTCGTGAGAAGAACGCCGTGACAACAACAAGTCGACAATGACATCCGAAATGGCACATGGGAAGCGTGGCCAAGGCACGGACAGCGGGCCTGGGCGGCGAGTGAACGGCCGGCGTGGAAAGGTGCGGTGTAGAGGGGCACGACAGAGACGCGCGCGGCAAGGGGGCAGCTGGGATGGCGGCGTGCAGAGGCCGGGAACGGCGCGGTCGGGGCGAGCGCGGGCGTGCGGCAAGCGGCGCGCAGGGCGTGCTGTGAGCGGCTGGCGGGGATGCGCGCACGGCCAGGGAGATGAGGAGGCGGAGCAGCGCGCTCGAGCAGGGTGGCGGCGAGGGAGGCACGCGGGCCAGCGTCGAAGCAGCGCTGTGCGCGAGGCGCACACGGCGTCGACGGCGCAGGGGAACAACGTCCATCGTGCGGTGGCCGTGGATGGCGAGCTGACGCGGAGCAGAGGCGAGCTGGGGCGCGGGCCAGCGGCGGGCTGGGCGCCAGGGAGGTGCGGCGCAGAGACGGCACCGGAGGCGGGCGGCTTCGGCGCGGGCGCGCGGGCAAGCCGGCGGCCGTGAGCTGGAGCGCCAGCGAGGAGCACGGCGTCGGCGGGGAGGCGAGCGGAAGTGGGGCGCGACCGGGACATGGCAAGCTGACGTGGTGGAGTGCCGTGGGACGGTGGAGTTGGGCGGCTAGATAAAGGCGACGTTTCCATCTCCGTGGCACATGCAGCGCGCCTGCGTGGAGGCAGGGGAGGAGGTGCCGACCTGACTGGTGGGGACCACCTGTGGGACCCATCTCCCTCACTCTTCTTCCATTTTTCAAATAGGGCTAACAAATATGCTTCAAAAATATTAAATTTTTGGCCCAATGATTAAATGAAATATGAAGAATTTTATGGTGCTACCAGATTTCAAAACTGAGCAAGTTGAATTCCGAACTCAGGTTTGAATTTGAATTCAAGCGAGGATACTTGATTCAATGAAATAAATAGTAGATTAGGTTCAAAAATCTTGAAACTTTGAAGTTAACCTTTTTGAACCATAAGGGACCTCAGGAAAAATTTGGAGTTGATTTGGACAAGGTTGAGCACAAAGTTTAAATTTGAAGTCGACGTTGATTAAACTCTCAGTACGTGTCCGATAAATGGGAAACATGCTTCAAAAATTTTGAAACTTTACCGAGAGTCTATTTGGAAAATTAGAAGGTCATGAAAAAAATTTACAGCCTTAGATTTGAATTTTTTTGAATGTCCCATTTTAGGGTTGGAATAATTCCTTTTTTTCTCTCTATTTTGTTTTCCTTTCTCCTTTAATTTTTCATTGAAAATGTGAATACTTGGAAATTTTGGATTTTACACCTTAAGTTCCAATATACATTAGCAAACATGTTCTGTATGTAAAATTTTAACAAGTCCCTATTTTAAGTGAACATTGGTTAACTCATATGGTTCATGTGAGTTTGGATTTCCAAGTCCATTTTCATAATTTTTAAGTTCGCATTTTTGCATTTTTGTTCTTCCGAAAAACGGGCTTTTACACCCTGAGAAGTAACCTGAGGGGGAGCCGCAAAGTGGGTCCTCCTCGTCCGTCACCTCTGCTGTGATGTCGCCGTGTCCTGTGACCCTAAAGACTCTGCAGAACCACCAGAGTCCAAAGGAAGGCTATTGGTAGCTGGCTGCTAAGGAAGGCTAGCGCTAGCTGGCTCCGAAGGGAGGCTAGCGCTAGAGGGCTCCTGTAGCGGCCCCGCCTCTGACTCAGGCTCCTGTAGTAGTCCCCTAGCCTCTGACTCAAACTCAGAAGACTTTGAGTCAGACTGCACAAAAGAAAAGGATTAACAATAAATAATTATTAACAACTGCAATTTATAAAATAACTTTATTGTAAACTAAAATTTACCTCTGTCCGTTGAAAGCACACAACAGCTAAGGACGGAGCGTGCGCCAGAAAGAGGGAACGTCGGCTCGAAGGTAACGAGGTCCCTGAGCAAGGGTCTCACGACGGCTCAAACCCTCTCACTGGCTTCCCCTTCCCCTTCCACTTCCCCTTTGACGACATCCTATTGCAAGGAATAAATTATTAATATGCAAATATAATATAAAAAGTTAGTGAATAAAACATTACTTTAAAATTCATCAACATCACGATCATGTACCCTACTCCTTAAACCAGCGCATCAATCTTCTTCTTCTGCATATCGTTTTCGTTTGCGCAAATCAGCAGGTTCCACTAAGTCATCGATATCTTCAGTTTCCAATTCTGATTCTGTTTCTGCTTTCGTGCTTGTCTCGATATCTTTAGTGTCTCGAACTAAGTCATCGAGTCCTACACCGGGCTCGACTGAGAAGGAGTCTGGCAACTCTTCGTCTTGTTAGACCACATCAGCCTCACCTTCCTCATGGTAATCATCATCTCCTGGAGCGTATAACTGCTCACAAGGATTCACCTTATGTACCACCCACCAAGATTTGAATTTATTGCATGGATAAGGTAGATAGTACACTTGCTCTACTTGGTGTGCAAGAACTAATGAACCGAATCCTTTCAACCGTTCCTTGTGTTTTACTTCGACCATGGCAAATTCATTTACTCGAATTCCAAGAATGGAATCAAACCATTTGCAGTCAAAGAATACTGCTCGAACTGTCTTGTTTCTGACAAAAGTGAATTCAAAGATTCTTTTTTAATAATCCCGTAGTACTGAGGTTCATGTTCTTGCGAATCGATTGCCCTCATCATAACTCAGGTATTACATGTTGCCGTGAGAGGACGAAGAGATTCAAATTGAGTTGTACGGAATCGAAAGCCATTGACATCATATCGACCATAGCTTCTAACATTAACAACTCCACAGGATAGTTGTCGCAAATCTTCATGGACGTTGGCATCTTTTTTGCACTATCCAAAAAATGAAGTTATTAGAAAACATAAGCATTCTTAAGTTATAAGAAAACATTTTTAACATTCATAAGTTAAAGAGAAAAAGTTACATGATCTCGAAACCAGGAAAGAAAATTAGATCCCCCGTTTATTCCTTCACGTCGAATTTGTTCTATTTGCTTGCTCGTGGGTTGATGTCTATGTCTCCAATTTTGCCTGTCGAACATACTACACAAAAAGAGAACCTTTTAGAATACATGTGTTGGAAAAGATGGTGAAAAGCATAAGTGTAGGAGAAACACTTACTTGAAATATTCATCCATTTCTTCCATATTAGCGTACATGTACAAGAAAGCAGCACGCCTTTCTTTTTCGCTAATGTCGTAGGAAGTATAACTACCAAAAGTAGTGCCTCTTGTTGTAAAAATGGAGAGATCGCTACAAGGAGTTTGCTCATCCATATTGTACTACATTACCGAAGTATTAACATTGTGTTCCTCTATAAAGTAAACACTTGAGAAATATCCTACTTCCTTAAGAGTAAAAGCTTCGGCGATTCAACCTTCAACCCTTGCCTTGTTACCAACCATTGGTTTCAGATATCTGAGTGATCGTTCAATATGATACATCCACCTATATTGCACGGGAGCCCACTTTTGCTTTAAATGGAAGATGAATTAAGAGATGTTGCATTGGACTGAAAAATCCTGGAGGATTTTTTTTTCATCTTACACAAAAGTACCGGAATATCCTTCTCCAACTTAGTCATCATCTCTGGCATGATTTCTTTAGCAAAGAGTTGCCTATAGAAGTGGCTAAGCTCGCTAACACCTTCCACACCCCATTGTTAAAGTAGCCTCAAAGCATAACAGGCGGAAGTCTTTCCATGATTATGTGATAATCATGACTCTTCAACCCAATGAGCTTTCCCATTTTCACATTTACAACTCGTCTCAGACTAGCTGCATAACCGTCTGGGAATTTCAACCTTTGCAACCATTTGAGAACTTCTTTTCTTTTCTTTAGGTCAAAGACAGAAAGGAGCGCGTGGTTTACCACCATTTTTGGAGTGCTCAAGAGTTTGACGATTACAAAGCTCGGCCAGATCCTTTCGAGCCTTTAAATTGTCTTTTGTTTTGTCTGACATGTCCATGCATGTGCTTATGATAGATTCGGCCATGTTACGCCCTTGATGCATGACATCAATGTTGTGCCTTAGAATCAATGACTTCACATACGATAGCTCCCAAAGTCCACATATGTGAGTCCAATTGTGTTTGTCTCCATAACCTTCAAAATATCCAGGACGACCTTCATCTAGCACCAATTTGTCCAACATATCAGATATTTCTGACCTGTTAAGACGTTTCGGTGGTCCTTTAGTTACAACGGTGTTCTTTCTGATGACAATCCTCTATTGTCTAAACAAATGATTTGGAGGCACCCAACGTCTATGACAATCGAAGTAAGATATCTTACCTCCATGGGTAAGTTGAAAGCAATCGGTGTCCGAGGCACATAGCAGACACGTGAACCGACCATGAATTCTCCATCTAGAAAACATACCGTATGCCAGAAAATCATGGTCGCACCACAAATAAGCAGCTCGGAGGTTGAATTTCTGCTTCTTGTAACAGTCGTACGCTTCAACTCCTGTCCACAACATTTTCAACTCTTCGATCAACGGTTATCACGTTGAGACATGACCCAGGATGATCCAACCCAGGTACAATGAGGCTAAGAAACATGAGCTCATTCTTCATGCAAAAAGCTGGTGGAAGATTGTATGGAATGACAAAGACGGGCCAATAGGAGTATGGTGCAGCGTTTGTGCTGAACGGTATGAACCCATCTGTCGCCAACCCAATGCGAACATTTATCGCTTCATGACCGATTCTGGGTCGAACCGGTCCATAGCCTTCCATGCCTCACCATCGGACGGGTGCGTCATGACTCCATTGTTCTGACGCTCACCTTCTTTGTGCCATCACATGTGTCTGGCCATTTTTTCTATGAAAGGAACATCCACTTCAACCTCGGTGTCACGGGTAAGTAATGGAGCTGCTTACGTGTGACTTCCGTCGTCACAGTATCACCATCATTATTAACAACTTTGACAAACCTCGATTGGCCACATTTCAAACATTTGTTCTCATTGGCATGCTCTCTCCAGAAAAGCATGCAGTTGTCCGGACACACATCAATCTTCTCGTACTTCATACCGAGACAAGAAAGAATTTTCTTCGACTTATACATATCTTTAGGCACTTTGTTGGGATATGGAAGGTCATCGTTGAACAAATTGATGAGCTCGTTGTAACAATTATTAGAAAAGAAGAACTTAGACTTAATTCCCATAAGTCTAGTCACAAAATTGAGGATTGTCATTTTAGTGTGTCCATGCAGCGGCTCTTCTGAATATTGAGAAGTTTGAAGAACTCTTTAACTTATGTTGTTTGAGGATCCTCTGTAAGCTCTGGTCGTATAGCTTCCAGCATCTCATCCATCATATCAACCTTCGTGGCATCATCATTGTCCGCTTTCACTTCTTGTACAGCTTGAGAAGTTGTCTCACTGTGGAAGTTCCACAACTCATAATGTGACACGTAACTGTTTCGACACAAGTGCATCGTAATTTCCACTTTGTCCAAAAACGTTCTGTTTCGACATTTCGTACATGGGCACTACGCCTTATCGCTATTTGACAACGAAAAAGCTCGTTCCACAAAAGCTTCTGTCTTGGCATACCACTCATCTGAGTGACCACCAGTTCTGCTCTTCCAACGAGTATACATCTAACTATGTTCTTTGCCCATGTTTGACTCTACAATTTAAAGCCGGACAAATTACCATTAGTTTATCGTTAATTTGTAAACGATAGAGAATATAATGAGAAAGACAGTGAATTGGGTCCGTCGGGGTCCGCCATACACACGCGCGAGTGATTTAGTCGCATACTTTATGTTCACACTAAATGGGCCACGACTATAGATGGCCAAATGGGCCGGGCCAAACGGGCCAGCCTGAAGCAAATAAAAAAAGCACGGGCCGACACGAAAAAATCAAGCTCGGGTCGGCCTGAAGCCCGACACGGGCCATGCTCGGGCTTGACCTTAAGCCCGTCGGGCTAGCCCAGCATGGCCCAGTTAAGGGCAGCCCGATCGGCCCGTCAATGTGGCCCAATGAGCCCGACTGACCTGGCCTGTCCCGACCACAACCCGTTTAGCCCACTTATCATATAAAAGTAGTAACCTGAAGTTCTAAACCCTACAACACCACCCACTCCTCGTGCTCGGTCACCGCCCTTGCACCCAGCACCCCGTTCGACACATCGAGCGCCACATCCTGAATCCTGCCTGTCCCCGACCCTTCTCTCTCCTCCCCGATCGTCGAGTCCCCTAGACCCCGCTCGGTCGCCTTGGCTCCCTCGCCTCGTATTGAGTCGCCAGCCGCCGACCGCCATCTGCGATGCCCAACTCGATTCTTCCCCAAATCTACGAGGATGCAAGGCGAGCCCGACGAGCGACGACTCCTAAACTCTCGTCCAAAGGACGCGAGGCGAGGACCCCGGTAGGTCTACGGTGAGCCGACGAAGCTGTTGGCGAAGAAGATGCGGAGGGGGCGATGAGGCACGAGGAGGTGACCACGGCTCGACCGGGCTTCGGGCCGGAATGGCACTCTCAGCCTGTGAACGGGCCCGACACGACCTGACAAGGGAAAATGGGATCCGTCGTGCTTGGGCTTGGCTTCTGGCCTGACACGGCAAATTTGCGGGCTGTGTCAGGCCTAATGTTTTCAGGCACGAGCCCGGCCGGGCTCGGGCCGGGCCGGCCCAGCACGGCCATTGGCCATCTATAGCCACGACAGAAACCTAAGTGCCCCTACAGCCGACCGCCCCCGACGTCGCCCTCTTCATGGTGCCCGAGCTCGGTGCCCCAATCGCACCTCCCTCACACCAGCCACCGCCGGCGCCGCAGCGCCCCGACGGCCGGCGGCCCCCGTCTTCGCCCTCTCCACGGCGGTCGAGCTCGGTGCATAATGAAAACAATTAAGCATAATCTACACTACACTAATTAAGCATAATCTACACTAAGCAAATTAGGCATAATTAAGCAACTTAACCACTTAAGCATAATTAAATACACATAATCTACAGTAATAAAATTAAGCAAATTAACTAATTAAGCATAATTAAATAAATAATTAAGCAATTTAAGCATAATTTAAACAATTCAATTCAATTTCAAATTTGAACAATTCAATTCAATGCAAATCAAATTTGAATAATTCAATTCAATCAAAATTCAAATTTGAGTGGGGAGGGTTAGGGTGGGGTGGGGTGGGGGTGGGGAGTGGAGGGGGCCGGGGAGCGGAGGGGAGGGGGGGTGACGCTCGGGGAGGGGGCGGGGAGGGCCGGGGTCGGTAGTGGTCGGGGAGGGGGGGGCGGCGTTCGAGGAGGGGGGGAGGGGTGTGGGCTGGTGGTAGTCGGGGAGGGGAGGGGCTTAGGGAGGGGAGGGGGCGACGCTCAAAGAGGGGGCGGGGGGGGGGGGGGGGGGAGTCGGGGAGGGGGCAGGGGGGCGGGCCGGCTTTGGTCAGGGGGGGGGAGTTCGGGGGAGGAGGGGTGGGCGGAGGATTCATACCTGGCGGCGGCGTCGGACGGTGGCGGGCACGGCGGCTGTGTCGTGCGCAGTGGCGGCATCAGGCGAGGCGGCGGGGAAAGAAGAAGCGGCGAGTAAGGAAAAGAAGAGGCGTGCGCGGGTATAGGTTAAATTCTGTAACTTACGTCAGCTAAATTAATCTAATTATGTCGGCCTACGTTACTTACATCGTCCATCCTCGAGGCCGACGTAAGTTAGGCTTAAATTATGTCGGCCAGTTTATTTACATCGGCTTAGGTTCCTGGCCGACGTAAGTTTCTATTTATTGCTGTTGGTCTGTTAACTTACATCGGCAACCGACGTAAGTTACTCAACTTTCTTCGGTTTCTTCTGACAGTCGTAAGTTACTCAACTTTCGTCGGCTGGCCGACGAAAGTTAAACCGGCCGACGTAATTATTCGATTTTCCTGTAGTGTGAGTTTTGTGCATTAGGGCTAAGGTGCTTGTTACTCTACTTGCATGACCCACAAATCCCATGGAGTATTGGGTAGGTCTAGAGCTTGATGAGTAGAAAATACCATGCTAATGTTTATAGTAAGCCGGCAGAAGTCGAGTGGTTGGAATCTACTCGCGAGATAGGATTTTATCACACGGGATGAATTGAATCAAAGAATGGTTTAGAAATGTGAAATTGAGACCGAGCAGCAGGTAGGATGCAGCGAGACGTGGTCTCACGTGTGTATCCCTGCTTGTGTCGATTGAAGACCGATCCGTGTGCGGCCCTGCTGGACAAGTTTGAACAGTACTGGATGCATACTGGGCATATGGAACCCAGGGAAACCGATGTAACTTAATAACATGGATGTTGAGGCATAGCCCATTGTCGATAGGGGTCGGTTGAGGGTAGTAAGGTGTAAATTCGCCGGCGGGCACAGACACGCTTCGTGCGGGAACCTTATGCCCGCGATGGTTGGACCGGTTCAGCGTTTGAGTTCTCTTGTGAAAGGTGGCTGTGTATGACATGGTGAGGAGCACGGCACGCTCCTTAGGCACGAGTGTACGTGACATGTTATTCGGGTGTGTACTGATTGCAATCACCATCCCTCGCGGTTATTTGAGTACCGCTTGTTCATTGCTCTTTGACGTAGTAAATACTGAAGAAGTCAGGAGAATACGATGTATTGAATTATAATTGTTTTGACACTTTGGTTGCTATCAAATATAATCACTGTGGTTACTTTATTAAACTTGTAAGCTGCTATTAGTAACTTGAAAATTAAGGATCAACATGTAGGCGAGTCATTTACTGCAATATCTATGCCTATGTTAAGTATCCCTGCATATAGAGTTCCATGTTTAGGCGAGACGGTTAAGTCTTGCTGAGACTTTGTGCTCATGGTTGCTATATTAAGTTGTTTGTTGGTAAGACGTCTGAAGAAGGGCCCAAAGATGAGGCAACACCCCCATCGGGGTATACCACCGAGTGGGAGCCCTGCACGCCGCTGTAAATTTGTGTGTGGCTAGTGTGCAGCGTCGGCGGGCTGGACGGCTGTAATTTTGCATAGCTAGGCTGAGAGTTTAGCTATGAGTGTTATGTTCTGCTGTACATTAAGTATTGTAAAAGACTTCCCCTGTTTATATAAATTAAACCTTGTATTTTGTCGCATTCTTTTTGTGTGTGCTATTGGGTGCCGCATCGCACGGCACCAACCTCTGTGATTCCTATAATGTGTGGACCCCGGTCCCCACAAAGAACAATGCATATGAAGGTATCGTGGACGTTGTTGTAAGGTGTTTGCATGTGTGCACGGAGTGCATGGACGTGGCTACATGGTTCCGAGGTGTGATGGTGGACGTAAAAAAACTGGTTGGAAAGGTCCAACCGACTAGGCTATGGACTCAGGCTAGGGCTAAGTCGGATTTGACTGAAATATGAAAAGATTTGAGTTGGTTATGATATGATTTCATGTGGGTCATGAAGTTGAGTTGTTTTAGGAATGTGAGTTATGTTGCTAAGGTGTTTGGAAGTCTTAAGATTGCTTCTATCTGCGTATAGAAGAGTCTTGTGCAGTTATGGAAAGTTTCAATTCATGAACTGAGTAGGATTAGAGTCCTAGTTAGGATTGGGTAGGTCTTAGGGATGTTTATATAAGCAAGGGAGGCAAGAGCTCCTACTGCACAACTTTTGGGCTGTTCCTCTTGTGTTCTATTGAATAAAATTCGTAGTTGAAAGGAACTTTCATGCCTTGTTCGTCCGACTTGTTTCAGACCAGTTTTCTCATCGAGTTTTCTGCACAGCACTACCTTGCTTTGGTGGTTTTATCATAACTTGAGTTTTACAGATCCAATTGACGTGTTTCTTTTTGGATTATCTTCAAAACATGATTTTATATCATCTGAGAAAATTTCATGGTCATTGGATTTGTAGTTACTAATCAACACGAGTTCCTTTGCTGTGTTACAGATCTGGTTTTTACTCGGTAGAACAGATTGACCTTTATTCGATCTTTCGATCATAACATGAGTTCTTCTCGACAGATTTTTGTGATTATTTTTGTTATATCTTCGTGAATTGATTCTCCACAATATATACTGATTTCGTCACAATTGACAATGTTTAGACTAGTCGCACACATGATTTCTTTAACGGATCATTTTTCTACCGATGGGTTTTCATTGCTTCCACTGAAAAAGTTTTAATCTGCCATTCACCCCCCTCTGGTAGCTTTACACATATTCTTCGATCCTACAATTGGTATCAGAGCCACGCTGCTCTAATTTTTGTGATTTACACGTGTTTTGACTAATCACTATGGAGAAATACTCTGCAAAACCTTGTGTTTTTAGTTATATTGATTTTCAGGTTTGGAAGGCACATATGGAAGCTTTCATCCAGGCGCAAGGCTTTGCGATATGGGAAAATGTGTACAAGCCTCACGAAGTGCCGTCAAATGATCAAGTTACAGCTACAAATCTGAGTGATGTCGACAACAACAACAAGGCTCGGAACTTGATCATACAAGGATTAACTCAAAGTGACTTCGACCGTGTTGCACACCTCCGACCTGCGTACGATGTTTGGAAAGCACTTTGTGACTACCACGAAGAATCCAAGATGATCAAGTAGGTAAGGCAAGACATGTTAAAGAAAGAATACATGCGCTTTGATATGCAACCCGATGAGTCCATTGATGACCTCTTTGCTCGCTTTAATAAAATTATCAGCAACTTGTGTAGCGTCAATGTTAGTTTTTCAGATGCTAAGAATGCTATGCAATTACTAAGTCCATTAGACATGTCAATTTGGGAGATGAAAGTCACATCTATTCGTGAATCTACTGTCATGAGTATACTTACTTTAGATGTTCTATATTCTAAATTGAAAACTCATGAAATTGACATAATCTCACGTAAGAACCCCAACAAGTCTCTTGCATTTATTTCTCAACGTGACATGCCTAGCTCCGGCCAATCTTCATCTTGTAAAACACTTGCTTTGTTGTCCTCTCTAACCATTGAATAGATTGAAGAGTTTCTAGAGGAAGAACTTGCACTTATCTCTACTCAGTTCTAAAAAGCATTGCAAAATGTGAGAACTAGAAGGAGAGGAAGTGCAGGACCACAATGATGCTTCAAATGTGGTAAGACAGGACATTATCGCATGGATTGCCCTAACATTTCAGGTGCAACATCCTGTGACGAAAAGCAAACAAGGACGAAGCACTCCTCTGGAAACAATAAGGAAAAGAAGGGTGTTATAGGACGCCAATTGGTGAATAGTTTTATCTCCGCACTTCAAGAAGTTGGCTCGAGCGATGTGGACATCGGAAGTGATGAAGATGAAAATGATTTGGCAAACTTGTGCTTCATGGCGGGCATGTCAAGATCAAGTATGGAGGAGGCAGAACACAACAACGACAATGAAGAGGTATGTCTTACTTGCGAAGAAATGTGTGATGCTATTTCACGTGTCACTATTATAGTTAAGAAAAAGGACAAAAATCATAGGGACAATGCTGTTAAAATTGAGTCACTGGAATCTGAAATTAATCGTTCGAAATCTTTGATTCCTAGTGATGATTCTTGTTCCTCATGTGATTTAATATGAACAATTGTCCTCTCTAATAAGTGTACACACCTCCACACTTGATAAACTTGAACTTGAAATTCAAAGAACAAAAAGCTTGCTACATTTAATGATAAAAATTTGAAAGATGCTTGATGTTTGATAATTGATTTGCATAGTTCTACTTGTGATGATCTTGATAAGAAACTACAAGATGCTATGAATGGAATTTCTATATTGAACAATACTTTATGTTCTAACGAAGTTAAAATTGTTCCAATTGCAAATTAAAAGGAAAAACTTCGTGTGAAAATTGCCTTGACTTGTCAAATAAACTTGATGACATGCATAGAACATTAGTTCGGTTTTGTAATGCAAATAAGAACCTAAACTTGCTGTTGAATTCCTTTAAATCTTGCAATGATAAATTTGGTTTACGTTTTGATTCTCATGCTCATGCTAAAGCACATCCACCTAAAATTGTAAAGTCAATAGGAAGTGGTTTGATTAAAACAGTTCCTAAACATAAAGAAGTGGTTTTCAAATCTACAGGTGTGTTGTCTCATCCATTTGTTAATAAAAATATTGCTTGCTTTTCTAGACATGAACACAAAGTTAAATTTCATTGTATCTATTGTGGTAGAGATGGTCATTTCACAGATTTTTGTTATAGACTAGCGAAACAAAAGAAAAAGGAAAGAATGATTGCTATATCTCATAACTTTCGTGCAAAATTTGTTGCACATGCAAAACCGAATGATAGGAACATGCCACTTGTTGAAATGAGTCGGAAACATGCAAAGTTTGCTCCCAAACCTACTTTTTTTCGTGCTAAAGATGTAACACCTTGTAGGTCAGTAGTTGGGTACAAAAATCCTCAAGCTTTGGCTCATAAACCTGTTGTTTTATCTCATCTTTCACGTGTTATTCCTGCTAGACGTCGTGTGACTTAGTACACGATTCCTAAATGTCTTTTGACTAACCCCAGTATTGGGTCGTATTGTGCTTCTATGTAGGTTACAATCTTGAGGAAGGAGAACATGTGGATTGTGGATTCGGGTTGCTCACACCACATGACCGGTAACAAAGAATGATTCTCCTCCCTCTCTTTTGTGTCACGTGTAGAGAATGTTACTTTTTCCGATAGACCTTCAACTCCTATAATTGCTAAGGGTTCGGTTAGAGTAAATGATCACTACACCCTGAAGGATGTGGCACTTGTAAAAAATTGGAAATACAACTTGCTTTCTGTTTCACAATTGCTGCATGAAAATCTGGAAATTATTTTCAATAAAAATGCTGCAAAGTTGTGGGTTCAAACAGTGAGCTTATTTTTAACATGCCTCTGTTTGGAAGAGTTTTTAAAGCTGGTTTTGATATGTCTTCTCCTAAGCATAGGTGTCTAGTTGCTAATGATTCAAAAGACTTATATTTTTGGTATCGTAGACTTGGTCACATTGGATTTGATCATCTCATGCATGTTGGTGCTCTTGATTGCAAACGTGGGCTGCCTAAGCTAAAAAGGGACAAAGAAACTGTGTGCTCTTCTTGTAGACATTCTAAGATGGTTGCGGGTTCACATGCTCCTCTCACAATGACCATGACAACTGAACCGGATCAACTTTTGCATCTTGACACCATAGAACCTTCACGTGTTCAATCCTTCAGAAGTAAATGGTATGTTCTTGTGATTGTTGATGACTATTCTAGATACTCTTGGGTTTATTTTATGACATCTAAGAGTGAAGCTTTTAGTCACTTTAGAACTTTATTTCATAGATTATCAATTGATCAACCAGGATCTTTATAAGCAATTAGATGTGATAATGGATCTAAATTTAAAAATCAATCCTTTGATCATTTTTGTGCTAAAAATGGAATAGATCATCAATTTTCTTTACCATATGTACCTCAACAAAACAGTGTTGTAGAGAGAAAGAACAGAACCTTAGTTGAGATGACTAGGACAATGCTTGATGAATATCAAACTCCTAGAAAGTTTTGGGCAGATGCAATTGCAACCACTTGTTATGCTTCAAGTGGTGTTTTATTGCGTGCTAGGCTAGGAAAAACACCATATGAGCTTTGGTTTGGACATAGGCCTAGTGTCACACACTTTAGGGTCTTTGGTTGCAAATTGTTTGTTAAGAAACATGGTAATCTTGATAAATTTTAAGCTAGATCTGTTGACGGCATGCTTCTTGGTTATCCATCTCATACTAGAGGCTACCGTGTGCTTTTACATGACACTAACAAAATTGTGGAGACTTGTGAGGTTTCAAGCTAGCCCAGGTACTAGCTAAAAAATTGCAGGTCCGGATCCATGTCCGTAGGGGGAGGGTATTTCAATTGAAGATGAGGAAGGAGAGGTGCTGCTGCCCGAAAATTCAGCAGCTAATGACATTGTTCCAGCTCCTGATTTTGATTCACAACCAGCACCGACGACCACAATTGATGGTCCAGATCATCCTCAAGTCACAAGCTCGTCGATTTGTAATGAACATGAAGAAGAAGAAGCTTGTGAAATCTCCACTCCCCTCCGTGTTCTCAATAGTCATCCTCCATAACAAATTATTCGAAGCTTGCACGAACGAGTCACACGGTCCAGGTTTTGCGATCCAAACTCTCATGCTCATTCTGCTTTTGTTGCTTCTTTTGAACCCAAAGATATATCACAGCACTCACTAATGAATCTTGGATTATTGCCATGCAAGAAGAGTTAGAAAATTTTGAAAGAAATGATGTTTGGGAACTTGTACCCCCACCGCAAGGTCACGCTTTAATTGGAACTAAATGAGTGTTTAAAAATAAACAAAGTTAGGGTGGCGTTGGTTGCTCAAGGTTTCACACAAGATGAAGGTCTAGATTTTGATGAAATTTTCGCTCCTGTTGCTAGATTAGAAGTCATAAGAATTTTGTTAGCCTTTGCTGCATCTACAGGTTTCAAGTTATATCAAATGAATGTCAAAAGTGCCTTTCTTAATGGCTACATACATGAGGAGGTTTATGTCAAGCAACCACCGGGTTTTGAAAATCCAAATTTTCCGAATCATGTTTACAAACTGTCCAAAGCCTTATACGGTCTCAAAACAGCCCCTAGAGCGTGGTATGATAGGTTAAAAACATGCATACTTGAAAAGGGGTTTACCATGGGCAAGGTTGATAAAACTCATTTTGTGCTTAAGCATGGCAAGGACTCATTATTCGTTCAATTGTATGTGGATGATATTATCTTTGGTTGTGCTTCTCACGATCTTGTGTCCAAGTTTTTTGCTACGTTGAGTTTAGAATTTGAGATGAGTATGATGGGAGAACTCATGTACTTTTTGGGGCCGCAAATCAAGCAATCCAAGGATGGTACCATTGTGCATCAAATGAAGTATACAAAAGACCTCCTAAAGCATTTCAACATGGACAAAAGCAATCCTTTTTGGACACCAATTGAAACAACATCAACACTTGAACTTGATGAGGATGGTGACCCAGTCGATCAAAAAGAATATAGAAGCATGATTGGATCACTTTTGTACCTCACGACATCAAGATCGTACATACAATTCAGCGTGTGTCTTTGTGCACGGTTTCAATCTTCCCCACGTGCTTCACATCGTCAAGCTATCAAAAGGATTCTCAGGTACTTACATGGAACTTAATAATTTGGCCTTTTTCTTCCTTCTTCCTTAACCGTTACTTTGAAAGCTTTTTCGGATGCTGATTTTGGGGGTTGTAGGATTGGTAGGAAAAGTACTTCGGGTTCTTGTCATTTTCTTGGTAATTCACTTGTTTCTTGGGCCTCTAGAAAACAAAGTTCAGTTGCACAACCCACAACTGAATCTGAATATGTAGCTGCTGCTAGCGCTTGCTCACAAATTCTTTGGATTGTTTAAACTCTTCGGGACTATGGGGTTGATTGAGATAGTGTACTGCCGTTTTGTGATAACACTAGTCACATTTGCATTGCTAAAAATCACGTGAAACATTCAAGAACAAAGCACATTGACATTAGGTATCACTTTCTCCTTAATAATGTTGAAAAAAGGAAACATTGTGCTTCGCCATGTAGATACCGAACAACAATTGGCTGATATTTTCACAAAACCTTTGGATTTCACTTGTTTTTGTTTCATTCGTAGTGAAATGGGGGTTATGCATCCTCATGGCTTAAATTGAGGAGTCATAAAACATGGAAAGCATATGTGTGAATCTAAATTTAAAATAATATGAGCATAATATTTTATACATATATGACTTTGTGATTCCTTTTACATGCTGAAAGTTCTTACTACATTACTCATGTTATACATTTTGTATTTTTTGCCATGACTAGTAATTGGAATAATTACTTGCACTAAACATTGTCATGATCAAACTTTCTTGCTGTTTTGAACTTGTTGCATGCTCACAAGTGCTTTTAATATTGAAAAATTAATCAATCAGCTATCCACATGTTGAGCTTTTATGTTCAAATGAAAAAATGAGAAAAGATCAAGAGAATATGCATGCATCGCATTTCTTCTTTTGAGATGGCTTATCATTGCACTTTGATATGATCTTGGAAGAAGTTGTGTATGACTAAAACCATGTCCTTAAGCTTTTGATTGTCAAATGACATAGGCTTGGCTTGGTTCGTTAGAATAAGTCAGATGCGCATATAATTTCTTGCAAATTTCATATGATCAAAATTTGTGCTTAAAAGAAAAAATTGCAGCAACAAGTGTCATGCTTTTAGGTCTTGAAATAGTTAAGTTTGTCAGATCATTACTTGCTTAAATTGAAAATTACACTTGATCTCTAGCATGGCTTACACTACTTTATGTATCTCATTGTTGTGATAGTGTAAGTTACTTGATAGTATGACTTGGATGAGCTTTGTTTTATAGGTATATGTTATAATGTGCTCATAACAAATTAAATTTTCTCTTCTGTTCCTTGCTGAATACATTGTCAAAGGGGGAGAAGTATGCAAGGGGGAGAAATTTATTTCTATCTCATTTGTTTTAAAAAGGGGGATAAATTGTTTTCAAAACTTTTCATGTGAATAAGCCAATGTTCGTATTCTAAGCAGTGTTGCCAATGCATTCATCAAGGGGGACATTGTGAGACCTATGTGTGCTGAATAGATTGGCTATGACAATAAAAGTTTTGAATTTTGTCAAATCACCCTGTCTCATCAAGGTCTGATTCTAGGTCCGAGTTCCTGCAAGGTCTGATGATAGGTCCGACTTGTTTTGGGTAGCTCCGGCAAGGTCCGATGTAAGGTCCGTCTTGTTTTGGCTAGGTCCGACATGTTTTGGCTAGGTACGACTTGCTATGGCTAGGTCTGACATGTTTTTGCTAAGTCTGGCGCTAGGTTCGATTAGCTTTGTTTAGCTCCGGTGCTAGGTCCGACTAGCTTTGGTAAGTTCCAGCGCTAGGTCCAACTAGCTTTGGTAAGTTCCAGCGCTAGGTCCTGCTAGCTTTGGTAAGCTTCGGCTCAAGGTCTGATTAGTTTTGGCAAGGACCAGAGCTAGATTACAATGGTTCTATTTTTACTTTGAAATGATTCGAACTTTCTTTACATCTATGGAAAGTTTGATTAGTATTCTTTTACTATGTTTTTGGTGTGTTTTGGTGGTTATGGTTGATATTTTTTTGCTATGGTTTGCAACATCCTTATGTGAGGTGCTCACGTGAGGTGTTGTGATTATCGGAACTAACAAGAGTCAAGTCGTAGACTTGTGCTTGTAAGTATTGGTTGTTTGTTCATGTGCAGATGTCACTTGAGTTCAAGACATGGATGGTGACTGGATCCATTGAACTAGCCTTAGGGAGAAGATGAGGTTCAGCAACCAAGTTCGGGAGGAACTGTGGTTGAGTTGATCAGGCACAACATCTATGGATCAAGAACAATGCTTATGAAGGTATCATGGACATTGTTGGAAGGTGTTTGCGCGTGTCTAAGGAGTTCATGGGCAAGGTACATGGTTCCAAGCCGTGATGAAGAGATGTGGACGTAAAGAATTAGTCAGAAAGGTCCAACTGACTGGGTTATTAACTCAGGCTGCGGTTGAGTCGGGTTTGAGTCAAATATGAAAAGATTTGAGTTGGTTTTGATAAGATTTCGTGTGGGTCACGAAGTTGAGTTGTTTTAGGAATATGGGATACGTTCCTAAGGTGTTTGGAAGTCTTAAGATTGCTTCTATCTGCGTATAGAAGAGTCTTGAGCAGTTATAGAATGTTTTGATTCATGAACTGAGTGGATTAGAGTCCTAGTTAGGATTGGGTTGGCCTTAGGGCTGGTTATATAACCAAGGGAGACCAGAGCTCATGGTGCACGACTTTTGGGCTGTTGCTCTTCTGTACTATTGAATAAAATTCGTAGTTGAAAGGAACTTTTATGCCTTGTTCGTCCGACTTCTTTCAGACAAGTTTTCTCGTCGAGTTTTCTGCATTGCACTACCTTGCTTATGTGGTTTTATCATAACTCGAGTTTTACAGATCCAATTGACGTGATTCTTCTTGGGTTGTCTTCACAACTTGATTATCTATCATCTATGAAAATTTCATGGTCATTGTATTTGTGGTTACTGATATACACGAGTTTCTTTGTTGTGTTATAGATTTGATTTTTACTCGGTAGAACAGATTAACCTTTATTCAATCTTTCGATCATAACTTGTGTTTTTGTCAACGGATTTTCGTGATTCTTTTTGTGAAGTCTTTGTGACATGATTCTCCACAATCTATAATGGTTTTTTCACAATTGACAACGTTTAGACTAGTCGCACACACAGTTTCTTTAAAAGATCATTTTTTCTGCCAAGGGGTTTTTATTGCTTCCGTTGAAAAAGTTTTAATCTACCATTCACCCCCCTCTAGTAGCTTTATACGTGCTCTTCGATCCTACAATGTTCATCACAGATCGAATAACTTGTGGCTTGAGGATGATCTGTACGAGCTGCGATAGTTGTTGGTGCTGGTTGTGGTGCCATTTGATTCTGAATTTTCAGGCAACAGCACCACTTATTCGTCCTCTTCGATGAAAATATTCTCCCCATGTGGATATGAACCTTGACCTGCAATATTGGAGCTAGTACCTGGGCTAGCTTCATCAAAAGAAATCTCACAAGTCTCCACAATTTTGTTAGTGTCAACTAAAAGCACACGGTAGCCTCTAGTATGAGAGGGATAACCAAGCAACACACCATCAACTGATATAGGTTAAAATTTATCAAGATTACCATGTTTCTTAACAAATCATTTACAACCAAAGACCCGAAACTGTGTGACACTAGGCCTATTACCAAACCGAAGTTCATATGGTGTTTTTCCTTGCTTAGCACACAAGAAAATACGATTTAAGACATAACAAGCGGTTGCAATTGTATCTGCCAAAATTTTCTAGGAGTTTGATGTTCATCAAGCGTAGTCCTAGCCATATCAACTAAGGTTTTGTTCTTTCTCTCTAAAACACCATTTTTTTAGGTACATAAGGTGAAGAAAAGTGGTGATCTATATTTTCAGCACAAAAGTGATCAAACGATTGATTTGGAAATTCGGTTCCATTATCACTTCTAATTGCTTTTAAAGATCCTGGGTGATATATTAATAATCTAAGAAATAAATATCTAAAGTGACTAAAATCTTCATTCTTAGATGCCATAAAGTAAACCCAAGAGTGTCTAGAAAAGTCATCAACAATCATAAGAACATACCATTTGGCTCCGAAGGATTTAGGAGGTGAAGGTCCTACGGTGTCAAGGTGCAAAAGTTGACCCGGTTCAGTTGTCATGATCATTGTGAGGGAGCATGAGAACCTGCAACTATCTTAGCATTTCTACAAGAGGAGCACACAATTTCTTTGTCCCCTTTAAGCTTAGGCAGCCCACGTATGCAATCAAGAGCACTAACATGCTTAGATGATCAGATCCTATGTGACCAAGTCTACGATGCCAAAAATATAAGTCCTTTTGAATCATTAGCAATTAGACACCTATGCTTAGAGGATGACATATCAAAATCAGCTTTAAACAATCTTCCAAATCAAGACATGTCAAAAATAAGCTCGCTGTTTGAATCAACAACCTTATAGCAATTTTTAATGTAAATAATTTCCAGATTTTCATCTAGCAATTGTGAAACAAAAAGCAAGTTGCATTTAAAATTTTAACAAGTGCCACATCCTTCAAAGTGTAGTAATTATTTACTCTAACCAATCTTCTATCGATTGTTGCAGTTGAAGAATTATCGGCAAAAGTAACATTCTCTACACGTCACACAAAAGAGAGGGAGGAGAACCAATCTTTGTTACCAGTCATGTGACGTGAGCAAAGTGAATCCACAATCCAAATGTTCTCCTTCCTCAAATGTGTAACCTACATAGAAGAACAATACGTCAATGAATCAATACTGGGGTTAATTAAAAGGCATTTAGGAATCCAGTACTAAGTCACACGACGTGCAGCAGGAAAAACACGCGAAAGCTGAGACAAAACAACAGGTTTATGGTCCAAGTTTGAGGATTTTTGTACCCAACTACTGACTTACGAGGTGTTACATGTGTAGCACGAAAAACAGTAGGTTTGGGAGCAAACTTTGCATGTTTTTCACTCATAACAGCAGGTTGCATATTCTTGATATTTTGGTTAGCATATGCAGCAGATGTTGCATGAGAGTTATGAGATCTAGCTTGCATTCTTTCCTTTTCTGTTGCTTAGCTAGTCTATAAAAAAATCTATGACATGACCATCTCTACCACAGAGGGCACAATGAAATTTAATTTTGTGTTCATGTCTAGATGAGCAAGCAACATGTTTATTAGAAGCTGAAAGAGACAACACCCTTGCAGATTTGAAAACCACTTCTTTTTGTTTAGGAATATTTTGAATCAAACCACTTACTAATGACATTACAATTTTAGGTGGATGTGCCTTAGCATGAGCATGAGAAACAAAACCTAAACCAGTTTTATCATTGCAAGAATTGGAAGAATTCAGCAGCAAGTTTAGATTATTATTCCCATTACAAAACCGCTCTAGTGTCCTATTCATGTCATCAAGTTTATTTAACAATTCTAGGCAATTTTCACATGAAAATTTTCCTTTTAGTTTGCAATTTGAACAGTAACTCCGCCTATGTTGTAATGACATAGCCGTCCCAAGCCCAGATAAAGGAGGAGGGGTTGTGATAGGCTTGGCGAGCCAGCAACTATACTTAGCTATTCTCATGGAAATGAAACCCATTGGAATTTTTTTGGGTGTAACCCTCTTAGTGACGCGCCATACCGGAACCCGGGTGTGGTGTTAAGTCGGCAAGTGCCGGGTCACCACCACCTTAGTGGCATGCCATATCAAAACCCGGATGTGGTGTTAAATGGGCAAGGGCCGGATCACCACCACCTTAGTGGCACGCTACATCATCGCCCAGATGTAGTGTTAAGTGAGCAAAGGTCTTTGCATCTTACTCGACGGATGCGAAGGTATGGAAGCTAGCCAAGGAAACTAGGTTTCGGGTGGGTAGTTGGAATGTAGGATCCTTGGCAGGAAAGCTATGAGAGTTAGTGGATGTTGCGATTAGGAGGTGTGTAAATATCCTTTGTGTACAAGTGACTAGATGGGCAGGTCAAAAGGCGAGAGAGGTTGAGAATACCGGTTTCAAGTGTTGGTATTCTAGCTCAACTGGGACTAGGAATGGCGTAGGCATCCTAATAAATAAGAGCCTCAAGGATGGAGTAGTGGATGTCCGTAGACAAGGGGATAGGATCATCCTAGTCAAGGTAGTTGTGGGGGACCTTATCTTGAATGTCATTAGTGCTTATGCCCCACAAGTTGGGCTTGACATGAGCACTAAGAGACAATTTTGGGAGGACATGGAGGATATAGTTAGTAGTGTACCGATAGTCGAGAAGGTCTTCATAGGAGGAGATCTCAATGGCCATGTAGGTGCAACTAACGTAGGTTTTGAGGGGGTGTTTTGGGTGTGGCGATAGAAACCAGAAGGGTAAGGATATTCTAGACTTTGCCGTATCCTATGACCTATTGGTAGCTAACACCCTCTTTAAGAAGAGGCTATCTCACTTAGTGACCTTTACTATTGCCCAACATTCTAGTCAAATCGACTATATCCTCACCAGGAGAAGGGAGAGGGGGCATGTTTAGATTGTAATGTGATCCCTGGGGAATGTGTTGTTCCACAACATAAACTTGTGGTAGCCGACTTTTGTTTCCACGTGTGTGTGTCACGAGACAGAGGTGATAAAACCGCAAGAACAAAGTGATGGAAGTTGAAGGATGATGCACAACAATCATTCAAAAGGATGATGATCGCGGAAGGACCTTGGAGCGAAGAGGAAGATGAGGATAGTATGTTGGTGAAGATAGCGACTTACATTAGGAAGGTAGCTAGGGAGGTGCTCGGGTGGATAAAAGGTAAGCAACTTGTAGATAAAGACACTTGGTGGTGGAATGAGGATGTAGAAAAAGCTATTAAGGAGAAGAAGGAGTCATATAAGAGCCAGCATCATGAGAGAAGTGCAAGTAAAATGGTGAAGTGTAAAGAGGCTAAGAAAAATGCAAGGCTTGTTGTGAGTAAAGCAAGGGGCCACACTTATGATGTGCTATATGAGAGACTAGGGACAAAAGAAGGCGAAAATGATATATACAAGATGATGAAACTTTACGAGAGGAAGGTGAGGGATCTCAACCAAGTCAAATGAATTATGGATGAGGCACATCAAATTCTATTGAAGGATGAAGATATTAGGAACAAATGGCGGGACTACTTCAATGGACTATTCAATGATAGGAATGAGAGCATTAGATTCGAGTTGGATGACTCATTTGATGACACCAACAGATGATTCGTGCGGAGGATATAAGAGTTTGGGGTTAGAGAAGCCTTAAAAAGGATGAAAGGAGGAAAGGCCCTCAGCCCCGATGATGTCCCCATTGAGGTGTGGAGATTTTTGGTGGATGTAGCAATAGTATGGCTCACTAAACTATTCAACCGCATTTTTCAGTCAAACAAAATGCTTGAAGAGTGGCGGAAAAGTATTTTAGTACCACTCTTCAAAAATAAAAGAGATGTTCAAAGTTGTACTAATTACCGAGGAATTAAGCTTATGAGTCATACTATGAAGATCTCGGAAAGAGTGATTGAACACCGCTTGAGGAAAGTGAACAATGTCACTAAAAACCGGTTTGGTTTTATGACTGGGAGGTCCAGTATGAAGGAGATTTTCTTACTCCGTCAGCTTATGGAGAGGTATAGGGAGCAAAAGAAGGATCTACGTATGGTGTTCATTGACATGGAGAAGGCATACGATAAGGTACCAAGGCCGGTCACGTGGTGGGCACTAGAGAAACACAAACTCCCAACAAAGTACATCAACCTTATAAATATATGTACGATAATGTGGTGACAAGTTTGTGCATAAGAGATAGTGAGACCGATACTTTTCCTATCACAATAGGGTTACACCAAGGATCAACCTTAAGTCCATACATCTTTTCCTTAGTGATGGATCAGGTGTCGAAGGATATGCAAGGGGATATCCCTTGGTGTATGCTCTTTGCTGATGATGTAGTGTTGGTAAATGAAACTAGGGATGGTGTTGATAGAAAATTGGAGCTATGGAGACATACCTTAGATTCTAAGGGATTTAGACTTAGTAGAACCAAGACCGAGTATATGAGATGCGACTTTATTGATGTCCGGTGCGAGAATGGAAATGTTAGTTTATAAGGACAAGTAGTACCTATGAGGGACGCATATCGATATTTAGGATCAATGTTACAAAGCAATGGTGATATTGATGAAGATGTTTGCCACATGATCAAGGTCGGGTGGATTAAGTGGCGGCAAGCATCTGGAATCTTATGTGATAAGAAAGTTCCGCAAAAATTGAAAGGAAACATGTCCAACAAATGAGTGTTGCTAAGATGCGCATGCTACGGTGGATGTGCGATCACACAAGAAGAGACAAAATTAGGAACGAGATGATACGTGATAGGGTAGGTGTGGCACCGATTGAGGAGAAGCTAGTCCATCATTGCCTACGGTGGTTTGGGCATATCTAGCGGAGACCTCTAGAAGCACCGGATAACAAGGGGATTATAAAAGAGTAGAGAAAATTTTAGGAGGGGTGGAGGTTGACCAAGGTTGACATGGCAGAAAGCGATGAAACGAGACTTAAGGGAGTGGGACATACCTAGAGATTAGGCTCATGATAGGACTGCATGGAAATTAGCAATTCATGTGCCAGAATCTTAGTTTATTCGTATTTTTTTACTTATCTTCTTTCTAATTAATCCATTTCTAAAATAAATAAAATGTAGAATCTGAGTTTATTTGGTTTTTTTACCGTCATCTTATTTTCTATTACTTTTCTTCAAAAATAGTTGGGTTTCATTTCTAGCCGACCCCAACTTGTTTGGGACAAAGGCTTGGTTGTTGTTGTTGTTTTTGTTGCAATTAGAACAATATTTAACTTCATGAGAATGTAAAGCATTGTTTAATATAGAAATCTCATTCATAACATCTTGTAGTTTCTTTTCATGATTATCACAAGTAGAACAATGCAAATCAATTGTAGCACAGCTAGCTTCTTTCAAGTTTTTATCATTAAGTGCAGCAAGCTCTCTATTATTTCTAATCTCTAACTCAAGTTTATCAAGTGTGGAGGTGTGTGCACTTATTAGAGAGGACAATTGTTCATATATTAAATCACATGAGGAACAAGAATGATCACTAGGAAACAAAGATTTCAAATGATTAATTTCATATTCTAGTGACTTAATTTTAACAGCATTGTCCCTAAGCTTTTTATCCTTTTTCTTAACTATAACAGTGGCACGAGAAATAGCATCACACGTTTCTTCGCAAGTGGGACATACCTCTTCATTATCGCAGTTGTGTTCTGCCTCCTCCATACTTTATATTGACTTGCCCGCCATGAAGCACAAGTTTGCCAAATCATCTTCATCTTTGCCACTTCCAATGTCCACATCGCTCGAGCCAAGTTCTTGAAGTGCGTAGATAAAGCTATTCACCAATTGGCGTCCTGTAAAAACATTCTTTTTCTTGTTGTTGTTTCCATAGGGGTGCTTCGTCCTTGTTTGCTTTTCTTCACGGGAAGTAGTACCCAAAAGGTTAGGGCAATCCGTGTGAAAATGTCCTGTCTTACCACATTTGAAGCATTTTGAGGTCCGGCACTCCCTCTCCTTCTAGTTCTCACTTTTTGCAATGCTTTTGAGAACCAAGTATAGATGAGTACAAGTTCTTCCTTTGGAAACTCTTCAATCCGTTCAAGGGTTAGAGAGGACAAAAAAGTAAGTGTTTCACACGATGAATATTGGCCGGAGCTAGGCATGTCACGTTGAGAACAAATGCAAGGGACTATATGTCAATTTCATGAGTTTTTAATTTAGAATATAGAACATCTAAAGTAAGTGTACTCATGACAGTAGATTCACGAATAGATGTCTTTCATCTCCCAAATTGACATGTTTAATGCACTTAGTAATTGCCTAGGATTCTCAACATCTGAAAAATTAACATTGACACTACGTAAGTTGCTGAGAATTTTATTAAAGCGAGCAAAGATGTCGTCGATGGACTCACCTGGTTGCATCTCAACGCGCATGTACTACTTTTTGAACATGTCTTGCCTTACCTCCTTTATCGTGTTGGATCCTCCGTGGTAATCACATAGAGCTTTCCAAACATCATACGAAGATCAGAGGTGAGGAACACGATCGAAGTCGCTTTGAGTTAGTCTTTTTATGATCTAGTTCCGAGCCTTGTTGTTGTTGTCGTCATCCCTCATATTTGTAGCCGTAACTTGATCAATTGACGGCACTTCGTAAGGCTTGTACACCTTTTCCAATATTGCAAAGCCTTGCGCCTGGATGAAAGCCTCCATGTGTGCCTTCGAAACCTGAAAATCAATACGACTAAAAACACATGGTTTCACAGAGTATTTCTCCATGATGATTATTCAAAACACATACAAATCATAAAAATTAGAGGAACCTCGCTCTGATATTAATTGTAGGATTGAAGAGCGTGTGAAAAGCTACCAGAGGGAGGGTGAATGGTAGATTAAAACTTGTTCAGCAGAAACAACGAAAACCCCTCGTCAGAAAATTGATCTGTTAAAGAAATTGTGTGTGTGACTAATCTATATGTGATCAATTTTGACAAAACCAGTACAGATTGTGGAGAATCAAGTCATGAAGACATCACAAATAAATTCACAAAAATCCATCAAGAAAAACTCAAGTTACGATCGAAAGATCGAACAAAAGTCAATCTGTTCTACACGAGAACAATCAGATCTGCAACACTGCAAAGAAACTCGTGTAGATCATAAACCACAAATCCAACGACCGTGAAATTTTCACAGATGATAGATAATCAAGTTGTAAAATCAACCCAAAAAGAATCACATCAATTGGATCTGTAAAACTTGAGTTATGATAGAACCACCTAAGCAAGGTAGTGTTGTACAGAAACTGCATGAGAAAAACTTGTCTGAAAACAAGTCGTACGAACAAGACACAAAAACTCGATAAAATCATATCAGACATAACCACCAAAACACACCAAAAACTTAGTAAAAGAATACTAAGGCAAACTTTCCGTAATCCAAAAAAACAAGTTCGAAACATTGCAAGTTAAAAGCAGAACCATTGCAATCTAGCATCGGACCTTGCCAAAGCTAACCGGGGCTTACCAAAGCTAGCAAGACCTAGCGCCGGAGCTTACCAAAGCTAGTCAGACCTAGCACTGGAGCTTACCAAAGCTAGTCAGACCTAGCAGGAGTGCAGACCTAGAGTCGGACCTTGTTAAAAATATGTTTTGGTAGTATTCAAAACTTTTATCGTCATAGTCAATGTATTCAGCACACATAGGTCTCATAGATGTTAACGTTGAAGAGTCATCGAAGAAGATCACAACAACGAGGACAATATCAATTCTCCTTCTTCCTTCTGTTCCTTTTCTCCTGGCGATGAAGGCTCCTTGATGGCGGCTCTCACGTGAACAAGAGTCTAGGGTTTCTGCTAATGTGACAAAGGAATGAAAGGGTGGGTGGTGGGGTGTTTATATAGAAGTAGAGGTGGTAGGGTTTGGTGGAATTCAGGTATAAGGGAGTGGAGGTCATGGTGGGGTCCCACATGGACTCCACAGGGGCGGGGCATGATATCCTTGGTCCGAATTAAGCTAATTACCCAATAACTCTTCATGCGGGAAAAATATAATCCGAGTCAAAACCCTCAAGACCGGACTAGTTCGTAGGAGGCCGGACAAGTCCGTTGGGAGTTCCAAAAAGTTGAATGGAGGAGTCCGGGGTCATGCCGGACAAGTCCATCCCGAAACAAAGAGTTGATCGGACGAGTTCGGTGCCAGGCCGAACAAGTCTGGGGCATGTCTAGAATCAAATCTAGACCAAGTTTTTGGAGATTTCAACAGAGATCATCAGACTAGTCTGTATCTAGCAACGGACAAGTCCGGACGGGAACAGAAACAAAATTGGATTAGTCCGCAAAATCAACGAATAAGTCCGGAGGACAACAGAAACATTTTTCGCACAAATCCGTAACAAGTAGCGGAAGAGTCCGGGGGACACTAGAGAGTAAATTGGACTAGTTTGGGGTCCAATCTAGACAAGTTTGCACTGAATAGTGTTTTAATTGCTGTTTTGGTTCTAATTCATTTTTCTCAGTCCTATTTGTGTTGCTTAATGTTAAACATGAATAAGAATGTATGCAATGCATGTTAGGTGAAAATGAGGGTGTTACAGTTTAGCGCGTGTTGCCCGATTTATAAATCGGGCCACGCATCTCCTTACGAGAATTGACAATGTTTTACCGAGGATTGTCAGGTCTTTTGCTCAGAGAAATAGATGTGACAATCTCCTAAAAACATTACCAAATCATTTGCTTTAAACAACTTCTAAACATTTGGATATTTGGTAGAACCGCCTGTGAAGATATTTGTTTTAACTCGATGATAAAACAATATGCTAGAAGGAAAATAATCTAAACAACCACATCTTACTAAGATCTTGGTCATGCTCATCAGCAAGAAATTGTGAATTTAAGATTTCCTCTTGGTAAGAACATCTTATTATGTCATGGCTAGTATCTACACATTCTTCCTGTTGGTAAATTCTTTTTATTAAGTTGTAGTTAGTATCTACACATTCTTAAATAGATGCTGTTTAGGGTGACAACAAAATGTTATTAACTTTGATTCATAATAATACATATAAGATTGGGGAGTCAGCAAATTTTAACACAATAAATCCTAATGAAATTCATTAATTGAGTTAGATCATGTCCATTTACTTACTATAGTAAACCTATAAGAAGAGGAGAAGAACAATTTTATAAAAATTTTACACACAAATTTACAGTTTGTGTGTCTGTTTGTATGTGTGTGTTTCTGTGTGTGTGTGTGTGTGTAATGCTTTAAAAGTATATTAAGTATGATTTTTAAAATATTTACCCCCTCTTCTTTGTTTACCTTGAATTGAAAGCTCACATGCGGATATTCAGTAATCTGCCTGCGAAAATAATTATCACGGCCTAATGAAATATATTTTCACATGCGGTTTTTGTCACAAGGACCGCTTGTGGAAATAAAGGCAATATAAGGCGGCTCGAGCATCACAAAAACCTATCCCGAAATATTACACAATAGATGCCTTCAGGCTGCAAAAATTTTCAGTTTCCGCCAAGCCTTCCCCACCGAGCCTCATCGTCGTCGCCGCCGAGCGCTGTCCTTGCTGTCTCTATCCTCTCTGTCCTCGTGGTGACCTTCACCATCCTTGTGCACACCGACGAGCGCCGTCCTTGCCCTCACCACCGAGCGGCGTCCTCGCCCTCGTCACTGAGCGTTATCCTCGTCCTCGCTCTGGTCGCCATCGATGTCCTTGTCCTTGCTCTCGCCGCCGTCGTCGTCCTCACCCTCGCCGCTGAGCGCCATTCTCGTCCTCGCTGCTGTTGTTGTCGCCGTCTCTATACATTTCCCTCCTCTCGGTATGTGCCAAAAAGTATACTTATATTCCACTATATATATTATCTAGTTATTAGATTTAAGCGGGTATTTGGATTTGTTTTATTCTAATAATTCACATTTGTGCTTAAAAAAAATCGTCACTCCTATGATTAGGTGTAATCTTATTTGGCTTATTTGTTTAAATTTAAGTTGTTTGTTGGACTCATATGTGCAATATTTGTTTGGTTTTAAAAATGTTATGTGCTTTGAATGGTGTATGGTTTGTATATATTGCAATTCTTTTATCAAGATCTAGTTAAGTGTTTAAACATTAGCCAGGGTTCACAATGACCCACAAAAGTGATGTGTTTCTCAATTATACTGGGGCTATTTTGTCTTTTTAGTACTAACATGGAAGACTCTAAGAAGACTATCTCACAAGGTGACGTTGCCACCCCTAATATTTAATCGAACTCAGACCACTCCGGTAATGAGTCCAGTAGTGATGGCTCGTGTCACACTCCATAAAATCCATTTGCAAGACTAAGAAAACCTAAAAGGAATTCAGACGATGTTGACCCCAATTATGGTCCCAATGACGAGGTATGGTACTTGTCTAGTCTAATAAATTGCAAATAGCATTGTTTAAGTTATGCGCTTGCGAAGTAAATAAAGTCTTTGAATTCTTTTCTACCTAACTTAACTGCCAAGAGAACGAGGTGACTTCTGCTCGAAACACGCAAAAGGTTCTTCAATGATTGAATCCTTGAGTTCACTAAAGCGAAAACGAGGACAACTAGGTGTAAATAAGGGTCCAAATTGCATCACATACATACCAAGAATCAGTGAAGGTGAGCTTCCCCAAGAATAGCTTAATGCTACTACAAAGTATAGAAATTCCTATGGTTGTCTTGTTAGAGTGCTCATCCTGATCACAACGAACAATTGGAGAAAATTCTGTTAGAGGGAAAGAATGAGTTGTGGGAGAAGTTGAATAAAAATTTAACTTCCCAAAAGGCACGGAAGAAGCTATAAAGAAAGCAACATTAATCTCTTGCGCCAAGAATTTTTGTGGCTGGAAGATTGAAATGAATGCTCATGTTAAGGATAATAAGGTCCCTAGCCCTAAGAACTTTGAAAAAATCACGCAAACTCAAAGGCAAGAATTTGTTCATCAAAAGACCACACGTGAGGTTAAAGCCCTAAGTCAAGCTAGGTCTGAGCTTGAGAAGAAGAACACATACCAAGATCGCCTGGGGTCTATCAGATATGCCCCCAAAATTGAGAAATGACAGAAGATAATAGAAGACATTGTCAATGCGGGAAATCCTCACCCACTGCAAGGTTGCGGTGAGTGAACTATACGGTGGGTGTTATTTCGGTCAGGTTTTAATAGTGAGGGCAAACTTGCACAGCCCGACTCTGTGAGCGAAGCAAAGCAAAAAAATAAAAGAAGTAATTGAAAAGCAGGACATGGGTCTCTTCAAACTGATGAGGGAGAATGACCAACTTACTGCTATCCTAGGCAACCCTGAACACGATGGACAAATCTAACCTGTCTCTTCTCAAATGTCCTGGAGAGAGGGATTCCCTAAAGATGTAACATCATATAGAAGACATAATAAGTTCAAGAAGACACTTGAAGATATAAGACATAACAAGTTCAAGAAGAGACTTGAAGATATGATTGAAGAAAAAAATCAAGGCATCTGTACAACAAAGTTTGCACGAACTTAGAAAATTTGAGTAATTGCCCTCTGAGAATAAAGCTTTGGTTCCCATGGCAAATGAGGTGTTGTTATCTCCAACTGACTTGCCCAACAGCGTAGGATCACTACAAACTGACTTCTCTACCAATGATACCCTTGAGGACAAATCTTATCGTCTTCTTGTACCCATCTGTAGAACAGGGAACAAAACAAGCAGGTTGCTACTACTATGGCAAAACCATATCAGGTCTTCAATGGCAATGCCTTCTTTGTACTATGTTGTGGTGCAAGTTCTTGAGATCATCGACAAAATTTTTGAAGATTATGAAATAGACCACAACACTCCTGAGGAGATCACAATACTGAGGTAGGCTGCCAAGAAGTTAATCCTTTAAGCAACATCATGTTGGACGATGAGCCGATGTCGAGCCCTGTCATCGCATCTCGGAAGACCTCAACCTTGTCTTCTATGCCGACAGTTCAAGGACATCCCCTCCCATTGTCCCAGCAAGGACGATAGTAAATATTAACAAGAGCAACTAGTTGAACAACAGGTTGAAGCACTACAAGAGCATCCAGATGAACAACAAGCTCAAGCAATGCAAAAACACACTTCCAATGTCCAAACTTCCAACAACTGCTCCTCCAACAGTTCAGTTGCAAGTTAGGGCATACAATATTAAGGAACCTAAAGTGGAAGTGTCAAAGTTTTTGTAAGGACTAAAGAAAACAATTTAAACATCTCATGCTTCATACGTGCCAAAAATACAAAATAATGAGACATGGGAATAAGACGCAAAGTTCATTCTTGGAAGTCCTGTCTCGTTAAAAGTGGGATACTGATATACATGAAGAAGGATGTTCCTCCTTAATTTGCTTATGGGAAGCCTTTCATATCAACGGTACAACTTAGCGAATAGGAATTCACGTTCAGGAGAATACACGAGTGGTACATGCTGTGCAGCAGTTACGAAATTGACACTATCAAATTTCATGTGCCTGAAAAGGCATTTTTTAGCAGAGCCACATACAATCGACGCTTATTTTTCTTTGAAGATTTGTGGGGCCTGTTCTATCGAGAAATGCTCAACATCAACTTTTTACTCATCTAGTCCTTGTAAGTGCCTCTAATCTTTCATACTTATTTTTCTTACTAGACGCATACATGGCAAGAGATTATAATGATTCGGAACATATTCTTCAGTATGCAATACATGGAGGACAACAACCATAAGGGCAAGACAAGTAGCCTTGACCCGACAAGGATTGCTAAGAAAAATTTTGACGTGAAAATGATCGGTGTTCAGATGATTACCGAAAAATGACAGAGAAATAATTTACAAAGATAAAGTAAGATTTGAAAAAAGAAAAAAAAGGTGCAGTGGGCAACCTACATAGGACGAGCTATGGCTAACTTTGTCAAAGCTAGCAAGGACCTCATAAAGGCTCTGTACCACTTCGGTTAAGTTCGCCACGTGACATTGAAATTGCAATTATTATTAATCATTAACTTAACACGTGTGTCCTACATGTATAGTAAGCACTACCTTTGTATCTTCATGAAGCCAAAGCTGGGTTCAGCGATAATCGCGAACTTAGCCAATTTCCAAGCAAAGGACTACAAAGATTTTTTGGACATTTTAAAAATGTACGAGAATTTGAAACATTTATTTACACATGTATATTGGTTGGCAATTCTTTTATAACATTACTTATATGACAGTGCTTGGTCGTATTACTGGAAACAACTTGGCGGTGAGCAACATACAAATAGGAACACAATGCAAATAGTAACACATCATTGTGCCAAGCAGCCTTCTGGTAGTGTTGTCTACGGATATTATGTCTGCGAGCAGCTTCCGAATCATGAGGATGTAAGTTATCCTTAATGTCGATATTGTATTTTATTACTTTTGAGTTTCATTTCCGTTGTCACTAGCGTGTTGTAATACTTATATTACATTTTCATTGTCACCAACATATTCTAATATTATGTTTTAATTGCAGTACAAGACTGTGAATTAAGTTTGGCCGGTTGCTAGGGATATGCCAAACAAAGGAGTCAATAACATTGTGAGTGAAATGTTTGTTTTCATGCCTCATGAAAAATTGTTATCGAAGGGCTGTTTTTTGATGGCAGAACTCCACACGCCGATGTGCCAGAACTTGTGACTATGATCCAAAAACTTTTTAGTGAAACTTGTAAAATATGTGTGCTCGTGCATTTTATATATCTGAGTTGACTTATATATTGGTATTGCTTGTGAAAAATATATTGTTTGTGTTTTCTTGAATGTGTATTTGAATTTGAGCTGTATTTGAATCACAGGTGGTCGGTCGTAAACAACCGCCTATATTAATCGGCCATTTTCAAATGCGGCTCGGGTATATAAAGAGCCGCTTGTGATAATGTCTTATCACAGTCGGTTGGTCATTATAAAGAACCGTCTGTGAAAAGACTTTATCACATGCGGTTCGTAGTTGTCAAGAACAACATATGATAATGCATTTTTACAGCCACATGTGGTTGTAAATAATCGCTTGTGAAAAGCCTTTAACGCAGGCGGTTCAAAATTTTCACAGTCGGTTCGTGGTTGTAATAAACCCCCTGTAAAATGGCTTTACCACAGGCTATTCTTGTTTGGCAAGAACCGCCTTTGATAATACGTTTTCACAGTCGATTTTGTCGTTGTAAAGAACCCTTGTGAAAAGGCATTACCACAGGCGGCTCGTGGATTCTCAAAAACCGCCTGTGATGGCGTTTTCACAGGCGGTTCTTCTCTATGGAAACGCCTGTAAAAATCCATTATCATATGCGGGTCATGGTTTTAAAGAGCTGTCCGTGATAATGAATTTTCACATGCGATTTTCAGGATCCACCTGTGAGAATGACTGATTATCATAGACGCTTTGTCAAAGGCGGTTTTCAACGGCTTGTGATAATATATTTAGAGCCGCTGATTGTTTTTTGTATCAGTGCTTCTCCAATTTATAAAACAAAGTTCTCCAAAAATAACTTAAAATTTTCATTATGGTTGAAACAATAGTACTTAGCGCACCATGTAAATAAATAATACATACTCTAAGTAATCAGCAATATGTGAAACATTATCGCTCTTGTGATAAAAAATAAAATGTGTCATTTTGAAAACATGTACTAGGGATCCTAACGTTTCCGCTGGAGTATGGCTCAGTATTAATGCGTATGCGTCTAAGTAAATAGGATGTGCATGCAGCTTGCTTAAGACTGCACAAGTTCGAGAGGTAAATGGTAAATTTGATGCTAGCACTACTCTCTAAGAGGACGCTGATCTCATGAAGATGTTCCATAGTATTCACAATAACCTTGACGTGTTATGGTTTAGAAGCATTAATGTTTGACATCATTTAAGAAAAACAAGGAAACTGCGGGAAGGACTTACTGTTAAATATATTAAAAGAAAAGTGAAGCAGTTTACATTTGAATATCATTACAGGAATCGCGACAATAGACGACGGCCAGAATAATAGACGACAACCCCGTCGTCTTTTTTAATTAATTGACGACGATTAAATCTAGCCGTCGTCAATTATCTCGTAATTGATGATTGTTGACCCAGTACCATCATCAATTAATTACCAACGACGGTTGGCCGTCGTCAATAATGGCCTGTCTTCAATATGGGCCGAAACCGGGGACACTCAAACGGTTATCGACGATGGACTAACTCCGCCGTTGTCAATTACTACTTATCGACGACGGTTGACCTACACCATCGTCGACAACAAATTTTAAGGTATACCCCGCGATCCGCCAACTCAATTCATGCCTGTGTGTCCGCCGCCCCCGTGCCTGCCTCCACCACCTACGCCGCCGCCGCGCCTCCACCTCCATCGTGCCGCGCCTCCAACGACGCCACCGCCGCCACCTGCGTGCCCGCTTCCACCCCCAACGATGCCACGCCTCCACCACCGTCGCGCCGTGCTGTGCTGCGCCTCCACTGCAGCCGCGCCACGCCGCTGTCGACAGCCACCACCGCTGCCGTTCTCCGCCTCCCAGGTACGCCATCGCCTCTCCCCGTTGCCCCCTCCCCATGTAGCCCCTCCCCATTGCTGCCGCTGCCATCGCCCCCTCCCCTGCGCCGCCTCTCGCCGTTGCTGCCTCCCCTTGCGTTGCCCCTCCCCTTGCTCCTCCCCCTCCTCCCCATTGGTGCCCTCCTCTATGCCGCCTCTTGCCAGCACCCATTCCCCTCCCCTGCGTCACCTCTCGCTGCCGCCCCTCCCCTTGTGCTGCCCCTCCCCAGCACAGCCCTCGTCGCCTCCCCTTGCGCTGCCCCTCCCAACCTTGCCCTCAAACGCCATCTGGATGTCGTGGTCATTGTTGATGAGCATGGCGTTGGTGGCGGCATATGTGCAAGTGAGCGAGTAGAGGTTAGGCGTGGAGATGGCCTGCTTGGTGACGATGTTGACGAGGGACTACCTCTTCCCCTCGTAGTGGATGTTGGTGAAGACGAGGGTGCTACCAAGGTCCAGTTGGCCATAACCCTGCCCTTGCGCCTCCCCCTCCTCCCCAGCAACATCATCCCGGCACCCCCCTAGCCACCGTGGGTGCTTCCCAGCCCCTCCCCAGCATGCGGTTGCCCCCCCACCCCACCAGGCTTGACCCCCACCGGCCCTGGCCCCCCACCACACCTCACCGTGACTGCCCCCCCCACCGTGGTTGCCCCCTCTCCCACCCCACCATGATGCCCCCACCCTGGCTGCCCCCCACCATGTCGCTTTCGGTCCGCATGGCACAGACGCAACACTCGGCTCTAGAGGTGGCCAAATGGGCCGGGTTAGATGGGCCAGCCCGAAGCCTGATACTTTTGGCCAGGCACGAGAACGACCCGGTATGGAGGGAACCAGGCCCGGACCAGCCCGAAGCACGACTCGAGCATGACTGGGCTTAGCCTCCAGCCTGTTGTCTAGCCCGACACGGCTCGATTCCATTGCTCACTGCTCCAAGTATACCTTCGTCCTAGAAGTGGCAACTCAATTAGCTCACTCCTATCTAGAGCCTACCGGAAGGAGCCCATTAGCCAACGGTCCAGTTTGCTATTACTTTTGTCCACAGCCTCATAGATTCGCCTGCTCCTTCCATGGAGCACAACAATCGTGTGCCCAATACCCTTCCTTGCAACGGTTGTGGCAAGAATCATCATCATTCTTCTTCTTCTTCGACCCACATAGGCATGATTTTGATCCGCCTTTGTTGGATCCTGACTTGGAGCTCCCCTGACTTTGTTTCTCCTTCAGCCGCGCCTACCATTGCTCCTCTGTGAGCAATAGCTTGCCTCCTATCGCGGAATCCCCCTTCTCATCACCGTGTCCCTTGATTGCTCGCAGGTGGCCAGTGATTTCTTCAATTGACACCGGCGAGATGTCGAGGACCGACTCAATTCCGACAGTGACTTTTGCATATTTCTTTGGCACCGCTCGTAGGTACTTTGCAGTAACCTTCTTGGAATCCTCCATGTCGCCGACGATCTCCAATTCTTGCACCATCTTGTTGAGACGTAGTGCAAAGTCGTCAAGCGACTTGCCGTCAAGGAACAGTGACATTATCGTATTGCCTCAAAACGCACTGCACCGCCGCCATCCTTGCACGGTCTGAGGCAAGGCGGGAGGTCTCCAAGTGATCCCAGGCAGCCTTGGCATAGGGCTTCGCCGCCAGCGTGTAGGGTGGTGCCGACGCTGGTGGTCGTCTGAAATCTATGTGTGTGCAACATTACCTACATGTCATCCCCTTTTTACTTGAAGAACTGCACCAGATAGAGGGTGTAGTGTTAAATAGGCAGTGTTATGCTGTCGAAATTTTAGGATCTATCCTAGACAATAGATGTAGACTAGTAATGATTTGTCTACTTTAAGGGTATACCCTTAAACATGGCTGAAGACCGCAGTTGGATGTATATTGGTTGGAAAAAGAGTACGAGGCACTCAAAGGAGTGGTTCACCAAGACGAATGCTTTCACATAACGAACTTTCTCGTTGTCAAACAACAACAAGGTGCGGTGCCCATGTATCAAATATTAGAATGCGAAGTGTTTCGACAAAGTGACGTTCACGTATCATTTGTGTGGAAACAGTTTCATGCAACGTTATGAGTTGTGGACATTTCACGGCGAGACATCTTCCCGATTCGTAGAAGATCGAAATGAGGATGACAGCACTGGCATCGACAGGATGGACGAGATGCTTGAAGCCATAAATCTTGAATTGATGGAGGAACCTCGTGCAACGGAGGTTAAAGCGTTCTTCACGCTTGTCGAAGCTTCTAAACACCCGTTGCACGAACACACCAAAGTGACAATCCTCAGTTTCATTACTATATTTATGGCAGTTAAGTCTAAGTATTCCTTCTACAATAACTGCTACAGTGATCTCGTCAAATTGATCAGTGATTTCCTTCCACAGCCTCATAAATTGCCTCAAGATATGTATCATTCTAAGAAATTGATTTCCGGGCTTGGTATGGACTATGAGAAGATTGATATGTGCCCAGACAACTGCATGCTTTTCTGGAAAGAGCATGCCAACGAGAACAAGTGTTTAAAATGTGATAAAGCGAGATTTGTTGAAGTTGTTAATGACGACGATACAAAAGTAATGTCCGATGTCGCACAGAAGAAGCTTCGCTACTTGCCTATCACACCTAGGTTGAACGCTTGTTTCTCTAAAAAAAAACAGCTAGACACATGAGGTGGCACAAAGAAGGTCAACGTGAGAATGACAGAATGATGGTGCACTCGTCTAACGGTGAGGCATGGAAAGCGCTTGACCGCTTCGATCCAGATTTTGCCAATGACGCGAAAAATATCCGCATCAAGTTGGTGACAGATGGCTTCTCACCGTTCAATACAAACACAACACCATACTCTTTGTTGGACCGTGTTCACAGTTCCATAAAATTACCACCATCTCTTTGTATGAAGTATGAGTTCATGTTCCTTTGCCTTATTGTACCTAGACCGGATCATCCTGGTTCACGACTCAATGTGATGTTGAAGCCATTGATTGAAGAGTTGAAAATGTTATGGAAAGGAATCGAAGCATAAGACTGTTACAAAAAATAGAAATTCAACCTTCGAGCTGCATACTTGTGGTCCGATAGTCCGATATGTGCTTCGGACACAAAATGTTTTCTTTTAAATCATGGTGGCCTGATTTGCTACTTCGATTGTCATAGACATTGGTTACTGCCCAATCACGTATTTAGGAAATAGAAAGATGCCTTCAAGAAGAAAATAGTTGTCAAAAAGGGACCACTGCAATGTCTCAAAGGGTCAGAGATTGCTGAACAGTTGAACAACTTAGTACCAGATAAAGGTCGTCTTGGATATTTTGTTGGTTACAGAGAGGACCACAATTAGACTCATATATGTGCTTTATGGGAGCTACCGTATGTGAAGTCCTTAATCCTAATGCATAACATTGATGTCATGCACAAGGAACGTAACATGGGTGAATGCATCATAAGCACATGTTGCGATCTGATGGGCAGGACAAAAGACAATATAAAGGCTCATAAGGATTTGGCAGAGGTTTGTAAATGTCCAACTCTTGAGATAACCGAATCTGGTGGCAAACCACGAGCTTCTTTCTGTCTTTGACCAAAAGGAAAGAATGAAGTCTTCGAATGGTTGAAAACATTGGAATTCCCATACGGTTATGATGCTAGCCTGAGATGAGTCGTAAATGTTAAGACTGGAAATCTCATAGGGTTGAAAAGTCATGATTATCACATAATCATGGAAAGACTTCTGTTGGTTATGTTTCGGTGCTACATTGATGATGCGGTGTGGAAGGTGTTAGTCAAGCTTAGCTACTTTTATAGACAGCTTTGTGCTAAAGAAATCACAGCCGAGATGATGGAGAAGTTGGAAAAGGAGATACCAGTGCTTTTATGTAAGATGGAATTTTTTCCCTCAAGTGTTCTTCAATCCAATCCAACATCTCCTAATCCATCTTCCATATGAAGCTAAAGTGGGCGGCCCTGTGCAATATAGGTGGATGTATCACGTTGAAAGAGCACTTAGGTGTCTTAAGCCAATGGTTCACAATCGGGCAAGGGTTGAAGGATGCATCGCCGAAGCATACGCCATTCAGGAGATATGATACTTTTCAAACGTCTATTTTGCAGAAGGACACAATTTTAATGTTTCTATGTTGCGGTACCCCCTTGTAGCAGCCTCTCCACTATTTAAATGAGGGGCACCACTGTTGGTAGTGGCACAAGCTACAATGTTTAACCTGATGATAAGGCGGCTGCTTTGATGTACATGTACACTAATATAGATGGGATGAATGAATATTTTCAGTAAGTGTTTGTTCAACATCTATAATAATTAGCGTGTTGTGTTATACATCTTTGCTAATCATTCTATTTTTCCTTATTTAGTGAGTTCAATCAACAAAATTAGAAATCTAAGCCGCAACCTACGAGCAGACAAATAAACTTGAATCGATATGATGGAATTACATGGAGGGCCTAACTTCCTATCGTGGTTTCATGCATAGTGCAAAAAACAAGTCACCATCGATGAAGAATTACGACAAGTGTCCTACAAATCCATTAATATTAAAAGCTACAGTCGATACAATGTTAATGGGGTTTCGATTTCGTTCAACTAAATTTGAAGCTCAGCGTCCTTTCAGAGCAACATGTAGCACCGGAGTTGTGAATAGGGCAGTTGATGACCAAGGACGTGAAATAACTTATTATGGGATCTTTAAAAAACATCCTTGAATTCAGTTTTGCAGAGAATAAGGTCCTTAATGTAGTCTTCTTTAACTGCGTTTGGTTTGATCCTAACAATGGAACTCGACAAAACCAAATTGGCATGGTAGAAGTCAAACACAAGGACCGGCTACGAGGCTACGACACCTTCGTCCTTGCACACCAAGTCGAGCAAGTGTATTATCTATATTATCCATGCGAAAAGCTTAAAGCTTGGTGGGTTGTACACAGGGGTAATCCTCGTGAGCGGTTATATACACCAGATGCTGTTGGATACCTTGATGATGAGGTTTATGTTGTTTACCAAGAACAAGAGTTGTCGGACTCTTTTTGTCATCGAGCCTAATTTAGGATTTGATGACTTAGTTGGAGATGCAGAAGACATAGATACTAGTGAGAAGCGAAAACAAAAACGAAAACGGGCAACTACCATGACAGAAGATCGATGGTCCGATTTACGTAGTAGAATACATTGTGATGTTGATGGACTTTAAAATTGAGTACAAGTAACGTTTCTTTCATGTATTCTTTTATTTTTTATACTATTCATTAAATTCATTAGCTAATTTTCCTTTAAATAGGATGTCGTCGAGCAGCAGCAGACGAGGAGGGATAGGGGCGCGGAGCTTTCTACCACCGACAATAACGAGAGCAGAGGAGGTCTTCCAGGGAAGTCAGCTTTGTGGGAGTAGACGGGCTCAGTTGGTGAGCCATCTACCGGAGTCATCACGTGGACCTGTACAGCAGTCACTACAGGTAAAGAACATTTAATTACATAAATGATATAAGTAATTCCTTATTCTATAATATGAATCTTTAACATTGTCAGGACGACTCGATGTCCGAGGACAGGGAGGCTAGGGTGCCTCCTTCTTCGGTGCCTTCTACTTTAGAGCCTCCTTCTTCGGAGCCAGTGCAGTTGGGTGACCCCACTTCTGGGTCACTTGCTTTGGAGCAGGTTCCACAGTGGCGGACTAGGTGGAGACACTACGTGCCTCCTCCTCCGACTCCTGCAAACCCAAACGATCGGATCATTATTCGTCCGATTGGCGATAGGTAAGTAAATCTCTAACAATTCAATTTAAATACTTTTAGACTTATATATATATATATATACTTATATATATATATATAATATACACGAATTGAGAATCATGTATCAGGACTTGGGAGGATGCTTCGTTCACGGGCCACGGACGCCACGCGCTGGTGAACGGTAGCCGTCTAGTCCATTTGCACTACCCCGGTGTAGTGAACGGACGCGCTGCCACGTCTTGGGATGACTATTATAGGGCCCAGGACATTCTTCATGACAACCACTAGGTGGCTGTTTTGCAGGACTTCATGGTAAGTATGAACAATACTTGTGTAATACAAATCTAATTTAAGTTACATACATTTACATGTATATTTTTTTCAGGTATGGTATCGTTTGGGAAACAAGGTCGAGTAGACGCATCACGCTCGTCTCATCTTCCATAACTGCGCCAGGAAGATCGTGACACAGTCACTATCGTTGGCTCGCATTCAAGCTACAACCGCCTACTTCAAGTTGAATCCAAACAAGCGTGAGCCGGGAAAGGACCGGTCGACATGTACTTGACGGAGGCGCAATATGCAGAGGTAAAGTTTTTAGTTTACTTTGCTTCATTATCTAATTGTGATCAATATTTTCATTCAATAATAAATTTGTGTAGGTCAGCATAGCGTAGCTTGACAGTCGCTCGGACGCGTATCATGGCCTGTGTGCTCTTTGAACGAGCAAGGGCTTCCAGGCACTTTCTAAAACCCGTCGAAAGAGTAGAGGGATGGCTACATACGCCTCGCTAAACAGATGGTAAGTGCTACTCTCATTCTATTAAGTAATTTTATAATCCTCATTGTGCTAACATGTATCAATAGGGGCACGAGAGTGGTCAGCAATCGGCAGCTATCGAGGTGTGGAAGAGGGGTCACTTGGGAAGTGACCCGTCGCACCCTGACCAGCTGTCTTCTCATACGGCTACACAGACTTTGGTGACTTATTTTTTCAACTTAATTGAATTCTCTTTAATAGTTCTAATGACGTTATTTTTCTGTATTTTCAGGCAAAGTACACTGAGGAGGCGCGGAGGATTCAAGGCGATGAGTTCAATTGGCAGAGTGCGATAATCGTCACCGAAGCCACGTATGCAAGCGGTGGTGGGAAACCTCATGGACGGTGAGATTTGTTATTTTTAATTTACTATTACCAACTTTGAGATACACAAATTTAATAATCTTACTTCGTTGTGCAGGTTAGCCATCTTTGATGGAGTGGTCGACTCGAGGCAGGCGTGGGCTTCCTCGAGAGCTTCTTCATCGCATTAGGGCAGATCCAACAGCAGTTGTGCGAGCTAAGATCTGGAGCCCCAGAGTCTTCGAGAGGAGCTTCAAAGGACTCAGGAAGCGCTCAGGGCTTGGGATGAGGCACAGAGGTCTAGGGACGAATATCAACACTCGTTCATGATGTAGATGCAAACTGCCGTGCAGGTACATTCTAGATGTTGTACTTAACATTTTTACTATATAAATGACATGTATAATGATTTCCTTTGTGTTTGCAGGCTATGTTTCGAGGACAAGCCTGTCTTTCCGCAATGGGCGCCGCCAACGTTATTGCAGCCGCAGGTGCCGACAGTAGCAGCTCAGGTACAAAATTATTCAAAATAGCTTAAACTAGTTAAAATTGTTCAAATTTAGTAAAATATGCAATTTTTTTACTTGTAACATGTCTAACCACACTTGCACATCACAAGGATTGCAAACAAAGGCTCAACCTCCGTCGCCTCAGATTCCAGCGCTTGGACGACTGGAGGAGGAGGAATTTCTGAACTCCGGTGGCAGAGGACGTGGTAGTGTTTGATAGTAAGGTAAGCTTCTTGCTTGAAATTTCGGTTACAATATTTGACATTGCCTCTGGATTTTGATTTAGAATATGAAAAAAAAAAGAGTAAAATGCAATGGTGGTCCATGAACTTTTGAGGGTGTGTCACATAGGTCTATGAACTTCTAAAATGCATTTTGAGGTCTCTAAACTATTTAAGTGACTCACTAGAGGTCAAAGATTGTGCTTGTTAGACTATGCTTTATAGGCTGAATAAATATTGCAGAGTTCAGATAATAGTGGATCAACTAATTGTGCTTGGAGAAAAAACAATAATATTCCTTCAATGCTTGTAAAGAACCCCCAGACTTAGACTGTAAAGGCCTCCAAGACTTGCGAGGAGTGAAGAACGAGCCTAGACTTGGGTTTTAGAGTCATTTTCCTGCTTTTGACACTCTTCTATGCAATATTGAGTCATTTTCCTGATTTTGACACTCTTCATATTTTGCAGGTCTTCATATTGGCTATTGGACAATCACGGTTGTATTTTGCTTCTTTGTCGTTGTGGTTTTGGCTTCACAAACTCGTAAAGTGTGTAGTGGCGTGTGTATAATGTTTTGAAATGCTACTATTGTAATATATATGCTTGTGAATTTGTTTGTGTATGTTTGTGTGATATGGCTATCGAGCTAGGGCTGGCCTCCAAGCTAGAGCAGCATTTTCTGTTTTTTTTTTCCAAAAAAACTGCATACCTTATCGACGATGGTTTTTCGGGCACCGTTCGATACTGGCAATTTATTGTTGACAATTCCGGCAATACCGTCAAGGATAAGCTCTATCGACGATGGTTTTCGCCGGCCTTCGTCGATACTGGAAAGTTATCATCGACGGTCACCGTAAGCCCGTCGACGATAACGTCCAATATCGATGACGGTTTCCCTTAAACCAAGTGTTTTATAGACAATGGTTCGGGCCACCACCATCGATAAAGCTCCCTTCGCTGCCACGTGGATGGAGTCCCTTATTGACGACAGCTAATAGACGACGATTACCGTCATCGATAAGCTTATAGATGACTAATAGTCGTAGATGGCCGCATACCGTCGTTGATAAGCATATACCGTCGTCTATAGCTTATAGGCGACAATATTTACCTTATAGACGATGGCTTCCGACCGTCGTCTATTATCCAATTTTTGTAGTGTATGTCAATAAAGTAAAGGTTGGAAACAGCAGGAAGAACGGTACTTTTAATACATAAATAAAATTTTCAATAGTCAATATATAATTCTATAAAAATAGAAAAAAAAACTACCAACAAAAGCACAAATCCTGAAAAAATGGGGTGCATGTTGAAAAAATACTAATTTTAGAGGACTAAAATTTACATTTTCGTGTGTGTGTATATATATTGTGTATGTATATATATATATATATATATATATATATATATATATAATCTAACACGACCTACTTTGTCAGGTACTCCCTCCGTCCCAGAAAGTTTGTCACTTTTTAGTTCAAAAATGAATTACAAAGCGACAAACTTTCTGGGATGGAGGGAATATCAACTTAAGGTTGATATAATTAATTGTGGGCTCTACACTATAATGTGTGGGGTTCTTGATCGAGATTCCCATGATGCCTGAATAAAACAAAAATTCAATCAAACAAAGAAAGGAAATAATTTCATTAGAAAAACGAAAACAAAATTAGATATGGATTCAGTTTTCCTGTGCTGCAGCGGGATCTTATCCCTCAATATAGTCAACCGATGCCTTGAACACCTCAACAGCATACTCAAGTTTTTTCTTCAGCTTACATCAATACGTGTTCATGTGGATGACTAGATCGTCTACTGGACGGCCTGGGTTTTTGCGAGCGTGGAACCCCACTACAGAAAACGCGATCATTTGCGACGGCTGGATTTATTTACGACGGCATGTCGTTGGCCGTCGCAAAGAAAGTAGCCGTCACAAATAACCAATTATTTGCGACGGCCAACCCTAGGGCCGTCACAAATAAGAAAACCGTCGCAAATAAATTCTTATTTGCGACGGCTGCGAAAAAAACCGTTGCAAATAACCTTAATTGCGACAGTCATATTCTAAGGCCGTCGCAATTAAGGATGCCGTCGTAAATAAGGGCTTTTATCGGCCGCCGACCCCGACAGTTCATTCACCTCAACAATCTGAACCCCCCACCGCCCTGCCGCGCCCCCGCCTCTGGCCTGCCGGCGCCGCCCCGCCGCCCCCGCTCCCGCTGCCGGCCTGCCGCGGCCCCGCGGCCCCCGGCACCGCCCCCGCAGCGCCGCGCCGACCCCGAGCCGCGCCCTCGCCCTGCGCGCAGCCCCGCCCCCTCACGCCGCCGGTCCGCCGCGGCACCGGCCCCACCCGCCCCGCCCCTGTAGTGCCGCCCCTCCGGTCGCTGGCCTGCCGCGCTACCAGCTTCGCCCCCGCAGCGCCGCCCCTCCGGCCGCGGCTCCGACCCTGCAAATAAGGTTCCAGACAGTCACAATTAAGCCTCTGCTATTTGCGACGACTGGGCTGTCGCAAATAAGCATTAATTGCAACAGCTAGGCCGTCGCAAATAGCCAAGTGGGTCCCGAGGGATGACATGTGGGGCCCTGCCGGCTGAACTTATTTGTGACGGCCTGGCCGTCGCAAATAGGCTTTAAATTGCGACGGCCTGGCCATCGCAAATACAAGTGTGGGGCCCGCCAGCCCCCGGGCAATAACTTGCGATGGCCGCTATGAGCCGTCACAAATAGACTTATTTGCGATGGTGGCCGTCGCAAATAAGCTTAATTGTGATGAGTTATTTGTGATGGCCAAAAACCATCGCAAATAGCTTATTTGCGACAGTTTTTCCCTTATTTGCGATGGCCCTGGCCGTCACAAATCGTCGAGATAACTGTAGTGCCCGTGATAGATGCAGGTGATGCAATTCCACGCCCTGAATGACTCTTGGCGGCCACCACTTGTAGGATCGAAGAGCACGTAAAAAGCTACCAGAGGGGGGGTTAATGGTAGATTTAAAAATCTTACGCAGTGGAAACAATTAAACCCCAACCCCTTCGGCAGAAAAATGATCTCTTAAAGAAATCGTGTGTGAGACTAATCTAAATGTGTTTCACCGTGACAAAACGGATGGATATCAGAGAGAATCAAGTCACAAAGACAACACAAAAGGAATCACTCAAATCCATCGAGAAAAACTCAAGCTATGATCGAAAGATCAAACAAGGTCAATCTGCCCTACCCGAGAAAAAACAGTTCTGGAATGCTGCAAAGAAACTCGTGTAGATCCAATGACCGTGAAATTTTGACATATGATAGATAATCAAGTTATGAAGACAACCCAAAAGAATCACGTCAATTGGATCTGTAAAACTCGAGTTATGATAAAACTACCGACGAAAGGTAGTGCCGTCCAAAAACTCGACGAGTAAAACTTGTCTGGAACAAGTCGGACGAACAAGGCATAAAAGTTCCTTCAAACTACGAATTTTATTCAATAGAACACAAGAGGAACAGCCCAAAAGTCGTGCACCGCGAGTTCTGGGCTCCCTTGCTTATATAACCAGCCCTTAGGCCAACCCAATATCAACTAGGACTCCAATCCTACTCAGATCACGAATCGTAACTTTCCATAACTGCTCAAGATTCTTCTAGACGCGGACAGAAGCAATCTTAAGACTTCCAAACACCTTAGGAACGTATCCCACATTCCTAAAAAACTCAAATTCGTGACCCACACGAAATCCTATGATAACCAACTCAAATCTTTCCATATTTGAGTCAAACCCGACTCAGCCGTAGCCTGAGTCCATAACCTAGTCGGTTGGACCTTTCCGACCAATTCGTTACGTACACATCTCTTCATCACGTCTCGGAACCATGTAGCCACGTCCATGCACTCCTTGCACACGTGCAAACATCTTCCAATGACGTCCACGATACCTTCATATGCATTGTTCTTGATTCAATCATGCTGCATAACCTCCTGATTAGCTCAACCACAATTCCTCCTGAATTTGGTTGTTGGAACCTCATCTCCTCCCTGAGACTAGTCCAATGGATCCCGTCACCAGCCATGTCTTGAACTCAAGCAACACCTGCACATGAATAAACAACCAATCCATACGAGCCCAAGTCCTTGACTTGACTCAAGTTAGTTCCGAACACAACACCTTACGTGAGAGCCTCACATAAGCATGTTGCAAAAACATAGTAACACGATATTATCCATATCAACCAAAACGCACCAAAAACTTAGCAAATGAATACTAAGCAATCTTTCCAACAATGTAAAACAAGTACAAAACCTTTCAAATGAAAAGCAGAAGCACTGCGGTCAAGTTCTGGACCTTGCCAGAGCAACCCGAACCTTGAGCCGGAGCTAACAAAAGTTAGTAGAACCTAGCGCCGGAGTTTACCAAAACTAGTACAACCAAGTTCTCACCGGAGCTTACAAAACTAGCAGGACCTAGCGCTGGAGCTAACCAGAACTAGTCAGAACTAGTAAACCCAAAAGCCGGAGCTAGAAAAATCAACTCGAAGCTTAGAAAAAACATGTCGGAGCTATCAAAAACATGTCGGAGCTAAAGACAAAACTTCACTGGAGCTGACCAAAGCTAGTCGGACCTAGCATCGAACATAACCGGAGCTACCCAAAATAAGCTGGACCTACCGTCAAACCTTGCTGTAGCTCAGAGCTATAGTTGGACCCTGATAAAAAGGTGTTTTGGTGATATTCAAAACTTTTATCATCAAAGCCAAGTGTACTCACTACAAGCCAATGTATTCAGCACATATAGGTCTTACAATCTCCCCCTTGATGAATGCATTGGCAACACCATTTAAAATCCGAACATTTGCTTATTCACATAAAAGTTTTGAAGGCAATTTCTCCCCTTTTGTAAATCAAAAGTAAAATGAGAAGAAAATCTCTCCCCCTTTATTATCTCTCCTTATGCCCCCTTTATTATCTCTCCTTATGCACATATTCTCTTTCTCTTCATGCTTATCTCCCCCCCTTTGACAATGTATTCAGCAAGTCATGAGCATATAAATAAATTATCTCTCCCCCTTTAGTTGTTATGAGCATATTATAACATATACATATAAACAAAGCTCATCCAAGTCATACTATCAGGTACCTTACATTATCACATCAATGAGATACATAAAGTAGTGTAAGCCATGCTAGAGATCAAATGTAATTTTTCAATTTAAGCAAGTCATGATCTCACAAACTTAACTATTTCAAAACCTAAAAGCAAGACACTAGTTTCTGCATTTTATTATTTTTCAAAGCATAAATTTAGATCATATGATATTTGCAAGAGATTATATGTGCATCTGCCTTATTCTAACCAACCAAGCCAAGCCTATGTCATTTGACAATCAGAAGCTTAAGGACATGGTTTTAGTCATACACAACTTCTTCCAAGTTCATATCTAAGTGCAATGATAAGCCATCTCAAAAAAAGAAGTGCGATGCATGCATATTCTTTTGATCTTTCCTCAATTTATATTTGTTCATAAAAACTCAACATGTGAGTTGATTACTTGATTAATTCTTTATGATTAAAAGCATTTGTGAGCATACAACAAGTTCAAAACAGCAAGAAAGTTCGACCATGACCAGATTTAGTGTAAGTAATTATTCCAATTACTAGACATGGCAAAAACTACAAAATGTATAACACGAGTAATGTAGTAAGAACTTTCAGCATGTAAAAGGAATCACAAAGTCATATATGTATGAAATACTATGCTCAAATTATTTTAATTTCAGATTCACACATAGACTTCCCAAGTTTCAAAACTCCCCCTCAATTTAAGCCATGAGGATGCATAACCCCTATTTCACTACGAATGTAACAAAAACGAGTGAAATCCAAAGATTTTGTAAAAATGTCAGCCAATTGTTGTTCGGTATCTACATGGTGAACCACGATGTTTCCTTTTTCAACATTATCTCTGAGAAAGTGATACCTAATATCAATGTGCTTAGTTCTAGAATGTTGCACGGGGTTTTTAGAAATGCAAATGGCACTAGTGTTACGACAGATCAGTGGAACAGTATCTAGATCAACCCCATAGTCCTTAAGTGTTTGAAAAATCCAAAGAATTTGTGAGCAAGCACTAGCAGCAACTACATATTCAGATTCGGCTGTGGATTGAGCAACTGAATTTTGTTTTCTAGAGGACCAAGCAACAAGAGAATTACCAAGAAAATGACAAGCACCAGAAGTACTTTTCCTATCAATCCTACAACCCCCAAAATCAGCATCCGAAAAAGCTTTCAAAGTAACGGTTGAGGAAGAAGGAAGAAAAATGCCAAATTCTTGGGTTCCATGTAAGTACCTGAGAATCCTTTTGAAGGCTTGACGATGTGAAACACGTGGGGAAGCTTGAAACTGTGCACAAAGACATACGCTGAATTGTATGTCCAGTCTTGATGCCGTGAGGTACAAAAGTGATCCGATCATGCTTCTATATTCTTTTTGATTCACAGATTCACCATCTTCATCAAGTTCAAGTGTTGTTGCTGTTCCCATTGGTGTCCGAAGAGGCTTGCTTTTGTCCATGTTGAAGCGACTTAGGAGGTCTTTGGTATACTTCGTTTGATGCACAAAGGTACCCTCCTTGGTTTGCTTGATTTGCAGCCGCCAAAAGTAAGTGAGTTCACCCATCATACCCATTTCAAATTCGGAACTCATCATTGCTGAAAACTTGGACACAAGATCATGAGAAGCACAACCAAAGATAATATCATCCACATACACTTGAACGAATAATGAGTCATTGCCATGTTTAAGCACAAAAAGAGTTTTATCAACCTTGCCCATGGTAAACCCCTTTTCAAGTAAGAATGTTTTAACCTATCATACCACGCTCTAGGGGCTTGTTTGAGACCGTATAAGGCTTTGGATAGTTTGTAAACATGATTAGGAAAATCTGGATTTTCAAAACCCGGTGGTTGTTTGACATAAACCTCCTCATCTATGTAGACATTAAGAAAAGCACTTTTAACATTCATTTGATATCGCTTGAAACCTTTAGATGCTGCAAAAGCTAACAAAATTCTTATGGCTTCTAATCTAGCGACAGGAGCAAAAGTTTCATCAAAATCTAGACCTTCAACTTGAGTGAAACCTTGAGCAACCAACCTAGCCTTATTCCTGACCACAACCCCATCCTCACTTTGTTTATTTTTATATACCCATTTAGTTCCAATTAAAGTGTGACCTTGAGGTGGAGGTACAAGTTTCTAAACATTATTTCTTTCAAAATTTTCTAACTCTTCTTGCATGGCAATAATCCAAGATTCATTAGTGAGTGCGTGTGATATATCTTTGGGTTCAAAAGAAGCAACAAAAGCAGAATGAGCATAAGAGTTTGGATCGCAAAACCTGGACCATGTAACTCGTTTGTGCAAGCTTCCAATCATCTGTTGTGGGGATGATCTTTGTAAAACCGTAGGGGAACAGATGTCTCACAAGCTTCTTCTTCTTCATGTTCATCACAAATCGATGAGCTTGTGGCTTGAGGATGATTTGAATCAGCATTGAAGGTTGTCGGTGCTGGTTGAGAATTAACATTCGGAGCTAAACCAAAGTCATTAGCTGCTGAATTTTCTGGAAGCAACTCCAATTCTTCCTCATCTTCAATGAAAATGCTCTCCCCCTGCGGATATGGATCTGGACCTGCAATGTTTGAGCTAGTACCTGGGCTAGATTCATCAAAAGACACTTCACAAGTCTCCACAATTTTGTTAGTGTCAAGTAAAAGCACACGGTAGCCTCTAGTATGAGATGGATAACCAAGAAACATGCCATCAATGAATCGAGGTTCAAATTTATCAAGATTACCATGTTTCTTAACAAATCATTTGCAACCAAAGACCCGAAAGTGTGTAACACTAGGCCTATGTCCAAACCGAAGCTCATATGGTGTTTTACATAGCTTAGCACGCAAGAAAGCACGATTTGAGACATAACAAGCGGTTGCTAACGCATCAGCCCAAAATTTCCTAGGAGTTTGATATTCATCAAGCATAGTCCTAGCCATCTCAACTAAGGTTCTATTCTTTCTTTCTACAACACCGTTTTGTTGAGGTACATATGGGGAAGAAAGTTGATGATCTATTCCATTTTAAGCACAAAAGTGATCAAAAGATTGATTTTTAAATTCAGTTCCGTTATCACTTCTAATAGCCTTTAAAGATCCTGGGTGATCAATTAATAATCTAAGAAATAAAGTCCTAAAGTGACTAAAAGCTTCATTCTTAGAAGCCATAAAGTAAACCCAAGAGTATCTAGAATAATCATCAACAATAACAAGAACATACCATTTACCTCCGAAGGATTGAACACGTGAAGGTCCTACGGTGTCAAGATGCAAAAGTTGACATGGTTCCGTTGACATGATCATTGTGAGAGTAGTATGTGAACCTGCAACCATCTTAGCATGTCTACAAGAAGAGCACACAATTTCTTTGTCCCCTTTAAGCTTAGGCAGCCCACGTATGCGATCAAGAGCACTAACACGCGTTAGGTGATCAAAGCCTACGTGACCAAGTCTACGATGCCAAAAATATAAGTCCTTTGAATCATTAGCAACTAGACACCAGTCATGTGGCGTGAGCAACCTGAATCCACAATCCAAATGTTCTCCTTCCTCAAACGTGTAACCTACATAGAAGCACAATACGTCGATGACTCAATACTGGGGTTATGATGAGTAAAAAAAGATTTAGGCTCGATCTTCCGAAAGGTAATGGATAAGTCGATTGATGGAGATCTCGACGTTGATGATCCGAGGCTCTCGAGTAGAACACAAAAAACTCCCGCAATCACTACACCACCGCTCCGTTGGTTATCAACCGTGCTGCACATGATTGACCTCGCCAAGAAGGCTATTCCCTGCAAGTGCAACCGAGAACACAAGCAATAACGTAGAAGACACGATCTGAAATCGTGAAGTTGGGGTTTCACAAACCGTAGAACGGCGACATTATTAATCTAAGCAAAACCCAATTGTTCATGGCGGCTACTATGGAGTATATATAGGTGGGAGGACGTCCAAGGGGGTGTTAGGGTCGTGACCTAACCCTAATACACGAAAATAATGGACTTAGACTTGATACAAGGCCCAATGGCCCAATACGGTGGCGCAGCACCCTGACAGATTCTGTACTTCATTTTGTTTCGATGATTACCGTCCACTCCAAGGAATTTTGACATGGGACCAGCGCCATTGGAAAGGTTATCCTCTCCCCTTTCCGTTCATATGTACAACATCCAAACCGGAGTTCGTATCCATCCTGGGCATCCGTTTTGTGCGTACTACTCCTGGACTCCGAGTTGGATACGATTTGGAGTTTGGTTCGGTTTCCATCTTCTTTGAACGAATTATCTGGTCTTCCACGTCCCTAATACTTCCTCCAAGTACTTCTTGAACCTCTCCATGGATCCTAATCACAATTAAATCATTAAGTAGCAATCTATGCTCAAAAACATATAAGGAAATATATAAGAACGAGTTCACCTCTGAAATTAATTGTTGTGTATGAACTCTATTGATTGCATCTTGTATGTTCAATGGAGTGTTGTTTGTATCTATAGAAGTGATGTCCTCATCATCCTCCTTTTCTTGAATTGGAGTCGTCCTCGACTCAAGTTCATCTTCTCTCATATGTTGGTCCAAATATGCCATGCCATCAAATCTTTTTGTGTGCATCAAAGGAGGAGGCCAAGGTGGTGGATGACATAATGCGCCATCTTGATCTTGTCCATCAAATAAGCGTGCACATTCACTTGAGCCAGGATCCCAAACAAATAAACATTGTGTCATGTTTGTAGGTGCAATAATAATATGCATGATCTCATCATTCTCCCCTTCTTTATGACAAGCCAACCTCGGCTTTCTCGTATGTCCAGCAAAAAGTATTGCTTTGGGGGTAGAATGAGTGTTGTCCATAATGCACAACCGCAGTGAATAATGCTTTTGTTGTCTCTGCTGCAAGGAAAAAATACTAGAAAAACATGACAAGACATTATTAGCGTTAGTACATTCATTTACTTGACCATGTTGTTGCAGCACAAAAGGATCTTGCACAAAGGAACATATGAATACTTTATGCACCATAAATTCACCACGATCTTCACAGTTGCCTATAGCATGAAAAATATTTCTACTTAACAAAGGCAATTCAGATTGGGAAAATATTCTCTTCTCTACGATATCTAGATCACAAAGAGTGTCAAATTCAATATAACCCAAAGTATTTAGAGAAGACAAAAATTTCAGCTCATCATTTTCAGCAGTAGCGGTGATCAAATTATGAATTTCAGCACAAGTAGGTGAATCCAAAACACAATCATCTTGTACATTAACTTGTTTTTGCATAGGTATAATAGAGTTATCAGCACACAACTCTTTCGTAGCGCAACGATCAGTAGGAAAATCAACATGTGACAATGGTGTATAAATAAACGATTCTAATAGTTGCTCCTCGAAAATAGCATGATTGGTGGAAAAATTGAGAACATCCAAAAACTTCTCACCTTCTGTATTTGTAGAATGTTTTTCCTTACCATTTTCAGCAGTGATTTCGAGTGCATTATGAGTTGATCCATCTAAAATTTCACAAGTGTTGTCGAAAGCCCCGTTCTCTTTTGCATCATCTACATTATTTTCTATATTGTCCCGCAAAATGTTAGACACAAAAGGAGGTACAACAAGAAATTTCTTCTCAAATTTCTGAATTTCTTCTTTGCACATAGATACATTAGCAAAAGTTTCTCGCATAAGAATTTTCGTTTCTTTCCATGTTCGAGGTTTTTCTAATTCATTTTAATTGTTCCACCAAGTTAATGCACAATCTACTAATGCACTTGCAACATTTCTAATTTTTCTCCTCTCACACATATGACATTGTCCAAAAATTTTATCCACCTCTATTTCCCAAGTAATATATTCATCATAACCAAAACCATCATAAGAAGGAAGATATGGGCGAATGTAATTACTTCTTGTGGAAGGTGTTGTAACGGTGGTCTGAATGTCATGTGAATCCTTGGTTGATGTTTGATTTTTACTGAGCAACTCCATCGTCGTCTTCATCATGTCCATCATCTCAGCATATAATGCATGATTCTTGCTTTTACCTGACATTGTTAGTAGCAAGCAGAAGACAACACAAAAAACATGTTATCCCTACAACCTACAAAGGATAATGGCAAAGTGGAAGTGGAATCACACACTCTCAAGCGTCTTACCACGCTCTTACAAGTGTTCTTACCGACACTGCAGGTGGCAAACGGTGTCCGGTATGAAGAAACCAAAGAAGCGTGGGATGATTGCAAAGATGTATCGATTCTACTCAAGAGTAACGTGTAGCTTGGAAGGCACTTTATATGTAGCAAGGATTAGCAACAATGAAATCAGATAGTAAAGTTGAATAGGTGTCCAAAGTATTTGTCAAAGTTGCTGGCCTAAATATGTTCCTAGTGGTTCAAGCTAGCAAGACATGAGACAAAACTAGATGATACAAAGAATGCAAGCACTTCTGTTTTTTTTTGTTGTTTTTTTCTCCTTTTTTGTGCGGCTTTTGTATCTTCTTTTGCACTTGCCTTTTTCTTTTTTTTCTTCCTTTTTTTTCAGAATGTGCTGCAAAGGAACAACACAATGCAAACACTCAAAGATATCTCGTATGTCTGTTACAGATTTTCTGCTCAATGTTCTAAGGACAATTAAGCACCCTTATAGTCCCCAAATCTAAAAACTTTGAACAGAAATATTATATATATATCTCTCATATTTAATTTCAGTATATGGAAGATCTATTTTGGATAAGAACAATGGGAGATATTGCCCCCGAAATACAGACTGTTCAGAATTTCTAGATCAATAACAGATTCATATCTAATGCAATTTCGACATCGATAAATATATTTTCTGGGAGAATGATGAATAAGAAAGTTATAGAAAACTTCGTAAGCTTTCCAGAAAGTATAAGAACTCTAAAATCCGAGTTCGTATGAGGGAGATATGATGAAAATACCAAACTGGACAGAGGCGAATCTAATCTGGACGTGATGACGTGATTCAAAAGGATAAATCACACAATGCAAAACTCAAACTAAGACCAAAAACACTTTCTAAACCAGCAATATGACTCAACAACGGACACAAACTCAACAAAATCAAACTGAAAACGAAAGTTGTAAAGGCTCAATGGTGGTTTGGACAAAATAATGAACAGATCTACTAAACTGCAAATTTTTTGTGGCTTTTTGGTGGACTCTAGGTATGAATAACAAAACTAATGTAATGGATAGATGAATTACCTAACGGGCAACCTGGAAATCTGATACCAATTGATGAGAAAAATTGATGATGAGGCCCGATCTTCCGAAAGGTAATGGATAAGTCGATTGATGGAGATCTCGACGTTGATGATCCGAGGCTCTCGAGTAGAACACGAAAAACCCCCGCAATCACTACACCACCGCTCCGTTGGTTATCAACTGTGCTGCACACGATTGACCTCGCCAAGAAGGCTATTCCCTGCAAGTGCAACCGAGAACACAAGCAAGAACGTAGAAGACACGATCTGAAATCGTGAAGTTGGGGTTTCACAAACCGTAGAACAGCGATATTATTAATCTAAGCAAAACCCAATTGTTCATGGCGGCTACTATGGAGTATATATAGGTTGGAGGACGTCCAAGGGGGTGTTAGGGTCGTGACCTAACCCTAATACACGAAAATAATGGACTTAGACTTGATACAAGGCCCAATGGCCCAATACGGTGGCGCAGCACCCTGACAGATTCTGTACTTCATTTTGTTTCGACGATTCCCGTCCACTCCAAAGGAATTTTGACATGGTACCGGCGCCATTGGAAAGGATATCCTCTCCCCTTTCCGTGCATATGTAGAACGTCCAAAACGGAGTTCGTATGCGTCCTGGGCGTCCGTTTTAGTGCATACTACTCCTGGACTCCGAGTTGGATACGATTTGGAGTTTGGTTCGGTTTCCATCTTCTTTGAACGAATTCTCTGGTCTTCCATGTCCCTAATACTTCCTCCAAGTACTTCTTGAATCTCTCCATGGATCCTAATCACAATTAAATCATTAAGTAGCAATCTATGCTCAAAACATATAAGGAATTATATAAGAACGAGTTCACCTCTGAAATTAATTGTTCTGTATGAACTCTATTGATTGCATCTTGTATGTTCAATGGAGTGTTGTTTGTATCCATAGAAGTGATGTCCTCATCATCCTCCCCTTCTTGAATTGGAGTCGTCCTCGACTCAAGTTCATCTTCTCTCATGTGTTGGTCCAAATATGCCACGCCATCAAATCTTTTTGTGTGCATCAAAGGAGGAGGCCAAGGTGGTGGACGATATAATGCGTCATCTTGATCTTGTCCATCAAATAAACGTGCACATTCACTTGATCCAGGATCCCAAACAAATAAACATTGTGTCATGTTTGTAGGTGCAATAATAATATGCATGATCTCATTAGGTTAGTCAAAAGACATTTAGGTATCCAGTACTGAGTCACACGATGTGCTGTAGGAAAAACACGAAAAAGCTGAGATAAAACAGCAGGTTTATGAGTCAAAGATTGAGGTTTTTTGTTCTTAACAATTGATTTAGAAGTTGTTACTTGTTTAGAGTTAAAACCAGTAGCTCCGGAGGTAAAAGGAGAAGGTCCGGAGGCAAAAACTAAAGCTTTGGAGGGAACAGCAGAAGATCCGGGAGCTCTCGGAGCTATCAGAACTACCGGAGCTGCCTTTGTAGATTTCTTTCAAAAAGTTCCGGAAGCTACCTTTTCGAATTTCTGACTCATTAAAGCAGGTTGTGTTTTTCTAATTGCATGAAAGTTATAAGATCTAATAATCATCCTTTCCTTTTTCTGTTGTTTAGCTAGTCTATAACAAAAATTTATGACATGACCATCTCTACCACAGTAGGTACAATGAAATTTAACTTTGTGTTCATGTCTAGATGAGCAATCAACATTTTTATTTGATATCGAATGAGACAACACTCCTGCAGATTTGAAAACCACTTCTTTTTGTTTAGGAACTGTTTGAACCAAACCACTTCCTAATGACTTTACAATTTTAGGTGGATGTGCCTTAGCATGAGAATGAGAATCAAAACCTAAACCAGTTTTATCATTGCAAAACTTGGAAGAATTTAGCAGTAAGTTTAGGTTCTTATTCCCATTACAAAACCGATCTAATGTCCCATGCATGTCATCAAGTTTATTGGACAGATCAAGGCAATTTTCACATGAAGTTTTTCCTTTTAGTTTGCAATTGGAACAAAATTTAACTTCATGAGAACGTAAAGCATTGTTCATTATAGAAATTTAATTCATAGCATCCTGTAGTTTCTTATCAAGATCATCACAAGTAGAACAATGCAAATCAATTGTAGAACAGCTAGCATCTTTCAAGTTTTTATCATTAAGTGCAGCAAGCTCTTTGTTCTTTTCAATTTCTAACTCATGTTTATCAAGTGTGGAGGTGTGCGCACTTCTTAATGAGGACAATTATTCATATATTAAATCACATGAGGAACATGCATCATCACTAGGAATCAAAGTTTTTAAACGGTTGATTTCAGATTCTAGTGATTCAATTTTAGCAGCACTATCCCTAAGCTTTTTGTCCTTTTTCTTAACAATAACAGTGGTACGAGAAATAGCATCACACATTTCTTCGCAAGTAGGACATACCTCTTCATTGTCGCTGTTGTGTTCTACCTCCTCCATACTTGATCTTGACTTGCCCGCCATAAAGCACAAGTTTGCCAAATCATCTTCATCTTCATCACTTCCAATGTCCACGTCACTTGAACTGAACTCTTGAAGCGCGGTGATGAAACTGTTGATCATCTTACGTCCTATGGTACCTTTCTTCTTGTTGTTGGAATTTCCAGAGGAGGTTCGGACCTTGCTTTGTTTTTCTTCCCGGGTGGTCGGACCTGAAAGGTTAGGGCATTCTGTAAGAAAGTGTCCTATTTTACCACATTCAAAACAGCGTTGAGGTTCGGAGCTTCCTCTCCTTCTAGTTCTCACATTTTGCAATGCTTTTGAGAATCTAGTAGAGATGAGTGCCAACTCCTCTTCTGGAAATTCTTCAATCTGCTCCAGGGTTAGTGAGGACAACAAAGCAAGAGTATTGCAAGATGATGGTTGCCCGGAGCTAGACATATCACGTTGTGAGACAAATGCAATGGACTTATTTGGGTTCTTACGTGCTAGGATGTCAATTTCATGAGTTTTTAGTTTAGAATAGAGTAATCTAATGTAAGAGAACTCATGACACTAGATTCACGAATAGATGTGACTTTCATCTCCCAAATTGACATATCTAATGCACCTAGCAATTGCCTAGCATTTTCAGCATCTGAAAAATTAACATTGACACTACGCAAGTTGCTGAGAATTTTATTAAAGCGAGCAAAAAGGTCATCAATAGACTCACCGAGTAGCATCTTGAAGCGCATGTATTCCTTTTTGAACATGTCTTGCCTTACATCTTTGATCGTGTTGGATCCTTCGTGGTAGTCACAAAGTGCTTTCCACACATCGTATGCAAATCGGAGGTGTGCAACACGGTCAAAGTCGCTTTGAGTTAATCCTTGTATGATCAAGTTCTGAGCCTTGTTGTTATTGTCGACATCTCTCTGATTTGTAGCTGTAACTTGATCGTTTGATGGCACTTCGTAAGGCTTGTATACCTTCTCCCATATTGCAAAGCCTTGTGCCTGGATGAAAGCCTCCATGCGTGCCTTCCAAACCTGGAAATCAATACCAGCAAACACACAAGGTTTGGCGGAGTACTTCTCCATGATGGTTAGTCAAAAACATGTGCAAATCTCAAAGATTAGAGCACCTTGCTCTGATACCAATTGTAGGATCGAAGATCACGTAAAATGCTACCAGAGGGGGGGTGAATGGTAGATTTAAAATCTTACGCAGCGGAAACAATTAAACCCCAACCCCTTCGGCAGAAAAACGATCTCTTAAAGAAATCGTGTGTGAGACTAATCTAAATGTGTTTCACCGTGACAAAACTGATGGATATCAGAGAGAATCAAGTCACGAAGACAACACAAAAGGAATCACTCAAATCCGTTAAGAAAAACTCAAGCTATGATCAAAAGATCAAACAAGGTCAATCTGCCCTACCCAAGAAAAAACAGTTCTGGAATGCTGCAAAGAAACTCGTGTAGATAAGAAACCACGAATCCAATGACCGTGAAATTTTGACATATGATAGATAATCAAGTTTTGAAGACAACCCAAAAGAATCACGTCAATTGGATCTGTAAAACTCGAGTTATGATAAAACCACCAGCGAAAGGTAGTGCCATCCAGAAACTCGACGAGTAAAACTTGTCTGGAACAAGTCGGACGAACAAGGCATAAAAGTTCCTTCAAACTACGAATTTTATTCAATAGAACACAAGAGGAACAGCCCCAAAGTCGTGCACCACGAGTTCTGGGCTCCCTTGCTTATATAACCAGCCCTTAAGCCAACCCAATATCAACTAGGACTCCAATCTACTCAGATCACGAATCGTAACTTTCCATAACAGCTCAAGATTCTTCTATACGTAGATAGAAGCAATCTTAAGACTTCCAAACACCTTAGGAACGTATCCCACATTCCTAAACAACTCAAATTCGTGACCCACACGAAATCCTATCATAACCAACTCAAATCTTTCCATATTTGTGTCAAACCCGACTCAGCCGCAGCCTAAGTCCATAACCTAGTCGGTTGGACCTTTCCGACCAATTTTTTACGTCCACATCTCTTCATCACGTCTCGGAACCATGTAGCCACGTCCATGCACTCCTTGCACACGTGCAAACATCTTCCAATGACTTCCACGATACCTTCATATGCATTGTTCTTGATTCAATCATGCTGCGTAACCTCCTGATCAGCTCAACCACAATTCCTCCGGAATTTGGTTGTTGGAACCTCATCTCCTCCCTGAGACTAGTCCAATTGATCTAGACACCAGCCATGTCTTGAACTAAAGCAACACCTGCACATGAATAAACAACCAATCCATACGAGCCCAAGTCCTTGACTTGACTCAAGTTAGTTCCGAACACAACACCTTACGTGAGAGCCTCACATAAGCATGTTGCAAAAACACAGTAACACGATATTATCCATATCAACCAAAACACACCAAAAACTTAGCAAATGAATACTAAGCAATCTTTCCAACAATGTAAAGCAAGTACAAAACATTGCAAATGAAAAGCAGAAGCACTGCGGTCAAGTTCCGGACCTTGCTAGAGCAACCCGAACCTTGAGCCGGAGCTAACAAAAGCTAGTAGAACCTAGCGCCGGAGCTTACCAAAACTAGTACAACTAAGTTCTCGCCAGAGCTTACAAAACTAACAGGACCTAGCGCTGGAGCTAACCAGAACTAGTCGGAACTAGTAAACCCAAAAGCCGGAGCTAGAAAAATCAACTCGGAGCTTAGCAAAAACATGTCGGAGCTATCAAAAACATGTCAGAGCTAAAGACAAAACTTCACCGGAGCTGAACAAAGCTAGTCGGACCTAGCATCGAACGTAACCGGAGCTACCCAAAATAAGCCGGACCTACCGTCGGACCTTGTTGTAGCTCAGAGCTAGAGTCGGACCCTGATAGAAATGTGTTTTGGTGATATTCAAAACTTTTATCATCAAAGACAAGTGTACTCACTACAAGCCAATGTATTTAGCACATATAGGTCTTACACCGCTATATACACGAGCGGAATGAAGCGAGGGGTACCACATCGATCGAGCAGTGCAGCGTGAGTTGCTAGAATGCTCTTCGTGAGGACACCATAGTGGTAGTGCTGTCGACGAGGACACCATGGCGTGCAGGACTCTGGAGCTGACGCTGGTCTCTGCGAGAGACCTCCGGGCCATCAACCGCGTCTCCAAGATGAAGGTTTACGCGGTGCTGTACCTCGCCGGCGACCCACGCTCGTGGCAGCGCGTCCCCACTAACTGCGCCGGCGGGCGCTGCCCGTCCTGGGACAACAACGCCATTGTCGCTGTCATCATCTCGGCCTCTAGGCAGGGTGCGGTGTCATCCGCGTCCTGCTGCGCACGGAGCGCGCGCTGGGCGGGGACCGCGACATTGGCGAGGTGCTCCTCCCGCTCCACGACATCATCACTAGCGCCCGCGACGGGCCCACGGACCCCACGCTTGTCTGTGTCCCTGTCTGCAGGGTCGGGTCCAGCATCAAGCACCACGACATGCTGAACCTGTCGTACAAGCTTGGCGGCGTCACGCGCGGACGACATGGCCTCCAGGACTCAGAAGCCGCTGCTGGCGATGGCGATGGATCCGCATCCGTCGATGGTGTACCTGACGACCGCGCCGTCACTGTATTTGGCTTCGAAGCCGGCGACGTACGCTGTGGGCCCTCTTGGTATGGCAGGCACGGGCATGCGCCATACGCAGTAGCCCCTCTGGGTTACTCCACTCCACCTATTGGGCGTTGTACAATGCAAATAAAAGCCATTATCTACATGCTAAGGAGACGGTTGTTTCAGCCAACCAAACGTAATGCCGTGACCTCTTAGAGATGGTAACTAGTAAGAAATCGACAGATAGTGTCACGTACCTGTCCCTGTTATTCACAACGGGTACAATGTTACCTTTACCCTTTACTCACAACATGTAGAAAATGTTACTGTCAAAGTGTAGCAATGATATTTCCCCCGGTACTACTAAAGCGTAGTCTGCGGAGGTTCGTATTCGGATGGAGTGCGTGTAAGATCACGGACAAGATGATGACACAAGAGTTTTTACGTGATTCGGGCTGCCTTAGCGTAATACCCTACTCCACGGGGTGGTTGTCGATTGTATAAGTGTGTAACGATTGTCTAAGGTTGCTTGTATGCATATGAGCCTAGTTGCTTTCTAGCATGCCGCGCAACCCTTTTATATGCTAAGGACTGACCGTTACAGTGCATGCCTTGCCCGACAAGTGGCCCCGGCTGTCATTAACATCCTATACACGATCTACTGGTGGTATGGGTGATTAACAGTATGATAACATGTCTTAATGGCGTCGTTACCAGTCTTGATAGCCTTCTGATCGTGCGTCATTAATATGACATTAATTATGCTTTAACCAGGTCTTGTAACGGCTTTTTAGAAGCCTCTTGAATGTCTGTGCCATTGGAGATCCGGCTACCTTCCTATTGCAAGCTTAGTTCCGTAGGTCTTGCACGTGGCAACTCTGGAGCTTCCCTCTGCGGGGAGGCAGGTCCAGAGCTACTTGACACGTGGCAGCACCAGAGCTTCCCTGTACTGGGGTTAGGTTCGGAGCTAGCTTCCCTGTGAAGGGAGGTAGGTCCGGCCTTGCAAGACACGTGGTAGCTCCCGAGCTACCCAAACGAGGAAGTCAAGCTGAGTGTTGCGGGACAAGTGTTGCCTTGAGAAATCTTCAACATTAGTGGGCGGAACTCCATGACTTTATCCATAGTATCAGAGGGTACCTGGTATCCAAGTGTAACACCCTCATTTTTATGCATCATGCCCTACATCCATCATTAAATATGGTTAGCATTAAGTAATATAAAAAGGAATAAGTTTAGAATGAATTAGAAAGCAAAACTGCACTTAGAAGTTCTGAGAAGTGCGGACTTGTCCATTTTTGTGCAGACCAGTCCAATTTCTCTCCGAGCTAGCTTCAGACATGTCCGTTTTTGTGCGGACAAGTCCGGTTTTGTCTCTATACAATTTTCGGACTTGTCCGGTCCATTGTGGACTAGTTTGGTATTTCGATTCCTTGAAATTTCGCCAAGTCTCTAGACTTGTCCGGACATGTCCGATATCTAGCGGACTTGTCCGTGTTCCTCACTGACTAAAATCAGACTTGTCCGATTTTAGCTAGACTCATCTGCTTTTCTCGTAACTAAGTTCGTACTTGTTCCATATAGTCCGGGCTTATCCGATTTCTCTCTGACTAGCGATCAGACTAGTCCGCCCTAGCGTGGACTTGTCCAGAGATCACCATTCCGAGTTGATCTTTTGTTCCACAACGTGTTTTTGGTTTTTAACTTAAGTGAGGCCTAAGGACGTTGTGTCTAACCCTTTTGAAGCCCATGTGGGACCCCACACTGCATCCACCCACTCTAAAACCGACCTCCATCGAACCCTAATCCTCCACCTCTATATAAACAACCCCACACCTCAACTTTACATCTCTTCGCCACTTTCAAAACAAACCCAAACCCTAGATCGTGGGAGCTGCCACCAAGGAGGAGAAGGAGATCCAGAGCAAGAAGAAGAAGAGAAGCAAACGAAAGAGGATCAAGTGATCAAGATCTCCATCCAGTTATCGTTCTTCATCAACAAGTCACATTCAAGTTTCTTGTTCAACCCTAGATCGTCAAGATCCAGGTGTTGCCTCAAAAACCATTGATTCTTTGGAGTTCTAAACACCGAGTATACCTTTTACTTTCCCTTTCTCATGTGAATTCAACCCCGTTTCTCCAAACTCACATCGATCTAGAAAACTCTAGCTCGCTGGTTCTGCGTAGGGCAGACCAGTCCGGCCCTACAGCGGACTTGTCCGGCCTCTAGATATAGCTACTGTTAAATTAATTCTGAATTCAATTGGATCAACTTGAACCTGTTAAAACTTGTTAATAACCATTGTAAATGATTAGTAAACATTAATAATAACTCATTAACTAGTTTTACTTCACATTTGCATTAATCATGCATGCATGCCATGTCATATTGAGTAACATATGAGCATCTATTGATTGTGATTCTTATCTTGTATGTTCGTTGCGCGGATTAGAGGAATTTGCACTAGAGGGTGTTGCAGAAGACCTCGAGCACTAGCACATTGAAGTATTTGATCCCAATCAAGCCCAAGAGCAAGCCAAGTGTCCTTGAACATATTGATCCTGTTTTTAAATGTTTTAATTGCAAAACTGCATTGCTTGTGTCAAGTTGATGGGAAACCCAAGACAGGAGTTTACTAGTCTTGTTTGACCACCCTTGTCGGTTGGGATACATTGTAGAGAGTCGGGAAGGGCTTTTACCTTTTGACCTTGCTCAAATTAATTGGGATGGGAAAACAACCAAGTTACTTAATTATAGATTATTGAGATGATTGATAATGTACACTGATAAACATGGTTAACGGTAACATGTTAATGAGTGATCTAAGCAAGCATGGTATGTGGATGGGTTGGATGTTACGGTGGTTTTGCTTGCTTTAGATCTAAGGACCAGTTCATGGAGTGACCATCCAGGATTTACAGTGCCACCACGAGGCCAAGTATGGGTGTGGCGTAGCTGATTAATTAGGGTATTGTTGGTATTGCGCGGATCATTTGGAGCACTGGGAAAGGGGAGTTGGATTGAATTTGGATTTGTGGTGGGACTCTCTTGGATCCGAATAGCACAAGAGGGGGCCCTTGGTTGAAGATGTGCTCAGTTGGAGGCATCGCCATCTGTGAAACCTCAGTGGGTCTGTACATGCTAGTAGTCCCTTTGTAAAGGCTATTTTGTGATCTCTTGGCCACATACCAACAGAAGTGTGAGACAGCATAATAGAGGTTCTTATTCACGGAAAGGTGATAGAATCACGAACCCATGGGTAAAGTGGTACAAACTCTGCAGAGTCTTAAAAACTATCATGATACTCGTGCTCCCGGTCATGAGCAACCTGAACCCTCACATGATTAGAGGGGTTTTGGTATTTGGATGGTTTGGTACTGGTTATAGTTGATAATATGGTTATGGCTGGTTATGGATTGAATGATGGTAATTGATATGGTTAATGGTAATGGTGAAATCTGGTATAATGGTGATGAATATGGAATATGGACTTATACTATGATAATCATTGTGGTACACGATGGGTTTACTTCACATACATATAATATACTGCTCTTTAAATGTTTTAATGTACCTTTTAGCACTTAACCTTTATTATTGTCGTCATTTGTATTAGCTACATGTCATACATTCCCACACTTGCTAAGTACGACATGTACTCACCCTTGCCATTCCCCCACCAACTGTTGTAGGTCAGGATTGGGAGTATCACAACATTAATGAGGAGTTCTAGACTGTGTGCTGCCGTCAGCTTTGTGTGTGGTGTTGCTTGGTGCTGCGCTATCCCTATATGCTTAGTTTGCTTAATTGGATTATTTCCATTGCAGTAGTATCATCATTAATGATCATTAGAATTGTAATATGAGGATTACTTGAATATTGTAATAAAAGTACTTCTTAATCAACTTGTGTTGCGGTAATTATCTGTTTATCATTTGTGAATCACTTGTGTATGTGTGTTAAACATCCTGGGCACACATATACTGCACTTGGTTTATCTTTCGGAATCGGGTGTCACAAATTGGTATCAGAGCCACAGGTTGATCGTAGGACGCAACCTAGATAGAATGGACACTTTAGAGCTCATAGGAGCACTCAAAAATTGATGTGTTTTTGCTTAGTGTGATGATTGCTATGTATTGCTGCTTGTGTGCTTCGTAGAGGATTTGGGGATGCTTTAGCATTGCCATGTCCACATAGGCTAGTATAGGTAGTTGCTTAGTTTCATATCCCTTGATGCATATAGTTGGAGACGTTTTCTAAATTCTTATCTATTGCTTTTCTTCAAAGGTTGAGGACTTTGAACCAGAGGGATGCCAATGATGAGGTGGAGAACAATGGACAAGGACCTGCCCTGGGAGCTATCGACCTTGAGCAGCTATTGGCTATGCAAAACAAGCTCATGCAGACCATGATACAGTCTACAGGACAGTTGCAAGCTGGCAACAACAATCAGCCCCACATGCCTCCACCGCCGCCACCCCACCGCCTCATAACACGTTGGCAGAGTTCATGAGGACCAGGCCACAAACCTTTGCTCAAGCCACCGACCCTACGGGCGCCGATGATTGGCTCAAGTCTGTTGATAAGAAGCTAGCTATTGTCCAATGCAGTGACTAGGAGAAGGTTCTATTTGCTTCCCATCAACTAGTTGGAGCAGCTTCGGATTGTTGGGATTCCTTATGCAACGCTCATGAGAATCAGGAGAGGATTAATTGGGCTTAATTCAAGGAGAGATTCCATTCTCATTATGTGCCGAAAGGTGTTATGATCCTAGAGAGACAAGAATTTGAGAACTTGAGTCAAGGAATCTCAAGTGTGAGTGAATATCTCAATAAGTTCACTCAACTTTCAAGGTATGCGTCGGAAGATGTCAGTCGGAACAGCCGGAAGCAATATTTGTTCATAAAGGGCCTTAACCATGAGATCCAAGTGCAATTGCTCAACTGTGACTATGCCAACTTCCAGAAGCTTGTGGACAAAGCAATTGTGGTTGAAAACAAGGTTTGCGAGATGGAGCAAAATAACAAGAGGAACGCTCCATATCAAGGAGAACCGCAAGGAAGCAATGTGCGCCCTCGCTTTGCACCACCCAATGCGCCATATTACAGCACCCCCACGCTTGCTCAACACCCTAGTTATCAACCTCGTCCAGCTCAGCCTCAGTTTCTGCAGTAGCGCCCCGTCATGCAAGTACCTAGGCCTCCAATGCCATATGCACCTCGTGCCAATTTTCCGGTGCAAATGTGCACAACCAAGTCCGTCCAAATTCTGGTGCAGCTAAAAAGTGCTATACATGTGGTGAAGTAGGACATTTTGCATCTCAATGTCCTAAGTCAGACCTTGGTCAAGGAAGCAATGCGCCAAGACAGAACCCAAGACTCAATAGAGGACAACCACAAGGAAACCATGGACAGCAAAACCAGGTATGTGGCAACGTGAACCATGTCTCTACGGAGGAAACGCAACAAGCAGACGACGTGGTCATTGGTATGTTTCTCGCAAACTCCAACGCGGTGACTATGTTAGTTGATTCTGGAGCATCGCATTGTTGACGGCTCCTAAGATATACTAACAAATCATCCCCGGCAATGGCGCCAAAAATGCTTGTTGGTATTTCTTATGCACCATTAACTAAACATCTCCACATGATGTGTCAAAAATGCTTGTTAATGGTTCTATTGGATCACAGACTGAATTCTGCAAGCGCACGGAAGATACCGTTGTAGCATTTCACCCGTGAGTATTCCCAAGGGTATCGTATTTATCCCAAAGGAAGGCAATGGAGTAAAGTATATATTGCTCTTATGGTCAAGCTATGGGATACTAATCCATTGTCCGGACAGGGGTAAGTTGATAATAGGGGTAGTGTGACACACACCTAGGCAATCTATTCGAAAGGGTAAAATGGGTCCTAGAGGGAGATTGGATTGAGAGTTAGAGAGTTGCTCCTACTATGCTCCTAATACATATACATAGCCAAAGGTAGATACTAATGGTCATGTCAATGATGAATTCTTATGCAATGCTATTCAACACATCGGGCACGGGATTACCCCTAGCAATACTAGGGCAAGTCCCGCCAAGAGCCTGTGGCATAGCCGAACGTGGAGGATTACAAAGGACAGATAGGGCTGTCACCACCTACTGCCTACCTCTTCAATCCGTGGGTCTACGAGACATCCAACACTACTTAAATACCCTAGCACCATGCTAGCATACTAAGCAAATACCTAGGAGCCATGTCACAAGCCATCCTAAGGCAATGACTAACCTAAACATTGTTGAACTAGTGTTGATTGCATAGCATAGTCATTCATATCAACATAATCATATCATAACTACATAGACTATAGTGGGGGTCTATAGTGTTTATGACCATAAGATGTGGTCATGAGAGTGAAATCATAAAGACTATACCTTCCACATACATGGACTCCACAATCAAACAAGAAACGCTTTGTCCAAGTATACATATAAAAGAAGACTAAAGATAATATATTTATTGAGCACAAAGTCACAAATTCAAGAAGGAATACATAAGCAATACCTTTCCCAATGTGGAATTGGGAAGAGAGACTCCTTCTACTCCTTTCCCAATTTGGACATGGGACTAGAGGCTCTCCTCTCTACATCCTAACTCCTCTAAGGACTGTGGAAGATAGTGTATACAATAGAATGATTCCCAAGTGGTGTGTGTTGAAGTGAGTGGTAGGGGGTCCTATTTATACTAGTGTTGAGGTCGATTCCCGCCACCAAAAGCACGCAAATCAGTCACCATTGACCTAGGGAGACGGGAGGAGCCAACACGTGGAGGCTGACAGAGTTTGGTGCAAAGACCAGGTCGGCCGACCCCCTGGTTCGACCGACCTGGTCATTGCACTGTTTCTCATGTGCTTTCTCCAGGTGGCTACCAGGTGGGTCCCATTGATGTATATGGGTGATACACCGTTGGATCTCCTCGGATACTTCTGTTTGTGGGCCATTTGATCCATGGGATGCCACATGTCACCGCTTGATTGGTTGGGATGATATTTTATAGGACTGGTCCCTCTACATTTCCTCATTTCCTGCATAAAATGTTGCATACACATATTTCTCCAAGTCCAAGTGTAATTGGGTTAGATAGAAAGGTGATGTGTGCAAGAAATGACAAATCCTTCACATAATTGAGTTAAATTGATGGATGAAATTAGTATATAACAGCCGTCAACAAACTCCCCCAAGCTTATCCTTTGCTCGTCCCGAGCAAAGTCAAGACTTTAGGTTGATGATAAGGAGTTGCTACAATATCTTATTTTCAAAAGTATCAAATGCACAACAAGATACTCTTCCTAGTATTGCAGAAATTGGCTATGATACCCTACCTTTCTTAAGTTATCATGGGGCTTATGCTTTTTCATATTCATGAGTAGTTGAAAGGTAGAATAGCAAATGGAGCAAACATAGCCTAGAAATCAAGTTCCACTCAAATTCCGGAGAATTCAGTTTAGATATTAAGTACCTCAATTTGTTTCTCTCAGTCATTCCTTTGAGAAAAGTGGAAATATTTCCTCACAAAGCATTGTGACTCTACTATTCCTACTCATTGAATATGGCTTGTATGTGGAGCTTGGTAAGGAAAGTAAGTAGGCATATTTGCATCACATATATTGCTAAGTCAAAAGAGTAAACCTTAGGAGAATTCAAATCAAAACTTTTTGATTCAAGACTAGTGCATGTGTGATGGAGTGGAAGTGGATGTGGATACTTGAGATAACTCCTTTTTGGTATAATCCCTCTTTCTTTTTTTGCAGGGATGAAACATGGCTACTTTTCTTTTCTCTCTTTTTTTTTCTCATGCTTAAGATGTAAGCATGCTTTATTTTAGCCATGTCTTCTACTCCCTTTCTTTACAATAAATTTTGAAGACAGCGCTAAACATAAATGACATGGAGTTTCACTTTTTGTTGTGGTATGGTGGATATGGTGGACATTTTGCTTAATTCTAGTGTAGAAGTATAGCATGTGCAAGTGAAGTCTTGAATTCAAAAAGAGCTGAATGATTTCTCACATAGGTCTATACTAGTTTGACTAGGCTCAATGTGAAAGCTAATAGCATATGCATAAGGTTTTGTCTATGTATGGACATCATATGGCTTTGGTAGGAATTTCCAATCAATTGAGGGAAACTTAAATCTTTTTAGAATTTCTACAGAAATCTAAGTTTTACTTTCATACTAGGACTAGCAGCCCTATTACCAATTCTAGTCTTGCAACAACCTAGAATTAGATTAAGCTTTTGCTACCCACAACTTCAAAATAAGGTAAAAGTATTCCAAACCAATGAAAGCAATATTCGGAGAGTAGCAAGTTGTAAACTAGAGAATTAGGAAAATAAAACAGAGCAACTATTCATCATTTCATCTATATGAATTCTAAATCATTCTTACCGCACATATTTATTTGATGAAAGCAAATCTAACCTATTTTTATTTTTTTTATGCAAGGTGGATGATGGATGGATGGAAAATATGCAATGGATGATTTGATATAAAAATGTAGTGGGTGTGATACAAGTTACCTCAAGTGGGGGTCCTCCCCCAAGCTTATTCTTTATCAAGGTCCGTGATATGGGTTGAAACCCTAACGACGGAGGTAGGCCATGAGTTGGCCTATCCTTAATGCAGCACAACTTTGACAATGGAGGGTTGAGTGTTGATTGTTGTGTTGCCTCCCATTGACACCATGAGTGTGGTTGAATAGAGTGTTTTCGATGTTGATCGTCCACACATCAGGGTCTCCATGTGTTGGGTGTTATTTTCCATTCCTTGGCTAAGATAATGATAACCTTTTAGATCCAAAGGAATGACGTGCACTCAAAATACATTGAGTATGTTCGTCATTCTTTGGCTAAGGTGTATCATATCTTTTTGCCATAAGGGAGTGACATGTGCCCAACATGCATTGGGTATTTTCAGTTGTTCCTTGGGTAAGGTACAACATACCTAGAACCACAAAGGAATGGCATGCACTCAACATGGGCTGAGTGTGATCTGTTGTTCCTTGGCTAAGGCATGACATACCTTCTAGCCACATAGGAACAACTTGCACCCAATATAAATTGGGTGTGATGTTGTCATTCCTTGGTCATGGTACATCATAACTCTTAGCCACATAGGAATAACTTGTACCCAATGATGGTGGCAAATCCCTTGAGCTTGAATGAGTGCTTAAAATAGTTGAGAGCATAATGCTCTCACCCATTCGTGGCAGCCCATTGGTTGTTCATGGAGGTTTCCCATTTCAAATCTCTAGCCTCGTATAGTTATGATTGACCTTCGGGCATAATTTCCGATAGGTAGCAACCATCCTCATTTACTCCTTGGCCAAGAGATGTTGAAATGGGATCCTCTAGGGATCCCAACAATCAGCTTCATGAATGCCTGCATATAATATTGCTCCTGCAAACTTCCTCTCTTGAATGGAGAGGGATGGTTAGCTCCCGAGACTTGTACAAATGAATGTTCGAGTTAGGCAACCGAACTTTCATTTGTACATACAGGGAAGAACAAAATTAAATATGCATTGGATCCAATGTCAAGTGTATCTATGATCAATGTGTTATTCATTGATAAGAGTGGAGCTTTATGGATAATTCATGTTGCATATTTTCTAAAGCTCCTACTCATAGCAATGCATGTGATAGAAATACACTATATGGATCCCTACACCTTTTAAAGTTTATAACCATCTTAGCTTTCAAGAGCAAATTTTATCATTTAGACCATGACAAAAAACGTTCTCAATTTTACCCTCCTGAACTTCACTAGGAATTTAAAATTTAGTGACTCCTCAAAAAATTCAATTCAATTTTAGAGTAAGGCTATCACTTATTCCTAGGAGTTTGAAATCTAGTGACACCATCTATGCATGAAGCTCAATTAAAAATTATGGTTGTCACTATGCCCAAGTTTCTATATGCCAATTCACCAATTAAGTCATGCCCAAAAGTTTTGTTTTCTAAACCTCGACAAAAATGACTAAGTTTATAAAACAATTCTTAAAGGATTCTAAGTACTTGTTTGAGATTTTTCCAAGTAAGGTGGGATTTCCTTTTTGGAGATCCAAAAGTCAATACCCACGCTTACTCTTGCGAGGATGCTTGAGAATTGAATGATGAGGAAGTGTCAAACTTCCTCACAAATGCATGCAAATACATTCAATTCTATGGCAAACCAAAAAATGAAAAATTCTAAACTCATACCTTGTTTGAAGAGCGGTTGGTGACGAAGGTCTTTGTGTGAGAAACTCACAACCTTGATTTTCGGCGTAGGCTTGATGGTTGATGTCAAATGCCAAGTTGAGATTGGATCTGGCAATGGATTTGGTTCTGGCTCCTCCATTGGGTCATCATCTTGAACATTTCTCTTCCTCAAACTCAAAATGAGTTTCAAGGAGAGAAGTGTTCTCAAATCCTCACAATGGTGACTTGAGCTTGAGGAAACCTTCCACTTTCTTGCCAAACCACCTCTTCACAATTTTGACCTAGCTGCACTTTAATCAGGAACACACAAAACAACTCGAAAATGGGTTATGTTAGCCAAAAGCAAATTGAACTTAATTTTCAAATTGTCTTGCCCAGCTTGAAATAACTTGAAAATTCAATGAGGGTCAAAGCAAATCTTTTTGGTTTGAACTAGGAAGATAAATTCAAGTGGTCATGCACGTAGTTCATATCCAATTAAATTTCTCCCCTAATTCAAATTTTTAATTTTATGATGGTTGGAAATTTTAATTTCCAACATGCAAGTGTGGAATTTCAAACATGCAAATGCAAGGGTTGATGCAATTTGGAAAACAAATATGAGATAACTACCAATTAACCTATTGGCAAGGACTCACCGAATTTTTGATGTCCGGTGAGTGATAACTACCAATTAACTTATTGGCGAGGACTCATCAAATTTTTGAAGTCCGTTGAGTGATAACTACCAATTATCCTATTGGCAAGGACTCACCGAATTTTTGAAGTCCGATGAGTTGGACTTACCTCCGTTCTGTTCAGCGTGATGATTTGTTGTCCAATCCCGAGTTGAAGATGTGGACAATTTCTTCTGTTTTGACATGCCAAACTCATTTGGCAGTCATTTGGACATGTGGGCCACATGGTGGCCCTAGCCTCTCCCCGTTGTATTGATATAGACATGTTGTTGTAGCGACGAGTTCTCCCTCTTGAATGTATTCCTTCATGAGCATGGTGAGGCTTTGTCCTTCTTAGGGGTGCCACTTTGACCATATTGATATTCCTACCTTGATCATGGATCAAAGGCTTCCTTGGGCATGATGACATGTGGACTCCACAATCAAACAAGAAACGCTTCATGCACAATGTCACTTCCCCTAGGTTGAATGGGTTTGGTGGAAGTGTGGGAATCCCAACAAGTGATGTGGGATATCTTGGACTTTGAATGCTCCTTAAGTTCTTGTCCTTGGCCAAGATCTTCATGTGAATGTTGTCTTGATCTCTGCTTGGCCAAGATACTTCAAGGTAGGCTAGTTGAACTTAAATCCCTTGGAAAGCCATAGCCTCCTTGAATACAAGGGTGATGTTAATTCCACCCTTGACCTCCTTGTGAATGGTAGCCATTGGAGTTGTTGTTTGAAAAAGGTCCTCATGGGTCTTAGGGAAATAATTCCCACGCGTCCCATGATGACATGGATTTTCACAAATCATGTGAATATACACGACTTGGATTATCCAAACAAATATCCAACGACTTGGATATTCATGACACTTTAATGGCAGGTGTAGTTCCATAACTAGAATATCCACTTTGTGAAGTGGTGTTCATGACATGCTATCGGAACTTGAGCATTCTTCAATCCACCCCTTGAGTGGAGACCTTCTTCTCACCCATGATGAATGAGAATAGGACTCCTTCAGCTCCAGCATGAATGTGGTCGTGGATTGGTGGAGCCAACCCATGACACGAGTGGTGGATGAAGAGCCAGCTATCCACCCCATGGTGGAGGCAAACCAAGAAGAACTTCTTAGAGCCTTCCCCAAGCTTGGGTATGGATGACTTTGGCTCCTACTGAAAGATGAAATTCTCCCGCAAAAAGGCAATGGTGTTGCCTAGCGGACATTTGTTGAGGTACGCCTTAAATCATCTTGCAGTTTAGCACTTGTGTCCTTGTTGGCCATCCCATACAATGGGTTGGCCAACACTACCCTGTTTTCACACAAAGGAGAAAACAAACAAGGGTAATCCTACCTAATAACTACTAGTACCTATAGCTTAATCACGAGTGATAGCTATCCTTCACTTCCTTTGCCTTCCCCGACAACGGCGCCAGAAATGCTTGTTGACGGCTCCTAAGATATACTAACAAACCATCCCCGGCAACGGCGCCAGAAATGCTTGTTGGTATTTCTTATGCACCATTAACTAAACATCTCCAACTAATGTGTCAGAAATGCTTGTTAATGGTTCTATTGGATCATAGAGTGAATTTTGCAAGCGCACGAAAGATACTGTTGTAGCATTTCACCCATGAGTATTCCCAAGGGTATCATATTTATCCCAAAGGAAGGCAATGGAGTAAAGTATATACTACTCTTATGATCATGCTATGGGATACTAATCCATTATCCGGACAGGGGTAAGTTGATAATAGGGGTAGTGTGACACACACCTAGGCAATCTATTCTAAAGGGTAAAATGGGTCCTAGAGGGAGATTGGATTGAGAGTTAGAGAGTTGCTCCTACAATACTCCTAATACATATACATAGCCTAAGGTAGATACTAATGGTCATGTCAATGATGAATTCCTATGCAATGCTATTCAACACATCGGGCACGGGCTTACCCCTAGCAATAGTAGGGCGACTCCCGCCAAGAGCCCGTGGCATAGCCGAACGTGGAGGATTACAAAGGACGGATAGGGCTATCACCACCTACTGCCTACCTCTTCAATCTGTGGGTCTACGAGACATCCAACGCTACTTAAATACCCTAGCACCATGCTAGCATACTAAGCAAATACCTTAGGAGCCATGGCACAAGCCATCCTAAGGCAATGACTAACCTAAACATCGTTGAACCAATGTTGATTGCATAGCATATCATTCATATTAACATAATCATATCATAACTACATAGACTATAGTGGAGGTCTATAGTGTTTATGACCATAAGATGTGATCATGAGAGTGAAATCATAAAGACTATACCTTCCACATACATGGACTCCACAATCAAACAAGAAACACTTTGTCCAAGTATGCGTATAAAAAAAGACTAATGATAATATCTTTATTGAGCACAAAGTCACAAATACAAGAAGGAATACATAAGTCATACCTTTCCCAACGTGGAATTGGGAAGAGAGACTCCTTCTACTCCTTTACAAATTTGGACTTGGGAATAGAGGCTCTCCTCTCTACATCCTAACTCCTCTAAGGACTATGGAAGATATTGTATACAATATAATGATGCCCAAGTGGTGTGTGTTGAAGTGAGGGGTAGGGGCTCCTATTTATACTAGTGTTGAGGTCGGTTCCCGCCACCAAAAGCGCGCGAATCAATCACCATTGACTCCAGGGAGCCGGGAGGAGCCAACACCTGGAGGCTAACCGAGTTTGGTGCAAAGACCAGGTCGGCCGACCCCCTAGTTCGGCCGACCTGGTCATTGCACCGTTTCTCGTGTTCCTTCTCCAAGTGGCTGCAGAGTGGGTCCCATTGATGTATATGGGTGATACACCGTTTGATCTCCTTGGATACTTCTGTTTGTGGGTCATTTGATCCATGGGGTGCCACATGTCGTTGCCTGATTGGCTGGGATGATATTTTATTGGATTGGTCCCTCTACATTTCCTCATTTCCTGCATACACATATTTCTCCAAGTCCAAGTAGAATTGGGTTAGATAGAAAGGTGATGTGTGCAAGAAATGACAAATTCTTCACATAATTGAGTTAAATTGACAGATGAAATTGGTATATAACAGCCATCAACACACATTCATTCATTGCATTGAAGTATGTTGCCAAGTATAGTTTGCCTATCTCTCATATGAAGTATACTCTATTGGTTAAGTCTCCTGGAGGAGAGATGAGGACAAATATAGTATGTCCAAAAGTAAGCCTTAGAATAAGGGGGTAGACTTCTTTCCAACCTCATTGTTTTGGTTTCTCAAGAATTGGACATTATACTTGGTATGGACTGGTTGAGGAAGCACAATGGAGTCAATGAATGTGCCACAAAGACGGTGAAGTTGACCAACGAGGAGGGAATCAACATCGAGGTTGAAACAACACAACATGCACCGAAGCAATTGGAGCTGAATCACATGGACAGTGCCGCAATTGTGGAGATTCCAGTGGTGTGTGAATTCTTGGATGTGTTTCCGGGTGAGTTGCCAGGTATGCCACCGAATGGAGACATAGAATTTGTTATTGATTTAATACCTGAAACTGCACCTATAGCTAAGAGGCCATATAGGATGCCTTCTAAGGAGTTAGCGAGCTCGAGAAGCAAATTCAAGAGCAACTAGAGATGGGTTTTATCCGCCAAAGCTCTTCACCTTGGGAGCTCCCGTACTTTTCGTGGACAAGAAGGATGGATCGCAGAGGATGTGTGTGGATTACCGAGCTCTCAACGAGGTGACAATCAAGAACAAGTATGCATTGCCCCACATCGAGGATTTGTTTGACCAAATGAAGGGTGCCTGTGTTTTCTCCAAGATTGATTTGAGGTCTGGCTACTTTCAAAGGAAGATTAGACCATCGAATATACCCAAACAGCTTTTCGGACACGATGTGGATCTTACGAGTACACTGTGATGTCCTTTGGTTTGAAAAATGCACCTGCATACTTTATGTACCTCATGAATATGGTCTTCATGGAGTATTTTGACATGTTTGTTATGGTGTTCATTGATGACATTATGATCTACTCGAGAAGTGAGGAGGAGTGAGGAACATCTGAGGCTCACATTGCAGAAATTGAGGGAGCATCAATTGTATGCCAAGTTCAACAAGTGTTAGTTTTGGTTAAAGGAAGTGTCATTTTTGGGTGATATTATCTCAGGAGGAGGAGTATCGGTTGGCTGAGGAAAGGTGAGTGATGTGTTGAAATGGGAACCGCCCCAGAATGTAAAGGAAATTAGGAGTTTTCTCAGAATGGCTGGATATTACTGCCGGTTCATCAAGGACTTTTCCAAAATAGCCAAGCCAATGACAGAGTTCCTAATGAAGGGGAAAGCATTCCAATGGACACAAGCTTGTCAAGACAGTTTTGAGCAGCTAAAGAAGTGTTTAGCCACTGCACTTGTGTTGGTATTGCCGGATGTGAGCAAAAGCTTCGATATTTATTTTGATGCATCAAGACATGGACTTGGATGCGTGCTCATGCAAGAAAGTCAAGTGGTAGTCTATGCATTGAGACAATTGAAGAAACATGAGCAGAATTATCCTACACATGATCTCGAACTGCAACTGTAGTGCATGCCTTGAAGATTTGGAGACATTACATTCTTGGTCACAGGTGTGAGATTTATACGGATCACAAGAGTCTCAAGTACATATTCACGCAAACAGGCCTGAATTTTAGGCAACGAAGATGGTTGGAGCTATTCAAGGAATATGATGTGAGAATCAATTATCACTTAGGGAAGGCTAATGTTGTGGCCGATGCATTGAGTAGAAAAGGAGTAAGTCACCAGCTCACGGTTCGAGAGCTGCCATCCGAGCTATGCAAGAGTTTGAACGGTTGAATCTCAGATTTGTGAATGAGATGGGAATAATGGAGTCAAATCCGATCTTGAAGCGAGAAATTCGAGAAGCACAAACAAAGGATGAGGAAATTCAGGAAATCAAGGAAAGGTCCCAAGAAGGGAGAGAATTCAAATTTGATAAAGACGAACATTGTACTCTATGGCTTGGGAAGAGAATTGTTGTACCTAATGTGAAGCATATCCGAGAAACGATATTAAAGGAGGCACACGACTCACCATACTCAATTCATCCCGGTTGTACAAAGATGTACAAGGACTTGAAGACATGTTATTGGTGGGCCAGCATGAAGAAGGACAGAGCTGAATATGTAGCTTTGTGTGATGTGTGCTAGCGAGTCAAAGCTGGACATCAAAGGCCAGCTGGATTATTGCAGCCATTAAAGGTTCCAGAGTGGAAGTGGGAGGAGATTGGAATGGACTTCATAGTTGGTTTACGACGTACCCAGTCCAGTTATGACTCCATATGGGTAATCGTGGATCAATTAACTAAGTCAACTCACTTTATTTCCGTCAAGATCACCATTAATGGGGAGAAGTTGGCTGAACTGTATATGGGAAGAATAGTATGTTTGCACGGAGTTCCAAAGAAGATTGTGTCGGATAGAGGTTCTCAATTTACCTCCAGGTTTTGGTAGAAATTGCATGAAGCATTGGGAACAAGGTTGAATTTTAGCTCAGCATATCACCCTCAAACGGATGGACAAAGTGAGAGGACCAATAAAATTTTAGAGGATATGTTGAGAGCTTGTGCCTTGAAGCATGTAAGAAGTTGGGACAAAAGCTTGCCATATGCAGAATTTTCATATAACAATAGTTACCAAGCAAGCTTGAAGATGTCACCTTTTGAAGCATTATATGGAAGGAAGTGTAGGACACCTTTGTACTAGAATGAGACAGGAGAGAACAAGATTTTGGACCTGATATGTTGCAAGAAGCTGAAAAACAAGTTCAGATTATTCGCGAAAATTTGAGGGTTGCTCAATCAAGACAAAAAGGGTATGTGAATAATTGGCGGAGAATCTTAACCTTTGAAGTTGGAGACTTTGTATATCTCAAAGTATCACCCGTGAGAGGTCATAAGAGGTTTAATATCAGAGGCAAGCTAGCACCTCGATACATTGGGCCATTCAAGATTTTCGACAAAAGAGCACAAGTAGCATATAAGTTGGAGATGCCAGCTCATCTTTTAGATGTACATGATGTGTTTCATGTTTCCCAGCTCAAGAAGTGTTTAATGGTACCGGAAGAACAAGTGCCAATGGAAGAATTGGCACTAGAGGCAGATTTGACTTATGCCGAGCAACCGGTCAAAATTTTGGAAACCAAGGAAAGGGTCACAAGGAACAAAAATTATTAGATGGTGTAAAGTTCAATTGAAGCATCACATAGAATCAGAGGCAACTTGGGAGCTGGAAGATGATCTCAAGAAGGATTTTTCCTATCTCTTTCTTTCTACGTCGAATCTCGAGGGCGAAATTCATTTTAAAGGGGGTAGGTTTGTAACACCCTCATTTTCATGCATCATGTCCTGCATCCATCATTAAATATGGTTAACATTAAGTCATATAGAAAAGGAATAAGTTTAAAATGAATTAGAGGCAAAACCGCACTTAGAAGTTATAAGAAGTGCGGACTTGTCTATTTTTGGTGTGGACCAGTCCGATTTCTCTCTGAGCTCGTTGCGGACATGTCCATTTTCGTGCGGACTAGTCCAGTTTTGTGTGTACAATTGTTGGACTTGTTCGGTCCATTGCAGACTAGTCTGGTATTCCGATGCCTTGAAATTTTGCCAAGTCCCTAGACTTGTCCGAACTTGTCCGATATCTAGCGGACTTGTCCGTGTTCCTCTCTGACTAAAATTGGACTTGTCTGATTTTGGCAAGACTCGTCCGTTTTTCCCCTTACTAATTTCGGACTTGTCCGATATAGTCCGGACTTATCTGACTTCTCTTTGACTAGCGATCGGACTAGTCAGGCCTAGCATGAACTTGTCCACAGATCGCGATTCCGAGTTGATCTTTTGTTCCACGACGTGTTTTTGGGTTTTAACTTAAGTGGGGCCTAAGGACGTCATGTCTAACCCTTTTGGAGCCTATGTGGGATCCCTCAACCGCCTCCACCATCCCAAAAACCGACCTCCATCAAACCCTAATCCTCCATCTCTATATAAACCACCCCACACCTCAACTTTACATCTCTTTGCCACTTTCGAAACACACTAAAACCCTAGTTCGTGGGAGCCGCCACCAAGGAGGAGAAGGATATCCAGAGCAAGAAGAAGAAGAGGAAAGAGGATCAAGTGATCGAGATCTCCATCAAGTTTTCGTTCTTCATCAACAAGTCACCTTCAAGTTTCTTGTTCAACCCTAGATCCTCTAGATCCAAGTATTGCCTCCAAAACCCTTGATTCTTTGGAGTTCTAAACACCTGGTATACCTTCTACTTTCTCTTTATCATGTGAATTCAAACATGTTTCTCCAAATTTGCATCGATCTAGAAAACCCTAGCTCAATGGTTCTGCGTAGGGCGAACTAGTCCAGCCCTACAACAAACTTGTTCGGCCGCTAGATCTAAGTACTGTTAAATTAATTTTGAATTTAATTGAATCAACTTGAACCTATTAAAACTTGTTAATAACCTTTGTAAATGATTAGTAAACATTAATAATAACTCATTAACTAGTTTTACTTCACATTTTCATTAATTGCCATGTCATATTGGGTAACATATGAGCATCTATTGATTGTGATTCTTGTCTTGTATGTTCGTTGCGCAGATTAGACAAATTTGCGCTAGAGGGTGCTGCAGAAGACCTCCAGCACCAACACTTTGAAGTCTTTTATCCCAATCAAGCCCAAGAGCAAGACAAGTGTCCTTGAACATATTGATCCTGTTTCTAAATGTTTTGTCTACAAAACTGCATTGCTTGTGTCAAATTGATGGGAAACCCAAGATAGGAGTTTACTAGTCTTGTTTGACCACCCTTGTCGCTTGTGATACATTGTAGAGAGTCGGGAAGGGCTTTTAACTTTTGGCCTTGCTCAAATTAATTGGGATGGGAAAACAACCAAGTTACTTAATTATAGGTTATTGAGATGATGGATAATATACACTGATGAACATGGTTAACGGTAACATGGTAATGGGTTATCTAAGCAAGCATGGTATGTGGATGGGTTGGATGTTATGGTGGTTTTGCTTGCTTTAGATCTAAGGACAAGTTCATGGAGCGACCATCCAGGATTTAAAGTGCCACCACGATGCCAAGTATGTGTGCAGCGTAGCTGATTAATTAGAGTAATGCTGGTATTGTGTGGATCATTTGGCGCATCGGGAAGGGGAGTTGGATTGGGTTTGGATTTGTGGAGAGACTCCCTGGGATCAGAATGGCACAAGAGGGGGCCCTTGGTTGAACATGTGCTCAGTTGGAGGCATCACCACCGGTGAAACCTCAGTGGGTCATTACATGCTAGTAGTCCCTTTATAAAGGCTATTTTGTGATCTCCTGGCCGCACACCAACAGAAGTGTGAGATGGCATAATAAAGGTTCTCAGTCACCGAAAGGTGATGGAATCAAAAACTCATGGGTGAAGCGGTATGAACTCTGCAAAGTCTTAAAAACTATCATGATAGTCGTGCTCTGGTCATGAGCAACCTGGACCATTACATGATTAGAGGGGTTTTTCTATTGGGATGGTTTGGTACTGGTTATCGTTGATATTATGGTTATGGCTGGTTATGGACTAAATTATGGTATTGGATATGATTAATGGTAACGGTGAAATCTAGTATAATGGTGATGGACATGGAATATGGACTCATACTATGATAATCATTATGGTAAACGATGGTTTTACTTCACATACATATAATATACTGCTCTTTAAATGTTTTAATGTACCTTTCAACACTTATCCTTTATTATTATCATCATTTGTATCAGCTACATGTCACACTTTCTCACACTTGCTGAGTAGAACATGTACTCACCCTTGCAATTCCCCCACCAACAGTTGCAGGTCAGGATTGGGAGTATCACAACGTTAATGAGGAGTTCTAGGCTGTGTGGGCCGTCAGCTTTGCTTGTGGTGTTGCTTGGTGCTGCGCTATCCCTATATGCTCAGTTTGCTTAATTAGATTATTTCTACTGCAGTAGTATTATCATTAATGATCATTAGAATTGTAATATGAGGATTACTTGAATATTTTAATAAACGTACTTCTTACTAAAATTCTGCTGTGGTAATTATCTGTTTATCATTTGTGAATCACTTTGTATGTGTGTTAAACATCCTGGGCACACATATACTGTACTTGGTTCATTTTTCGGAACCGGGTGTCACACCAGGTACCGACAGTGGCCACCGAGCCCACCTCTAGAAGAGGCCCTCAGGGTGAGGTCATACTACCAGAGGTGGGGCCAGCTTTAATTCCCACGCTGCGGCTTCAAAGTCTTTTTCTTGGCAGTTGGGACGGTGACACGCAGTTATGCCGTCGCTGCGTGACCCTTCTTGATATGGTGAGTGGGATCCTGGCGTGCAGATCTGACACAATTGAAGGTCGCCGGTTCCTAATACGAAATTCGTATTGGTTCCCAGCGTGATCTTTGTAGCCCTTTCAGGTTGCCGCCCTCGGACTTTCAACTTGCTATCATGACAACGGTTTGCCTGGTGCGACTTTTTTAACAAAATGGACCTGGGCCTCCTGGTCATTGACGAGGTCATTTGAGATTAGGGTCTGGACATAGCTTCCATCCAAGCATTGTAGAGGCTTACAAAAGGGAGAAAGTACACATGGGGAGAGAACTCTTTACGCCTTCATCTGATCTTGTGCTTAGAGCTCTCCGCCCTTGCAACCTTTCCTCCACTTTTCCTCCACTTTGCGACGATGGAGTTGGGACTCCCTCGCAGCTGGATCAGAAAGATGAATATTTGTTGAGGGTCCACACCTACATGGGGTGGTTGAGTGACTCCTTCAACAACTTCACAGTGTTCACCTCAGCAAGTTCCCCTTCAAGAAGGAGAAATCCGGCGAGATCGTCTACTTGACGGTGTTCACCATGGTGGGGCTCATCCTACCATTCTCCATCTTCTAGCTAATGCTGCTGGACTTTTACGGTCTCTAGCTTCATCACCTAGGCCCCCATTCCTTCTTGCTGTAGGCGATATTCTTCCACTTTTGCGAGATGTGGGTGGGTGTGCCGCCATGCATCGAGCTTTTCCAGACCTTCTTCACAATCCGCGTAACCGCGAAGAGCAATGAGTTCCTTGGCTTCTACTACTTCATGAAGCGCAAGAACTCACCCTTCAAGTATCTAAAGATGTTCCCTTCCAGAAAGTGGGATAGTTGGAAGAAGGACTGGATGGTGATCACGGTGGATCCCCACAACATGCTGGAGCTTCCTAACAGCCTTCCTGCAGTTGACACTGATTCCTGGGAGGTGGTTCCGACGATGTCAGAAGAGTACAACCCGATCTTTACAAGGATCCGGGAGTACGTTGAAGGAGGGGTGAGTCCCTTGATAGTCATCGCCAACTTCCTGACCAACCGGTGGGCTCTGCTGAAGAAGAGGGAAAGTGATGAGGACATCACTCCTATGGATATACACAACACTCCCTTCAATATACAAGATGCAATCAATAGAATTCACACACACCAATTAATTTCAGAGGTGAGCTCGTTCTTATATGTCTCCTTATATATTTTTGAGAATAGATTGCTACCTAATGAGTTAATTGAGATTAGGATCCATGTAAAAGTTCAAGGAGTAATTAGAGGAAGATTTATGGGCGTGGAGGACTAGATATTACGTTCAAAGAAGATGGAAACCGACCCCAACTCAAATTCGTGTCCAACTAAGAGTCCATGAGTAGTTCGCACTAAAACGGATGCCCAAGACACATAAGAACTCCGTTTTGGACGTTCTACATATGAATTGAAAGGGGAGAGGATAAACTTTCCAATGGATCTGGTTCCATGTCAAAATTCTTCCGGAGTCGACGGGAATCATCGAAGCAAAATCGACTTCAGAATCTGTCAGGGTGCATGGCCACCATATTGGCCATTGGGACTTGTATCAAGTCTACATCTCTTATTTTTGTGTCTTAGGGTTAGGTCACGACCCCAACACCCCCTTAAATGTCCTCCCACTAATATATACTCCATAGTGGTCGCCATAAACAATTGGGTTTTGCTTAGATTAATCAGTTATACACAGTTTCGCCGTTCATCGGTTTGTGAGACCCCAACTTAGCAATTGAGATTACTTCTACCTTGTTCTTGCTTGTGTTTTCGATTGCACATGCAGGGATTAGCCTTCTTGGTGAGGTCAATCGTGTGCATCACGGTTGATAACCAACGCAACGGTGGTGTAGTGATTGCAGGGGTTTTTCATGTTCTACTCGAGAGCCTCGGATCATCAATATCTCATCAATCGACTGATCCATTACCTATCGGAAGATCGGGCCTAAACTCCACATCAATTAGTATTAGAGCCAGGTTGACCGTTAGGTAATTCATCTATCTATTACATTAGTTTGGTTTTTCATACCTAGGGTCCACAAAAAGCCACAAAAAATTGCAGTTTAGTAGAACTGTTCATTACTTTGTCCAAACCACCATTGAGCCTTTGCAACTTTTGTTCAGTTTAATTTTATTGAGTTTGTGTCCATTGTTGAGTCATATTGCTGGTTTAGAAAGTGTTTTTGGTGTTAGTTTGAGTTACTCATTGTGCCGATTCATCTTTTTGAATCGCATCATCACGTCTAGATTAGATTCATGTTTGTCCAGTTTGGGTATTTTGATCATATCTCACACATACGAACTTGGAATTTGGAGTTCTTGTACTTTCTGGAATTATTAAGAAGTTCTCTACAACTTTCATATTCATAGGTTTCCCAGAAAACGGAGTTATCGTGGTCGAAAGTGCATTAGATCTGAATCTGCTCTCGACCTAGAATTTCTGAATAGTCTGTGTTTCGGGTGCAATATCTCCTGTTGTTCTTGTCCAAAATAATACTTCCATATATTGAAATTAAAGAGTAGAGATATATCTAAAACTTTACTGTTGTAAGTTTTTCTATTTGGAGCCTTTAAGTATGCCTATTTGTCCTTGGACGATTGAGCAGAAAATATGTGATAGACCCACGAGCTATCTTTGATTGCTTTTCGTTGTGTTCTTCCTTTGCAGCACATTCTGAAAAAAAAAGTAAGAAAAAAAAGAGGCAAGTGCAAAACAAGATACAAAAGCCGCACAGAAAAAAAGGATAAAAAACAGAAGTGCTTGCATTCTTTGTATCATCCAGTTTTGTCTCATGTTTTGCTAGCTTGAACTAATAGGAACACATTTAGGACAACAACATTGACAAGTACTTTGAATACTTATTCAACTTTACTATATGATTGCATTGTTGCTAATCGTTGCTACATATAAAGTGCCATCCAAGCTACACTTTACTCTTGAGCAGAATCGATACACCTTTGCAATCATCCCACACTTCATTGGTTTCTTCATACTGGCCATCGTTTGCCACCTGCAGTGTCAGTAAGAACACTTGTAAGAGCGTGGTAAGACACTTGAGAGTGTGTGATTCCACTTCCATTTTGCCATTATCCTTTGTAGTTGATAGGGATAACATATTTTTTTGTTCTATTTGATACTAACAATGTTAGGTAAAAGCAAGAATCATGCATTATGTGCTGAGATGATCGACATGATGAAGACGGCGATGAAGTTGCTCGATAAGAATCAAACATCAACCAAGTTTTCACATGACATTCAAACCATCTTTACAACTCATTCCACAGAAAGTAATTACATTCTTCCATCTCTTCCTTATTATGATTGTTTTGGTTATGATGAATATATTGCTTGGGAAATAGAGTTGGATAAATTTTTTGGACAAAGTCATATGTGTGACAGTAGAAAAATTAAAAAAATTTGCAAGTGCATTAGTAGATTGTGCGTTAACTTGGTGGAACAATTTAAATGATTTAGTAAACCTCGAACATGGAAGGATATGAAAATTTTTATGCGAGAAACTTTTATGAATATATCTAATTGCAAAGATGAAGTGTATCAATTTGAGGGGAAATTTTTTGTTGTATCTCATTTTGTGTCTAACGTTTTGCAGGACAATCTAGAAAATAATGTAGATGATGCAAAAGAGAACGAGACATTCAACAACACTTGTTAAATTTTAGATGGATCAACTCATAATGCACTTGAAATCACTACTGAAAATGGTAAGTCAAAACATTCTACAAATACAGAAGGTGAGAAGTTTTTGGATGTTCTGAATTTTTCCACCAATCATGCTATTTTCGAGGAGCAACTATTAGAATCGTTTTATTTATACACCATTGTCACATGTTGATTTTCCTGCTGATTGTTGCGCTAAGAAAGAGTTGTGTGCTGATAAATCTATTATACCTATGCGAAAACAAGTTAATGTACTAGATGATTGTGTTTTGGATTCACCTACTTGTGCTGAAATTCATAATTTGATCACCGCTACTGTTGAAAATGATGAGCTAAAATTGTTGTCTTCTCTAAATACTTTGGGTTATATTGAATTTGACACTCTTTGTGATATAGATATTGTAGAGAGGAGAATATTTTCCCAATATGAATTGCCTTTGTTAACTAGAAATATTTTTCATGCTATAGGCAACTATGAAGATAGTGGTGAATTTATGGTGCGTAAAATTTACATATGCTCAAATGAGAAATCCCATTTTGTGTTGCAACAACATGGTGAAATGAATGGATGCACTAACACTAATATTCCTTGGTCAAGTTTTTCTAGTATTTTTTTCTTGCGGCACGGACAACATTTAATAAAGGTGCATTGTTTGCTGAAGTCGTGCAATATGGACAACGCTCATTTTACCCCCAAAGCAAGCCTCTTTGCTGGACATACGAGCAAGCGGAGGACAGCTTGTCATAAAGAAGGGGAGAATGATGAGATCATGCACATTATCATTGCACAAATAAACATGGCACAATGTTTATTTGTTTGGGATCCTGGCTCAAGTGAATGGTCATGCTTATTTGATGGAGAACATGGAGATGGTGCACTATATCGGCCACCACTTTGGCCTCCTCCTTCGATGCACACAAGATGATTTGATAGCGTTGCACATATGGACTCACACATGAGAGAAGATGAACTTGAGTCGAGGACGACTCCAATTCAAGAAGGGGAGGATGATGAGTACATCACTCCTATGAATATACACAACACTCCATTCAACATACAAGATGAAATCAATAGAATTCACACACACCAATTAATTTTAGAGGTGAGCTCGTTCTTATATATTTCCTTATATATTTTTGAGAATAGATTGCTACCTAATGAGTTAATTGTGATTAGGATCCATGTAAATGTTCAAGGAGTAATTAGAGGAAGATTTATGGGCGTGGAGGACCAGATATTACATTCAAAGAAGATGGAAACCGACCCCAACTCAAATTCGTGTCAAACTCAGAGTCCAGGAGCAGTTCGCACTAAAACAGACGTCCAGGACACATACAACCTCCGTTTTAGACACTCTACATATGCACGGAAAGGGGAGAGGATAAACATTCCAATGGCACTGGTCCCATGTCAAAATTCTTCCGGAGTCGACGGGAATCATCGAAACAATATCGACTTCAGAATCTGTCAGGGTGCTGCGCCACCATATTGGGCCATTGGGCCTTGTATTAAGTCTACATCTCTTATTTTCATGTCTTAGGGTTAGGTCACGACCCCAACAAACCCTTGAACATCCTCCCACCTATATATACTCCATAGTAGCCGCCATTAACAATTAGGTTTTGCTTAGATTAATCTGTTATACACAGTTTCACCATTCATCGGTTTGTGAGATCCCAACTTAGCAATTCAGATTGCTTCTACCTTGTTCTTGATTGTGTTCTCGATTGCACTTGCAGGGATTAGCCTTCTTGGCAAGGTCAATTGTGTGCAGCACGACTGATAACCAATGGAGTGGTGTTGTAGTGATTGCAGGGGTTTTTCGTGTTCTACTCGAGAGCCTTGGATCATCAACGTCGAGATCTCCATCAATCGACTTATCCATTACCTATCGGAAGATAGGGCCTAAACTCCTCATCAGAAAGGCCTGCGTGGGGATTCAATGGTGAGATGGATCCATATCGGATTGAGACTGGTATCAGGTCCAATTTGGATGAAAAGGCTTTGAAACTTCATGTCCATAAGCTGCACCACGGAGACATTCGTCCTGATGATCTGACACCTCCGGCAGAGTTCCTGCCCCTGAACATGGTGCTGGAATTCAGGAGGGAGCTGCGGAAGAAGATGTTAGCACTTGATGATCTGGGCCTCGTGGACAAGCGTCAGAGCACTCCACTGATGGGGATTGTGATTCCCGGAGCTCCTTGCTCCCATGAAGGCTCCAGAACTACCCAGTCAGTGGCAAAGGCAAAGGTCCCACGGTTTCAACTCCTAAGAAATCTACCTCTAGCCAAGGCAAAGAGAAATCTCCCATTGAAGTTTCGAGTCGTAAGCAGAAGCTGACAAGGAGTGACGGCAGCAGTGTGAGGGAATCTCCGAAAGGAGTGACCCCTCAGCCTCGGCTTAGGTCTGTGGTGGTCGTGCCTCCATCTTTGGCTGGTTCTTCGGCTCCATTGCCCATAGAGAGCGCTAGCTCCAGCAAGTTGACTCCGGCCCCAGTGCCGGCAGAAGGCTCTGGGTTCGGAGCAGTTCCTCCTACGATGGATGTTCCAGACATGGCAACATCGGCAGCTGCCTCATCTCATGGTTCGGGGCTTGGAGGATCCGCCACACCGACAACAGCGGGCTCTAGCTCCGCGCGCCTGAGGAAGAAGATCTGTGCCGATTAGAGCAGCAATACCCCTAGGTAAGGGTCGGAACGTTAGCTTTTGTCTTGATTTTGTTTCTAGTTTTGTCGTAAATTCCCTACTCTCTGCTTCTAGAACGTTGAGAGCAAGTACATATGCTCTAGTGCCTACTCAAACTCTGAAGACTACACCGATTGAAGCTCCCGCCGCGGCTCCTGCCTCTCCCCCAGTGGTGGTGGCGGATGACACGACAGCTACGATGTTGGCTGTCGTGGATACAAGTCGAGTGTCGATGCTAGAAGGTCCCGTTGTAGTGACGAACCACGTGGAAGAAGTACTTGAGGAAGCTCCAACGGTTTCGGAGTTGACAATAGAAGCTCCGACATCAGGGCCAGAAGTGGCTAAAGCTCCGGCAGAAGCTTTGGTGCTAGCCCCGGAGGTGACAGCTCCGGAGGTGACCATGTCCGAGCCAGCGTAACCTGAGGATTCGGCCACAGGTCCTCCGCCTTCTGAGCCGATGATTGAAGATTCGGTTGTGGGACCTTCCTCACCCAAAATAGAGATGTATGAGCTGTCGGAGACTGGACCTGAAGACATCGAGTTGTTAGAGTCTATGCCCATGCCATGGCCTCCAAAGTCTGTCCCGGAAGACTTGGAGGAACCAGAAGACGACCTTCAAGTAAGCCTGGAGCCAATCCCCCTGGAGCTATCAGTTGACAATGCTTGCCCCAGCCTCCGACAGGTCCAGCTTTCCTTCGACTACGAGCAGAGGTCTCCTGATGAAGAGCGCGCCATGGTAGGGCGTTGTCGCCAAAATCTCTTCTTTGAGATGAAGCTGACACAATCTAGGCTCGCCAATCAGCATGAGTGGGTGGCTCCGAAGAGGGCCCGACAATCGCGCCTGAACAAGGCATTAGATGAACAAGAGGTCGCTATTAAGTCTCTTGACAAGAAGACCCAAGAGATCTACGAGCATGCACAAAGGGCCTGTGAAATGGTCGACAGTCACTCGGAGAGTCTTGAGGAGTTGAGGGAAACTCTACTCAAGCGTCAGGAGGAGCTCGATAATAAGGAGGTCAGCCTCCATGAGGAAGAGGAAGACCTCATGAAGAGGGAGGATGAGCTCTCCCAGAAGTTGTCGCTAGGGGAGCAAAGATTGGCTGATTGCGCTGGACAATTCAATCTGTGGTGCGAACAACAGAAGGATCGGATATGGCAGGTGGGGGTAAACGTCTCCAAAAGAGAGATTGTCATCTCCACCAGGGAGGAGAAAATGAAGGCCAAGGAGAAGGACTTGGCACAGCAGAGGAACCACATTCACCTCCAAGTGAGGGAGCTCAGTGACCAAGAGAAGCAGGTGGATGAAATGATCCAACATCATGCTAAGGATGTTGCGCGCTTCTCCAAGGAGGGTTCAGTGGAACTCTCGGCTGTCGGGAGATCACTGGAGGAGCTTAAGGACTTGAGAGCAACTTAGTCTCAGCAAGTCTAGGATTTTTTGGGGCAAGCCAATGAAGCTCTTGTGCCATTTGGTTTCAGCCCAGTACGTTCATCCGAACCGGAGCTGGAGATGTACAAGGTACTGGCGGCATTGAAATGTGCCTGCAAGAAGATGCAAGTTGTAGGAGACGTGGTCGTCGACAAACTAGAGACGGAAGGAAGGTCCCTGGCCAATAGCATTGCCGAGTATGTGCGTACGTGTTTCAAGAGCCGGGACCCCCAGATTTCTTTAACTCCAGTGTTCGAAGGACCCGTTGCCGAGGAGGAAGAAGCCACCAGGGCCAGCGTTCAAGAAGCTTACCAAACGGTTGCCTCATTCTTCAATAGGAACTCCAGTAGTTAGGACCTCCCCCTTTTTGCCTTCATCTTGTAATCCTCTGATTTTGAATGAATGGAAATCTCTTTGAATTCCATTTTTTGTGTGTGTTCAATGCATTGCCCTTTATCTTATGGGCCCCCTGGTAGATGTGCACAATTTGATTGTGAACATGTACCAAAAGGATTTGACAATGTCTCGAGGACTCTACTTCAAACTCGTTTCCAAATAGATAGCTCCTAGGTTCAAAGTTTACTTTCGACGTCTCCAAGAACCCTTTGTTACATCCACGGAGGGTACCCTGGGAGTTGACGGAGCTTGGTGGCTCCGACGGTGCCCACATTTAACTCATAGAAAGTTGACGGCAGGCCCCCTGTAGGTTGTCGGAGCTTGATAGCTTAGACGGCGCCTACTATCAATGTAAAAAACATCGACAGCGGGCCCCCTAGGGGTTGTCAGAGCTTGGTAGCTTCTACGACGCCCATTGTCAACGCATAAAATGTCAACGGCGGGCCCCCTGGGGGTTGTCGGAGCTTGGTAGCTTCAACGGTGCTCACTTTCAACGTATAAAATGTCAATGGCAGGCCATTTGGGGGTTGTTGGAGCTTGGTAGCTTCGACAGTACCCACTGTCAACACATAGAACAGCGACAGCGGGCCCCCTAGGTGTGGTCAGAGCTTGGTAGCTTCGACGGCGCCCACTGTCAATGCGTAAAACATCGACGACGGACTCCCTAGCAGTTGTCAGAGCTTGGTAGCTTCGACGGAGCCCACTTTCAACGTAGCAAACATCGACGGCGAGCCCCCTGGGGATTGTCAGAGCTTGGTAGCTTCGACAGCGCCCACTATCAACGCATAAAACGTCGATGGCGGGCCTCTTAGGGGTTGTCGGATCTTGGTATCTTTGACGGTGCCAACTATTAACGCATAGAACATCGATGGAAGGCCCCCTGTGGTTTGCCAGAGCTAGTGCTCCGGCAGCATTTGTCACACCCGGTTTTATTAAGCATAAAAACAGCTGCAAAATACATGTATGGCAGGATCAGTTTCACCATACATGTATGACTAGTAGTGATAAACCGTTCTATATAACATGCAAACAACATTTATACCTTTCGAAAGGGTTTTGAATAGCAGCGAAAGAGGAACAATTCTAGAGCAACCACAGGCAAATCGACTGGCAGCAACGCGACCTTCTACACACCGCCTTCAATAGAAACTTGCCTTCATTGAATCTTCTCTTCACTGAGCAGCATTTATAGAAAAAAATACAACAAATCATGTGTGAGTACCATCCCGTAGTACTCAGCAAGTGTGGGAAATAAATGACATGAAGGCCAATCAAAAGAGAAAAGGTTGATAGTGGCTTAAGCACTAAGCATTAAATCTATCCTTAGCTTTCATTAGCATCCTACATCTAAGTGAATAATCCCAACCATAACAGTAATAATAATGTAATAATGCCAATATCATTCCCAACCATCATCTCAACCATCATCTAATTATGAATTCAGCACCAAGCCGCTTTTGTCTGTGAGCACGACTGTCATGATAGTTTTCCAATCTCTGCAGAGAATGTATCCTTTACCCACAAGCCGTGATTTCATCCCCTGTTGCCAGGTGGACTAAGTAAACCTCCCTGATGCCAGTGGCGGCCAACCACAATACACACTTCTGTAGGTGTGTGCCCAGGAGATCACTACGAGGTCTTTACAAAGGATTCTCCCAACGCGTACTAGCCCTTCCAGGTTTCACCCCTGTACAAAAGTGTGAGCCGCTACACCGCGTCTCAACACCCCAGTTGCCCCCTCTTGAGCCATGCGGATCCCAAGGCAGTACACCCCGAACCAATTCCCCGCACTATCCAATCACTAATACTACACCGGGAGAGGCCTAATTAATCGACCAAGCTGCCCCATACTCAGTCTTGTGGTGATACTATAAAGCTTAGTGGCTTCCTCCATAAACCGGTCCTTAGAATCCGGCAAGGTCCAAACCCCGATCCCGGGTCTCGTGCGTACTGCACCATACCATTCAAACCAACCTGCTAGATTCCTATCTACTACAATTCATTTTCCATATCTCAATAAATAATCATAAATCATGGGTGACATATATGATCAATTGTTTCCCACATCTATTATGCATGGCTAAGTGTAAGTCAATACCCCAAGTACCACCCTTTCCATCCCGAGCAACAAGGAATTATATGGAACGGTAAATAGAATAGGATTCACATTAATTAAGCATGCAACTAACTAGAATCCTTAAAATAGGCACAAGATGGTCAAGGGCACTTGCCTGTTTTTATATAGCTGCTCAGTTCTTCTTCATTGAACTCTTGATCTTCATATCTTCATGTCGCTTCTTGATTGAGATACGAATGCTTATAAACTACCGTCAAAAGAAAAATAAAATAAAATAAAACATTCACGAACAATACACCATACAAGAAATACAAATAATAGTATTGTAGATGTTACAATAATGGTTTAAATCAAAGTTATGAGTGATTCATTATGTTATATTAAAATTATTAGTTTTAAATGATGTAATTTATGCTAATTATTCAAGTGGAAAATGAATTATATTACTAAATCATAGTTTTATAAGAAAGTGGGATATATTTATAGGTTTATACTATTTTCATATTTATTGCTAAGTTTTTCGTTAATTTTAAATTATGTAGGCTAAAGGGCACCTAATATGTATGATCAAGATTATAATATATTGATAGACATTTTTAATAATTTTCTATAATGAATTCATTTTATTTTGAGCAAGTTTAGAATTAATTATAATTAATTTAGAGACAAAATATTAGTTGTAGAATATTAATCAGACTATAAATGTCATTAATGACTTTCTAAAGTTTTTCATGGATTTTGGGAAATTTTCTAGTATTTATTTGTAATTGGTATGCAAGTTGAGGATTAAGATTAATTGCAATTAATTCAAGACTAAAATATTTATTACAAAATACTAACTAGGCTAAAAATATTATTATTAACTTTCTAGATTTATTATGAATTTTATAGACTTAAATAGATATTTTATTCATTAACTAGGCATTAATATTGTTTATTAAATCTGGAAAACTAATTAATTAATAGTGGAAAGACATAACTGTGATCAAGACATAAATAATAAGTTGATTAAGGGCTCTGATGTAAATATCTAAGGTTAGTTTTATTAGTCCACAGAGTATAGGGTCCTAACCTCAAATTTTGCCTTTTCTCTATTTTTTGTATTTGTTTTTCAAAAACAAAAGACATGGAATAGGTTCACGGGTCTGTGAGCCAAGGCTAGGGTCACGGTCCATGGGTCCACCATGCACCTGAAGGCATACCCCTTCGAGTTTCTAATCCTGGCCATCCAGGATGGATCCAAGGGCTAGAAATAAAAGAAGCCTTGTTCTTCTTCTTCCTTAGGCAGACATGGTAGTGCCATCATGGTTGATGGCCAGGGCTCGCCGGCGCACTCCAACCTCCGACTATTCCTACCTAAAAGTCAAGCCAACTTGCATGAACCGAAGAAGGAAGGCATCCACACGCTCACCTAGAGGTTTTTGGGGCTCGGGGAGTTGTGGAAGAGGATGACCGTCGGTGTAGGGCGGCGGTGCTTGTCAGCTTGCGTCGGGATCCTGTCGTGGTAGGGTTTTCCCCAACGCCTCCTTCCCCAAAACGTATTCTAGGGCATGGCGAGTGTGTAGGAGAGATTCAAACAAGAAGAAATCAAGCGAAGACAACGAAACAACGAGGAAGGCGGCGATTCTCACCGGGCCTCGACGTGGCTCCGATTTGCGGCAGCAGTTCGCGTCAGGAAAGGCTGAAGAGAGCTCGACACGTCCCTGGGAAGCCACATTGCATGCTAGCGTGGCCACACAGCGAGAGCTCGACAGAAATCGCGCGGCAGAAGTGACTCGGCGAGTGGAGGCGCGTGTGGCCGTGGCTGCGATTATGCTTGGGGCTCAGGTGGCGGAAAAACTCTAAGGGGCGTGAGCAAAGACTTATGGAAGGGCGGGCGATCCTTGCGCATGTAAAGGGAGCAGCGTGCCCGAGATTAGCGGGGTGGTTACCAGGGCGGAGGGTGCGGCATCGTGGCACGAACGGCGTGGGTGAGGTGAGGAAGGACCGGTGCTGAAGGGTGGGACCCGCGCGTAGAGGGAGGGGAGGGCGCTGGGCGCACGCACGAGCAGAGGCGACGTCATGTGCGATCGTGGCTTGGCGGTGGCAACCTGGCCACACCCACTAGGGTTCCACTGGGAAGAAACCTCCGTGAGTTGGGCCTTGGGCCAAAGCAAGTGGAGGTTTTTTGTTCAGCTGATTTTTAGGGTGTTACAACTCTACCCCCCTTAAACGGAATCTCGCCCCGAGATTCTCTAAGATGTTGGGTGAAGATTTGTACTAGGTTTTAACCAATCGATAAACTATATTATTATTATTATTATTATTATTATTATTATTATTATTATTATTATTATGTTTTCTTTAGAAAACAATTTTTTTCTCCAATGTCATTCCAATACTTTTAGAAGTTTTATGATTTCACACAACAGGATGCGTAAAACACAACAAATTTTGCCCAAATGAAACCTATCATTACCACAAAACTTTACATCTTATATTATTATTATTCTTGTTTTATTATTTTTCTTATTTTTATTTATTATAGTGGTTTTTCTTATCAACACTATTATGATTTTGGACACAGAGATACAAAGGTTGCTTAGTGTTTTCTTTATCGTACCCTGATTTTATTTCAATCATATTCTTTATCAATTGGAATCTGCATTTTTCACACTTAAACACTTTGGTTGCAATATGTTAAATTGGTTTGATAAAAGGTATTAACACTATATTTTGTTTATGTTCTTCTACATTATTTATTATTATTATTTTGAACTTGGCTAAAATTTCCATCGTGGTTTTAATTTTAAAATCTTTCACTTCAAATGCATTATCATGATAAATACAATTATTACAATTATTGTCATTTATTATTATTATTTTATTATTATTTTATGTCCTTTTACATTCTTATTCTTCTTCTCATCATTATTACTAATTTGAAATCGATCTAAATTTTCATTGTGATTCTAAATTTTAAAATCTGTTATTTCCTTTCCTATTTGTTAAATACAGTAGTTACAATCCCACCCACCTTACAAGGAATCTCGCCCTCTAGATTCAAGTGGGTTGCACGAAGGATGCAATATATGATTTACTAGCGGTCGGCTACCCCCCTTAAACAGGCAAATGCTATAAATTTATTGTTTTTGTTATTGTTAATCTATTGCAATAAATCAAGCAACATATTCTAATTCGTTGTAAGGAAGGCATGGGTTCACTTGCTAAACAAAGAGGATCTAAGCAAGTGATGTGTGATAATCTTCAAGAGTCTTCTTCTTCCTTCGCGTTGTCCTCATACGTCGATCTTTACGAGCCTATCAGTTGAGCCGAAGCTTCGTCTTCATGAGCGAGGTTAAAGGGATGTCTAATAAGCCCATTCTAACTAAGGCCACGGGCTTAGAGTCGATATATAGCTCTGATACCATTCTGTCACACCCGGTTTTATTAAGCATAAAACCAGCTGCAAAATACATGTATGCCAGGATCAGTTTCACCATACATGTACGACTAGTAGTGATAAACAGTTCTATATCGCATGCAAACATCATTTATACCTTTCGAAAGGGTTTTGAATAGCAGCGGAAGAGGAAAAATTCTAGAGCAACCACAAGCAAATCGACTGGCAGCAACGCGACCTTCTACACACCGCCTTCAATAGAAACTTGCCTTCGTTGAATCTTCTCTTCACTGAGCAGCATTTATAGAAAAAAAAATACAACAAAGCAAGTGTGAGTACCATCTCATAGTACTCAGCAAGTGTGGGAAATAAATGACATGAAGGCCAATCAAAAAAGAAAAGGTTGATAATGTGTAAGACCTATGTGTGCTGAATACATTGGCTTGTAGTGAATACACTTGGCTTTGATGATAAAAGTTTTTAATATCACCAAAACACCTTTTTATCAAGGTACGACTCTAGCTCCGAGCTACAGCAAGGTCCGACGATAGGTCCGGCTTGCTTTGGGTAGCTCCGGTTACGTTTGATGCTAGGTCCGACTTCTTGGTAAGGTCCGACCAGCTTTGGTTAGCTCCGGTGAGCTTTATCTTTAGATCCGGCATATATTTGATAGCTCCGGCATATTTTCGTTAGCTCCGGGATGCTAAGCTCCGACGTACTTTGTCTAGCTCCGGTTTTGGGATGACTAGTTCCGACTAGTTTTGATAAGCTCCGGATCCAGGATCTACTAGTTTTGGTAAGCTCCGGCGCTAGGTTATACTAGCTCTTGTTAGCTCCGGCTCAAGCTCCGGGTTGCTCTGGCAAGGTCCGGAACTTGACTGCAGTGCTTCTGCTTTGCATTTGCAATGTCTCGTACTTGCTTTACTTGATTGGAAAGATTGCTTAGTTTTCATTTGCTAAGTTTTTGGTGCGTTTTGGATGATACGGTTGATATCGTTTCTACTGTGGTTTTGCAACATGCTTATGTGAGGTTCTCACGTAAGGTGTTGTGTTCGGAACTAACGTGAGTCAAGTCGAGGACTTGGGCTCGTATAGATTGGTTGTTTATTCATGTGCAGGTGTTGCTTGAGTTCAAGTCATGGCTGGTGACGGGATCCATTGGACTAGTCTCAGGAGGAGATGAGGTTCCAACAACCAAGTTCAGGAGGAACTGTGGTTGAGCGGGTCAGGAGGTCGCACAGGATGATTGAATCAAGGACAGTGCATATGAAGGTCGAAGGAAGGTGTTCGCACGTATGCATGAGGTGCATGACGTGGCAATATTCTTCTAGAGACGGATTATGGAAGGAAGATCTGATCGGAAGGATCAGATCGTATCGGTTGAAGACTTAGGCTGCTAGCTGAGTCGGTTATGGCTCGGTATGGAAATATCGAGTTGGTTATGTTAGGATTTCGTGTGTGTCACGAATTTGAGTTATTTAGGAATGTGGGATACGTTCCTAAGGTGTTTGGAAGTCTTAAGATTGCTTCTATCTGCATATAGAAGAATCTTGAGCAGTTATGGAAAGATCCGATTGTGATCGGATTAGGATTGGAGTCCTAGTTGAGATTGGGATGGCCTAAGGGCTGGTTATATAAGCGAGGGAAGGCCAAAGCTCGAGTAAGACGACTTTGGGGCTGTTCCTCTTGTGTTCTATTGAATAAAATTCATAGTTTTAAGGAACTTTTGTGCCTTGTTCGTCCGACTTGTTCCAGACAAGTTTTACTCGTCGAGTTTCTGGACAGCACTACCTTTTGTCGGTGGTTTTATCATAACTCGAGTTTTACTGATCCAATTGACGTGATTCTTCTTGGGTTGTCTTCAGAACTTTATTATCTATCATCTTTCAAAATTTCACGGTCATTGGATTTGTGGTCTATGATCTACACGAGTTTCTTTGCAGCATTCTAGAAACTGTTTTTCTCGGGTAGGTCAGATTGACCATAGTCTGATCTTTCGATCATAACTTGAGTTTTTCTCGACGGATCTGAGTAATTCTTTTTGTGTTGTCTTCGTGACTTGATTCTCTCTGATAACTATCACTTTTGTCATGGTGAAACACGTTTAGATTAGTCTCAAACACGAATTCTTTAAACAGATCGTTTTTCTACCGAAGGGATTGGGGTTTTATTGTTTCTGCTGTGTAAGATTTTTAAATCTACCATTCACCCCCCCCCCTCTGGTAGCTTTTCACGTGCTCTTCGATCCTACAATTGGTATCAGAGCCACGGTGCTCTAATCTTTGTGATTTGCACGTGTTTTTGACTAATCATCATGGAGAAGTACTCCGTCAAACCTTGTGTGTTTGCTGGTATTGATTTTCAGGTTTGGAAGGCACGCATGGAGGCTTTTATCCAGGCACAAGGCTTTGCAATATGGGAGAAGGTGTATAAGCCTTATGAAGTGCCACCCAATGGTCAAGTCATGGCCACGAACCTCCGGGACGTCGACAACAACAACAAAGCCCGAAACTTGATCATCCAAGGACTCACTCAAAGCGACTTTGATCGTGTCGCGCACCTCCGATCAGCATACGACGTTTGGAGAGCTCTCTGTGATTATCATGAAGGCTCCAACACAATCAAGGAGGTAAAACAAGATATGTTCAAGAAAGAATATATGCGTTTTGAGATGCAACCAGGTGAGTCGATCGATGACCTCTTTGCTCGTTTCAATAAAATTCTCAGCAACTTACGTAGTGTCAATGTAAATTTTTCTGATGCTGAGAATGCTAGACAACTTCTTAGTGCATTAGACATGACAATTTGGGAGATGAAAGTAACATCTATTCGTGAATCAACTGTCATGAGTTCTCTTACATTAGATGTACTTTATTCTAAACTAAAAACTCATGAAATTGACATCCTAGCACGTAAGAACCCAAACAAGTCTATTGCATTTGTCTCACAACGTGATATGTCTAGCTCCGGCCAATCATCATCCTGCAATACTCTTGCTTTGTTGTCCTCACTAACCCTGGAGCAGATCGAAGAAATTCCAGAAGAGGAGTTGGCACTCATCTCTACTAGATTCTCAAAAGCATTGCAAAATGTGAGAACTAGAAGGAGAGGAAGCTCCGGACCTCAACGCTGTTTTGAATGTGGTAAAACAGGACACTTTCGTACAGAATGCCCTAACCTTTCAGGTCCGACCACCCGGGAAGAAAAACAAAGCAAGATCCGGACCTCCTCTGGAAATTCCAACAAGAAGAAGAAAGGTACCATAGGACGCAAGATGATCAACAGCTTCATCACCGCGCTTCAAGAGCTCAGTTCAAGTGATGTAGACTTTGAAAGTGATGAAGATAATGATGATCTGGCCAACTTATGCTTCATGGCGGGCAAAGCAAGATCAAGATCAAGTCAGGAGGAAGCAGAACACAACAGTGACGATGATGAGGTATGTTCTACTTGCAATGAAATGTGTGATGCTATTTCTCGTGCAACTATTATTGTCAAGAAAAAGGACAAAAAGCTTAGGGATAGTGCTGCTAAAATTGAATCACTAGAATCTGAAATTAACCGTTTAAAAACTTTGATTCCTAGTGATGATGCATGTCCCTCATGTGACTTAATCTATGAACAATTGTCCACATTAAGAAGTGCACACTCCTCCACTCTAGATAAACTTGATGAAGAAATTAAAAAGAACAAAGAGCTTGCTGCACTTAATGATAAAAACTTGAAAGATGCTAGCTGTTCTACAATTGACTTGCATTGTTCTGCATGTGAAAATCTTGATAAGAAACTGCAAGGTGCTATGAATGAAATTTCTATGTTGAACAATGCTTTACGTTCTCATGAAGCTAAATTTTGTTCCAATTGCAAACTAAAAGGAAAAACTTCATGTGAAAACTGCCTAGACTTGTCCAAGAAACTTGATGACATGAATAGGACACTAGGTCGGTTTTGTAATGGGGATAAGAATCTAAACTTGCTGCTGAATTCTTCCAAGTCTAGCAAAGATAAAACTGGTTTAGGTTTTGATTCTCATGTTCATGCTAAGGCACATCCACCTAAAATTGTAAGGTCATTAGGAAGTGGTTTGATTCAAACAGTTCCTAAACAAAAAGAAGTAGTTCTCAAATCTGCAGGAGTGTTGCCTCATTCGGTTTCAAATAAAAATATTGCTTGCTCATCTAGACATGAACACAAAGTTAAATTTCATTGTACCTTCTGTGGTAGAGATGGTCATCTCATAGATTTTTGTTATAGACTAGCTAAACAACAGAAAAAGGAAAGAAAAATTGCTAGGTCTTATAACTTTCATGCAATTAGAAAAACACAACCTGCTTTAGTGAGTCAGAAATTTGAGAAGGTAGCTTCCAGACCTTCTGGTAAGAAATTCGCAAAAGCAGCTCCGATAGTTCCGATAGCTCCAAGAGCTACCGGATCTTCTGTTGTTCCCTCTGGAGCTTCAGTTTTTGCCTCCGGACCTTCTGCTTTTACCTCCGGAGCTACCAGTTTTCACTCTAAACAAGTAACTACTTCTAAATCAACTGTTAAGAAAAGAAAACCTCAATCTTTGACTCATAAACCTGCTGTTTTATCTCAGCATTCGCGTGTTTTTCCTGGTGCACGTCGCGTGACTCAGTACTGGATTCCTAAATGCCTTTTGACTAACCCCAGTATTGAGTCATCGGCGTATTGTGCTTCTATGTAGGTTACACGCTTGAGGAAGGAGAATATTTGGATTGTGGATTCAGGTTGCTCACGCCACATGACCGGTAACAAAGATTGGTTCTCCTCCCTCACCTTTGTGTCACGTGTAGAGAATGTTACTTTTGCCGATAATTCTTCAACTCCTATAATTGCTAAGGGTTCGGTTAGAGTAAATGATCACTACACTTTGAAGGATGTGGCACTTGTCAAAAATTTGAAATATAACTTGCTTTCTGTTTCACAATTGCTAGATGAAAATCTAGAAATTACTTTCAATAAAAACTGCTGCAAAGTTGTAGATTCAAATAGTGAGCTTATTTTTAATATGTCTCGGTTTGGAAGAGTTTTTAAAGCTGATTTTGATATGTCTTCTTCTAAGCATAGGTGTCTAGTTGCTAATGATTCAAAGGACTTATATTTTTGGCATCGTAGACTTGGTCACGTAGGCTTTGATCACCTAACGCGTGTTAGTGCTCTTGATCGCATACGTGGGCTGCCTAAGCTTAAAGGGGACAATGAAATTGTATGCTCTTCTTGTAAACATGCTAAGATGGTTGCAGGTTCACATACTCCTCTCACAATGATCATGACAACTGAACCATGTCAACTTTTGCATCTTGACACCGTAGGACCTTCACGTGTTCAATCCTTCGGAGGTAAATGGTATGCTCTTGTTATTGTTGATGATTATTCTAGATATTCTTGGGTGTATTTTATGGCGTCTAAGAATGAAGTCTTTAGTCACTTTAGAACTTTATTTCTTAGATTATCAATTGATCACCCAGGATCATTAAAAGCAATTAGAAGTGATAATGGAACTGAATTTAAAAATCAATTCTTTGATCACTTTTGTGCTGAAAATAGAATAGATCATCAATTTTCTTCACCATATGTACCTCAACAAAACGGTGTTGTAGAAAGAAAGAACAGAACCCTAGTTGAGATGGCTAGGACTATGCTTGATGAATATCAAACCCCTAGGAAATTTTGGGCTGATGCATTAGCAACCGCTTGTTATGTCTCAAATCGTGTTTTCTTGCGTGCTAAGCTAGGTAAAACACCATATGAGCTCCGGTTTGGACATAGGCCTAGTGTTACACACTTTCGGGTCTTTGGTTGCAAATGCTTTGTTAAGAAACATGGTAATCTTGATAAATTTGAACCTAGATCCAATGATGGCATGTTTCTTGGTTATCCATCTCATACTAGAGGCTACCGTGTGCTTTTACTTGACACTAACAAAATTGTGGAGACTTGTGAAGTGTCTTTTGATGAAGCTAGCCCAGGTACTAGCTCCGGTGTTGCAGGACCAGATTCATATTCTCAGGGGGAGGGTATTTTCAAAGATGAAGAAGAGCCGGTGATACTGCCTGGTAGTTCCGAAGTTGACACGTGTCCAGCTCCGGACATTGAACAAGCTCCGGCTGTCACCTCTGCTGGTGCTGATCGTCCACAAATCACAAGCTCATCAATCTACAATGAACCTAATGAAAAAGAAGCTTGTGAGACATCTGTTCCCCTACGTTTTTACAAAGATCATCCCCCACAACAGATGATTGGAAGCTTGCATGAACGAGTCAAACGGTCCAGGTTTTGCGATCCAAACTCTCATGCTCATTCTGCTTTTGTTGCTTCTTTTGAACCCAATGATATATCACACGCACTCACTAATGAATCTTGGATTATTGCCATGCAAGAAGAGTTAGAAAATTTTGAAAGAAATAATGTTTGGAAACTTGTACCTCCACCTCAAGGCCACACTTTAATTGGAACTAAATGGGTATATAAAAATAAACAAAGTGAGGATGGGGTTGTGATTAGGAATAAGGCTAGGTTGGTTTCTCAAGGTTTCACTCAAGTTGAAGGTCTAGATTTTGATGAAACTTTTGCTCCTGTCGCTAGATTAGAAGCCATAAGAATTTTGTTAGCTTTCGCAGCATCTAAAGGTTTTAAACTATATCAAATGGATGTTAAAAGTGCTTTTCTTAATGGCTACATAGATGAGGAGGTTTATGTCAAACAACCACCAGGTTTTGAAAATCCAGATTTTCCTAATCATGTTTACAAACTGTCCAAAGCCTTATATGGTCTCAAACAAGCCCCTAGAGCATGGTATGATAGGTTAAAAACATTCTTACTTGAAAAGGGGTTTACAATGGGAAAGGCTGATAAAACTCTTTTTGTGCTTAAACATGGCAATGACTCATTATTCGTTCAAGTGTATGTGTATGATATTATCTTTGGTTGTGCTTCTCATGATCTTGTGTCCAAGTTTTCAGCAATGATGAGTTCCGAATTTGAAATGAGTATGATGGGTGAACTCACTTACTTTTTGGGGCTGCAAATCAAGCAAACCAAGGAGGGTACCTTTGTGCATCAAACAAAGTATACCAAAGATCTCCTAAGGCGCTTCAACATGGACAAAAGCAAGCCTCTTCGGACACCAATGGGAACAGCAACATCACTTGAACTTGATGAAGATGGTGAATCCGTGGATCAAAAAGAATATAGAAGTATGATCGGATCACTTTTGTACCTTATAGCATCAAGACCGGACATACAATTCAGCGTATGTCTTTGTGCACGATTTCAAGCTTCCCCACGTGTTTCACATCGTCAAGCCGTCAAAAGGATTCTCAGGTACTTACATGGAACTCAAGAATTTGGCATTTTTCTTCCTTCTTCCTCAATCGTTTCTTTGAAAGCTTTTTCGGATGCTGATTTTGGGGGTTGTAGGATTGATAGGAAAAGTACTTCCGGTGCTTGTCATTTTCTTGGTAATTCTCTTGTTGCTTGGTCCTCTAGAAAACAAAGTTCAGTTGCACAATCCACAGCCGAATCTGAGTATGTAGCTGCTGCTAGTGCTTGTTCACAAATTCTTTGGATTGTTCAAACACTTAAGGACTATGGGGTTGATCTAGATAGTGTTCCACTGTTCTGTGATAACACTAGTGCTATTTGCATTGCTAAAAACCCCGTGCAACATTCTAGAACTAAGCACATTGACATTAGGTATCACTTTCTCCGTGATAATGTTGAAAAAGGAAACATTGTGCTTCACCATGTAGATACCGAACAACAATTGGCTGACATTTTTACAAAACCTTTGGATTTCACTCGTTTTTGTTACATTCGTAGTGAAATAGGGGTTATGCATCCTCATGGCTTAAATTGAGGGGGAGTTTTTGAAACTTAGGAAGTCTATGTGTGAATCTGAAATTAAAATAATATGAGCATATTATTTCATACATATATGACTTTGTGATTCCTTTTACATGCTGAAAGTTCTTACTACATTACTCGTGTTATACTTTTTGTAGTTTTTGCCATGTCTAGTAATTGGAATAATTACTTACACTAAATCTGGTCATGGTCGAACTTTCTTGCTGTTTTGAACTTGTTGCATGCTCACAAATGCTTTTAATCATTAAGAATTTATCAAGTAATCAACTCACATGTTGAGTTTTTATGAACATATATAAATTGAGAAAAGATCAAGAGAATATGCATGCATCGCACTTCTTCTTTCGAGATGGCTTGTCATTGCACTTAGATATAAACTTGGAAGAAGTTGTGTATGACTAAAACCATGTCCTTAAGCTTCTGATTGTCAAATGACATAGGTTTGGCTTGGTTGGTTAGAATAAGGCAGATGAGCATATAATCTCTTGCAAATATCATATTATCTAAATTTATGCTTTGAAAAATAATAAAATGCAGCAACAAATGTCATGCTTTCAGGTTTTGAAATAGTTGAGTTTGTGAGATCATGACCTGATAAAATTGAAAATCACACTTGCTTTCTAGCATGGCTTACACTACATTATGTATCTCATTGATGTGATAGTGTAAGTTACTTGATAGTATGACTTGGGTGAGCTTTGTTTATATGTATATGTTATAATATGCTCATAACAACTAAAGAAGGAGAGATAATTTGTTTATATTGCATAACAATTAAAATTTCTCTTTTACCTTGCTGAATACATTGTCAAAGGGGGAGAGATTAATCACACATTCAAAAAGGAAGAGATAAGCATGAAGAGAATATGTGCATAAGGAAAGTTAATAAAGGGGGAGAGATAATATGGGATATTTTTTTCTTCTCATTTTATTTTTTATTTAAACAAAAAGGGGAGAAATTGTTTTCAAAACTTTTATTTGAATAAGCCAATGTTCGGAATTTTAAATGGTGTTGCCAATGCATTCATCAAGGGGGAGATTGTAAGACCTATGTGTGCTGAATACATTGGCTTGTAGTGAATACACTTGGCTTTGATGATAAAAGTTTTTAATATCACCAAAACACCTTTTTATCAAGGTCCGACTCTAGCTCCGAGCTACAGCAAGGTCCGACGATAGGTCCGGCTTGCTTTGGGTAGCTCCGGTTACGTTTGATGCTAGGTCCGACTTCTTGGTAAGGTCCGACCAGCTTTGGTTAGCTCCGGTGAGCTTTATCTTTAGCTCCGGCATATATTTGATAGCTCCGGCATATTTTCGTTAGCTCCGGGATGCTAAGTTCCGACGTACTTTGTCTAGCTCCGGTTTTGGGATGACTAGTTCCGACTAGTTTTGATAAGCTCCGGATCCAGGATCTACTAGTTTTGGTAACCTCCGGCGCTAGGTTCTACTAGCTCTTGTTAGCTCCGGCTCAAGCTCCGGGTTGCTCTGGCAAGGTCCGGAACTTGACCGCAGTGCTTCTGCTTTGCATTTGCAATGTCTCGTACTTGCTTTACTTGATTGGAAAGATTGCTTAGTTTTCATTTGCTAAGTTTTTGGTGCGTTTTGGATGATACGGTTGATATCGTTTCTACTGTGGTTTTGCAACATGCTTATGTGAGGTTCTCACGTAAGGTGTTGTGTTCGGAACTAACGTGAGTCAAGTCGAGGACTTGGGCTCGTATAGATTGGTTGTTTATTCATGTGCAGGTGTTGCTTGAGTTCAAGTCATGGCTGGTGACGGGATCCATTGGACTAGTCTCAGGAGGAGATGAGGTTCCAACAACCAAGTTCAGGAGGAACTGTGGTTGAGCGGGTCAGGAGGTCGCACAGGATGATTGAATCAAGGACAGTGCATATGAAGGTCGAAGGAAGGTGTTCGCACGTATGCATGAGGTGCATGACGTGGCAATATGCTTCTAGAGACGGATTATGGAAGGAAGATCTGATCGGAAGGATCAGATCGTATCGGTTGAAGACTTAGGCTGCTAGCTGAGTCGGTTATGGCTCGGTATGGAAATATCGAGTTGGTTATGTTAGTATTTCGTGTGTGTCACGAATTTGAGTTATTTAGGAATGTGGGATACATTCCGAAGGTGTTTGGAAGTCTTAAGATTGCTTCTATCTGCATATAGAAGAATCTTGAGCAGTTATGGAAAGATCCGATTGTGATCGGATTAGGATTGGAGTCCTAGTTGAGATTGGGATGGCCTAAGGGCTGGTTATATAAGCGAGGGAAGGCCAAAGCTCGAGTAAGACGACTTTGGGGCTGTTCCTCTTGTGTTCTATTGAATAAAATTCATAGTTTGAAGGAACTTTTGTGCCTTGTTCGTCCGACTTGTTCCAGACAAGTTTTACTCGTCGAGTTTCTGGACAGCACTACCTTTTGTAGGTGGTTTATCATAACTCGAGTTTTACTGATCCAATTGACGTGATTCTTCTTGGGTTGTCTTCAGAACTTTATTATCTATCATCTGTCAAAATTTCACGGTCATTGGATTTGTGTTCTATGATCTACATGAGTTTCTTTGCAGCATTCCAGAAACTGTTTTTCTCGGGTAGGTCAGATTGACCATAGTCTGATCTTTCGATCATAACTTGAGTTTTTCTCGACGGATCTGAGTAATTCTTTTTGTGTTGTCTTCGTGACTTGATTCTCTCTGATAACTATCACTTTTGTCACGGTGAAACACGTTTAGATTAGTCTCAAACACGAATTCTTTAAACAGATCGTTTTTCTACCGAAGGGATTGGGGTTTTATTGTTTCTGCTGCGTAAGATTTTTAAATCTACCATTCACCCCCCCCTCTGGTAGCTTTTCACGTGCTCTTCGATCCTACATAATGGCTTAAGCACTAAGCATTAAATCTATCCTTAGGTTTCATTAGCAACCTACATATAAGTGAATAATCCCAACCATAACAATAATAATGTAATAATGCCAATATCATTCCCAACCATCATCTCAACCATCGTCTAATTATGAATTCAGCACCAACCCGCTCTTGTCCGTGAGCACGGCTGTCATGACAGTTTTCCAATCTCTGCATAGAGTGTATCCTTTACCCCCAAGCCGTGATTTCATTCCCTATTGCCAGGTGGACTAAGTAAACCTCCCTGGTGCTAGTGGCGGCCAACCACAATACACACTTCCGTAGGTGTGTGGCCAGGAGATGACTATGAGGTCTTTACAAAGGATTCTCCCGACGCGTACTAGCCCTCTGAGGTTTCACCCCTGTACAAAAGTGTGAGCCGCTACACCGCGTCTCAACACCCCAGTTGCCCCCTCTTGAGCCATGCGGATCCCAAGGCAGTACACCCTGATCGAATTCCCCGCACTATCCAATCACTAATACTACGTCGGGAGAGGCCTAATTAATCGACCAAGCTGCCCCATACTTAGTCTTGTGGTGCTACTATAAAGCTTAGTGGCTTCCTCCATAAACCGGTCCTTAGAATCCAACAAGGTCCAAACCCCAATCCTGGGTCTCGTCATACTGCACCATACCAATTAAACCAACCCGCCAAATTCCTATCTACTACAATTCATTTTCCATATCTCAATAAATAATCATAAATCATAGGTGACATATATGATCAATTGTTTCCCCCTTCTATTATGCATGGCTAAGCGTAAGTCAATACCCTAAATACCACCCTTTCCATCCCGAGCGACAATGAATTATATGGAATGGTCAATAGAATAGGATTCACATTAATTAATCATGCAACTAACTAGAATCCTTAAAATAGGCACAAGATGGTCAATGGCACTTGCCTATTTTTATATAGCTGCTCAGTTCTTCTTCATTGAACTCTTAATCTTCATATCTTCATATCGCTTCTTGGTTGAGATACGAATGCTTATAAACTACCATCAAAAGAAAAATAAAATAAAATAAAACATTCACGAACAATACACCATACAAGAAATACAAATAATAGTATTGTAGATGTTACAATAATGGTTTAAATCAAAGTTATGAGTGATTCATTATGTTATATTAAAATTATTAGTTTTAAATGTTGTAATTTATGCTAATTATTCAAGTGGAAAATGAATTATATTACTAAATCATAGTTTTATAAGAAAGTAGGATATATTTATAGGTTTATAATATTTTCATATTTATTGCTAAGTTTTTGCTTAATTTTAAATTATGTAGGCTAAAGGGCACCTAATATGTATGATCAAGATTATAATATATTGATAGGCAATTTTAATAATTTTCTATAATGACTTCATTTTATTTTGAGCAAGTTTAGAATTAATTATAATTAATTCAGAGACAAAATATTAGTTGTAGAATATTAATCAGACTATAAATGTCATTAATGACTTTCTAAAGTTTTTCCTGGATTTTGGGAAATTTTCAAGTATTTATTTGTAATTGGTATGCAAGTTGAGGATTTAGATTAATTGCAATTAATTCAAGACAAAAATATTTATTACAAAATACTAACTATGCTAAAAATATTATTATTAACTTTCTAGATTTATTATGAATTTTATAGACTTAAATATATATTTTATTCATTAACTAGGCATTAATATTGTTTATTAAATCTGGAAAACTAATTAATAGTGGAAAGACATAACTGTGATCAAGAGAGAAATAATAAGTTGATTAGGGCTCTGATGTAAATATCTAAGGTTAGTTTTATTAGGTCTAGAGAGTATAGGGTCCTAACTGCAAATTTTGCCTTTTCTCTATTTTTCGTATTTGTTTTTCAAAAAGAAAAGACATGGAATAGGTTCACGGGTCTGTGAGCCAAGACTAGGGTCGCGGTCCATGGGTCCACCATGCACCTGAAGGCATACCCCTTCGAGTTTCTAATCCTGGCCATCCAGGATGGATCCAAGGGCTAGAAATAAAAGAAGCCTTGTTCTTCTTCTTCCTTAGGCAGACATGGCAGTGCCATCATGGCTGATGGCCAGGGCTCGCCGGCGCACTCCAACCTCCGGCTATTCCTACCTAAAAGTCAAGCCAACTTGCATGAACCGAAGGAGGAAGGCATCACACGCTCACCTAGAGGTTTTTGGGGCTCGGCGAGTTGTGGAAGAGGATGACCGTCGGTGTAGGGTGGCGGTGCTTGTCAGCTTGCGTCGGGATCCTATCGTGGTATGGTTTTCCCCAACGCCTACTTCCCCAAAACATGTTCTAGGGCATGGCGAGTGTGTAGGAGAGATTCAAACAAGAAGTAATCAAGCAAAGACAACGAAACAACGAGGAGGGTGGCGATTCTCACCGGATCTCGATGTGGCTCCGATTTGTGGCGACAGTTCGCGTCGGGAAAGGCTGAAGAGAGCTCGACACGTCCCTGGGAAGCCACATGGTGTGCTAGCGCGACCTCACAGCGAGAGCTTGACAAAAATCGCGCGGCAGCAGCGACTCGGTGATTGGAGGCGTGTGCGGCCGTGGCTGCGATTATGCTAGGGGCTCAGGCGGTGGAAAAACTCTAAGGGGCGTGAGCAAAGACTTATGGAAGGGCAGGCGATCCTTGCGCATGGAAAGGGAGCAGCGTGCCCGAGATTAGCGGGGTGGTTGCCAGGGCGCAGGGCACGACATCGTGGCACGGATGGAGCGGGCGAGGTGAGGAACGACCGGTGCTGACGGGTGGGACCTGCACGCAGAGGGAGGGGAGTGCGCTGGGCACACGCACAAGCAGAGGCAACATCATGTGCGATCGTGGCTTGGCGGCGGCAACCTGGCCTCACGCACTAGGGTTCCACTGGGAAGAAACTTTCGTGAGTTGGGCCTTGGGCCAAAGCAAGTGGAGGCTTTTTGTTCAGCTGATTTTTAGGGTGTTACAGCATCCACCATCACCAAGCAAATTGCATTCAAATATTCATTTTTCTTGCACACAAGAAACAGGAAAAGAAGTAAAATTCGTCCTCTTGTCTATAACTTATTTGCGGCTTATTATCCTTCTTTTAGTTTTAGATACTAAGGAATTTAACATGACGATATAAGTGTATTGATGAAATCTCTTTAGGTCCGAATGCCTTCCAGACCCGCCCTACTGGGACCTACCAGGACATAGGTAGAGTGGGATACTTAGGGTGCCTGACCAGTCTAAGTTGATAGCACACTCCTGATCTTTCATTGGCTTTGATTTTCAGGCGAGTAAACCGTGCAGCAATGCTAAGACCCAAAAGAAGATTAAAAATACAACTTATATATCACATGAATACCCTGGACTAAATTTCAAGGGATTGCACAACATTGTTATAGACAAGAAGGTAAAAAAGTAATGAGTCTGTACAAATGAAATGCACGTAGAGTCTGTCCGTATAAGATGTTTTTCATTAAGGTCCGAATTATAGGGGAAGAAAAGGACACACTTTGTAACACCCTCATTTTCATCTATCATGCATTGCATACATTCTAATACATGTCTATCATTAATCCACATAAAAGGAATAAGTTTAAAATGAATTAGAGGCAAAACTGCACTCAAAAGTTCTAGGAAGTGTGGACTATTCCTGTTTTGGAGCGGACTAGTCCGATTTCTCTGTGACCTCGCTCGGATGTGTCCGTTCTACTGTAGACTATTCCGGTTTTTGCCTCTGAAAAGTTTCGGACTTGTCCGGTCCATTGCAGACTAGTCCAGTATCCCAATTCCTTGAAAATTTTGATAAATCCCTGGACTTGTCCAGACTTTTCCGGTAATCCAGCGGACTTGTTCGTTTTCCCTCTGACTAAAATCGAACTTGTCCGGTTTTGGCCAGACTTGTCTGATTTTCCTCTAACCAGGTTCGAACTTGTCGGAAATAGTCCGGACTTGTCCATTTTCGCCTTTGTCAATCTTCGGACTAGTCCAGCCTTCTGCGGACTTGTCCGGTAAATCGCGATTTCGAGTTGATCTTTTATTCCACAACGTGTTTTTGGGTTCTACCTTAAGTGGGCCTAAGGATGTCATGTCTAAATCTTTTTGGAGCCCATCTGGGACACCACAACGGCCTCCACCCTCCCCAAACTTGAATTCATTAAAACCCTAGCCTCCACCTCTATATAAACAACCTCACGCCTCCACCTTGCATCCTTTTGCCTCAATTGAAGACCACCAAACCCTATTTCGTTGAGAGCCACCACCAAGGAGGGAGAAGGAGATCCCTAGCAAGAATAAGAAGAGGAGTAAATGAAAGAAAATCAAGATCTCCATGAAGTTTTCGTTCTTCATCACCAATTCACCATCAAGATCTTCATTGTAAAACCCCACTTTTATGGCATGTGAATTCAGTTATGAGTTTTGTGATCAACTATATTAAAGATCCAATATAGTGGTACACATGAACTTAATACCATCCAAACCTTTCTTGCACTCATGGTTAAATTTTATTTAACATGAGTATTGGACTTCACCACTAATTCCAGAATGATTCTATTCACCCCTTTTCAAACATTAGAATTATTTGGATGAAGTTTATTAAGACAATTCAAAGTGCAGTACTAAATGGGCCCTGCCAAAAATATTCAAATTAGAGGCTCTAAATTTTTCCTTTACCTTCTAATATTCTCAATAGCTTGCCTGCAAAATTTCAAGATTTTAGGAACTCATTTGTTATTTTATTTGAGACGCTCAGCTAATTTGAGTCAAGTTTAAATTCAAATTCAAAATCTGGTCAAAATATACTTGAAAATAAAGATCTAAACACACCGTTGTGTTCATCACAATTTTCTTGACTTAGCCCTGAGGTTTCATGATTTTTGGAGTTCATTTACTATTTTTAAGTGAATTGCTAAAATGGCAGTAGCTGTGGGGCTGACTGGCGGGGCCCACCAGTCAGCAGCCCACGTGCAGCCGGATTTCAACGCGCGCTGCGTGCGCCACCGTGACGGCGTGCATGCCCAGCGTGACAGCAGCAAGCCACCGCCGTTTGAGCTCTATAAATAGCGCCCTGGCTCTTCCTTATCACTCCCCAGTCGCCCTTATCGCCTCCCCTCACGCTGAGCCGACGGACTGCACCGTTTTCGTTCCGTGCGCGAGTTTCCGACCGCCGGCGCCGCGCGCCCGTTGCTGGCCAACCGGAGGCCTCTCGTGCCAAGCCTCCAACAGCTAGGTCGTTCCGCTCTTCCTCCTCTGTCCTCTGGATCAATCCTTTTGTTGCCTAGTTGACGGTTTGGCCAATAATTTGAAGCTACACCGAAGGTCGCCGTCGTGTTCACCACGCGCCGTCCCTGCTCCACGGTGCCAGGCCGCTGCACATAGTTTCGTGCTTCGACTCCCATAGCAAACTGGTGCGCCGGGACACGCTCTACGCAACGGTGAAAGCCGTTCCTTGTTTACGTAAGTATCGAGCAAGTTAGCTAAGTTTTACTCTTGGCCGAAGCTTATGAACTCGCTCGGTTTTTCATTCAATTCGAGTTCCACACTTAATCACTCTCCACAATTGCTAGAAAATAGTTTCTACACTTCTTTGCGCACCCTCTCAAACTGGAATCACCGAAAATGATCGACCGTAGCTCAAGAATCGCGAGTTCTCCCCTCCGCCTTTAAGAAGTTGCCTCTGTCGCCGTCGATGACTGCTTTGTCGACCGTGACACGACGATATAACCTGCCCATCACGTTCCCTGTGGTTCCAGAAGATTTCCCAGCCTTTTTAGAATGGTTTTAGCCATGGAGCGGCAGTTCCGACATGGCCGGAACCCTAGCGGCCGCCGTCGCCGATGCGCCGTTGTTTCCGACCGTCGGCAGACCTCCCCGACCCCACCATCGTGCTCAGCGCATGATTTTACGGTTGGGTGCCCAAGTGTAGGAGCTGCGGTGGCCGGGAACTCAGATTCGACGAGGCTCGCCGGAGAGCGCCGCCGCGGGAGCCCCGCGCGCCGCCCGCCTCGGGAGGTGGAAGACGACGCGGTGGGTCCCGCGTGTCAGCGTCTGTCAACCCCGTCGGATCGGGTGTGGCCACGGGATCTGTTGTGGCTACATGGTGTATATTTGTGGTCCCCGTGTGGTTTAAATGCCATTGGTCCATTTTAAAACGGTGGAGCCCACGGTTTATTTCAAATTAGAAATTAATTCCAGATTTGGCTCCAAATTAGAAAATCCATAACTTTCTGTAGGATGCTCCAGAAATCTTCAAACAAATTTTGTTTGAAAGCCCTTGAGCTATAGTTTCTGTCGGTACCAATTAGGTTCTGTGAAACTCAAAGTTATATTCTTTAGGAAATAATCTTTCCCAATGCAAATACAATTTTTCCAGATAAGATAGCCACAGGAAAAATCCCCAAAATTCACATATAACTTTCTGATCTATTATTGACTACCATATATAGTTTGGGAGCCATTGCATCTGTTTAACCCTCTGTATAGTTCAATTACCTTTTTCAGTGATTGAATTGTCACAGTTGTTCAGTTGCTTTACTATGTCTCAAATTTGAACTGAACCTTCCTTTTGTCATATACTAGTTCCCGTTAAAATCTTGGATTTAATTGACCTAATATCATAGTCCTAAATCAGTTACAAACTGACTATTTATTTGAAAGCTAAAAATTCAAATATAACTAATTCCAGAAATTATTGCCCACTTAGAAATTCAATAACTCCTTCACCAAAGCTTAGAAAATTATGAAACAAATTTTGCTAGAACCAGGACAACTTCCTCTATCATGATTATCAACTGGCAGCTATGTTCAAGCTACAGTTTCTTCTATAAAATTCTTGGAAGTTTAATATTTACCATAATTTTAGAGACAACAATATACTTTGATCATCTCCTGTTCTTTGCAAGAGCTTTGATCATATTCCCTAGTATCTACCATCAAAGTTCGAAAGCCAATTAAGGTCCCTATCATATAATGATCACCATGGATTAAATTATGGTCTCGGTAATAATTATTTTTCAGAGTCATTTATATACATGTTATATGCATATCGTATAGTGACCAAAGTCGAGGAGGAGCCAGAAGCCTTGGAAGAGCACCTTCCAAATATTAGCTCAGACTCTGACCTGCAACAAGGCAAGCCCCGGTTTGCATTTAAGTCGTTTATAAAATTTTACTTTATCATTATGATGAGTAGTATATGAATTGTGCATTACGTTTCGGATGATTGATACCCCACATACATGACCAGAAATCCCAGGGATTGGTTGGAACGAGTTACAATTTGACCCGTAGTAACTGCTTTGCTAATGCATAGGAAATCCGGTAGAAGTCGAGTAGTTGGAATCTACTCGCGAGAGGTGTAGAACATATCTCACAGGATTGGTTAGATATAAAATGGATTAATATAATGAAGTTGAGGCCGGGCAGGGAATGGATAGGAAGCGGCGAGAATTGAGTCTCAGTCGCATAGCCCTGCCTGTGTCGATTAAGGCCCGCTTCGTGTGCGGCCCCGCAGAACAAGCTTGACTTGTACCGGCAATATAATGGACATATGGAATCCAATAAACTGACGTAGCTTGGTCACTTGGGTGTCGAGGCATACCGTTCCGTTATATAGGTGTGGGTTGAGGGCAGCAAGGTGTAAATCCGCTAGTGGGCACGTCAGAGTACGCCCCACGCAGGGACCTCCTACTCGTGACGGATCGACCGGTTCGGCATTTGAGTGTCTCGCGAAAGGTTGCCATATACGACTAGTACTGAAGTGCTACGTTGGTACTGCGCGAAGTACTCGCTGGCATTTCTGAAAGTGCGTATGTGTCGTGTTGTCCGGGTGTGTCCTGATTGCAATCACTGCCCCTCGCAGTAATAGAGTACCACATGTTTACTGTGTCGTGACGTAGTAAATACTAAAGGACCCATAAAATACCATTGTATTTAATTATAATTTCTTTGCAACCTTGTATGATTTAGAGATAGTATAATTAAAGGTTTACAGTTTCCCCATACTTTAGCTGTAATAGCATTATGTGCTCTGTGCATGTCATATCATCGGTAAAGTGTTTCTTGTTTGATTGTGGAGCCCATGATGTGCCGTGCTTGGAGAATGTCATTTGCTACATAAAACCTGATTATAAGGACCCACTTGTAGGCGAGTCATTTATGCTTCACCTTACCTATGTTTAGTGTCCCCTTTGCATATGTCTAGTGAGACGGGTTAGTCTTGCTGAGCCTTATGCTCACATTTGTAGTTAACGAGTTTTTGCAGGTTATACAGTTGTTGAAGGGTTTGATGATGAGGTTGCACCCCCTCTAGGGTGTACATCCGAGTGGGAACCCTGCACACCGCCATAATTGAGTGTTGCTAGTGCAAGGTATCCAAGGCATGGATAACTTTGCTTTTGCATAGCTAGTGTTGAGAGCGTAGCTATGATATATATATATATATATATATATATATATATATATATATATATATATATATATATATATATATTTACTTCCTCTATTATTGTAAAAACTTCCGCTGTATGATAAATAAAAGACTTCGTCTTGTAATTTTAATCAGTTTCTATTCTTGTATACTGTTGGGTGTCGCATCGCACGACACCACCCAATGAGATCCTTGGATGTCGGGATTCTGGTCCCCACAGACATGGTATCAGAGCATCATTGGGAACAATGTACTTGAAAAGAACATATTTTCAAAAATTAGGACTTGAGTGAGGAATTAGCTATATGCCTTTATAAGGAGTATTATTAGTATAAGGTATAAAGGTGGTAAACTAACTATTTGTTATTATATTCTATAACGACGCCCCGACGTCAGGTAAGAGGTAAGGTACGCCACCGAGAGCGGATCTCGGTAAGCTCAGCATACGAGGAGTGGTATGTAAAATTTCCGTGGCTTGGCACGGGAAGTTAATAGGAGTCTCTGAAGCTTTCAATGATTCTGGGAACCTATGACACGCTGTACTCCAGCGTGCTTCAAAGTTAGTGGGAGCCCCCATCGGGTGGTGTATAACCCGATAGTATGCCTCTCTAGAACTATTCATGTTCTATGGGAGCATGCGAAACACGTATGCCCGAGCATGTATAAGACGGATCGTATGGGAGTCTTTGCTATACAGACGTATTTACAGCCATGTACCTCGAGACATGGCCTCGCTCGAGGACGACTCACACCAGAGTCGTATGCATTTATTTTCATATATATTATTGTGATTGCCTGTCGTGTTTCCCCGTGCCTCCCTTGAGGTGTGAAGGTGTGAAAGGGGATTGTTTGTATTTTGCAGCAATAAATACAGTAGAAGACCGTGTAGAAGCCGTTTGCGAGAGAACGATATAGGAACCACCTATAGACGTAACCGGAAAAACCGGATAGAATTTTCTTTGGTAAGGTACGTAGTACCGTCAGTATCAAACATGATACAAGACCATCCCCGACGACAGAATGGATGCATAATGCTTTGGAAAGTCCAAATATGATATGCTGGTAGGTTTGGACTCCGCAAAAAGGGTTCCGACCCGATTGAATAAATAGAGTCAAGATTCTTGTTTTCTGGCAGAAGTTGGCTCGACTTCGCCGGATTGTAATCTTGGTTATTTAATAGATAGTATAGGAGTATAATATATGGATGGAAATCTCGTGAAGATCTCTATAACTTTTCTGTTGACCATAAAGACAGAGAAGCTTGATAATCTGTTGAAATCTGGGGTGTATTGTAGCTGCTCCAGATGACCTTACCATTGTACCAGTCTCTGTATTTCTGCCATAATTTGCTGTAGAAAAATCCACTGACTTATTTTGATACATGTTTGGAAAGGGCAGGAGGAGCTTTACAAGTTTGTTATGGGATGTTTTTCCTAATTTGGGTTGGAGTTAAACCAAATTGGGAAGTCAACACAGTGAACTGCAGGACTGCTGGTGCAAACCAGTCAGTTCAACTGTTAAGTTTGGATAGTTATAGCTCTTAATCCCGAATAGTGACATGGTCACATATATACATTTCTGGAAAGCTTAGGAAGTCCTCTATCAACTTTATTTGTCACTCCTGACATGAATCTGGGTGTATCTATGCCTAATTCTATTTGTCGCAAACTTGGTTCTTGCAGTCCAGAACTTGGAACAGTTTGCAAAGGGTTGTGAATTTGTGCGCGATACCTGTATAATAAAGTTTTTAGGGTAGAACTCTTTTATTTCTGGATTGTTAACGCAATGTTATACAATGTTTATTTTGTCATTACCTCAATATCTTATCATGATAAACCTGTATAGAATGTGGAGGTAAGCCCATATACAGGGGAGGTTCTATCAAAATTTCCAGAAAACTTGAGTCAACATAAAACCTGTATAGATTCTTCATATTAGTTCACCTGGAGCTGTATGAGTACAATCTGGACAGGTTTTGAAGTGTACTACACTTTTATATTCAACTTAACTCTTAACTCTTGCATTTCCTGTATGAATCTTTTGGGTTGATACAGGAAGGTCAGCTGATTCAGAACTGTGATCACTTCCAGTTTGCATATTTTCTTGAATCAATTGATTATGGATATTTCCTTTTGTCCAACATTATCATTGATTGAGTTGAATACTTATACGGTGTATTGACATCCAGGTATGTTTGTCCACAGATGGCAGCACCAAGAATTCAGTTGCCTAATGAATGGGTGTTCTCCACGTGCACCGGGCAAGCCGGTTTTCTGGATGTGTTTGTTAGGTTGCTTCGCCAGTTTGGCTACCTGGTGTTGCCTAGCTATTGGGGCAAGAAGTTCAAGGAAAGCTGTATGTGGAGTTGCACCATCTACGTCGATGTGCCTGCTGGTCCACCGCACCTCGGATGGGCTCCATACTCCATCAAGATCAAAGGGTTGATATTAGAGGAAACATGGAGCTACGACGCAAGTGTTGCCATAGGGAGGTTTTGCAAACTTCATTACCATAATCTGGTGGGTACTCCATATGAGTTCTTTCTAGTTAATAGCAGGGCTTCTGAAGCCTGGGCAACCCGCTTGCTTGCGGAGGTGGACAAGCACGGTGAAACATCCGCGACAGCCTTAGCGGTGTATGCATCCGCATCACATCGCGAGAAGGGTAATCAAAGGGCATGCATAAATGAACTGACGAACAATCTGAAGCAAGCCATGATTTGAGCGAATCACTTTGAGTGGGCAAATGACGGACTTAGGGATATGATGGCTCCTCTCAACCATCGTTTGAATCTTAGGGAGAATCAATGGCATGACGCTGTTATGGATTTAGCCGCGTCTCGCCAGGAGACTCTAGAGAGGGAAATTGACTTGGAGGCGAGCCTACTCTATGGACACCAGCGGGACACCCAGTTGAGCGCGGTGACTGCAGATCGGGATCAGTCCAAAGTGGAGGCTCAGAGCTGGAAGACCAGCTGTGAGCAGGCTCGGCAGGAGAACGAGGCCTGGAGGATGTTTATGATACAAACATATTGGCAAGCTAAGATTGCCAAAAGGACGTCGCTTTTGAACGAGGCATCATCTTCTGCTCCAGCACCCATACTAGTGGTGCCTAATCCTAAGGATGACGAGGAAGAAGAAGATCCTCAGGAGGTCGAGTTTTATGAGTAGAGGGCAGTGTTGATGTACATATCACTTTAGGCCGAGTGTAATGATGTGTAGTAAACACCACGCGTATTTTGCGACTTTCTGAGTCTTGTTGTAAATAGTAGCGAGGTGGGTGTACAATGACATAGACATGATGACTTGTGGTGACCAAGCATAGATAAGACGACTTCTTTATATGAAGTCTGTCTATTTTTGGAGTTCTATTGTAAACTTGGGCCCAAGATAATACAGACTGTATAAAGTTTGTGCTTTATCAATATATGTGAATTTTATGCATCATCCATTGTTACCTACCGCATTACTATTTATATGGAAGGATGAACTTGAGGCAATGAGACTTATGGTGTGGATCGTTGTATTGCAGCATGGTGCGTACACGTGCAGCCCCAGAAGTGGGAGGCTCAAGTGGAGGGCAGGGGGATGACACACCACCCCCGGGGCAGAATACGCCTCAAACTCAACCACCTCCACCACGTGCACCGGGATTCCGTCCTCCCATTCGTACTGGCCAAACCCCGTACACGTGTTTCACGTGTGGACGCACAGGGCACTTCACCAAGGACTGTCCGCCGAATTGACAAGGTGGAGGGCAATCATCCTACCAGGGGGCCAACCAACCCCGCAACCAGCTCAAGAAGCCAGCCACCAGACCCGGCAACGTCCACCACCTCGCCATCAAGGACATTCCGGAAGGCGCGCCCGTGCTCACGGGTACATTCTCTATCTATGATCAATCTGTAGTCATACTTTTTGACTCCGGAGCTTCCCACAATGTCATTAGTAAATCTGTTGTCCTTAAAAATCAGCTGCCTGTTATCTGCACCAAAACTCCATATATGATTCGCACTCCAGCAGGGAGGGTAGTAACATATGAGATGGTCCATAGGGTACCTCTTGACCTAGCTGGGAACATCTATCATACCTCCTTCATTATCTTAGAGACTCAAAAGCTAGATGTCATCTTAGGAATGGCATGGTTGCAATACCATGGTGCTATTCTTGATATCTTTCCTCGAAAGATTTATCTAAACTCTCCACTCCATCAGCCCCAAGTTCTCAATATTGAGAACATCATTCCATTGGACCCATCTACTCACAATACTGTGGTTATGGAACTTAAGGATATTCCGGTAGTATGTGAATACCCGGACGTGTTTCCTGAATATCTTCCTGGTATGCCCCCAGAAAGAGATATAGAGTTCAAGATTGAACTTGCATCGGGAACAGTGCCAATCTCAAGACCACCCTACAAGATGGCACCCAAGGAACTTGCAGAACTTAAGGAACAGTTAACTGAACTTGAGAACAAAGGTTTCATTCGCCCAAGTTCATCACCATGAGGTTGTTCTGCACTGTTCGTAGAAAAGAAAGACAAGACCTTGAGACTGTGTGTAGACTATCGTCCACTTAATGCAGTCACTATCAAGAACAAGTATCCACTGCCACGAATTGATATTCTCTTCGATCAATTGGTGGGTGCTAAAGTATTTTCAAAGATGGATCTTCGTTCTGGTTATCATCAGATTAGAATCTGACCAGAAGATATACCAAAGACAGCATTCTCAACGAGGTATGGACTGTATGAGTACCTTGTTATGTCCTTCGGATCGACCAACGCACCAACTCATTTCATGTATCTCATGAACTCGGTGTTTATGCCTGAATTAGACAAGTTTGTCGTAGTCTTCATTGACGACATACTTGTGTATTCAAAATCCAAAGAAGAACATGCTCAACACTTGCGTATCATGCTTCAACGATTACGGGACCACCAGCTATATGCTAAGTTCAGCAAGTGTGAATTCTGGATCAGCCAAGTGCCATTTTTAGGGCACATCATATCAGCAGAAGGGATTGCAGTTGATCCAAGCAAGATCAAGCAAGTCCTCAAATGGGAGTCTCCAAAGTCTGTACATGAAGTCCAAAGTTTCCTGGGTTTAGCAGGATATTACCGGAGGTTTATACCCAATTTCTCCGAGATAGCTAAACCAATGACAGAACTTCTGAAGAAAGGGCAGAAGTATGTATGGACTGAGGCATGTGAAGCAGGTTTCAAAGCATTAGTGAAACACCTTACAACGGCACCAGTTTTAGCCCAACCAGACACAACCAAATCATTTGATGTCTATTGCGACGCATCTGGGATTGTTTTGGGTTGTGTATTGATGCAAGAGCGAAGAGTGATCGCGTATGGATCACGGCAGCTCCGGAACCATGAGCAGCACTACCCGACTCATGATCTTGAGCTCGCTGCTGTGGTACTAGCATTGAAGATGTGGAGGCATTATTTACTGGGTAATCTAGTACACCTCTACACTGATCACAAGAGCTTGAAATACATCTTCACCCAGAAGGTTTTGAATATGCGACAACGGAGATGGTTAGAGTTGATCAAGGACTATGAGATTGAGATCCACTACCATCCAGGCAAAGCGAATGTTGTCGCAGATGCTCTGAGCCGCAAGTCCCATGTCAACAATCTTTCCATTACCTCAATGGAAGGAGAAGGAGAACCGAGTCTCTACTTGGTTCCATATGGGGCACTCTACAATCTCGCTCTCATTCCTACCATCAGGGAGGATATTGTAGCAGCTCAGAAAGAAGACAAAGGAATGTCACACATTCGGCAAAGAATGGAAAAGGGGGAGATGAAATGTTTCTGATGTGACAATGAAGGTACAATTTGGTTCAAAGACCGTATAGTGGTACCCCAAAACATGGAGCTTAGAAAGAAGATACTGGATGAAGCTCATTTGTCCAAGTATTCCATTCATCCGAGAAGAAACAAGATGTACTAGGATTTGAAGAAGAAATTCTGGTGGACTCAGATGAAGAGGGAAGTAGATAATACGTATCCAAGTGTGATACGTGCCGGCGAGTGAAGGCCGACCATATGAAGCCAGCCGGACAGCTTCAACCCTTAAGCATCCTGGCATGGAAATGGGAGGATATCAGCATGGATTTCATTGTGGGTTTACCTCTCACTCTCCGAAAGCATGATTCAACCTGGGTGATAGTTAACCGACTGACTAAGATGGCGCATTTCATTCCCGTCAATTCCAACTATCATTCATCAAGATACGCGGAGTTATATATTGCCAGAATCGTATGCCTCCACAGAATACCCCGCACCATCATCTCAGATCGTGGAGCTGTATTTGTTTCGCGATTCTGGGAGCATCTCCACGCTGCGCTGGGAACCAAGTTGATTCGGAACTCGACTTATCATCCTCAGACTGATGGTCAGACCGAACGAGTGAATCAAGTGCTAGAAGACATGCTTCGCACCTATGTCGTCCACCATGGTAGGAATTGGGATGATCATCTACCATTGGCGGAATTTTCGTACAACAACGGTTATCAGGCTAGCATTCAGATGGCGCCATATGAAGCTCTTTATGGCTGGAAGTGTCGCACACCTCTAAACTGGTGTGAATCCAGTGAACGAGTGGTATAAGGCATCGACTTGATGAATGAAGCCGAGGAGCGGGTTCGCACTATTCAAGCCAATCTCAAAGCTGCTCAGTCTCATCAGAAGAGCTATGCGAATAATTAACGTTGACCACTTCACTTCAACGTGGGGGATCCCGTCTATCTTCGTGTGTCTCCGATGGAAGGGGTTCATCGATTTGGAGTAAAGGGGAAGCTAGCTCCACGTTTTATTGGGCCATTCACAATCCTAGAATAATGCGGACCTGTGGCATATCAATTGGAGTTACCGCCGTCACTTTCAGGGGTTCACAATGTATTCCACATTTCCCAGTTACGGAAATGTCTTAAAACTCCCGCTGATGTCCGTATAGAAGATTTCTAAGCTCTCCAACCAGATCTCACTTATTCCGAGCATCCAACTCAGATCATCGATGAGACGACTCGCACCACAAGAAGCCGCACCTTGCGTTTCTACAAGGTCTTGTGGAGCAACCATAGTGCTGAAGAAGCCACGTGGGAAAGCGAGGAGTATCTTAGAACAAACTATCCGGAATTGTTATCGGCATATGTTCGTTAGATCTTTTCCTATTGCCTTCTTTTGTAATCTCGGGACAATCTTCTTTTAAGGGGGGGGGGAATGTAAAACCCCACTTTTATGGCATGTGAATTCAGTTATGAGTTTTGTGATCAACTATATTAAAGATCCAATATAGTGGTACACATGAACTTAATACCATCCAAACCTTTCTTGCACTCATGGTTAAATTTTATTTAACATGAGTATTGGACTTCACCACTAATTCCAGAATGATTCTATTCACCCCTTTTCAAACATTAGAATTATTTCGATGAAGTTTATTAAGGCAATTCAAAGTGCAGTACTAAATGGGCCCTGCAAAAAATATTCAAATTAGAGGCTCTAAATTTTTCCTTTACCTTCTAATATTCTCAATAGCTTGCCTGCCAAATTTCAAGATTTTAGGAACTCATTTGTTATTTTATTTGAGACACTCAGCTAATTTGAGTCAAGTTTAAATTCAAATTCAAAATCTGGTCAAAATATACTTGAACATAAAGATCTAAACACACCATTGTGTTCATCACAATTTTCTTGACTTAGCCCTAAAGTTTCATGATTTTTGGAGTTCATTTACTATTTTTAAGTGAATTGCTAAAATGGCAGTAGCTGTGGGGCTGATTGGCGGGGCCCACCAGTCAGCAGCCCACGTGCAGCCGCATTTCAACGCGCGCTGCGCGCGCCACCGCGACGGTGTGCGTGCCCAGCGCGACAGCAGCAAGCCACCGCCGTTTTAGCTCTATAAATAGTGCCCTGGCTCTTCCTTATCACTCCCCAGTCGCCCTTATCGCCTCCCCTCACGCTGAGCCGACGGACTGCACCTTATTCGTTTCGTGCTCGAGTTTTCGACCGCCGGCGCCGTGTGCCCGTTGCTGGCCAACCGGAGGCCTCTCGCGCCAAGCCTCCAACAGCTAGGTTGTTCCTCTCTTCCTCCTCTGTCCTCTGGATCAATCCTTTCGTTGCCTAGTTGACGGTTTGGCCGATAATTTGAAGCTACACCGAAGGTCGCCGTCGTGTTCACCACGCCCCATCCCTGCTCCACGGTGCCAGGCTGCTGCACGCAGTTTTATGCTTCGACTCCCATAGCAAACTGGTGTGCTGGGACACACTCTACGCAACGGTGAAAGCCGTTCCTTGTTTACGTAAGTATCGAGCAAGTTAGCTAAGTTTTACTCTTGGCCGAAGCTTATGAACTCGCTCGGTTTTTAATTCAATTCGAGTTCCACACTTAATCACTCTCCACAATTGCTAGCAAATAGTTTCTACACTTCTTTGCGCAACCTCTCGAACTGGAATCACCGAAAATGATCGACCGTAGCTCAAGAATCGCGAGTTCTCCCCTCCGTCATTAAGAAGTTGCCTCTGTCGCCGTCGACGACTGCTTTGCCGACCGTTACACGACGATATCACCTGCCCATCACATTCCTTGTGGTTCCAGAAGATTTCCCCAGCCTTTTAAGAAGGGTTTTAGCCACGGAGCGGCAGTTCCGACATGGTCGGAACCCTAGCGGCCGCCGCGGCCGATGCGCCGTTGTTTCCGACCATCGGCAGACCTCCCCGACCCCTCCATCGTGCTCAGCGCGTGATTTTACGGTTGCGTGCCCAAGTGTAGGAGCTACGGTGGCCGGGAACTCAGATTCGGCGAGGCTCGCCGGAGAGCGCCGCCGCGGGAGCCCCGCGCGCCGCCCGCGTCAGGAGGTGGAAGACGACGCGGTGGGTCCCGCGTGTCAGCGTCTGTCAACCCCGTCGGATCGGGTGTGGCCACGGGATCTGTTGTGGCTACACAGTGTATATCTGTGGTCCCCATGTGGTTTAAATGCCATTGGTCCATTTTAAAATGGTGGAGCCCACAGTTTAATTAAAATTAGAAATTAATTCCAGATTTGGCTCCAACTTAGAAAATCCATAACATTCTGTAGGGTGCTCCAAAAATCTTCAAACAAATGTTTTTTGAAAGCACTTGAGCTCTAGTTTCTGTCAGTGCCAATTAGGTTCTGTGAAACTCACCATTAAATTGTTTAGAAAATAATCTTTCCCAATGCAAATATAATTTTTCCAGATAAGATAGCCACTGGAAAAATCCCCAAAATTCACATAAAACTTTCTGTCCTGTTCTTCACTACCGGAAAAAGTTTGGGAGACATTGCATCATTTTAACCCTCTGTATAGTTCAATTACCTTTTTAAGTGATTGAATTTTCACAGATGTTCAGTTGCTTTACTATGTCTCAAAATCGAAAAAAACCTTCCTTTGGTCATATAATAGTCCCTGTAAAAAACTTGGATTTAATTGACCTAATATCATAGTCCTAAATCAGTTACAAGCTAACTATTTATTTAAAAGCTAAAAATCAAATATAAATAATTCCAGAAATTATTGCCCACTTAGAAATTCAATAACTCCTTCACCAAAGCTTAGAAAATTATGAAACAAATTTTGCTAGAACCAGGACAACTTCCTCTATCATGATTATCAACTGGCAGCTATGTTCAAGCTACAGTTTCTTCTATAAAATTCTTGGAAGTTTAATATTTACCATAATTTTAGAGACAACAATATACTTTGATCATCTCCTGTTCTTTGCAAGAGCTTTGATCATATTCCCTAGTATCTACCATCAAAGTTCGAAAGCCAATTAAGGTCCCTATCATATAATGATCACCATGGATTAAATTATGGTCTCGGTAATAATTATTTTTCAGAGTCATTTATATACATGTTATATGCATATCGTATAGTGACCAAAGTCGAGGAGGAGCCAGAAGCCTTGGAAGAGCACCTTCCAAATATTAGCTCAGACTCTGACCTGCAACAAGGCAAGCCCCGGTTTGCATTTAAGTCGTTTATAAAATTTTACTTTATCATTATGATGAGTAGTATATGAATTGTGCATTACGTTTCGGATGATTGATACCCCACATACATGACCAGAAATCCCAGGGATTGGTTGGAACGAGTTACAATTTGACCCGTAGTAACTGCTTTGCTAATGCATAGGAAATCCGGTAGAAGTCGAGTAGTTGGAATCTACTCGCGAGAGGTGTAGAACATATCTCACAGGATTGGTTAGATATAAAATGGATTAATATAATGAAGTTGAGGCCGGGCAGGGAATGGATAGGAAGCGGCGAGAATTGAGTCTCAGTCGCATAGCCCTGCCTGTGTCGATTAAGGCCCGCTTCGTGTGCGGCCCCGCAGAACAAGCTTGACTTGTACCGGCAATATAATGGACATATGGAATCCAATAAACTGACGTAGCTTGGTCACTTTGGTGTCGAGGCATACCGTTCCGTTATATAGGTGTGGGTTGAGGGCAGCAAGGTGTAAATCCGCTAGTGGGCACGTCAGAGTACGCCCCACGCAGGGACCTCCTACTCGTGACGGATCGACCGGTTCGGCATTTGAGTGTCTCGCGAAAGGTTGCCATATACGACTAGTACTGAAGTGCTACGTAGATACTGCGCGAAGTACTCGCTGGCATTTCCGAAAGTGCGTATGTGTCGTGTTGTCCGGGTGTGTCCTGATTGCAATCACTGTCCCTCGCAGTAATAGAGTATCACTTGTTCACTGTGTCGTGACGTAGTAAATACTAAAGCACCCAGAAAATACCATTGTATTTAATTATAATTTATTTGCAACCTTGTATGATTTAGAGATAGTATAATTAAAAGTTTACAGTTTCCCCATACTTTAGCTGTAATAGCATTATGTGCTTTCCGCATGTTATATCATCGGTAAAGTGTTTCTTGTTTGATTGTGGAGCCCATGATGTGCCGTGCTCGGAGAATGTCATTTGCTACATAAAACCTGATTATAAGGACCCACTTGTAGGTGAGTCATTTATGCTTCACCTTACCTATGTTTAGTGTCCCTTTTGCATGTGTCTAGTGAGAAGGGTTAGTCTTGCTGAGCCTTATGCTCACGTTTGCAGTTAATGAGTTTTTGCAGGTAATACAGTTGTTGAAGGGTTTGATGATGAGGCTGCACCCCCTCCAGGGTGTACAACCGAGTGGGAACCCTGCACGCTGCCATAATTGAGTGTTGCTAGTGCAAGGTATCCAAGGCATGGATAACTTTGCTTTTGCATAGCGAGTGCTGAGAGCGTAGCTATGATATATATATATATATATATATATATATATATATATATATATATATATATATATATCTTTACTTCCGCTAGTATTGTAAAAACTTCCGCTGTATGATAAATAAAAGACTTCATCTTGTAATTTTAATCAGTTTCTATTCTTGTATACTGTTGGGTGTCGCATCGCACGACACCACCCAATGAGATCCTCGGATGTCGGGATTCTGGTCCCCACATTCATCAACCCTAGATCGTCAAGATCCAAGTGTTGCCTCCAAAACCCTTGATTCATTGGAGTTCTAAACACCTGGTACACCTTTTACTTCCTCTTTCTCACGTGAATTCAACCCTGTTTATCAAAATTCACGTCGATCTAGAAAACCCTAGTTCGTTGTTCCTGCGAAGTGCGGACTAGTCCGACCCTACAGCGGACTTGTCCGATTTTGCGATCTGTTTCCTGCTGAAATAAATCTAAATTGATTTGAATCAATTGAGAACCTGTATAAACATGTTAAAAGGTATTGGAATTAGTTAGTAAGCATCATTAACAACTCATTAACTAGTTTTTCTTTGCATTTGCATTAATCATGCATGTTATGTCATATTGAGTAATATATGTGCACTTATTGATTGTTATTCTTGTCTTATATGTTTATTTCACGGTTTAGATGGATTTTCCTAGAGAGTGTTGTGGAGGATCTCCGGCACAAAGAGTTTGAAGTCTTTGATCCTAATCAAGCCCAAGAGCAAGGCAAGTGTCCTCGAACATATTGATCCAGTTTCTAAAACAAATTTTTTGTTTTCAAAACTGCATGCTTGTGTCAATTTGATGGGAATCCTATGATAGGAAGTTTACTAGCTTTGTTTAACCAACCTTGTCACCTGGAATACATGGTAGATAGTCGGGAAGGGTTTTTTATTTTTGCTTTTCTTAATTAATTGGGATGGGAGAACAATTATACCATTTAATTATGCATCAATGAGATTAAGGTTAATATGAACTGGTCAATATGACATGGCAATGGGTGATCTAAGCAAGCATGGTATGTGGATGGGTTGGAAGTTATGGTGGTTTCGCTTGCTTTAGATCTAAGGACCGGTTTGTGGAGCGACCATCTAGGAATTACAGTGCCACCACGAGGCCACGTATGGGTGTGGCGTAGCTGATTAATTAGGGTATTGCTGGTATTGCATGGATCATTTCGTGCACTGGGGAAGGGGAGTCGGATTGGTTTGGATTTGAGGCGGGACTCCCTGGGATCTGAATGGCAAAAGAGGGGGCCCTTGGTTGATGATGTGCTCAGTTGGAGATATCGCCACCCGTTAAACCTCATTGTGTCCATACATGCTTGTCATCCCTTTGTAAAGGCTATTTTGTGATCTCTTGACTGCACACCAACGGAAGTGGACGGCAAGATAGAGGTTCTAGTCACCGAAAGGTAATGAAATCACAAACACGTGGGTAAAGTGCTACAACCTCTGCAGAGTGTCTAAAAACTATCATGATAGTCGTTCTCCCAGTCGCGAGCAACCTGGACCCTCACATGATTAGAGGAAACTTGGGATTTGGGATTGTTTGGTTATGGTTGGTAATATGGTTATGAATTGAATTAAGGTATTGGATATGGTTAGTGGTAATGAGAAATCTTGTATAATGGTGATGGATATGGAATATGGACTGGTACTATGTTATTAATTATGGTTTATGGTGGTTTTAATGCGCATACATATAATATATTGCTTTTCAAATGCTTTGATGTACTTTTTAGCGCTTAGCATTTATTATATTCGTCATTTTAATCAGCTACATGTCATACTTTCCACACTTGCTGAGTATGACATGTACTCACCCTTGCAATTCCGCCACTAACAGTTGCAGGTCAGGATTGGGAGTATAATGATGATAATGCAGAGTTCTAGGTCGTGTCTGCCGTCAGCTTTGCCTGTGGATTGATTGGAGCTGCACTATACCATTGCTTAGCTGCTTAGTTTATTTCCATTGCATTAGTTCAAACTTGTCATTAATATTCATTAGAGCTTGTATTCGAGGATAGCCTAAATTGCGTAATGAAAGTGGTTAATTAATCTTGTTATGTGGTAACTTTCTGTATATCGTTTTGTGAATGCACTCGTGTATGTGTGTTGAACATCCTGGGCACACATATGCGTTCACTTGGTTCATTTTCAGAACCAGGTGTCACAAATTGGTATCAGAGCCACAGGTTGACCGCAGGATGCAACCTAGATATAATGGACACTTTAGAGCACATAGGAGCACTCAGGAATCGATGTGTTTTTGCTTGGTGTGCTGATTGCTATGTATTACTACTTGTGTGCTTAGTAGAGGGTTTTGGGATGCTTTAGCATTGCCATGTCCATATAGGCTAGTATAGGTAGTTGCTTAGTTTCATATCCCTTGATGCATATAGTTGGGGACATTTTCTAAATTCTTATCTCTTGCTTTTCCTCAAATGGTGAGGACTCGCAACCAGAGGGATGGCAATGAAGAGGAGGAGAACAATGGAGCACCTCAGAACAACAATGGACATGGACATGCTCAGGGAGCTATCAATATTAAGCAGCTATTGACTATGTAGAACCAGCTCGTGTAGACCATGATACAGACTATGGGACAGCTTCAGGCTGACAACAACAACAATCAGCCCCACATGCCTCCACCGCCACCCCCACCACCTCATAACCAGTTGGGAGAGTTCATGAGAACTAGGCCACCAACTTTTGCTTAAGCTGCTGACCCTATGGATGCCGATGATTGGCTCAAGTCCGTGGAGAAGAAACTGGCAATAGTCCAATGTAGTGACTGGGAGAAGGTGCTATTTGCATATCATCAACTTGTTGGAGCAGCTGCGGATTAGTGGGATTCTTTATGCAACGCCCATGAGAATCAAGAGAGGATCACTTGGGCTGAATTCAAGGGGAGCTTCTGTTGTTCTCATTATGTGCCCGAGGGTGTTATCATTTTCAAGAGGCAAGAATTTGAGAACTTTAGGCAAGGAAGATTGAGTGTGGGTGAATACATCAATAAATTCACTCAGCTCTCGAGGTATGAGCCAGAAGATGTCAATTGGGACAGCCAGAAGCAATATTTGTTTATGAGGGGCCTTAATAATGAGATCCAAGTGCAATTGCTCAACTGTGATTATGCCAACTTTCAGAAGCTTGTGGACAAAGCAATTGTGGTTGAGAACAAGGTCTGTGAGATGGAGCTAGAAAGCAAGAGGAAGGCACCATATCAAGGACATCAACAAGGAAGCAATGTGCACCCTCGCTCACCCCTGCGCCTGCTCATCGCCCTGGATATGCACCGCGCCCAGCTCAGTTTGTGCAGCAACGCCCAGTCATGCAAGCACCTAGGCCTCCAATGTCTTATGCACCTCGTGCCAACTTTCCTAGTGCAAATGTTCAGAATCAAGCCCGTCCAAATTCTAGTGTAGTTAGGAAGTGCTATACATGTGGAGAAGAATGACACTTTGCACATCAATGTCCTAAGTAAGGCCTTGGTCAAGGAAGCAATGTTCTGAGACAAAACCCAGGACCTAATGGAGGACAGCCACAAGGCAACCGTGGACAGCAGAATTTTGCTCGTGGCAATGTGAACCATGTCTCTACGGAGGATGCTCAACAAGTGGATGACGTGGTGATTGGTATGTTTCTCCCAAACTCCAATCTGGCAACTATGTTATTTGATTCTAGAGCATCGCAATCATTCATTGCATTGAAATATGTTGCCAAGTATAGTTTGCCCATCTCTCATATGAAGTTTACTCTATTGGTTAAGTCTTCTGGAGGAGAGATGAGGACAAATATAGTATGTCCAAAAGTAAGCCTTAGAATAAGGGGGTAGACTTCTTTGCCAACCTCATTGTCTTGGATTCTCATGGATTGGACATTATACATGGTATGAACTTGTTGAGGAAGCACAATGGAGTTATCGAATGTGCCACGAAGACGGTGAAGTTGACCAATGAGGAAGGGATCACCACAAAATTTGAGGCATCTCAACATGCACCAAAGCAATTGGAGTTGAATCACCTGGACGGTGCCGCAACTGAGGAGATTCTAGTGGTGCATGAATTTTTGAATGTGTTCCCGGATGAGTTGCTAGGTATGCCACCTAATCCAGAAATTGAGTTTGTTATTGAATTAATACATGGAACTGCACCTATAGCTAAGAGGCCATATAGGATGCCTCCTAAGAAATTAGTGGAGCTCAAGAAGCAGATTCAAGAGCAACTAGAGAAAGGTTTGATTCGCCTAAGCTCTTCACCTTGGGGAGCGCCCGTTCATTTCATGAATAAGAAGGTTGGATCACAAAGGATGTGTGTGGAGTACCGAGCTCTCAATGAGGTGACCATCAAGAACAAGTACACCTTACCACGCATAGAAGACTTGTTTGATCAGATGAAGGGTGCTTGTGTCTTCTCCAAGATTGATTTGAGGCCAGGCTACTTCCAAATGAAGATTAGACCATCTGACATACCCATGACAGCTTTTCGGACACGATATGTATCTTATGAGTACACTATGAAGTCCTTTGGATTGACAAATGCACCTACCTACTTTATGTACCTCATGAATAAGGTCTTCATGGAGTACTTGGATAAGTTCGTTGTGGTGTTCATTGATAATATTATGATCTACTCGAGAAACGAGGAAGATCATGAGGAACACTTGAGGTTTACATTGCCGAAATTGAGGGAGCATCAATTTTATGCCAAGTTCAACAAGTGCCAGTTTTGGTTGAAAGGGGTGTCATTTTTAGGCCATATCATCTCGGGAGGAGGAGTATCGGTCGACCCTGAAAAATTGAGGGATGTGTTGAAATGGTAACCCCCGCAAAACGTGAAGGAAGTAAGTAGTTTTCTCAAAATAGATGGATATTACCGTCGATTCATCAAGGACTTTTCCAAAATATCCATGCCAATGACGGAATCGCTAATGAAGGGGAAAGCTTTGCAATGGACTCAAGCTTGTCAAGAAAGTTTTGAGTAGATGAAGAAAAGGTTAACAACAGCCTCAATTCTGGTTTTGTCGGATATGAGCAAAAGTTCGATATATATTGTGATGCATTGAGACAAGGACTTGGATGTGTGCTCATGCAAGGAGGTCAAGTGGTAGCATATGCATCAAGAAAAATGAAGAAACATGAGCAGAATTATCCTACGCACAATCTTGAACTCGCAGCCGTAGTGCACGCATTGAAGATTTGGAGACACTATATCCTTGGTCATAGGTGTGAAATTTATACGGATCATAAGATTCTCAAGTACATATTCACAAAAACAGATCTGAATTTGAGACAACAAGTATGGTTGGAGTTCATCAAGGATTACGATGTGGGAATCAACTAACATCTAGGAAAGGCTAATGTAGTGGTCGATGCTTTGAGCCGGAAAGGAGTAAGTCATCAACTCATGGTTCAAGAGCTGCCATCCGAGTTATGCAAGGAGTTTGAACGGTTGAACCTTGGGTATATGAATGAGATGGGGACAATGGAGTGAAATCTGACCCTAGAGCAAGAATTTTGAGAAGGTCAGACCATGGATTAGGAAATTTAGGAGATCAAAGAAATGACCTAAGAGGGAAGAGAATTCAGATTTGATGAGGATGAACATGGTACCATATGGCTCGGAAAGAGGATCTTTGTGCCTAGTGTGAAGAATATTCGAGAAATGATATTAAAGGAGGCACATGACTCGCCATACTCAATTCACTCTAGTTGTATGAAGATATACCATTGCTTAGCTGCTTAGTTTATTTCTGCTGCATTAGTTCAAACTTGCCATTAATATTCATTAGAAATTGTATTCGAGGATATCCTAAATTGTGTAATAAAAGTGGTTAATTAATATTGTTCTGTGGAAATTTTCTGTATATCCTTTTGTGAATGCACTCGTGTATGTGTGTTGAACGTCCTGGGCACACATATGCGTTCACTTGGTTCATTTTCGGAACCGGGTGTCACACACTTAAAGTACAATGACTAAGTTAAGTGTTCTATTCATCTTGATGTAACCCAGGGAGGGTAAATACAAACTTAAAGTACAGGACCAAGTTAAGTGCGCTAGGACCCTTCCCGACTCTGTCCATAGACTATAAGAGATACAATTTATACAAGCAGAATCACCTACATGTAGCTAAGAATAAAAATTATGGAGGTGCTCAATGTTCCATGGATTGGGAAGTGGAGTCCCATCCTCTGTCGCCAAGCGAACGCATCCTCGACGGGAAACATTGATAACCCAGAAGGGACCTTCCCAACCTGGGGAGAGTTTGTTCATCTCTTATCAAGTTAGTATTCTCCACAACACCAGATCGCCTTCTTCTAGCTACCGGTTGCGCACGAACCTTTGATGATAGCGCTGGAGCGCCTGGCGGTATCGTGCATTCCGAACAGCTGCTTGGCACCTTGCCTCGTCAACGAGGTCTAGGTCTTCACGCTGGAGCTTGTCCTGCATGGCTTTGTCGAAGGTCTGGACTCGGATAGACCCTATGGTGATCTTCGGAGGAAGGACTGCTTCAGCTCTGTACACCAAGAAGAATAGTGTCTCTCCGGCTGTCCGGCTAGGTGTTGTCCTGCTTGCCCACAATGCAGACAGAAGCTCCTGTATCCAGTTGGCACCATGTTTCTTCAGGCGCTCATATGTGCACGTATTGAGTCCCTTGAGTATTTCTGTATTAGATCTCTCCGCTTGGCCATTGCTTGCCGGTTGAGCTACTGATGCATAGCTGACTTGTATGTCGATATCTTCACAGTACTCTTGGAATGCTGCACTTGTGAATTGGGTTCCATAGTCGCTGATGACTCTATTTGGAACTCTAAATCTACAGACTATGGACTTCAAGAATAATATAGTTGATTGCTTGTGAATTGTCACAACTGGGGCAGCATCTGGCCACCTTCTGAACTTGTCGATGGCAATGTACGGGAACCTATAACCCCTGATGGCTTTTGGGAAAGGTCCCAAAATTTCCATCCTCCACACAGTGAATGGCCACGTGGTACGTCTCATTTGTAGTGACTGAGCGAGTGTGTGAATCTGCTTCGCGTGGAACTGGCACGCTTCACACTTATTTACTAGTTCGACAGCATCCTAGAGCGGTGTAGGCTAGTAAAAACCATGCCGGAAAGCTTTACTGACCAACGTGCGAGAAGACACGTGGTTCCCACACTTTCCTCCATGGATTTCTGCAAGAAGCTCGTAGCCTTCTTCCCGGGAAATGCACCACATTAGAATGATGTTGGCACCACGTCGGTAGAGATCCCTTTCTACCAACATGTATCTTTTAGCTAATTGGACAATTCGATCAGCGGAAGCACCGTCTTCAGGAAGGATATTGTCCTTGAAGTAGCTTCGGATTTCAAAGATCCATGCATCGGAGCTAACTTGAGCTCCTGTATCTTGCGCGCTGGGTTGCTTTGAGCTTCCTATAGCGCCTACGATCATTGTTGGGCGCCATGGTAACAGGGCCACCAAGACCGCTAGCTTTGAGGTGCTGGTCTCACCCCCATCACTTAGTTCGGCAGGCTGAGCGGCAAGTCCTAACAATCTTCTTACAAAAACTCTTTATAGAGCTTGAGCTCCAGTTGAAGCCTTCGTTGAGAGGTCATCATCTTCAGCGTTGTTGAGACGCTGGACATGACAGAGATCCAGGATGCGGCAGTCCTTCTACAGCTTATGGACTTCAAGCAAATAAGCAGCGAGTTGGGGATTGTTGCAACTGCATTCACCTTTGACTTGCTTGATGATGAGTTGCGAGTCACCCTTCACTAGTAGCTACCAGACACCATATGATAGTGCCTTTGAGTCCGTAGATGAGAGCTTCGTACTTCGCCATGTTGTTGTTTGCCTTGAAGTCAGGTGTACCATGTACTTGACCTTCTCCCTGGTCGGAGCGAGGAGAAGGATTTTCGCTCCGACCCCCTCCTTCTGCACGGAGCAGTCGAAGTATAGTGTCTATTGAGGCTCAGTGAAGACCGGAACCTTAGGTTCCGGCTCTTGCTCACTGAGGCCCCCTGGAATTAAGGAATAAGGAGTCCACTCTGCCATGAAGTCAGCCAGTGCCTGACTCTTGATAGCATATCGAGGCAGGAATTCGAGATCGAATTCTGCCACCTCTGCGGCTCACTTGGTGATATTTCTAGTAGAATTTGGATTATGCAATATAGCACGCAGTGGATATGAGGTTACCACTGATATCTTGTGGGCCTCGTAGTGACGTAGCTTTCTTAAGGCAACAAGGACTCCATATAGCTACTTTTCACTACCAGGATTTCGGTTTATAGCGACAAAAAAAAATCGTTGCAATAGGTTGAAATTCTTCGCGATAGGTTGTTGTCGCAACGAAATAGAATGTCGCGATAGTTTTTCTGACTTGTGGCAATAACAGCCGTGGCAATAGGTCATTGTGACGACTTGACATCCGTGGCAAATAGTATGGTATTGCGACGACTCCACGTTGATGGCAAATAGTATGGTATTGCAACGGTTTAACGTATTGCGATGATTTAACGTATTGCGACGAAAATATCGGTGTTGCAACGATGTCACATTCGTGGCAAAAAGTATGGTACTGCAACGACTCCACGTTCGTTGCAAAAAGTATGGTATTGCAACGGTTTAACGTATTGCGACGATTTAACGTATTGCAATGAAAATAACCGTGTTGCAACGATGCCACATTCGTGGCAAAAAGTATGGTATTGCAACGACTCCACGTTCATGGCAAATAGTATGGTATTGCAACGGTTTAACGTATTGCGATGATTTAACGTATTGCAACAAAAATAACGGTGTTGTAACGATGCCACATTCGTGGCGAAAAGTATGGTATTACGACGACTCCACGTTCATGGCAAATAGTATGGTATTGCAACGGTTTAACGTATTGCGACGATTTAACGTATTGCAACGAAAATAATGGTGTTGCAACGATGCCACATTCATGGCAAAAAGTATGGTATTGCAACAACTCCACGTTCGTGGCAAATAGTATGGTACTGCAACGGTTTAACGTATTGCGACGATTTAACATATTGCAATGAAAATAACGGTGTTGCAACGATGCCACATTCGTGGCAAAAAGTATGGTATTGCAGTGACTCCACGATCGTGGCAAATAGTATGGTATTGCAACGGTTTAACGTATTGCGACGATTTAACGTATTGCAATGAATAGTACGTTATTTGCGAAGATTTCACATCTGTGGCGATAAGTATGGTATCGCGACGATTTCAAACTCGTGGCGAATAGTATGGTATCGCGACGTTTTCACATTTGCGGCAAATAGTATGGTGTTGCAACGATTTCACATCTGTAGAAAATAGTATGGTGTGGCAACGTTTTTACATTCGTGGCGAATAGTATGGTGTCGCAACGATCCGTGGCGAAGAGTACGGTATCGGGAAAATTTCACACTCGTGGCAAATAATATGGTCGCGACGTTTTCACATCCGCAGCGAATAGTACGGTATTGCGACGATTTCACACTCGTGGCGAATAATATCGTATCGCGACATTTTCACATTCGTGGCGAATACTACGGTGTTGCAACGATTTCACTTCCATGGCGAATAGAACAATATCGCGACGATTTCACAGTCGTGGCCAATAATACGGTAATGCAACGATTTCACGTTCTTGGCGAATAGTACGGTATTGCAACGATTTCAAAAGCATGACAACAGTATTGTATTGCAATGATTTCTGATGTGTGGCAATAGGTTCGTAATGCAACATATTCAAATCTGTTGCAACAGGGTCGTAATGCGACGTTCTCTGGGTGGTGGCAATAGCAGTCTAGTGCAACGCTTTTTTGGTCGTAGTCAAATGTTTGTAGCGCAACGTTTTATAATTTGTGGCAATAGCTAGCTTTCTATTGCAATAGTTTATTTTTGTCGCAATAATCTGTTAATGTCACGTTTTATAATTAGCGGCACTAGAATCCTAATGCACCAGGTTTGAAAATTAGTGGCAACAGAATCAATTTATTCGCACACGATACGTCTGTCGACTTAACAACAAACATCCACCAATTGATGCAACGCTCAAGGACCCTTGCCTCGTTGCGAGACGATGTTATTTACAGTTTTTTTAGGTTGCAACATTGTACCCATTAAAATAGCACCGCGACGAGTTGTAGTATTAGGAATAGTTTCTTGAACATCCAGCTTCGACTTGGTGCGAGCAGAAGCCTTTTGTGGAGTTGCTGCTAGCCGTTGTTGATTTTGCAAGCTCTCCATCATTCTGCGCATGTCTGCTAGCTCCTTTTCTTGCCGTGCAGAGTTAGCTACCATCTGATCATGTAAAGCCTGGACTTCTTGCTTGAGCTATTCATTTGCCTGGACGAAGCCATCCATCTGGGAGGTCATATAATCATTTCTTCCTTCCAACTCTTGCACCTGAGAGCTGAGGTCTTCATTTCTATTTTGCAAGGATCGAACTTGCTGGCCGAGCTGGTCAGACATCAGGATACGCAGTCTTTCAGAAACATTAGGTTTAGCCATATAACCACGCTCCTGAAACTGTGATCCTCCAGAGCCGGTTGCGGATATATAAGTAAGCTGGAAGATGTTGTTTCTTTCCTCATCTGGGATTGGGACTCCCAGCTCAGCTTCCTTGACGTTGATTTGGGCACGTGCCTGGGTCTATATACAAAAAGAAATGTCACATGTACATTGCAAATATTTATTTAAATGGGGACTGTTTGAAGTGTTTCTCACATGTACAGCTTATGTTTGCTCGTTTGCCCATTGCCTGTTCTTCACATGGCTTGCTTCCCACAGTTCTATGTCATCGGGTTCTTTTCTGGTCTTTGGGTCTTGCTACATCAAATACAAGTAAATTTTGATTGAATGATTGCAGTGCAAAGTAAAAGCATGATTTAGTTTTCATACCTTCTCGTAACTAAGTTGGGCGTAGGATTTCGAGCCAAGCAAGTGTTTTGTCTTTCGAGTACTTCGATTTCGTGAATTGGTTCTGCTTATTGACTGTAATTCTAAGAATTAATTTCACGAATGGGTGTTATCAAATAGTTTTTGTAGGATATGAAGGTATTAGAAAGCTAGCTGACCTTGAATCGCTCAGACCCAAAATAGTCCATAAGCGCCAACCAATCGGAATATGCTACATCAACAGGCTTGTTTTGTATATGTTCCTCATCGGTCGAATACTTCTTATAGGTGGCATGCAATGTTGATCGCCACCCCTTGTAGCGCTCACCAGCAATCTTCAGTATTTTTCTTCTGGTATCATCTGTGTCCTCCAAGTCCCAGGAATTATGTACATTGTATATCACACTGTTATAAACGTACAAGATGGAGGTCGCTAGAAAAAAATACTTATGTGTGGTGTCACAACACTAAACAGAATGTCTCTCACTATATTGCTCTTCGAAGTATCGCCAACCTCTGCCCACTTCCTTACACCAGCGAGGGGTGCATTTTTTTTTGTAATAACCACATCATCGACAAAGTGCCGCTGATTAGGACCAACCGCAGCACCCAACCTATTGGACATCTGAATTTGTATCTTCCGATTCTGATCATTCGTTCTATTTGCAGATGCTAGATAGCGCAATTTAGCAACCTTAAGTCCTTTAGCCACCCCTCTTCCAAACTTCTTTCCTTCCGTTAGTGTCATTTAAACGGTAAACGTTTAAAGCAAATTAGCAACTGACCAGGCCTAGTATCATGTACAAATAGTGTGGAAGAAGAAGAAGTCTGATGTTTTACCATCTTAAGGACGAGTGCGGCAAATACGAGCGTGGGAACACCGCATCGCAACAGCATTTTGCTGCATATTGGTTGATGCATCGACATGTTGACTTCTTTGTTGCTTTTTGTACCCTACAATCAGGCATCAGGCAGTAGTCAGTGGCGCTACAGCACCCATAGTACTGCAGGGGATTTTCAGTCCAGCTGCGAAGCAGGCAAGATAGTAGCTGGCGATGCTAGAGAAAGAGAGGGTTCGCCGGGTGCTCATCCTCTGCAGTACTGCCAGTTCGGTCTGACTGACATTAGCAGGAGCGCGTCTCTAGGCGAATTGGTGGCAGGGCGAGTCATGTACGTCAGTGGTATTAGCAGGCAGAGGATGCAAGACAGATGAGGCAGGCAGCTTGCGACATTTAACAAAGCTAGGGTTCGGTTTGGCAGTGCAGTGACCACATTTAAGTCAGAGGATCGATGTCCAGATCACACCGGTGATCTCACGTGACTTACGTTTTTACTGTAGGCGATACAGTAAAGATCCAACGGTGTGATTCCATTGGATCTTTACTGCATCGCGTGTAGTAAAAACATATAAGTCAGGTGATCTGTGTCCATTGATATCACCCCGGAGCAAGTCTCGAGGCTAGGAGGACAGTGTGGCGGATCTAGGAATTAAATTTAGGTGGATTGCAAACTGATATTTTGCTCTGCATGTTAGCATCTCGCCCTAAAGTGCTACTAGAACGGATACATGAATATAATCTTGCGTTAATTACCAGACATCAGCAACGCATTTGGCAGTGTAAAAAACGGAATTGAGATCATATAAGCAGCAATGAACCCTCATGTACATGCATCTCTAAACTATATGATACTAACATTTCTTAGTGGACAGGGGTTAATGATATTGGACTATTTTTTTTCAGGCTACGCCATGTCATATGGGGCATAGCTTGTAGGTACGTTGTAATGGCCAGGGGTTTGCGGGCGGTGGGGTCATCATGGAACACGAACGATGGGACGTGGAGATGGAGGGAGACGTGTCGGGGAGGACAGTGAAGTGACCACCAGCAGGGCGTGGGTGTCGGCCTGTGCCGGAGTGACCGGTGGTGACATGGGTTTGCGGGCGGCGGGGTCATCATGACACGCGAAGGATGGGACGTGGCGATGGTCGAGGGAGACGCGTTTCTGAGGACACTGAAGTGAGCAGCAGGGCATGGTCGCCGGTGTCGGAGTGGCGGCGGTGAGAGAGCCCAGTGTGCGTGTGTAGGCATCAATAAATCACGCCATCACATATACTCACCAGCAGGGCATGGGCGCCGGCCGGTGCCGGAGTGACCGGCGGCGACAAGTGTTTGTGGGCGGCGGGGTCATCATGACACGCGAAGGATGGGACGTGGCGATAGTGGAGGGAGACGCGTCGGGGAGGACACTGAAGTGAGCAGCAGCAGGGTGTGGTCGCCGGTGCCGGAGTGGCCGGCGGCGAGAGAGCCCATCGTGCGTGTGTAGGCATCAATAAATCACGCCATCACATATATTGATTAACTATTAACTGGGACTAGGAAACTATAATCGCAATGCTAAAATATTTAGTAGAGCCCGGTACATATATATACTCGTAGTACCAGCATGGGATGACGAATCTCGGGGTTCCTGAGCATCAGGTGCTGCAATATTCTCTGCATACGATGCAAAGGAATTAACGTGTTATAAATATGTGTATTTTGATAGTAAACACATTTATAGTTATACCAGGTGCTTGTTGCCCATCACGATTACTTGTAGACGACATGATGGTTTGGTGTCTTGTTCCTAATGTGAAGAGTATATATAGTAAGTAAAGTGATAACGTTAGATTACATGAGGATGCATATTTTAGATCGGGCGGTGTGGTTGCTATGAACTGAAAATGTTTGTTTTGAACAGAGGAATTAGAAATGAAAGAGTAGGAAAAAAACCGTACAATCCGAGAAAGAAAAACAAGAAAAACGTGTATAAACCGTGGGAACTAAAAATCTTAGGAATACAAGTTTGGAACACAGGAATGAGAGTACAACATTGGGAGTGGTTGATAAGATAACCCTGGCGTCATTTACTTCTAAATCAAGAAATTACATAGTACAAGCGGTTTTTAATAGTTATCTTTCCTGAAATGGAAATGTACTAGAAATACACTACCATAAACTGTCGGAGCGACATTTATTTCGGGGCAGAGGTGTAGTGTATTTTATATATGGAAAAAAGTAGAATGCAATCAGATGCTACGGTAAAATAAAAAGATGAATCGACTGTAGGATGCAGATCTAACAATTGAGGGTAGTTGATTGCACGATTGCACCATTAATCAGATTTTATACTAGACATTCATGAAACATAAGAGCATATAAGGAGTTGGGACGACAACTAGGAATGAACTGGCTGCAGTTGTTGGGACGACAACTAAAGCGATAAGGAGGGAGTAGCTCTATAAAAAGACGGCATGGATCGTGTAGAACTTACGTAGCACAAAACTGGAGTCCGGGATGTCGCAGGGCGGGGTCGGCGACGAAGAGGTTCAGTAGAGCCCGTCAAACTTGGTCGCTCAATGTTGTACCCACAATCACCACCACCACTCACACGGGAATTTCTTAGGAATGCAAGTTTGGAACACAGCACTAAGAGGAGAACATGTGTGCCGGGAACGGAAGCCACTGCGGGATTAGAGGGAGACGCACATTTATATTCGTCGTGACTAGCTAAAAATGGGCGGGACTGGAATTTTGGGCGCACGGAGTGAAGTTTCGATTGTGAAAATCTCAATTGTGCGCGCCAAGAAGAACGAAAAATTTTTCGAGGGACCGCTACCTGCTGTTCATCTTTGTTTTCATGGAGATGTAAAAGCAGTCATGTGGTAGTGGGACATTCCAAAAAAAATACGAACAAAAATATGAATCGCCAAATATATCATTGTGCCAATGGAAACGACATGCAAATACAGAACACCCAAGTCAACGAAAGGAGGACGGCAAATCCATGGTCTAGTAAAAGGTAAACAATTAGCATTTTATATATAACATTCGTCGCAATGAAATGATAACATATACAGAGTATATACTACTACTACAAAAAAAACATTTTCCCCTGTGATGTTTAATCTTCAGGCCATCGATCCAAAGCCGCCTGTGATACGAGTATCACAGGTACATACGATATATATATTATCAATGTCATCGGATATTAGTTACAACGGATAAAGTACTTTTCATGCACCTATTGCATCAGGCGATGGACTAGTTAGCAATTTAGATGACGTAATTTCCTAATCAAGTTAATTATGCATCATGTCTGTTGTTAGTTCTATTACTTGTAAGGATAATGTTTACCGGATTCATTCAGCCACAAGAAATATAGACGGTACCAAGTTACAAACATATAGGAGATGTTTTCGATAAAAGAAGTTTTTCGATACTGCATATATAGAACACATTGTTCATGAACATAAAGACATATTTCATTAACAAACAAGTAATAGGAAAACACGTAGTAGACATCAAGAACAAGATAAACTACACCTAATACTACTCTACTCAGAGATCACAAAATACATAAACTACTCCTAATACTACTCTATTGGGAGAAAACCACGTCCGCCTCCTTCGCCGCTGCCGCCTCCTCTGCCTCCGCCGCCGGTGCCGCCTCCTCCTCCTCCCCCTCCGCCGCTGCCGCCGCTGCTGCCGCCTCCGCCTTCGCCGCCGCTGCCGCCTCCTCCTTCTCCTCCTACGCCGCTGCCGCCGCCTCCATAGCCGTGTCCACCGCCGCCTCAAGAGACACCTCCTGCTCCGCCTCCTCCGCTGCCGCCGCTGCCCAAGCCGCCTCATACTCCTCAACCTCCATCACAGTCTGAAGCTTTCCGGCGACGTGGTGCTTAATCTTTAGGAGGCCCTCTACACCAGCAACCTCCACGATTGTTTCGTGGATGGCATCGAGATGACCGGCCACAGTCATCAACACGTAGCAGTAGTGGCCCGTGGTGTCCATGCTCGTGTGGAGGGGAAGGGTCCCAAGACCCAGATGGCGACACGAGCGATCTGTGTCGGAAAAGACCTTCCGCGCCACTGCGTTGAGCGCTAGTGCGCTATGAGCTGCGGCAGACATGGCGTCCGTGGCCACCTTAAGGCGCCGATCAACTTCGTCGATGCGATCAGTGAGGAGACTGAGAGTCTGCTCAACCCAACCGGGATGAGGAAGTGCAGGCGCCGCGGGTGGAGATGTGGGCGCCGGCATCAGTTCCACCGGCATTGCCGGCGGCGATGGAAACGGAGAAGGAGGTTCAGAAGACGTCGATGGCCTAGAGCGCTTCGGCATGGGGCTACCCATTTGTGTGGTGACGGAGGTGCAGAGAAAGAGTGAGAGGTGGTCGACGGTGGCGGGGGGAGAAGTGTAGAGGCTAGGATCTAAGGAGTGGTGCGGCGGAGAAGCAAGACGACGATGAGCCTTTGTAGCGGGTCGTCGTCTAAGCGGGCGTGTCGAGATGATCGGACGCTAGTGGAAACCGCGCTTAATTATGAACTGGTCGGTGGCCCCGATTTCCTCGAAACCGCGGTTTGCATCCTCTCGGTCCCAACGGCTCGACGCGTCCCATTAGGAGTAAATTTACACGCGGGGAAAAACAATTTTTTTGTTATATAAAAAAATCCGTCCGTACACGCCTAAGCCAACTTCGTGACTGCGCGTCCGTGCTAGGGGACGCCTTGCAGTGAACATGGGCCTAGTCCTGCACGCATTACTTTCATTCGGATTTTTAACTGCAACTATGCGCCATGCCTTATAACGTTGGTGCACCGACCTCAACTTTCCGTGGTGGGACTAATCATTCGCACCTGTTCCATATGTTCTTTTCTTCTCTGTCTGTTGTCTAATACTATTTATGTTCTATGTTCAACATGCATGTGCGACCTTGATCCATGATCATGTTTCATGATGTTATTATACGTGTGTTTTCTCTTTTTGTTGAAAGATCGTCATGTACTGTTTGAGGTATATATATATGCATGCATGTTGGTGTTGTTAAACATGACCGAGGACCGAGGTGTTTTAATTCTAGCTATGTCTAACATGCACGGACCGCAAACATGATCAACCAATTACACTACATAAGAAACCCAAATAGGAGACAACGATGGGCGACAGATCGGATGTCCATCGATCACAAAGCGATGCGAGACGCGCTTAAAGTCATTGTTTGTCTCCTTTAGCTTTGCAATTACAAATCGAGACGAGCTTCAAACCCTAAGATCTTTTGTTTTTGTCCAATTTGCTTGGTTCACTTGTGACAGATTAACACATCACTAAACTTAGAGCACATTCACTTGATTGAAATCCAGAAATTCTAACACACCAGTATTCATTGACACGAATGAACACATATATATTACAAAACACAAGAAATATGTACAAGAACAGAATTGAAGCTAAACATGTACAAGAACTCCTAAAACTACAAAAGAAATATGTACAAGAACTCCTAAAAACTACTCTGTCAGCCTTGCCTCCTCCGCCCTCTCCAGCAACTTCTCAAACCATGACAAGCAGTCCTCCTCCTCGTCGTCGTCGCCGTCGTAGTCGTCGTGGTGGTGGTGGTGGTCGCCGTCGTCGTTGCTGTCATCGTCGTCATCGTCATCGTCGTCATCGTCGTTGTCCTCCTCCTCCTCCTCCTCCTCCTCCTCCTCCTCCTCCTCCTCCTCCGGCGACGATGCAGCAGGAGAGTGGGCCGGCTGCTCCGGCTGAGCCGATTGCTCCGGCTGCACCGGTGGCTCCAGCTGCACCGGCGGTGGAACCCCGCCGCAACGGAAGTTCCTCTCCATCACCGCCACCAGGGCACTACGGCCCTCGGCGCCGAGCTCCTGGGCCATCGTCCCGGACAAGATGTCCAGGTGATCGGCCATACCTGTGAGGGTGTAGAGGTAGCGGCCAGTGGTATCCATTCCCGGAAACTTGGGAAGGGTACCAAGACCCAAGGCGTCCAAGGCCCGAGACGTACTGTTGTACGCCTCTCGCGCCATAATGAGGCGCTGGTCGTCGTTCACCCTCTCGGCGGATCTGCAGCATATCCACTTGCAGGGTGGCTGCCTCGGCGGGCTAGGAGGCAGAAGGTTGGCCATGGCTGTGGTGGTTCGTCGGTGCCGGGCTAGGAGGTGGAACGATGGAAGAAGAAGAAAGGAGTGGAAAAGTTCTGTACTTGTACATAACCGACGACATCGCGCACGCGTCCTTGCACCACGGCTTCTTAACTTCTCTGCAGACCTCGTGTGGCGTACATGTGTTAATTTTCTCTTATGCCGATGGGACGCGTCGAGCTGTTGGGACCGTGCAGCATATATATCCGCTTGTGATAATTGTCTTATTAGGGTCGGGTCTTGCAGCGTAACTAACCGCCTATGATAATGGTGTTATCACAGGCGGATGTTTACCTACATCAAGCCGTCTGTGAAGACCTTTTACCGTAGCCGGTTTCTACCATAACAGTAACCGCCTGAGATAATTAGGTTATCACAGATGGTTCTTTACTTGTACCTAGCCGTCTGTGATAATTGTTTTTCACAGACATGCCTAGCCGTTGGTTAATAACCGCCTGTGATAAGGTATAACCTATGCATTACTACTGCTGTTATTTCTAATTTCCAGGTCAATTCAATATAACTACAGAACAAAAATCAATGATATCATCACTGAACAAAAGTCAACAATATTATCATCACAGAAGTCAATTTCACTAAAACAATATACATATGTACAAGTTACAGATACAATTCATCTCAAAGTTTACAAGTTTTCACTAAAAACTGTTTCTATTGGCATAGTCGCAAAGTTCTGGCACATCAACTGTTACGCCATCCTCATTAAAGAACTCCCCTCTTTTGGAAAATTTCATGACAAATGAATTGACAGAGTTCAGCAGCAATCCTGTCGGCTCCTCTACTAGGAATATTTCTACAAACCGGCCATTCTTCGTTCAGATTCTTCGTGTGCTGCAATATAACACATGAAAAGGTTTAGAATGTATTGGTTTGAACAATCTCAAAGTATAGATCAAAGTGAGAGTATATAGGAATTTATTTGGTATTTTTGGAGCAGTTGTACTATGAGCAATTGAATTTTGAAGTTGGAATCAAAATTTGAAAATAATGTTTCTGGTAATATTGAACAGCAGAGAATATAAGTATTAAACTATGCTAGTTACAATGAAAATGAAACACAAACGTAAGAAAATAAGGTATCGACATTAAGGATAACTTACATCCTCACGATTCACTCTATATACGCCGGCAGTCCGAAGATGCTCGCATACATAATACCCGCATAAGACACTCCCAGCAGGCTGCTTCGGACAAGCATAATATGTTTTAATGTCCAATCAATTCGTATTGGAAGGTCTCTCACCGCCAAGCCATTCCGCGTAAAACCGCCAAGAGCTGTAATACAAGAAATGTCATATAAAACTTGTCAACACATTCTAAATGTGCGTAAATTAAAATTATTGAATAAACATACAATTTCAAAATGGAAAGGAAATCTTTGTAACAATCTGGTGAGAAATTGGCCGAGTCCAAGACTGTTGCCATTCCCTGCGTTGGCTTGATGAAGATCATTATGTAGTGATCACTGCAAACATACAAACACACGTGTTAACAATTACCAATAATTGCTATTTCAATGTCATGTGTCGAACTTACTCGAAGTGGTACGGAGCCTTTACGAGGTCCTTGCCGTCTCTGATAAAGTTAAACATCACATGTCCTATGTAAGCTGCAACTTTTGTCCTTTTATCCTTCTTAAGTTTTGCAATTGCTTTTTCAAAATCTTTTTTTTCATGTGTTTGAACTTTGTTGAGTCTCGATCTGCCTGGACGTCGAATAGCACCTTTGCAATTCTAGTAGGGTCAAGGATACCTGTCTTGCGCTCCAACTTTTCATTATTCATGTATTGCATCCTATTGAAGAAGTCCAGAATTGTTATAATCTCATGAAATGCATATGTGTCTAGTAAGAAAAGCAAATACAAAATATTAGTGCACTTACAAGCACCAGACGTGCAGCAGGTTGATTTCGAGCATGCCCCGATGGAAAAGGGCACGCATCTCTTCAAATAAAATGACTCGTCTATCCACTCCAGTGCTCCAGAATGCTTCTTTTGGAATACGAAATGTGACACAATTAAGACCATATTTTGTGCTGCCAAGGATGTACCACTCATGCGTTCTTCTGACCTGGACAGGTTGTTTGCTAAGTTGTACGGATGTCATGAACGGCTTCCCATCCTTAAATTCAGGAGGAACATCCTCAAGCTTGTATATTGGAACTCCTGGTTTAACTAAAGCCATCCGCCAATTATACATGACACCGTCTTCTTCCCACTCCTCGATATCTCCTAATGATGGCTCATGAGAAGAACGAGATGCACTCGATTTTATAATATTTTCCTTCATAGTTTCCAAATATTTGACACTTTTGGTGAAGGTTTCTTATTTTCGTATGAGGTAACTTTGATAGGCACTGATGATCGAGGAGTAGTCGTCGGAAGTTGGACACTGGCTTGTTGTAGAACCTGTTGTTCAACTGATTGATCTTTACTCCCAGCATTTGGCTCTAGTACTACTTCAAGTTGTTGCTCAACTGGTTGCTCTTTACTAGCAACAGCTTGCTCTGGTACTGCTTGAAGCTGGTTTCCAACTTGTTGCTCTTGGATATCATCCTTGCTGAGACATAGGGGGAGTGGATCTTCTTGGACTGGGAGTGGATCTTCATGCACTTTCGCCTTAGAAGATGGGGTAGTAGTATTTGGAGATGCGACGGGGCTAGAAATTGGCTCATCGTCCAACACGATGTCACGTCGGTGCCAAAGGATTAATTGGTTGACAGCCTGCCCCAAAGTCGCGATCCCCTCAGGTGTGACGTGGTCTATTTCATAATCTTCATAATCATTATCAATGATCTGAAGAACTTGCACCACAGCATAATATAACGGAAGTGGATTCCCGTTGAAGTCACGATCAGGCTTTGCCATAGCAGTGGCAACCTGTTTGGTTTTGTTCCCCGCTCTGCATATCGGGACAAGAAGATGACAAGATTTGTCTTTAGCAATATCATCGGCAGGGAACTTATGGGTTGACCCTGAGCCTGGCACGGAACCAACGCTGCTAGGGTAGGCAGTTGGAGATACTAATTGCTCCTTTTGCACCGGAACCATCACTGTACTCCGTGCCACTAATTGTCCCGATTGTCTAAGTTGTTCTATTGTTTATTGCATATTTTCTTTGACCTTTTGAGCAATCATTTATCAAGTGTTTTCTTAAACTTCTCATGTCTTCTATATGTGTCTTTATCTTTAGGGAAACCATCTAGCCAAGACATTTGAGGAGAGACCGCTCGAACCCGTCCGCTGTGTTCAGGGTTTCCTAAGATAGCAGTAAGTTGGTCATTCTCCCTCTTCGGCTTGAAGAGGCCCTTCTGTTACTTTTCAATTACTTCTTTCATTTTATCCTCTACTTCATTCAGAGAGTCGCACTTTTCAAGTTTGCCCTCGCTGGTCAAACCTAACCGAGCAAAGACCCAGCGTTGAGTTTGCTCATCGCACCCTTCTAATGGGTGAGGATTGCCCTTACTGGTAATTTCGTCTAATATCTTATTCCATTTCTGGACTTTGGGGGCATATCCAGCATACCCCAAGTGATGATGGTATTTGTTCTTTTTTGCAAGCTCTGACCTATTTGCACTTAGAGCTTTAGCATCAGGTGTGCCCTTTTGACAAACAAACTCTTGCCACTGAGCTTGTGTGATTTTTCCCATCTTCCTCGGGCTAGGGACCTTATCGTCCTTAACATAAGCATTCATTTCACTCTTCCAGCATCGAAACTTCTTGCCGCACAAGACCAATGTTGCTTCCTTTACAGCTTCTTCTGTGCCTTTCGGGAACTTGAATTGTTTCTTTATCCTTTCCCACCACTTATTCTTGGTCTGCTCGGGTAATTTCCTCCAATTCTCGGTTGTGATCTGCACAAGCTCCCTAACAAGAAAACTACATGCATTACGGTACTTGGTAACTGAATCCAGCGGTTTTTGGGGAAGCCCACCTAGACCGACCCTTGTTATGTACATGATGCGGTCCAATGGACCCTTATTGGGACCTCGTTGCCCTCGTTTCCGTTTGAGTGAAGTTGAGGATTCATCCATTGGAGAACCTTCTGCGGTTTTAGGAGCCGATGTCACCTCATTGTCTTCGCGATTAATCTAGGTAGAAAAAAATTATAAGACTTCGTATACTTGACAACCAACATTAACTTGAACTGCTGAAGTTAAGATTCGTGATCCATACCTCGTCGGCAGGATCATATTCTGGGTCTAGATCCACTGAAGTCTTTATAATTTTTATATTCGGAAAAGGATCCGATGGACTGTGATAGGAGCCTGAACTCCTGGAGTCAGTAAACTCCATATTGTCTTCTTTATTGTTACTACCAGGACCAGTCTTGTTAGGGCTTTCCATGCTAGAACTAATAAGACAAAAAATATAATAAATGGCATATTAACTCTACATGAAGTGTTGCATGAAGAAAAAGATGGAAGTATTCTAGGATTTGATAAGGCATTCTAGGGTTTAAGGCGACTGACCAAAAGGTTCCTATACATTGCGAGGGTGACAAGCATGTTAAAGTTGCTCACCAGCAATGGCAATTTTATCTTCTTATTCTAAATAGGCTAGCTTCGTTCAGAGTGGCGACCGAGTTCTTGAGGTTTACTAGGCGCCGCCTAGCTCCGGACCTATAACTGATCAAGTAAGGGACAAAAAGCAAATCCTCCAGCCTTTTTCTAGTATCAAGAATCGCAAAGTGTTGCACTTGGATTTGGATGGTGAGGTGAGCCGAGGCGAGGTAGCTGCAGGCGAGAAGAGACACTCTTTTTTAGTGATGAGGGCGTACCTAGAAGTGACGAGGACGAAGCTCGGCGGCGACGGCGAAGCTCAGCGGTGATGGCAAAGCTCGACGGCGTACCTGGAAGTGACGAGGGCGAACACTTGGCGGCAAACGAAATTTTGGCAGCCTAACGGCGTCTAAGTGTTTCGCCTGGGTTAGGTTTTTCCTACGTTGCTGAGGGGTATACATTAACTCCAATTTTCTCATGCGGATTTTAGGTACCGACCGCCTAAGAAGATGGTTACTCCAGACGGGTTTTACTTACCAACCGCCTGAGAAGATATTTACTTTTTCTTAATTAATATTCTTGATTAAATGTGGATCCTTTAAAAAGGCAAAATTCCACTTTCTTGTAATATTATTGATATGTAAAGGTTACCATTAAATTTCACTTCATAAATCATTTGAAATTGGTCAGAACATAAAAAACATACAACAAATGCTATTTTTCATTTTTCTATCTTGATGAATATAATGCTTTTTTCATTTATTTTTTCAATGGACATTTTTACTCATCATACCAACCTCTATGAATTTTTTCAGATTTTTTTAAATTTTTTTTGAATCAATGTGTGTTCATAATTTGATGAACGCCTACATAAAGACCCCTCACCAACCGCCTATGAAGACGTGTCGAAGACCGTGCGCGACCTTTCTTTTCCTCAAGGCGCGGCCTTTTAATGCGCGGTAAACCAACTGCTCCATCTTCCACTCCGCGCGGCCTTAAAGACGCGCTATCACCCATTAGTTCTCCACAAGCACGTCGCTCACTTTGAATCCTCTTCTTTTCTTCGTCTTCGTCCGCTCCAACGACCCAACACCACTATGCCCGACCTTCCGCCGCCAAGCCCTCCGAGGGAGCCACCTTGCAAGAAACCATGTTGCAGCTCCCCCGAGAGGATCAACACCCAGCAGCGCCTCCTCATGGCGCGAGAGGCGTACAATAATACGTCTCGCGCCATGAGTGCCTTGGGGCTGGGTACCCTTCCAGAGTATCCTGGAATGGGTACCATCAGCCACTACCTCTACGCCCTCACGGGGGTGGCTGATCGTCTCGACATTCTGTTCGCGACTATGGCCCAGGTTCTTGGCCCCGAGGGCCGCAGAACGCTAGTGGAGGCGACGGCTAGCAACCTCGGGGTTGCACCACCGGTGCAGCCGGTGCAGCCGGGGCAACCGGCCCTGTCTCCTATTGCACCAGCGCCAGAGTCGCCGCTGGAGGACGAGGAGGAGGAGAAGTAGGAGTAGGAGTAGGATTTAATTAGTTTTTCTTTGTTGTTTTTAGTTGCTTCTGTTTTGTAAATATTGTTAATGAATGAAATCTATCTTTGTTCATCTATGTGATTGAATATTACTTGTGTATCTTGTGTGTTCTTGTGTAAATAATGTGTATCTTGTGTGTTCTTTTGTGAGATGTGTGATTGAATATTGTTAATGAATGAGTATCTTGTGTGTTCTTCAACTGTGTGAATGAATGAATGTGTAATGTGTTCATCGTGTTCCATAGACTCGGGTATAATAAGGTAATTATCTCAGGCGGTTGGTAATTCAAACTCGTCTAAGAAGAAGATTATCTCAGGCGGTTGGTAAGTAATACCCAATACCCATGTGAGATAAAAATCTTCTGAGAGGTTATTAAGTACCAACCGTCTGTGAAGATATTTACTTCTTCTTAATTAATATTCTTGATTAAATGTGGGTCCTTTAAAAAGGAAAAATTCCACTTTCTTGTAAAATTATTGATAAGTAAAGGTTACCATTAAATTTCACTTCATAAATCTTTTGAAATTGGTCAGAACATAAAAAACATACAACAAATGCTATTTTTCATTTTTCTATCTTGATGAATATAATGCCTTTTTCATTTATTTTTTCATTGGACATTTTTACTCATCATACCAACCTCTATGAATTTTTTCAGATTTTTTTAAATTTTTTTGAATCAATGTGTGTTCATAATTTGATGAATGCCTCATATGTATATGAGCATTTAGTTAGAATGATGGATCATTTGAAGTTTGACATGTTGGAATGCTTTAAAAAAATTAACAAAATTCATACATGTATAAATGATACAAATATGTTCATACAAACAAATTTGAGTGAATGATCTTTTTTTATGAGATACACAAATGTGAATAATATGTGAGTAGAAATTCATTTGATATTTACCAAAACATTACAATGTAACCTATACAAGTTTTAAAATATTTTGTTCATGCGGTAGATGTTGATTTTATACAAATGCAGAAGAAAGAATCATCGAATTTGGACACAATTTGCAAAATCTAAACATGTTTGAGTATTTATATTGGAATCTAAATAAAAAAGAAGCAAGGGACAAGGAAACTGAAGAATAGTATCGGGCATTATCTCAGAGGTTGGTAAGTAATATCCGTCTGAGATAAACATCCTCTCACACGGTTATTAAGTACCAACCGCCTGTGAAGATATTTACTTCTTCTTAATTAATATTCTTGATTAAATATCTTATCAGGCAGTTGGTAAGTAAAACCCACCTGAGATAAATTTAAAAACCGCTTGTGAAAAACCGACGCCGAAACGGGGACCCCTCACCACACGCCCGCTATTAGACGACGACCCGCTATAAAGGCTCACCGTTCTCTTGCTTCTCCGCCGCACCGCTCCTTAGATCCTAGCCTCCAAACTTCTCCCCCAGCCACCGTAGACCACCTCTCGCTCTTTCTATGCACCTTCGTCGCCACACAAATGGGTAGCCCCCCGCCGAAGCGCTCTAGGCCATCGACGTCCTCCGAACCTCCTTCTCCGTTTCCATCGCTGCCGGCAATGCCGATGGAACTGATCGCGGAGCCCGCATCTCCTCAGCCCGACTGGTTACAGGAGACTGTCCGCCTCTTTACCGCCCGCATCGACGAATTAATGCGCCGAATTAAAGATGTCGAAGACGACGTGTCCTCCGCTGTCGAACATGCAAGAGCGCTGGACACAATGTCGCAGGATGTATTTAACAATACATCTCTCATCTGTCGCTGTCTGGGTCTTGGGAGGCTTCCCCAGCTCCCCAGCATGGACTCCGCCAGCTACTACTTGTTCGGGTTAAGCTTTGTGGCCGCTCGTCTCAACACCCTCCACGAGACGATCGTGGAGGTTGCTGGGGTACAGGGCCGCTGGAAGATTCTGCACAACGTCACATGTAAGCTCGGTGTAGAGACGGAAGAGGAGTCGCCGCCGCCGTCAGAGGCGGAGGTGGAGCCGCCGGAGGATGCGTCGGCTGCGGCGCTCGCGGCAGCGGAGGTGGACGAGGCCTCCGAGTAGAATAGGATTAGGAGTAGTTTTGTTCTTGTTTCTAAGTGTTTTTCATCCATGTTTTATTTACTCTTGTTTGTAATATATGTATTGGTAGTATGTTAATGTAATATGTCTTTTATGTTCATGTACAATGTGTCTGATGTATTATCGAAAAATTCTCCTTTTATCAAAAAACATCTCCTTTAACGACGCCAACTTTTAACCTTTAACCCACTTCGTGCGTGAATCGAAAAACATCTCCAATCGTGATGTTGTATTTCTCTTTTTTTTTGATATTTTTTCTTTTCACGTTTTGTCATGTTGTTTTCCTGCAAAAATCTGAACAGTTGCGAGACTCGCGATGTTATTATTGCACGGACTGGATAATCCACTTGACATCCCTCGAAGCCTTGTTCTCACGAGAGGCAACAAAGTCGGCGGGGAAGGACGTTCATATACTGTACCAGTTTACGTCCTAGGTCTTGATTTTGTGGACCACCTTCCGGGTGATGAGGAGGACCCTCCGCCTTTCAATGGCAACCCCCACCCTTACCACGGACCAGTCTTGCCTGGTCCTCCTTATCATGATGATCAAGGTTCTCCGCCTGCTGCCCCAGATGACTTGGGGCAGAATGATCCTGGCGACCAGAATAATGAAGCGTCGGATATGTTGTCCACGACGCAGGTAGCATATAATATCCTAATCTTTCTCCTCATATATAGCATGTTAACTATTTTTTCGGCCCCAAATGATCTAGAAAAATTACTCAAGATTTGATGATGCCATAAACTAATCGCTGCAGAAAACAATGATGGTGGTCCAAGCAAGGATGTCGTGATGCAGGATGCATGGACGTAGACCCAAGCAAGGTGGTGGTGCAGGACGATGCATGGAGCTAGCTGATGGACTAAAGGTGCTGCTTGAAGAGATGTGGTGCGGACTAGATGTGCCGATTAGTTTATTTTGTGTTTTTTGATTACGTAAGAGCTAGTACTGTGAAATTAATTAGTTTGTTGTCTGGAATGGTATGTTGAACACTATTGTTTGGTTCCGTCGATGTTTATATCTAGTATTTAATCCTTGTTTATATCACTGTGTTGCTAGTTGAAGAGATTTTATGCGTATGCTTTATTTTAATCTTTGTTTATATCACTGTGTTTATATCTAGTAGTACTTAATTACGAACCTGTATAGAAGTAGCAATTTATACGACTTTATTATTAGTGAAGCCAAAATTTATAGAACCTAGATTTTTTAAAGCACATGTGTCACTTCCGGAGGAATCCACTCCTTTAAACTGCCCCGTGAGTTTCCTTTGATGCAAACGGGGCTAAACAAAAGACGAGCGCACATAGGGGAAACACAACAAGTGCAACATTCATCAGAGACGAGCATGCATATATAGGAGAAACATATCAACATGCCTTATACAAGTCTATTTTATATACAGTACTCCCTTTGTTCACTTTTAACTGGCGCTAGGAGAACTAGGGGTAGCGCATCCAAAAGGGAATGGAGGGAATATAAACCATAGAGTACAACACGTTATGGCGGAACAGGTCATACTCACGCTCAATCCTACAGTTCTCAGTACAGAAGACGGTCCACTCGTACCACCCTCGCCGGCCGCAGCGGGCAGGCCCCTGGTTTCCCCCTGTTGGGCAGCGGCAAACATAATCGTCAATTTTGGGCAGCGCCACCGGCGGCGGTCCTGGAGGAGGCCTACGCAGTAACCTCCAGCTCAAAAAAACGTCGAGCCTCTGCATGGCTTGATTTCGACACCGGCATTACTTTGTGTTGGTCCTCTTCATCGTGACGGACCCAGCCACGTTGTTGCCGACGTGGGCCTCGCCTTCGACCTGCCGGATATACTCGAGGGCGTCGCGGTCCACGCGGTCGGCGTCGTAGCGGAGCATGGTGAGGATGTAGGCCGCCACCTTGTGGCCGTTCGCGGCCGCCCGGGCAAGTAACTGGGTGCCCCGCTGCACCTGCGAGCGGCCGTAGTTGAAGACGAGGTCGAACCCGGTGACATTGCACGCATGAGGGTTGCCCATGTTGGCCAGGCGCTCCACGAGGGCATCGTAGCTCCCATTCTCGTGCCGTTGGAACCACTCCCAGCTGCTCTCCCACTCCAGCGACACGCGCCTACCCACGGCGGGATCACGGCACGCCGCGTGCATGGCCTTGCAGGTGGTGCGCAGACTGGAGAGGTCGTCCATGGGTTGGGTGGAGGTTGCAGCGACCCACACCGCGATCAGGACCGCAATATCGTGCGGCAAGGGGAACTCCATGGGCTTCGAAGGGAACTAATGACGGCGCGCGCGACGGGGAGGAAGAGTACGCGCGGAGAAGAGAATGGTATGTATGGAGGAGTAGAGGATGGTGTGTCGTCTTACTACTCTTTATTAGTACGCGCGGTGAAGACGATGAGACGCCCGGTGATTTTTAGTACGCGCGGAGAAGAGGGATGGTGGTGTGTGGGCAGTTATTTCCAGCCAACATTTTTTTCCCAACTCAACTTTACTTTCACTGTATGGTCATGTCAGCTGTGTGCTCTGCACATTTTCAGCTACTGTCCTTTGTTGTCGTAGCAACTTGCTGGCATTGAATGGAAAGTGGGAGGATATGTATTGATGAAGGGTGTTAGGGTAATTTTATTTGTTGACTGATGTGCGGTTTGAATCCTAAAAATAGAGTTCACTTGGGATGGAGGGAGTATAAGATGGTCACCCGCGCCATCGTCTTTTCCGCACAACCCTTCCAACGTCCTCTCTTCTCTCCTCAAAACCTAGTCGCGGCTAGTATACAGCAAATGCTTTCGAGCTCGAGCAACCCTCCGCCACCGAGCCCGCCGAGTGACCCGGCCGCCGGTAAGCGGCCGCGGCTGGACCCCCCCTCGCCGCCGCGCGTGAAGGATACCCTCCTGTTCAACATGGCCCGAGATGTATTTACGGATACATCTCACTCCATGGAATGCCTTGGGATCGGTACCCTTCCACAAAGTACTGGAATGGACACCACGGGCCACTACGTCTTCGGCCTCTCGCACGTGGCCTCTTGTATCGACTCCCTCTGGGAGACGATGGTGGCCGAGCTCAGCGTCGAGGGTCGTCGCAACCTCATCATGGCGGCGGCCTTGAGACTGGGTCACCTTCCGCCGCCGGAGCCCGAGGCGCTAGAGGAGGGTCAGGAGCCCGAGGACCCACCCGAGGAGGAGGTGGTGGAGGCTGAGTAGAGTAGTATTTAGGTGTTTTCTTTTCATGTTTTTAGTTGTTGTTTTTCGTGGCCTCTGGAATTTATTCTAAAGAATTGGCGGAACCAGATTTGGACAAGATGAGCAAACAAATTCCTGAAACAATTTGTAAGCTTGAGATGTTGTTTCCTCCCGCTGTCTTTGATATCATGGTACATCTTCCAACCCATCTTGCCGAAGAAGCACGGTTGGGTGGACCTGTTTCTTACAGATGGATGTATGCAATTGAGAGGTACCTTGGTACATTGAAGAGGTATGTACGTAACAAAGCTCACCCGGAGGGTTCTATAGCTAAGGGATATATTGCTGAAGAGTGTATAACTTTTTGTAGTCAGTTTTTGGATAACATCAGCACCAAGCGTAATAGGCCAGAACGTCATGAAGCTGCAGCTACAAATGAACCTTCTGTTGATAATTCTAACATATTTACAGAAGTTGATAATTCTAAAAAAGGGTATAAATGGGACCAACTTACTATGGTGGAACTACATAACATCAGGCATTATCTTATTACTAACGTTGAAGAGGCCACTCCATGGATCAAGTAATAACGTATAACTCAGATGTTGTATACTATATATATGGCTTATTGTAGATGGATAATTTAATTTTGTACCCTTTTCAGTGAGCATATTGAAGAGTTGAAAAAGATTCATTCTCGTGATGTTGATAAACGCCATAGAGATGAGTTTGTTGATTGGTTTCAGAAACGAGTAAGTACATGCAAGTTTGCACTTTGATGAAATATTGAACAAATATGTGTTCTGAAATTGGTTTATCGTCGATAACCCCTGTTATACTAATGTGTACAAATTACGACAATAAACAAAGAAGGCAAAGTAACCGATTATCTGTATGCATTATCTAGAGGACCTGATCGCCGGGCATATTTTTTTAGTCGGTTATTCATCAATGGCTTCTTCTTTCCAACTACAGATGTGGAAAAATATTTACGGACCCAAAACAGTGGTATTGTTGTTTGGGGCACTGATCATGATTGGTTTGGAGTAATCAAGAAAATCATTGCTGTTGATTTTGAGAAAATCAAGAGGTTCTGTTATTTCAGTGTGAATGGTTTGATTGGCCTTTTGGAAGCAGTCAGAACCAAAGCAGAGGCTACAAAAAGGATCAATACGGAATGATAGATGTTGACACTACTCTGTTTTGATTCCAGTATGAGCCTTACATTCTAGACACCGAAGCAGAACAAGTTTTTTATGTTCCAAGTGTGAAGCATCCTAAATGGGCTATAGTTGTTAAAACGAGGCCACCGAACCTTTTTGCCATGCCCCCTAGAGACAGTGAAAATAATGTGACTGAGACAATGGAGGCTGAGACATTTCATGATGATTTGCTTACTGATGATATCAATAATGAGGATACGACCGCATGGTCTAGGAATGACATTGAGGCAGCCAGCAGCGATGCTTCCACTCTTATAGTGACAATGTCAGGTGATCGGTTTGAAGTAGATGGACTTGCATTAGAAAATGAAGACGACGACGACGATGATACATATACCAATGATGGTCATGTAGCTCCATTGTGGGGGGACGACAGCGAAGATGATGATTTTTAGTATAATTAAGTATGTTACATGTAGCTCCACAATGAATTCATCCGTCCGAACCCGACATTTATTTTTCAGTTATTTATATTTGCTACCCGAAAAGTACCCGATACCCGACATTTATTTTTCAGTTATTTATATTTGCTACCCGAAAAGTACCCGATACCCGATATTTCGGTCTTTTCAGTTCCGGTCTCGGTTTTATCGGTTTCGTTTTTTTGGTCTCGGTTTATTTGCCGACCCCTAATTTACGTAGTAGTAGCATATATATGGGATATACATATTTCTCCTGCATGTTTTTTTTGCAGAACTATTTAGTGATATATCCTATGTGCATATTACATATGTAAAACTAATGTAAAGTATAAAACTTTTTCAAAGGGAAGTCTTAGGTTTTGTCAAATCTATCTTTCATATTGACGCAATTTTGATCGGTTTTAACAATACAATCTAGTACTACATGTTATTGAAGTTAATAAATTCCATATAAGTCATTTGTCAAAGGTAATTAGTTCGACCAAAACAGAAATAGAATTGAGTTGGGGTGGAGGAAGTATTATACGTTGCTGTTTGCCGCAAAAGGTTTCGTCCTTCGTTCAAGCCGTAGTCATTTGTACAGGCGGCTGATGCGAACGGCGCACTGAGCTTACGTGTGCGCCAGTCACCGAGGCGCCTTAGACACGCGCAACACATGCGTTGAAATCACCTGCGGTACTGCAGGTGCAGTAACAGTCACTGACATGTGGGTCCGGCTAGCCCGTGGGGCCCACATGTAAGTGACTTTTACTGCACCTGCAGTACCACAGAGGTTATGAATCCCGCATGCGCATCTTTGAATTCAATTGGAACCGCTCCGTGTCCCATCACTGCTTTACCGTGAACCACTGTGGATGGTCTTAAAGGCAGGCCCGGCTCTGGGCCTAGGTGGGTGGAAATAAATTTTCTGCGATCCTCGAGAACGGATCGAGGGGAAGGCTCATTGCCCATAGCGGTCGTGTAGCTTCCTTCCCCTCGATCCGTTGCCAATGAGCCTTCTCCTCATCCGTTCTCGAGTTCGCAGCGGCCACGGCGCTGCTTCTACCCTGCTTCTGGATTGAGGACGCTGATGATCTGCAATACACTTTTAAATATGCGCGTTGGTATTCTCCCCCTCATATTTGTTGATGCGTTTATACCTGATGTTTTACATCGTTAAGTATGTTACGGATCATCAGCGTCGTTAGTCCAGCACTGAGTCATCAGGAGGCAAAAAGTAATGAACATCATAGATCAGCACTGCGCCGAGGAGAACGCTAAAATTGTTTGCTGATTCGTGGCAACAGATCCTAATGCAACGACTGTGTTCTATGGCAATAAAGTTGTAACACCACGAACCAGTAATTCGTGGAAACATATCCTAATGCAATGATTGTGTTCCGTGGCAATAAAGTTGTAACGCCACGAACCAGAGTATCGTGGCAACACATCCTAATGCAACGATTATGTTTTGTTGCATTACGGTCCAAATGCAACTGTTTGCTGATCCGTGGCAACAGATCCTAATGCAACGACTGTGTTCCGTGGCAATAAAGCTGTAACGCCACGAACTAGTAATTCGTGGCAATAGATCCTAATGCAACATTTGTGTTCCGTGGTAATAAAGCTGTAATGCCACGATCCAGTAATTCGTGGCAACAGATCCTAATGCAATGATTGTGTTCCGTGGCAATAAAGCTGTAACGCCACGAACTAGAGTATCGTGGCAACACATCCTAATGCAACGATTCTGTTTCGTTGCATTACGGTCCAAATGCAACTGTTTGCTGATTTGTGGCAACAGATCATAAGGCAACGACTGTGTTCCGTGGCAATAAAGCTGTAACGCCACGAACCAGTAATTCGTGGCAACAGATCCTAATGCAACGACTATGTTCCATGGTAATAAAGCTGTAACGCCACGAACCAGTATTTCATAACAATAGATCCTAATGCAACGACTGTGTTCCGTGGCAATAAAGCTGTAACGCCACGAACCAGTAATATGTGGCAACAGATCCTAATGCAACGACTGTTTTCCGTGGCAATAAAGTTGTAATGCCACGAACCAGTATTTTGTGGCAACAGATTCTAATGCAATGATTGCGGTCCGTGGCAATAAAGCTGTAACACCACGAACCAGTAATTTGTGGCAACAGATCCTAATGCAACGATTGTGTTCCGTGGAAATAAAGCTGTAACGCCACGAACTAGAGTGTCGTGGCAACACATCCAAATGCAACGATTCTGTTTCGTTACATTACGGTCTAAATGCAACTGTTTACTGATCCGTGGCAACAGATCCTAAAGAACGACTGTGTTCCGTGGCAATAAAGCTGTAATGCCACGAACCAGTAATTCATGGCAACAGATCCTAATGCAACGACTGTTTTCCGTTGCAATAAAGCTGTAACGCCATGAACCAATATTTCGTGGCAACAGATCCTAATGCAACAATTGTGTTGCGTGGCAATAAAGCTGTAACGCCAGGAACCAGTAATTCGTGGCAACAGATCCTAATGCAACGATTGTGTTCCATGGCAATAAAGTTGTAACGCCACGAACCAGAGTATCGTGGCAACACATCCTAATGCAACGATTCTGTTTTGTAGCATTACGGTCCAAATGCAACTATTTGCTGATTCGTGGCAACAGATCCTAATGCAATGACTGTGTTCCGTAGCAATAAAGCTGTAACGCCACTAACCAGTAATTCGTGGCAACAGATCCTAATGCAACGACTGTGTTTCGTGGCAATAAAGCTGTAACGCCACGAACCAGTATTTCGTGGCAACGGATCCTAATGCGACGACTATGTTCCGTGGCAATAAAGCTGTAACGCCATGAACCAGTAATTCGTGGCAACAGATCCTAATGCAACGACTGTTTTCCGTGGCAATAAAGTTGTAACGCCATGAACCAGTATTTTGTGGCAACAGATCCTAATGCAACGCTTGTGGTCCGTTGCATTAGCATCCTGATGCCACGAACTAGTGATTCGTGGCAACAGATCCTAATGCAACGATTGTGTTCCGTGGCGATAGATCCTAGTGCCATGGACTAGTGAATCGTGGCAAAAATACAAGCTTACTCCAATGATTTAGTATTCGTTGCAGTACAATCATTGCAACAGGTCGGAATCCTTGTAGTGTTTGCACCTCAATGTATCGAGTCTGTGTTTCGTGGAGCACTTCACTGATGAAGTACACTGGCCGTTGGACAGTCTGGACCATCCCAGAGGGGTCTCGGAGGTTCTTCTCCATCAACCCGGACCCTCCCCGAGGGACCCAAATCTTCTTCTCTATTAGCCCGGACCTTCTTGGAGGGGTCTGGACCTTCTTCTTATTGAGCAAAAACATTATTGATTGAGAGAGGATAATCCACATGCATCTTGTTTTTGGGATCCATGCCTAGGGGCTAGGACCCAGACTTGCCTTCAAGTAGCTCCAGACTCTGCCGAAGGGGTCTAGACTCCTGAGCTGAAGATGGCTCCGGTCTCTCCGTGACCAGGATCATGCTAACAACCTTCGTAGTTGCCGAAATATAAAGCAGAAGAGGCTCACAAGGCTCTGGAGCTACCAAAACTGGTAGTGCAGTGAGGAGCTGCTTGAGCTCTTGGAACGCCTTCTATGCTTCTTTGGACCAATTGAATGGCTCAGACTTCCTCAATAGCTTGAATAAGGGAAGTGCCCGCTCTGCCAGTCTTGAAATGAACCGGTTGAGCGCAGCTGAACACCTAGTTAGCTTGTGGACATCTTTGATGCGGGCTGGGGGTCGCATCTCCTCAATGGCCTTGATCTTCACCGAATTTGGCTCGATTCCTCAGTGAGTCACCAAGAAACCAGGGAGCTTTCCAGAGCTGACCCCAAAGACACACATGTCTGGGTTGAGCTTCGTACGTGTCAAGTGCAGCTTGTTGAAAACAACATGTAGATTGTCGAGGAGTGGTTCGTTGTTCTTCACCTTGGCGATGATGTCATCGATGTAGACCTCCACCAAATCCATGATGAGCTCTCCAGATGTTTTGTGCATGGCTTGCACAAAAATTGAAGCAGTGTTTTTGAGGCCGAAAGGCATGGCAGTGTAACAGTACAACCCATCTATTGTAATGAAGGTAGTATGTTCTTCATCTTCTCTAGACATTTGAATATGATGATATCCAGAATATGCATCTAGGAAACATAGTAATTCACACCCAGAAGTAGAATCCACTATTTGAACTATTCTAGGATGTGGAGATGGGTCTTTTGGGCATACCTTATTCAAGGTGGCGTAGTCGATGCACGTCCGAAGCTTCCCGCTGGCCTTTGGTACAACGACTGGGTTTGCCAGCCATCGAGGATGGTGAACCTTCCGAATGAAACCAGCGTCGAGCAGCTTCTTGATTTCTTGTCTGATGAAGTTCTGTCATTCGACAGATTGCTTCCGGGGCTTCTGATGTATTGGTCGTGCATCAGGGTATATCTCCAGGTTGTGCTCGATCACCTCCCTAGGGACCCCAGGCATTTGTGACGGTTGCCATGCAAACACATCGACATTCGCACGGAGGAAAGTGATGAGTGCGAGTTCCTATTTGTCGTTCAGATCTCTCGATATATGAGTGGTCTAGGTAGCATCAGAAATGATTTGGACGACTTTGACGGGGATGTCGGTGTCGCCGCTTGGTTGCACATTAGGTGTAGAGGTTGAGCCATGCTGACGTGAGCTCGAAGGTTGTTGAGCTGGTTGCTCCTTGCTAGATTCTTCTTCTTGTGCCACTGCAAGCGCATGAAGTTCTTCCAACATAGTGACTCCAGTTGTACGATCCCCACGGATCCGAAGAATGCCAGAAGGAGTCGGCATCCTCAACACCAGATAGCCATAATAGGCTACTGCCATGAACCTATACAGGGCTGGCCTGCCTAGGATGGCGTTGAAGGGAAGGTTGATGTGTGCCACATTGAAGACCAGATTTTCGGACCTATAGTTGTCCTTAGTCCCGAAGGTCACCGGGAGTGTAACTGATCCGAGATGAGTGATGGCTCCTGGCCCTATTCCAAAGAAAGGACGTGAGGGCCTGAGGTCCGATAGGCTGAGCTCGAGCTTCGTAAAAGCCGCGAAGCTGAGGAGGTTGAGCGCCGCACCTCTGTCCATTAGGACATGGAAGAGCTTGATCTTGTTGATAGTAGGAGAAACCATCAAAAGCAACTGACCAACTCCGTTGTTGTTCCTTGGAAAATCCGAAGCAACAAAGGTGATGGGAGTGTCCATCAACATCCGATGAGATTCTGCCTTGGCGGTGGGAGCTGCAGTAGCCATCTCCCGACGCATAGTTTTAAGAATGCGTCGGGAGGTAATATCACAAGACCCTTCATATATCATATGGAGAGTCTTCCGACGCTCATTGTCAGAGATATTAGAGTCATCGTCAACGGTGTTCTAGACATCCTTCAGTGCCTTCTTGGCGTCCTGGAAGCCTAGCTCCTGATCAGACAGAGCTTCATTGACTTTCTGCTTCCCTTCTCGTTGGCGGGAAGGGGTTTCATCCTGGCACTTGTTGTTGCATTCAACCACATCTTTTCAAGGTTATGGGTGTTCGTTTTATGGATCAGACATCACATTATTTCGTCGCTGCCGTCCTCAGACAATGGCAGGAGTCGCTTTTCGGGGCATGGCCCCCGACCACCAGAAGCTGCAGCAGCATCAGTAGTAGGCGTGCTGACCAACGACTTCTTCTTGCCATTGGACATCTTCTTATTCTTCACACCGTCGGAGGTAGTAGCTTCAGCCTTGGAGGAAGGTTTACCAGCCTCCACAGCTGGTTTGGAGTGCATCTCTCGGCCCTCTGTAGCTCTAGCTCATTTGTCAGCTAGGCTGAAGAGCTCTGTGACGCTGCTAACATCTTTGGTTGCCACCTCCTCTAGCATCTTCTTATCTCTAACTCCCTGCCGGAATGCAACAATGACAGAGATGTTGGAGATAGAAGGTATCACATTCCATACCTGAGAAAACTACTAGATTAATGATCGCAGCGATTCTCCCTCCTTCTGTTGTACAGCGACCAGACCACCTCTGTGTCACGCCAGGTGTAGAAGCTCCCCAAGTTGGCAATGAACTAGCGAAAGAGTTCCTCCCAACTGTAAATGGAGTCATGAGGTAGACTCATGAACCCGGACCTTGTTGTCCCGGTCAGAGCCACAAGGAAGTAGCTAGACATCACAGCCTCGTTGCCTCCACCCGCGAGGATGGCAGTGGAGTAAATCTGAAGAAACTCGACGGGGTTGACTGTCCCGTCGTATTACTCCAGCAGATGAGGACAAAACATCAGTGGCCAATCATCCATGCGAAGATGCATGGCAAGGGCAGAACAGCCACCCCCACTCCCAGTGGAGAAGGGTTTCCTCGAGCCTCTCGCCTCTCGCGGGTACGCTCGATATGGACATAGCGTCCTGCATCATGTAACAGCGGTCGAGCTCCGGCCGGAGGTCCTGCATCGGGAGCCTCGACGCCGTATGAGTGCAGCGAGCCCCGAAGGGCAGTGATGTCACTTTGTGGGAGGGCGCACGCCTCCTGTGCTGCAACGCCTCAGGACCAAGTCTATCAGACAAGGTCCTATTCGGAGTAGGTGCTTTCCCAGTGTGGGGTAGACCATGGAAGCTCAGGGCATTAGCTGCAGCTGCAACTAAATGCTAAACATCAGCACGCCATTGCTCCATGGTGGCCGGAGCAGCTCGAGGCGCTAGAGGACACTGAAGAAGAGTCTGCGTTGCGTTCAGCGCGCGTTCTCAGGATTGTTCGTTGATGCAGTGACTGACGTGAATACACCATCTTGCTGAGATGGTGGAGGTGGTGGTGGAACAACACCCGCTAGGACAACAGAGTTGGCTAGCTGCTACATGTTGGGGGGAATTCCTATAGCAGGCTTTTCAGCCAAACTGTTGGACAAGGCAGCGGCGGAATTCACCATCTTGAGATCTTAGGCACCCCTACCTGGCGCGCGAAGTGTTGAAGTGTAGCAACAACACTTTCCCTGGTACTAATAAAGCATAATCCATGGAGGTTCGTATTCAGATGGGGTGCGCGTAAGATCACGAACAAGATGATGACACAAGAGTTTTTACGTGGTTCAGGCCGCCTGAGCGTAATACCCTACTCCACGGGGTGGTAATTGATTGTATGAGTGTGTAGCGATTGTCTGAGGTTGCTTGTATGCGTATGACACAAGAGTTTTTACGTGGTTCAGGCCGCCTGAGCGTAATACCCTACTCCACGGGGTGGTAATTGATTGTATGAGTGTGTAGCGATTGTCTGAGGTTGCTTGTAGTTGCCTTCTACTATGTGGCGCAACCCTTTTATATGCTAAGGACTGGCCGTTACAGTGCATGCCTGGCTTGACAAGTGGCACTGGCTGTCATTAACACCCTATACACGATCTACTGGTGTTATGGGTGATTAATTGTGTGATAACATGACATAATGGCGGCATTACAAGTCTTGATAGCCTTCTGATCGTGCATTATTAATACATCATCAATGACACGTTAACCAGGTCTTGTAACGGCTGTTTAATAGCCTCTTGAATGTTCGTGCTATTGGAGATCCGGCTACCTTCCTATTGTAGGCTTCGTTCCGGAGGTCTGACACGTGGTAGCTCCAGAGCTTCCCTTTGCGGGGAGGCAGGTCCGGAGCTACTTGACACGTGGCAGCACCAGAGCTTCCCTCTACTGTGGATTAGGTCCGAAGCTACTGGACACATGGCAACACTAGAGCTTCCCTGTGAAGGAAGGTAGATCCGGCCTTGCAAGACACGTGGTAGCTCCCGAGCTACCCAGACGAGGGAGGCGGGCGCAGTGATGTGGGACACGTGTTGCCTTTAGAAGTCTTCAACATTGGCGGGCGGAAATCCATGACTTTATCCACAGTATCAGGGGGTACATGGTATCCAGGTTACCGACAGTTACACTTACCTATTATCTGCGGATGTATATGTTATCCAAACAACCTGATGAACATTCCTTAACAATTATGATCCATCAAATTTATCTTCTTCCTTAGCAGTAAGAAAAATGAAAATTGAAACTGCATGCAAATTTTTGCAGTCATACCCCTAAGCTATTTGGCTAACCCAGTTATATTTACCAAAGGAAAAAAAGAAAAATGGGAGGAAAATGTCAGGACAGTTAGGGATTAGACCTGGAAGATGAGATTCCCGTGTAGGAAAACTTGTTCAGAGACGAATCCAGGTGGCCTTGGCCTTAACACTACTGCCGTGGACTCTAGCGCCAGGCGTGGCTGGTTGGGGGAATCAGTAAAAAAAAATCCTAAATAACTATATTTATATAATGTTATATCTGACCACATATTAGAATAGTATGTGTAGATGTTACACTAGGCGCACTGTAAACAATATTGGATATGTGAAACTTTAGAGGATATACTGAAAAAGTAGAAGGAGAATAGTATATAGAGTATGTTTTAGAGGGAACGAGTGCATATAGCCTTATCAGAAAGGGGTTTCACTTACCCAAAGTTGGCAAGGCGGCTATGGTTGGGCTCAACATTGTTGGCTCGGCCCAGAAGAAATTTGGAGATAAAAAACCTTTTATGCTCAATGTGGTCACAGGTGCATGCCCTGCAACCCCACTACGTTGCTCCCGTGGCTAGGAGATCTGATTGGGAAGGGTCGTTCATCTCTCCATCGACCGGCACTGGTTGGGGCTGACTAGGGATGTCAATGGGTAAAATACCCACGGATAGTACCTTTGGATACCCATACCCTTTGGACAAAAACCGTACCCATGTTCATATCTGTTACCCGCAACGGGTGCAATCCGCTACCCGTATCCGTTATCCGCGAATATATTTTACCCGCAGGTATACCTGAATGTTGCCTAGAGGGGGGTGAATAGGTAATATGACCTGAAATCACTTAATAAAATGAGTTCAACTAACAGGGGCTGGACTAGTCTGGGTCAAGATGGACTAGTCCAGACAGTTCGCAGTAAAATCTTAAAAACTTGATTTTTATGAGTTTTTCTTGGATATTATTTCAATGAAAAATTAATATATGATCTAGAAACCTAGTACAAGTTGGATTGACAAAGATGAAATATTTTAGATTGCAAAATTATGTTGAAGAACAATATGATGAACGATATGAACCCTAGAGGCAATTCTAGTGAGTGAAATGTAAAGTGACAAGTGAGACAAGAATTTATCCTGAGGTTCAGCTTCACGGAGAAGTCTACATCCCAGTTGAGAAGTCCACAAAGGACTGGGTCTCACTTGACCATATTCTCACCAAGCAGGCCAGCTTGTTTTCCATTAAATCACAAGGGGTAAATACAATGTTCTTGGGGCTTCTCACAAGTTGAGGCTCCCACATAGCTCATGAACTGCATACACATGAATCAAAACAGCCAAAAGTCCCAAAGACGAAACACCAAGTGCAATCAAACCAAGAGCGAAAGCACGAAGTTCTTCCTTGTCCCCTTGTCCCAAACCCTAATCCACTCAAGATTTTGTTCTAGAGGACAAGTATGCAGGTGAGAAGGCTTAGGAAGGCTCAAGGATGCTTGTGGCGGTGCTAAGATTCAAGTTATTTTAGTGGGAGGTCAGGGGGTCCCTTTTATAGGGGTCCCGACAGCGGACCGTTGCCACCATCTAAAGTTCGGACTAGTCCCGTCCAACGGGACCACTTGACGTCACACCTATGTAGAGGGTGACATATCCTCCAACGTTTGAATTTCAAATGGTCATAGCACACTGGACTAGCCCGGCCAACAACGGACTAGTCTGAACTACAACAGAATGTCTTGGTTCATCTAATAATGGATAAGTCTGGTCCAGCTAACTGGGGCGATCAAATCTGGCCAATAGGACTTAGCCTCAGAAACCCCTTTTCTCACACCACCACGGACTAGTACGGCTCACAATAGACAAGTCCAAAGTACAATAGTACCCTTTAGTACAGCCAAAAACGGACTACTCTGGCAGGTTTGGACCAGTCTGACCTCTATGGCGTACAATTCTAGCCTTCTGACACTTAGCTCGAAAAAATCTCACGATGTGTACAACGGACTAGTCCATCCCCAAATGCACAAGTCCGAAGTACAATAGAAACCTTTAGTCCGTCCCAAACAGACTAAGCTGACCCACCCGAACTAGTCTGCCCCAGAACCCGGAGAAGTCCAGCCACTTTAGGGTTTTCTCTCAACAAGGATTCTCACTTGGGTTTTCTCGAAACTAAGATTTGATCCCTCTTCTATGATCTCAATGTATTTGATACACACACCCTCACACACGATAGGCTAGTCTAAACTCGACACAAAATAAAGCCTAATTTCTATACTTGAGTCTTCGACGCCTATTTCAATTTTTCCTTTTTGAGGATATTTCTTCCATTTCAATTCCACAGCTATGCTTAAGATCAACTAATCTTATTAATCATCCAAAATCCATAGGATGACTAGATGCACTTTCAATCTCCCCCTTTTGGTGATTGATGACAACTCATTAAGCTTTAATAAAAATGATATAATTTGGTTTTCATAAGAACTGTGTGTATGAGTAACTCCCCTTCAATGATGCATCATGAAAAAAAATTTGAGGGTGTTATCATACATACATATGTTATGGTAGGGTGCCTACGTGTTGTGTCCATGATTTGTGATAAGGTATTAATAAAGCAATGAATATGCATAAAAGATAACCAAATCAACATAAGCATCACATCACAACTAAGTTTAAACAAACATCACATAGTGCTTACAACCCTTAACACAAATCAAGTCTTACACAAATTTAAAAGCGAGCTTTTAAAACATAATACAAGTCCATAGAATCAACAAAAGAGACAACACTAAGAGATGTACCCCCTTCAAAATCTTCCCTTTTGGCATCAAGACATCAAAAAGGGAAATAGGAAGAGAGTCCTACAATCTACTCATCGTCGTCGTCGCCACGCTGCTGCTCATAGTGATTTTTGGTGGCCTCCGAGTCTTCATTGTTATCTTCATCATTGGAGGTTGTGGCCTTGGAGGTTCCATCCTCCGTGAACTGAGCGAGTTCATTGGCGGTGACCTCGAGAAAAGGAGTCATGTGACACGCGGTTCCGAATATGAACCAAGCATAACGCATATGTGTGCCCAGGAAGTTCATCACACATACGGTTGCATCACAAATGATATACAAAATTTAACCACGTCTCAACTATTAAATAAGTACTTTATTACAATAATCCAATAGTTCACAAATGACAAAAGTCTAATTAATGCAGCAGAAAAATAACTAAGCAGCACGACTCCAATCCACAGGCAATTGACGGCGGTACGCGACCTAGTAGTCCGCGTGATCCTCAGGGTACTCCCAATTATCTCCAGTAGCTGTTGGGGGGGATTGCAAGGGTGAGTACGTATCGTACTCAGCAAGTGTGGAAATAAATGACATGTGGCTAAACAAATGATTGGAATAAAATGGCTACTGCAGAAAAGTACATTTCATGAACATGTAAAGGCAGCCTATCATGTCTATGTGAGATTATTTCACTTCATGACACAAGTAATTATCATACCATAAATCCAACAATTCTTATTTACCATCACAATCTATTTAATACCAGCCAACCATTAACTTAACACCATATGCCAATTCTATATTCTCTCATGCACCGACTATACTCAAGTGACAAACCAAAACCATACCAACCATCCCAAAATTCCAAGTCCAATTCTAATCATGTAGGTCATCCAAGTGCTCTCAACCGGGAGCACGACTATCATGATAGTTTTTAACACTCTGCAGAGGTTGTACCACTTTACCCACATGTCCGTGATTTTGTCACCTTTCGATGACTAATAACCTCTATGTTGCCCTGTCACACTTTCGTTGGTGTGCGGCAAAGAGATCACAAAATAGCCTTTCAAAGGGACTACTAGTATGTACGGACCCACTGAGGTTTCACCGGCAGGCTTGAATCTCCATTCTCCCACCCAAGGGCCCCCTCGTGTGCCATGCGGATCCCAGAGTAGCCCTCCTCGACACCCATTCCCCGCATCATCCAATGGTCCATACAGTACTAGCAGCGCTCCTAATTATTCAGCTATGCTGCACCCATACTTGGCCTTGTGGTGGCACTGTTGTCCTGGCATATTCTCGCATGAACCGGTCCTTAGGTCTAAGGCAAGCAAACCACCATACCATCCAACCCATTCCACAAAACCATGCTTGCTTAGATCTCCTAAATTTCATGTTGCTAAATTAATCATCATCTTATTACCATTCCAAGTTCTCATATTTAAAGTAGTCAACAAAATTATTTAAGTTACCCATAACCCATGTACCGATGCGGTGCATAAAGAAAAATACCCATACCCGACTCATCATGTATATCCCGTCGACAAGGGGTGGCAAACAGCGCTAGTAAACTCCTATATATGGGTTTCCCATCATATTGACACGAGCATGCATGTTCGCACACAAAACATTTAATAAAACGGGATCAGTATGATCAAGGACACTTGCCTTGTTCCAACGGATGTGGTTGCTCAAGCGCTTCAAAGCCTTGGTTTTGGAAATCCTCGTATGCGACCTCACGAGCACGTACCTCTGCGTGTGGTTACACATACAAGAAAATACATACAATTCAATATGATGCACACAAACTAATCAACATGCAATGATATGCATGCATGCAAGGTTAAATAATTAATTAACTACGGTTGTTTATTAATTAGATGCAACTAGTTCATACATGTTCATATGAGTTTACAGGGTTTTACCGGGGACTAATGTTGCTGAAAATAAAAAGATGGTGCGACTACGGTCAAATTACGTCTATTAGATTCAATATGTTCGAAAAAATTCGCATCGGAAAACGTATCCTACCGTAGATGCGATGGCTTCGAATATCGCGGGATGGGGACGACGCGTAGATGAAGTATATGGCGCAAGGGTCCTCCGGTGGCACGACGACGGCGACACGACGAACTCTGGCAGACGACGGCACCCTCCTCTTCTCTTCCCTTTTTTTTTTCTCTTCTTCCCCTGGCGGCGCAGCCCTGGTGCTTTATCCTAGTCACTAGGGCTTTTCTTCCTGGCGACAGCGTTGTTTCTGGCGGCGTTGGAAAAATTTACGAAACCCTACGATAGTATATATAGGCGGCACAGTGCGTGTCCAACCCGACCACGGGGCCAGCGCGGCGGGCGGCTCAGTCGACGCGAGTCCGACCTGGCCACAGGGCCAGTGCGGGCGGCGGCTCAACCAGGCGCGGGGCACGGCTAGCGCGTGGGCCCTGGCGTGCGCGGGAGCGGCTGGAGCGGGGGCGCAGTGCGGGGCGCGGGACGTGGTCGAGGCAGGCGCACCGGTTGGGCCCCATGGCCGGGTCGGATTCGCGCCGACTCTTGCTCACGTCCGGCAATACTGACACCGGCTCGGTTGTGAACCTTTTCTTTAACTCCTCAAAGCTATCTTGACAAGCTTGAGTCCATCGGAATGCCTTCCCTTTCATAAGTAATTCGGTCATAGGCTTGGCTATTTTGGAGAAATCCTTGATGAATCGGCGGTAATATCCAGCCATTCCAGGGAAACTCCGAATTTCCTTGACATTCTGTGGCGGTTCCCACTTAAGCACATCTCTCACTTTCCCTGGGTCAACTGTACTCCACCTCTGGAAATAATATGGCCTAAGAAAGAAACTTCTTGTAACCAGAATTGGCATTTACTGAACTTGGCATACAATTTGTGTTACCGTAGCTTCTGCAACGTAAGATTCAAGTGCTCCTCATGCTCTTCCTTGCTTCTCGAGTATATCATAATGGCATCGATGAACACTACGATGAACTTATCTAGATATTCCATGAAGACCTTATTCATGAGATACATCAAGTACGCAGGCGTGTTCATCAATTCAAATGACATGACGGTGTACTTATAGGACCCATACCGTGTCCGAAATGCTATCTTGGGTATATCCGATGGTCTAATCTTCATTTGGTAGTATCCTGACCGCAAGTCAATCTTGGAGAAAATAGAGGCACCCTTCATTTGGTTGAACAAATCATCTATACGGGGCAGCGAGTACTTGTTCTTAATCATCACTTCATTGAGAGACCTATAGTCCACACACATCCTCTAGGTTCCATCCTTCTTATCTACGAAGAGCACTGGTGCTCCCCACGGGGATGAGCTTGGGCGTATAAAAACCCTTCTATAGCTGCTCATGAATTTGCTTCTTTAGCTCTGCTAATTCCTTAGGAGGCATCCTATATGGCCTCTTAGCTATAGGTGTGGTTCCGGGTATCAACTCAATAGCGAATTCTATGTCACAATTGGGTGGCATACCTGGCAACTCATCTGGAAACACATCTGGGTACTTGCGGACGATCGGAATGCTTTCCAATGTCAACCTTCCACGTGATTCAGCATCACTTTCTCTCGTGCAGGTTGGGCTGCCTCTACTTTGATGCGTGTACCGTGTTCACTTGTCAACTGCACAATCCTCTCGGCACATTGAATGACTCCATTATGCTTGCTCAGCCAGTCCATTCCAAGTATTATGTCTATTCCTTGGGAGTCCAAGACTATGAGGTTTGCGAGAAAGTCTACCCCCCCTTATTTTAATGCTTACTTTTGGACATACTATATTTGTCCTCATCTCTCCGCCAGGAGAACTTACTAGCATAGTTTGCTTCATATGAGATATAGGAAAATTGTACTTGGCAACATACTTTGACGAGATGAATGAATGAGATGCTCCCGAGTCAAATAAAACAGTCGCAGGGTTGGAGTTGGCGAGGAACATACCAATCACAACGTCCTCAGCTTGTTGGGCTTCCTCAGTAGAGAGATGATTCACATTGCCACGAGCAAAGTTCTGTTGTCCACGGTTGCCTTGCGGTGCTCCTCCATTTGGTCGCGGGTAATTTGTCCTTGGTGCACTGTTCATTGGTCCATAGTTTCTTCTGGGGCATTGACTTGCAAAGTGGCTTCTCCACACACATAGCACGTCTTACCACCCATAGCATTAGGGAAGCTTGGGCGCAACTGGTTTTGAGCATTTGCCGCCATGTTAGGATGCGATGCAGGTGGCACAGGATAGCGAGGCGCTTGCATGGTGGGGCATTGCTGCGGTGGCTGATTTGGGCGCGGTGGATAAGCAGTGTGGTATGCAGGAGCAAATGGGTTCTAGTATGGTGCAGTTGGTGGTGCATAGCGGGGACGAACATTGCTTCCTTGCAGCGGTCCATGATGTGGCATCTTCCTCTTGTTGTCCTGCTCCTTCTCATGAATCTTGTTCTCAACCACAATGGCCTTGTGAACCAGCTTCTTGAAGTTTGGATAGTCAGTATTGAGCAACTGGACTTGAATTTCATTGTTGAGACCCCTCATAAACATATACTGCTTCCTACTATCCGTGTTGATGTCTTCTGAAGCATATCTTGATAGTTGAGTGAATTTATTGAGATACTCACTCACACTCATCCTTCTTTGCCTGAGGTTTTAAAACTCTTGTCTTCTCGGTATCATTACTCCCTCAGGTACATTGTGAGAACGGAAACTATGCTTAAACTCAACCCAAGTGATTGCCTCCTGATTATCATGAGCGTTGCAAAGAGCTTCCCACCAGTCAGCAGCTGCTCCAACTAGTTGATGTGATGCAAAGAGAACCTTCTCTCTATTGGTGCACTGGACAATAGCAAGTTTCTTCTCAACGGACTTCATCCAATCATCAGCTTCCATTGGGTCCGTGGCTTGTGCATAGGTAGGTGGCCTGGTCCTCATGAACTCTCCCAAACGGTTATGATGCGGCGGGGGTGGTGGCGGTGGCAGTATATGAGGCTGATTGTTGTTGCCAGCTTGCAGCTGGCCCATTGTTTGTATCATGGTATGCATGAGCTACTTCTGCATAGCTAACATCTATTCAATATTGATAGCTCCATGAGCATGTCCCCGGTTATTCTGAGGTACTTCATTGCGCTCTCCTCATTGTTGGCATCCCTCTGGTTGTGAGTTCTCACCATCTGTTGGCGAGAGAAAGGTGGAGATAGAAGAATTGAGAATTTGGAAAGAAACGCCCCAACTATATGCATCAAGGTATGTGACACTAAACAATCTTTTATTAATATAGACCTATATGAGGATGTTGACAAGTGCCGAAGAATCCCACAACTCTCTACTATATGCGGATGTGGACATTCGCCGAAGCATCCCACAACACGCAACTAAGCACACAAGCACTCAAACAAGCACAAAACCAAAATTCAGCACACCACACTATTTAAAACTAATACAATTCTAAGCATTCTTATTACAAAATACTCATAGGGGAGTTAATTTCCTAATTGTGAGGCGGTGAGGGCGTCCTTGGCTGCGCGGATGTGATGGGGTTGCACCATGGTGATGTTGGGGACCAGATTCTCTTGGGTGACCATGGCTCTCCTCTTGCTTCATATTCCTTCATCTCCAAGTTGGCTTCTAAACGAGCTAGCTCCTTGCGAAGGTAGTGGATCTCCCCTTGTGCGGTTGCATAGCGACTGCTCATGTCCAATAATGTCTTTTGAGACCTATCCATTGTTGTAAGATTGTCTGAAGCTTCTTGTGGTCCAATTATCCTCCCTGTACCACTCTCCCGCTGAGGGTGCAGCTCAAACATGGTGTTCTCAAGCTCAAAGCGGCGATTATGGCACAAACTTGTGAGTGCCGCCCATGCAGCATCATCCATAGCATCCTTCTGAGTAGACCTCCAGGTGGGAGCATAATGTCATGAGACCACTTTGTTGGTGTAGAAGATGAGAACATTAGCATGCCACTCGTCGCGTCCGGGACGAGAGACCCTCTTCACGAAGTAGTTAGCACACATGCAACGGGGATAAAGGAAATCTGTCAGTTCTCATGATGCATGTCCTCCATCAGTTCCAATAGTCCAAATCTCCTCAACTCGGGGAAACTGGGGGCTGTTGTGTCCATTCTAATTCGCACCGGGTTGTGATCCCCCTCTATTTTCACCTCCGTTGTCCTCCTCATCTAAAGCTGGCACGTAGTACTCCTCATTAGGATCCTCATCCATGTTCTCCTCAAATGGCTCATACTCCTCCGGATCCTCCTCCATAGTGTTCAACTGGTTAGCTTCCTCCTCCTCGGGCTGGATGTTCCCCTTCTCTTGCTTCTGCTCGTCAAGCTCAATGGGGTTAAGTCCACTTCTAAAGGGCGGCGGACAGGTGCTCTTGCGGGCTGCACTCCTAGTGATCGGCATCTATAGAAAACGAGAATACATTACAGGAAAGAATAAAGGAATATAAATCTGAAAATTCCAGCAGCTAAAATAACGGAAAAAGAGTGGTGCAGCTGTCCCAAAAGAACAAAAAAAAGAGGGCGAAAATGCAGCAGCCAACACAATAATTTTACCCACACATAGCAGCGTCAAAACACACACTTTACACAAAAATTCAAGCAGCAAAAACAGCAGCGAACAACATAAAGACACGGCTGAAAATTGCATTGGAAACGCAGCGGCAATCGATACTTTTTGCAGCTGAAAATAAAGAAACAAAAACAGCAGCAAAAATTTTCGAAAATAGCAGATTAGAAGAGTGTTCCTATGGTTCTAAAGTGTCCATTCTACCTAGGCTTGCTCCTACTGTCAACGCAGCTCTGATACCAATTTGTGACACCCGGTTCCGAATATGAACCAAGCGTAACGCATATGTGTGCCCAGGAAGTTCATCACACATATACGGTTGCATCACAAATGATATACAGAATTTATCCACGTCTCAACTATTAAATAAGTACTTTATTACAATAATACAATAGTTCACAAATGACAAAACTCTAATTAATGCAGCGGAAAAATAACTAAGCAGCACGACTCCAATCCACAGGCAATTGACGATGGTACGCAACCTAGTACTCCGCGTGATCCTCAGGGTACTTCCAATTATCTCCAGTAGCTGTTGGGGGGGGGGGGTTGCAAGGGTGAGTACGTGTCGTACTCAGCAAGTGTTGAAATAAATGACATGTGGCTAAACAAATGATTGGAATAAAATGGCTAATTGCAGAAAAGTACGTTTCATAAACATGTCAAAGCAGCCTATTATGTCTATGTGAGTTTATTTCCCTTCATGACCCAAGTAATTATCATACCATAAATCCAACAATTCTTATTTATCATCACAATCTATTTAATACCAGCCAACCATTAACTTAACACCATATGCCAGTTCTATATTCTCTCATGCACCGACTATACTCAAGTGACAAACCAAAACCATACCAACCATCCCAAAATTCCAAGTCCAACTCTAATCATGTAGGTCACCCAGGTGCTCTTAACCGGGAGCACGGCTATCATGATAGTTTTAACACTCTGCATAGGTTGTACCACTTTACCCACATGTTCGTGATTTTGTCACATTTCGATGACTAAGAACCTCTATGTTGCCCTGTCACACTTCCGTTGGTGTGCGGCCAAGAGATCACAAAATAGGCTTTCAAAGGGACTACTAGCATGTACGGGCCCACTAAGGTTTCACCAGCAGGTTTGAATCTCCATTCTCCCACCCACTGGCCCCCTCGTGTGCCATGCGAATCCCAAGGTAGCCCTCCTTGACTCCCATTCCCTGCGCCATCCAATGGTCCATACAATACTAGCAGCGCTCCTAATTATTCAGCTATGCCGCACCCATACTTGGCCTTGTGGTGGCACTGTTGTCCTGGCATATTCTCGCATGAACCGGTCCTTAGGTCTAAGACAATCAAACCACCGTATCATCCAACACATTCCACAAAACCATGCTTGCTTAGATCTCCTAAATTCCATGTTGCTAAATTAATCATCATCTTATTATCATCCCAAGTTCTCATATTTAAAGTTATCAACCACATTATTTAAGTTACCCATAACCCATGTAGCGATGCGGTGCAAAAAGAAAAATACCCATACCCGACTCATCATGTATATCCCGTCGACAAGGAGTGGCAAACAACGCTAGTAAACTCCTACGTATGGGTTTCCCATCATATTGACACGAGCATGCAAGTTCGCAAACAAAACATTTAATAAAACGGGATCAATATGATCAAGGACACTTGCCTTGCTCCGACGGATGTGGTTGCTCAAGCACTTCAAAGTCTTGGTTTTGGAAATCCTCGTATGCGGCCTCTTGAGCACGTCCCTCTACGCCTGGTTACACATACAAGAAAATACATACAACTCAATATGATGCACACAAACTAATCAACATGCAATTACATGCATGCATGCAAAGTTTAATAATTAATTAACTACGGTTGTTTATTAATTAGTTGCAACTAGTTCGTACGTGTTCATATGAGTTTACGGGGTTTTAGCGGGGATTAATGTTGCTGAAAATAAAAACATGGTGCGTCTACGGTCAAATTACGTCTATTAGATTCAATACGTTTGACAAAATTCGCATCGGAAAATGTATCCTACCGCAGATGCGATGGCTTCGAAGATCGCGGGATGGGGACGACGCGTAGACGAAGTAGATGGCGCAAGGGTCCTCCGGTGGCACGACCACGGTGCCGCGACAAACTCTCGCGGACGACGGCACCCTCCTCTTCTCTTCCTTTTTTTTTCTCTTCTTCCCCTGGCGGCGTAGCCTCTGGTGCTTTTTCCTAGTCGCTAGGGCTTTTCTTTCTGGCAACGGCGCTGTTTCTGACGGCGTTGGAAAAATTTGCGAAACCCTAAGGTAGTATATATATAGGCGGCATAGTGCGTGTCCAACCCGGCCACAGGGCTAGCGCGGCGGGCGGCTCGGTCAGCGCGCGTCCGACCCGGCCATGGGGCCAGCGCGGGCGGCGGCTCGGCCAGGCGCGGGGCGCGGCTGGCGCGTGGGCCCTGGCGCGCGAGGGAGCGGCCGGCGCGGGGGTGCAGTGCGGGGCGCGGGACGCGGTCGAGGCAGGCGCGCCGGTTGGGCCGGCTCCGCCTGGCTGGCGGGCACGCATTGACTTTTTTCTTTTTTTCTTTTTTCTTTTCATATATAAATATTATTATATATATTATTATATATATTATTTATTTATATATTTTTTTCATTTGTTTCTTTAGGTTTCACAAATATATATATATATATATTTTGTATATATTATTATTATTTTTATGTTTGTCCCCTAATACATGTTTTATATTTCTATTTTCCTTTTCTTCCTTTGCTACACATGTTTGTACATGTAGGTTTTATATTTTATTATCTTTCTTTTATTCTATTAATGTTTAATGCATGAACCTATATGCAATGCATGATGCAAAAATTGAGGGTGTTACAAGTCAACTCTCCATCACTCTTCGCAAAGGGAGACAAGGGAATCTTGAACTTGTCGCACGCCGCCTTGATGTATTTCTCTTGGTGTTGCTCCATGCGACAAGTCTGAACTGCCGCTCATCGACAAGAGGCGAAAAGTGTTTGAAGCACTTGAATAAGCCGCTCAAGGATTGTAGTGGAGGAGAAGATGGAGGAACCACTAGGCGAGAAGAGGAGAAAGGAGTGTTGGCATTCTTTCTTCTCGAGGCAGGAGGCTCTAGAGGAGGAATCTGAGGATAAAGTCTTCTATGGGTGACATCCTTCTTAAATGTTATCTCGGACACCTTATCAATTAAACACATCAAATATGGTGCATATCCACATGATATATTTGGAGTGTGCGAGATGTTGAAAATGTCATCATAAATATAGTCAACCACATTGAATCTTTCTTGTCCGTCAAGCAACAACATCAAGTGTCTCAAGTTTCCTTGAATAACCCCAGCATCACCATCTTTGGGGCCTATGGTCTTCCTCGACACGGTTGAGCACACTATAGAATGGCTTTATGTTCCTTATGTGACCCGCCTCATAGACCGCATGGCTTGGATACATGTAGTCCAATCATCTTTAGCAATGGCCTTTAGATTTGAAATGATGATATCGTTATTGAGTTGATCCTTCAAGCCAAGTATTTGAGCAAACTCCCAATAAGTGGTTGTGTATTGCTCACCATTTGTGATCCATGTGATCCTTCAGTCTCCTTGCCTGTGGAAGTACACAGCGCTGTAAAACAGCATAATGAACCCAATATTCCAATCATACTTGAAACCCATGAGGTCCTTAAGCCCATGACGCTCTATGGCTTCTATGACTACATTAAAGGCACTGTGGTTTTTCTCCGCCATGTAGTCCCAATCAATCCATTGTTCATCTGTCACTGGTGTCTGCATCCTCATGTATACAGTCCTGTAGTAGTCACGGTGGAAGTCACACCAAAATCGAGGGTCGGCAGTGTGCTTCTCAAATCTGTACACATCATCCATCCTCAACCTCTTTGCTTTCTCGACCCCCTTTCCTTTAAATAGATTTGCTTCAACTGTAGCTTGGCGGTTAGGGTTCCTTGCGGGCGATGACATCTTCAATGGTCCAATGGGTTGTGAGGACCCTTTTTTACCCTTCTCTCTTAGGGTGATGCCAGTTCACGCCTTGCTAGTGGGCTTCTTTGCAACTCATTTCCTCTTCTTTGGCGGTTCATCCGCCGATGCCTTGCCTTTGTCCCTGTATCCTCTAGCCTCTTGAGTTCGCTCTTTCTCCTCCATAATCACAACCCTGCTCTTCCTTGGGGCTTGTTCGGTGGCAACTGAGTTATGAGCCCCTCGTTGCTATTTCTTTGCTTTCCTAGCCTTGCTCCTTGACTCAAGGAGAGCTTGACCAAGCTCTCGCACCTCATGGGCACGACGATAGGTCTCTTGCCTCAACGCCTCGCACTCCGGACTGGATAGGGGAGAGCCATCGTGGTTCGACATCATCAATGAGAAGAGATAAACAAGAGAGTATATGAGTCCAAGGAAGAGGAATATTGCGTTAGAATTCAATAAAACGATCAAAATTAGGTTTTTGTACTGTGAACCCCGAACTTATCCATCCTAGGGCCGGACTAGTCCAGTGCACACAGCAAGAACCCTAACGTTGATGTTTTTCGCAAAATCTACGGATTGGGGCACAATATTCCTAGGCTAGGATCACAATAGCATGAGGAACAACATTTGTGAAGAGGTTTCTAACAAAAGACCTAATAATTTTGAATTTTGAAGGATATGGGGTTAGGTCATGAATACCTCTTTGAATCTTCAAACTGCCAAAATGCGGATGAAGAAACAAGCAAGGATGCGCAGTGAATAGTTCCCACACATCTTGGGTCTTCAATTCACGGATTGGAAGTGGTTTTGGTGGATGGAATCGAAAATCGCCGATTTGGGGCTGCATTTTTCGTGGTTGAAGAGAGAAAGAGTGAAGATGGGAAGTGAAGAGTCGGGTGCCCTCTGGTGAGGTTAAGTCCCCAGGAGCCAGAATAGTCTGGCTGGATGCCTAGACTAGTCCGGTCCAAGACCTATACAGACTGCTAGGGTGGCTGGACTTGTCCGGTAAGGAAGGCGGACTAGTCCGTTTTGGACTTGTCTGACTGAGTCCGAAGAAGCTGGAGACCAGACTTGTACGGCCTTTGGGGCGGACTAGTCCGGTCCAAAGGCTAAAAACTCATATATATTTGAGTTTTCGCTAGAGATTTGATCCTTTTGGAGTAGTTTTCAATAGGATCTTTGCAAACATGGTCAGTAAGCAATCAACAATCAAACTATGACCATAATTTACAAAGATTCAATAATTTCAAATAGTTTTGTAGAAAATCGAGGGGGATGAGGTTTTTGCAAGCATGCATGAATTTTGAAGCAAATACAAGTAACAATCGGATGTGCAAGAGTCAAGTCACATTTCGAGAATCTAAGATATTGAGCTCACTCCTAAGTTCAGAAAATCTCTTCTCATCTAAGGGCTTTGTGAAAATATCAGCTAATTGTTTTTCGGTTCTCACATGGAAAATCACAATGTCTCCTTTGATGGAGTGATCTCTCAAGAAAATGGCGGATATCAATATGCTTGGTCCTTGAATGCTTAACTGAATTGTGGGCTATTTTCATGGAACTCTCATTGTCACATAGGAGAGGAAATGGCAAAAGTTTATGCCATAGTCCATAAGAGTTTGTTGCATCCAAAGAAGTTGTGCACATCAACTTCCGGCCTGCGACATTCTCCACTTCGGCTGTGGAGAGTGCAATGGAATTTTGTTTCTTTGAGGACCAAGATACCAGGGACCTACCTAATAATTTGCATGTCCCCGATGTGATCTTTCTATCTACATTGCACCCCGCATAATCGGCATCAGAATATACAATGAGATTAAACTTGGAGCCCTTGGGGTACCAAAGTCCTAGACCTGGTGTGTGAAGAGAAAATCTAAGAATTCTTTTTAAGGCGGTCAAATGACACACCTTGGGAGCGGCTTGAAAACGTGCACACATACAAATACTTAACATTATATTGGTCCTAGATGCACAAAGGTAAGGTAATGAACCAATCATGGAGCGATATACCTTTTGGTCAACACTTGGACCATCTTCATTGAGGTTGATGTGTCCATTGGTTCCCATTGGGGTCTTGATGGGTTTGGCCTTGTCCATGTCAAACATCTTGAGTATATCTTGCGTGTACTTGGTTCGACTAATGAACGTGCCTTCCTTGAGCTGTTTCACTTGAAATCCTAGGAAGAACTTCAACTCCCCCATCATGGACATCTCAAACATTTCGGTCATGATCTTAGAAAACTCATCACAAAAAGCATTGTTAGTATAACCAAATATAATTTCATTGACATATATTTGGCAAACAAAAAAATCATCATTTAAATGCTTAGTGAATATAGTATAGTCGTCCTTCCCAATTTTGAAACCATTTTGAGTTACAAAGTCTCTAAGGCACTCATACCAAGCTCTAGGAGCTTGTTTGAGGCCATAGAGAGCCTTACGCAATTTGTAGACATGGTTTGGGAAGTCTTGATCTTCAAATCTAGGGGGTTGCTCCAAATACACCTCTTCTTTGATTGGACCATTGAGGAAAGAACTCTTGACATCCATTTGGTATAGCATAAAATCATCGTGAGTAGCAAAGGCAAGTAATATGCGAATTGATTCAAGCCTAGCTACGGGAGCAAAGGTTTCGTCGAAATCAAAACCTACCACTTGTGAGTAGCCATTGGCCACAAGGCATGCTTTGTTCCTTGTAACCACCCCATGCTCATTTTGTTTGTTGTGGAACACCCACTTGGTGCCCACAACATTTGCATTAATCCTCTTCACGAGTTCCCATACTTGGTTTCATTCAAAGTTGTTGAGCTTTTCTTGCATAGCCACCACCAAATCCTTATCTCGTAGTGCTTCTTCAACCTTGTGAGGTTCCAAAGAGTAAAAAAAAAGAGTAAAGCTCACAAAAATTTGCAACACGAGATCAAGTAGTTACCCCATGGAGATATCTCCAAGGATGGTGTCAACGGGATGGTCCTGTTGAACGCTTTGATGCACTCTTGGTTGTGGAGCTTGAGTTCTTGGAACTTCATCATCTTCCTCCTCATCTTCTTCATCTCCCCTAGATTGATGCCTCCATTCTGATCTTTATCTCGTTGAGGTGCATCTTGAGGGTTTTGAGCTTGATCATGTGAGGAAGAACTTGCTTGATTTGCGGGATGACCACTTGAGCCTTGAGATTGTTCTTGTGGACAAATGTCTCCAATTGTCATCCTTCCTATCACCACTTATGGAGTCTCTTCTTGATCTAGCACACAATGATCAACTTGCTCCACTTGGGAGCCATTAGTCTCATCAGACACCACATCAAGTGTTGCTTCAACAATCCCGTAGGACTTGTTGCAGACACGGTAGATATAGGTGTTTGAGTCATAACCAAGCAAGAAACCCTCAACGGATTTTGAACCGAACTTCAAAGTCCTAGGCTTCTTGTTGAGAATATAACATTTGCTCCCAAAAACATGAAAATATGAAATATTAGGCTTGTTACCAGTTAGAAGATAATAAGATGTCTTCTTCATTATGCAATGGAGATACGACCAATTTATAGCATCGCAAGTTGTGTTAAATTCTTTCGCCCAAAACTGTTCCGATGTCTTGTACTCATCAAGCATGGTTCTAGACATCACAATGAGAGTCCTATTCTTCCTCTCGGCCACCCCATTTTGTTGAGGGGAGTAGGGGCCAAGAGCTCATGATTGATGCCTTCTTCATCCAAAAACTCTTCAACTTGAGTGCTCTTGAACTCGGTGTCATTGTCGGTTCTTATAGTCTTGATTCTCAAGGAGAACTCATTTTTATATCCTCAAGTACCTTGATAACACCTTGAGCCTCGCTCTTATCATATAAAAAGAACACCCAAGTTTAACGTTAAAAAACATCAACAATTACAAGACCATATTTGTTATCGCTAATACTTTTGTAGGCGATTGGACCGAAGAGGTCCATGTGTAGAAGCTCCAATGGTCTTGTTATTGTCATGATGTTCTTGGATGGATGTTGAGATCCAACTTGCTTTCTGGCTTGCACTACATGGGCTATCCTTTTCAAAGACAACATTTTACAAGCCACAGATGTGTTCGCCCTTAAGAAGTTTTTTGCAAATTTATCGTCCCAACATGGTCTAGTCTTCTATGCCAAAGCCACCCCATGTTGGTTTTTTCCATTAAGCACGTGTCAAGTTGGGATTTATCCATGGATAAATCCACAAGATAGAGCTTTTCCTTGAGCATACCCTTGAAGGCAATTGAGTCATTGCTCCTTCTTGTGACGGTCCACCCTCATTAGTGAAAAGACAATTATATCCTTTATTGCATAATTGTGATATGGACAACAAGTTATAATCGAGTGAATCAACGTGTAAAACATGAGAAAGAGTATGATTAGGGGTATAGCAATTTTACCATTGCCAAGGATTTTCCCTTGGCTATTGTCCCCAATGTATATTCCTTCATTTGGATCTTTATTTTCTTCATACTCCACGAACATTTTCCTCTCTCTGGTCATATGGTTTGTGCATCTGTCGGAGGTTGATTCCGGCAATTCTCCCGGTACTACCGTTGGCAGCCTGCGGAGTTCTTAGTTCGGTTGTGGGCGCGCAGAGATTCAGAAGAAGGTGGCAATTTGACACGAGTATTTACATGGTTCGGGTCGCCTGAGCGTAATACCCTACTCCACGGGTGTGTGTTATTTTTGTATTGAGCGTCTGAGCGCTTGAGTGTCAGAGACTAGAGCGTCTTGAGCGCGTGTGGAAGCCTCTCCTTTTGTGTATCGCTCAGTCAATCCTTTTATAGTACAAGGACTGGCCGTTACATCATCAGCCTGGCCCGACATGTGGCCCTGGCGGTTACTGATGCTTAATACATAGTTAATGTACTTTACTACCCTTAATAGCGTGATAACGCGCCTTGATGGTGGCGTTACTAGTATTAAGGGTCCTCTGATCGTGTGTCATTAAGATAGCATTAATGACACATAATAGGGTCTTGAAGCTTTAACTGTTCCTTGAAGGTCCGAGCCATTGGAGGTCCACCAGTCTGCTTGTTGAGGTTGAAGGTCCGACGACTGGACGCATGGCAGCTCCGGAGCTTACTGTCTTAGACGAGTAGGTCCGGTGTTGTTGTACACGTGTCGGTACTGGAGCTTCCCTCTGTCGGGGGTTAGTTCCAGGGGTGCGACACAGGTATCTAGTCCAGAGCTTTCCTATGTATGGAATGTAGCTCCGGTTTTACGATACACGTGGCAGCACTGGGACTAACCATAGAATGGAGGCAGGTCCGGTTCCGTATGACACATGGGGCTTCGAAGGTCTTCAACTCAGATAGGTGGAGTTCCTTTGCACTCTTTGCAGTCCCAAGGGGTATCCGATACGCATGGTACCGACAGTGGCCCCCTGGGCCCACCTCCGGGAGAGACCTTTTGGATTAAGTCATTCTTCCGGAGGTGGGTCCATCTTTCAATTTTGACGCCTTGTCTTCAAGGATTTTTGGAGCCGTTGAGGTGGTGGTTCGCAGTTAAACCACCGCCGCGTGGCATCTTTAGGATGCGGTAGGTGAGATCTGCGCGTGCGGATCTCACGCAATTGAAGGTCGCCGGTTCCTGATATGAAAACCATATCGGTTCCGCGTGCCCTGTCAGGCCAACGCCCTCCGGTTTCCTGCCTCTCATGATGACAACTTTTTGCCTGCGGTAAGGACCTCGACTTGATTGTCAGGGTGGCCCCAGGCCCCCTTGTCATTGGCAGGGTGAAGTTTTTGAATTTTATCGTTGGCCCCTCTGCGGTTTCCATCCAAGCGTTGCGGGGGCTTACTTAAAAAGGAAAGCGCGCACCGTTTGGCGATTCCTTACGCCTTCATTTGAAATTGCGCTCGAATCCTCCAAACTTTCACTTGCTTTTCCTCTCTCACCCCGTCCACTTTTGCGAGATGTGGGTGGGTATTCCCCCCTGCGTCGAGCTTTTCCGCACCTTCTTCACCATCCACACTACCGGCAAGAGTGACGAGTACCTTGGCTTCTACTATTTTGTGAAGCGCAAGAAATGCCCATACAAGTACTTGAGGTCGTTCTCTTCCGGCAAGTGGGACGACTGGAAGAAGGATTGCATTGTCGTCACGGCAGAGGAGCATGAGAAGCTGAACTGCCTGAAGGCCTTCCCAATGTCGACACTGAAGCCTCGAGTGAAGTTCTGGTGTTGTCGGAGGCCTTCAAACCTGCCGTGACCAGGATCCGCCAATGCGTGGAAGGAGGAGTGACCCCCCAGGCGGTCTTCTGCAACTTCCTGGTCAACAGATGGGCTCTGCTAAAGAAGAGGGAGAAGCTCGCCTGGGCCCTCAACATCGTAATGGACGATGACCGAATCGAGACCGGTCTGAAGTCCAATTTGGAAGGCGCAACAGAGAGTTGAAGTCGCAGGAAAGAGAAAAGAGTTTGTTGAGCCCTCGAGTCGAAAGAGGAAGTTGAAGCACTCTGACGGGAGGCCTGTCAGACCTGCTCTTTCCACGACAGCTCCTTCTTTTTGTCAGGGGAGGTCTTCGACAGCGACAACCACTCCAGCATCGGCCTCTCCCCGGGATGCCAGCTCCGCCCAGGTGACTCTAGTGCCAGAGCCAGCTAAGGGCTCTAGGTCCGAGGGTCCTTCTCAGTCGAGGGGGCCTCAACCAAGATGTCGCTGGCGGTAGCAGCAACCTCTCGAGGGCCTTCCGGAGCTACTACCCCAGTTGTGACTGGGTCGGGCTCTAAGCGTCCGACGAAGAGGTTCCGCGCTAGCTGGAGCAGGAGTCTCCCAAGGTAAATTTGCTTTTTTACCTCAGTTGGTTATTTTTTTGTTGTAACCATATTTTTAGTTTCTTCGTCCTTCATCCACACGGTATCCAAGAAAGGGGCTGAAGCTCCGGTTCCTGCGATAGCAACTGATGCTGTACAGGCAGAGGCTCCGGCTCCAGTTCCAGCACCGCCCCAGGTGGTGGCTGAGGTTGCGACAGCTCCAGCGCGAGCTGTCGTGGTCCTTGACCTCGACTCATCTCCCGAAGCTCCCATGGTAGCGCCGGACCATGGGAATGAAGACGTACCAGTGGCACCAGCTCAGGAGGTTGAAGCTCTGGTTTTGGATGCTGTGATGATGGACGCTCTGGCCTCAAAGCCCGAGGTAGCTGCAGTTCCGACCTTAGAGCCGGATGTTGTTGAAGACCTGACGATGGAGCCGGTAGTTGATGAAGTTCCAGTGCCTAAGCCGGTTGTCGCGGAGGTGCCAGCGCCCGAACCAGTGGAGGTTGAAGCGTCGGCGCCTGGACTGGCAGTGGAGGAGTCACCATTACCGGAGCCAGAAGTGGCCTCAGCTCTAGTCGAATCATTAGTGCCTACCCCGGAGGTGGTGGCTCTGGAGGTACCCGCGCCTGATCCAGGGTGCCAAGGCAAAGCGATCGGTCCTCTGCCAGAGGGAGCAGTTGCTGATGACCTGGCGGCGGGACCTTCGGAGCCGACTTCGGAGGTAGGATCTTCCGTTGCAGGACCTTCCTCAGCGGCGACTGAGGCTACCCCGAAGGGCGGCCCTAGTGCCGCGGAAGCTCAAGGGACCGCTCTTGTAGAGTGGGACCTAATTTTTGTTATGGAGAACCCGCTGGAGTCAGCGGACAGGACCTCAGCAGGTCCGGAGCTGATCCCCCTGTCGTTGTCCATCGACAACGCCTGCTCCAGCCTTCGTCAGGTACAACTTTCTTTTTACCACGACAGCAAGGCCCTCGAGGAGGAGCTCCATACCCTTAGGAGATGGTGCAACCGGCTGCAATTCGAGACCAAGCTGGCACAGACAAGACTGGCCGACGACAAGGAGTGGGTCAAGAGGGAGAAGGCTCGGATGGAGTACTGGGGCCAGCTGCTGGACGAGAGGGAAAGCATGGTGCGATCCCTCAACAACCAGTCCCGGGCCATTAACGAGCAGGCCCCGGATGCTAATGAAGCAGCGAACGATCGCCAGGAGAAGCTCAGCGTAGATCCACGACAGCCTCGTCAAGCGTTGGGAGGCTGTTGAAGAGCGGGAGAAAAAGCTCGAAGATGAAGAGCAAAAACTCCTGGAGCTGTGGGATGACGACATGAAGAGGGATAAGGAGCTTTCTCAGAGGCTGGCTCTGGGTGACAAGAGCCCCGCGGAGCGTACCAAGAAGTTGGAGGAGCTCTGCGAGAGCGAGGAGAAGAAGGCCTGACAGCAGGGACAGGACCTCACCAAGAGGGAGAATGAAGTTACTGCCAGGGAGAAGAAAGTGCGGGGCCGGGAGAGAGACCTAGTCGACCGCTAGAACAAGATCCACATCTGGGAAGAGGAGCTTGCTAAACTCGAAAGGCAAGTTGCTGAAAAGATTCAGCAGCACACCAAAGAGGTCGAGCGCCTTGCCCGGGAGGGTTTGGAGCTTGCGGCAACCAAGAGGTCCTTGAAAGAGGTGCGAGGCTCAAGGGCTGAGGAGTCCCAACAAGTATGGGACTTCTTGGGCAAAGCCAATGATGCGCTCACGCCACTGGGTTTTAGTCCCGTGCGTCCGGACTATCCGGAGCCGGAGCTGGACCACGCGTTGAAGGCGTTGAGCTCGGCGGATAGCAAACTCAACAAGATGGGTGATGTCATGGCGGATCGGTTGGAAACTGAAGGGAAATCCCTTGCGCAGAACATCGCAGTGTACATGCTGACGTGCTACACAAGTTGGGATCCTCACTTCCCATTAGATCCGATGCTTGAAGGTCCCATCGATGGAGAGGATGCCGCCAAGGCCAGCGTGTTAGAGGTTGCCCAGAAGGTTGCCTCGTTCTTCCGTAGGATCAATGACTTTATCTTTGTAGCTTCCACTTGTATCTTCTCTTCTTTTCACCAATTTTGTAATTTCTTGTCCTCATATGAATGAAATCCAAGAAATTTATGAATTTCATTTTTTGTCTTCAACCTTTTTTTCACTTGGCCCCCTGGTAGATGTACACAATTTGATTGCGGACATGTACCAAGAGGATGTAACATTTTGTTGAAGACTTGATTGCTTCGAACTTGTAGCGTATAGGTCCGAAGTCGCTGATAGCAAGGCCCCCTGAGGTTGTCGGAGCTTAGTAGCTCTAGCAGCGACCATTGTCAACACATAGAACACCGACAGTTGGTCCTCTGGGGTTGTCGGAGCTTAGTAGCTCCGGCAGTGTCCACTGTCAACACGTAGAGCGTCGACAACAAGCCCCATTAGGGTGTCCTTCTATCATCTGTCCTTCACGTTGATAGTTGGCCCCCTGGATTTGCAAGAACTTGGTAGCTCCGGCGATGCCTACTATGAATGTTTAAAACATCGACAATGGGCCACCTTAGGGGATATCAAAGCTTTGATAGCTCCGGCATCATCCACCATCATCATGATATTTTTATTTTTCCTACACACTGAAGTCAAGAAAAACAGTAAAATCCATTTCTTATCTATAACTCGTTTGCGGCTTACTATTCCCTAAAGAAATCTTTAGGTCGACCGTACTTCTATATACAATCAAGTGCATTTGCTTATTTTCTCCAGGTCTGATCGTTTTCTGGACTCACCTTACTCAGGCCTGCCGGGGTGTAGGTAGAGTAGCGTACTTAGGGTGCTAGACCAGGCTAAGTCGATAGCACACTCCGTACCTAGATTGGCTTGGCATTCAGGGGAGTAGGCCATTCAACAATGTTATGACCCAAAAGAATTAACAAAGCAACTTGAATTATACATGAATTGTTCGATCTAAAGTTTCTTGAGAATTGCACAACTTTGTTCTAGACAAGAAAGAGAAAAATAAAAAATATTGAGCCTGTACAAAATAAATGCACGTGGAGTCTGTTTTCACATAATGATGTCTTTCATTATAGGTTCGGGGTACAGGGGAAACAAGTACACTATAAGCGTATGGAACCAGGCTAAGTGTGTTACATTTCTTGTTTGACCCAGGGTAACTAGCTACACTTTTAGTTCTGAGACTGTGTCAAGTGTTGCCTGAACCTGCGGACCTTCCGGGAAAGGTCCGGCTGTTCTCCCGGAGGAGCTACCCGACTCTGTACAATGACGCTATAACATACATCATATGTAACTACAGAATCACCTCCGTGATATTAAGTGTAGAACTTACGGAGGTGCTCAACGTTCCAAGGATTAGGGAGCGGTGTCCCATCCTCGGTTGCCAAGCGAACGCATCTGGGACGAGATACTTTGATCACTCGAAAGAGTCCTTCCCAGCTGGGGGAAAGTTTGTTTAACCCTTCTCGAGTTTGTATTATCCGTAGCACCAAATCGCCTTCCTCGAGCTGTCGGTTATGCACGTGCCTTTGATGATAGCGCCGGAGCGCTTGGCGGTATCGTGCATTTCGAACAGCTACTCGGCACATTCCCTCTTCAACGAGTTAAAGGTCTTCACGCCGGAGCTGGTCTTGCGTGGCTTCGTCGAAGGTCCGGACCCAGAGTGACCCAAAGGTGATTTTCGGAGGAAGGATTGCTTCAGCTATGTACACCTGGAGGAAAGGTGTCTCTCCAGTTGACTGGTTTGGAGTTGTCTTGTTTGCCCACAAGGTGGGCGGAAGCTCTTCATCCAGTTGGCTCCATATTTTTTCAGGCGCTCATATGTGCGCGTCTTGAGTCCTTTTAGGATTTCTGCATTTGCTCTCTCGGCTTGGCCATTGCTTGTCGGGTGAGCTACGGAAGCGTAGCTGACTTGAATGCTGAGGTCTTCGCAATATCCTTGGAATGCAGAGCTTGTGAATTGGGTCTCGTTGTCAGTTATGATCTTGTTTGGGACTACAAATCTGCATACTATGGACTGCAAGAAATTGATAGCTTATTGCTTGTTTATTGTCACAACTGGAGTGGCTTCCGACCACTTGGTGAACTTGTCGATGGCGACATACAGCAACTTGTTACCTCCGACGACTCTTGGGAAAGGTTCCAGGATATCCATCCCCCACACAGCGAATGGACATGTAGGAGGTATCATTTGTAGGGGTTGAGCTAGTGTATGAATTTGCTTTGCATGAAACTGGCATGCTTCGCATTTCTTCACTAGCTCGATTGCATCCTGGAGTGTTGTGGGCCAGTAAAAACCATGTCGGAAGGCTTTACCGACCAACGTGCGGGAAGACACGTGGTTCCCACACTCGCCTCCATGGATTTCCGCGAGGAGCTCGCAACCTTCTTCCCTAGAAATGCACCGCATTAGGATGCTGTTGGCACCACGCCGGTAGAGATCCCCTTCTACCAGTGTGTATATTTTAGCCAATCTGACTATCTGATCAGCAGATACATTGTCTTCAGGAAGGATGTTGTCTTTCAAGTAGCTCCGGATCTCCGAGATCCATGCATCGGAGCTAACTTGAGCATTTGAGTCTTGCGTGCTAGGTTGCTCGGAGATTCCTGCAGCACCTACGACCCTTTATGGACGCCATGGTAACAAGGCCATCGGGACCGCCAACTTCGAGGTGCTGGTCTCGCCCCCTTTGATCAGTTCGCCAGGTTGAGCTATTGGTCTTGACAATCTCCGGACGAAGGTTCTGTCGGGAACCAGAGCTCCGGTTAAAGCTTTTGTCGAGAGTTCGTCAGCTTCAGAGTTGTTGAGACGCTGGACATGGCAAAGAACCAAGACTTCAAAGTCCTTCTGAAGCTTCTGGACTTCAAGTACATATGCAGCTAGTTGAGGGTTGTTGCAGCAGCATTCACCTTTGACTTGTTTTATTATGAGCTGCGAGTCACCCTTTACCAACAGCTACTTGACACCATATGATAGTGCCACCTTGAGCCCATAGATTAATGCTTCATACTCCGCCATGTTGTTGGTCTCCTTGAAATCAAGGTGAACCATGTATTTGACCTTCTCCCCGGTCGGAGCGAGGAGAAGGACTCCAGCTCCGGCCCTCTGCTTCTGCATGGAGCCTTCGAAGTAGAGAGTCCAGTGAGGCTCAGTGAAGACCGGAACCTTGGGTTCCGGCTTCTGCTCACTGGGGCCTCCAGGATTTGATGGAGAGGGGGTCCATTCCGCAATAAAGTCCGCCAATGCTTGACACTTGATCGCTTGTTTTGGGACGAATTCAAGATTGAACTCGGCCAATTCCGCTGCCGACTTTGTAATGTTCCCAGTAGAGTTAGGGTTATGCAAGATTGCACGCAGTGGATAAGAGGTTACCACTGAAATTTTGTGAGCTTGGAAGTAGTGGCGAAACTTCTTAGAGGCGATAAGAACTGCATAGAGCAGCTTATGCACGTCTAAGTACCGAGTCTTGGCATCATGAAGCACTTCACTGATGAAGTATACTCGGTGCTGGACTGTCCGGACCCTCTCAGAGGGGCCCGGAGCTTCCTCCTCATCAACCCGGACCCTCCAGGTTCTTGCCAGAGGAACCCGGAGCTTCTTCCGAAGTGACCTGGACCTTCCTGGAAGGATCCGGATCTTCTTGTTCAGCAACTATAACTCCTTCATTTGAAGGAGGTTGATACTCTGGCGTCTTGCCTTGAGGATCCAGGTCTGGGGGCTGGGACCCAGAGTCGCCTTCAGGTAGTTTCGGACCTTCCCGGAGGGGTCTGGACTCCTGAACTGGGGATGGTTCTGGTCTTTCTGCAACCAGGACCATGCTAACAACTTCGTCAGTTGCCGAAATGTGAAGGAGAAGTGGCTTACCAGGATTCGGAGCTACCAAAGTTGGTAGAGTGGTGAGGAGCTGCTCTAGCTCTTGGAAAGCCTTTTGTGCTTCTTCGGACCATTGGAATGGTCCGGACTTCCTCAATAATTTGAAGAAGGGTAGCGCCCGTTCTGTAAGTCTTGAGATGAACTAGCTGAGGGCAGCTAGACATCCAGTCAGCTTCTGGACATCTTTGACGTGGGCTGGTGGCCGCATGTCTTCAATAGCTTTAATCTTCGCCGAATTCGCCTCTATTCCTCGGTGGTTCACCAAGAATCCAAGAAGCTTTCTGGAGCTAACCCCGAAGACACACTTGTCTAGGTTTAGCTTTGTGCGTTTGATTCGCAAATTGTCAAAGACAACATGCAATGTGTCAAGGATTGACTCCTTGTTCTTGATCTTGACGACGATGTCATCGACATACACTTCCACTACATCTCTGATGAGCTCTCCAAAAGTTTTGTACAGAGCTCGCACAAACGTTGAAGCAACATTTTTGAGACCGAATGGCATGGCAGTGTAACAATATAATCCATCTACTGTGATGAAAGAAGTATGCTCTACATCCTCCTTAGACATTCTGATTTGATGATACCCAAAATATGCATCTAGGAAACACAGTAATTCACACCCGAAGGTGGAATCCACTATTTGGTCTATTCTAGGTAATGGGAATGGATCCCTTGGACATGCCTTATTCAGTGTAGTGTAGTCGATACACATCCGAAGCTTCCCGCCGGCCTTAGGTACAACGATTGGGTTTGCCAACCATTTTGGGTGGAAGACTTCCTGGATGAATCCAGGTTCGAGCAACTTCTTCACTTCTTGACATATGAAGTTTTGTCGCTCTACTGATTGCTTCCGAGGCTTCTGATGTACAGGCCGAGCGTCGGGATAAATCTTCAGATTGTGCTCGATCACTTCCTAGGGATCCCAGGCATTTGTGACGGTTGCCAGGCAAACACGTCAACATTAGCCTAGAGGAAAGTGTTGAGCGCGAGTTCCTATTTGTCGTTTAGACCTCACGATATACGAGTGGTCTGAGCAGCGTTGGAACCAATTTGGACGACTTTGACGGGAATGTCAGTGTTGCCACTTGGTTGCACACGAGGTGCGGAGGTTGAGCCTCAATGACAAATGCTTGGGGGCTTCGGAGCTTGCTCCTTTCCGGATTCTTCCCCCTTTGCTGTAGCAAGCGCACGGAGTTCTTCCAGAGCAGTAACTCTGGTCGTGCGATCTCCGTAGATTCGGAGAACACCTGAGGGTGTTGGCATCTTCAACACCAAGTAGCCGTAATGAGCAGCAGCCATGAATTTGTACAAGGCTGGCCTACCCAAGATGGCGTTAAATGGCAAGTTGATCTGCACCACGTCGATGACCTACTTCTCGGTCCCATAATTCTCCCAAGTCCCGAAGGTCACCGGGAGAGTAATGGCACTGAGTGGAGTGATGGCCCTCGGACCTACTCCGGAGAAAGGTCGAGAGGGGCAAAGATCCAAAGGTCGGAGCTAAAGCTTGACCAAGGCTTCGAAGCTTATGAGGTACAACCCCGAACCTCCGTCCACCATTACATGGTGGAGCTGGATGTTGTTGATGGTCAGAGATACCATCAGTGGAAGTTGACCAGCTCTGATCATGTTCCGAGGGCAGTTTGAAGCATCGAAGGTGATGGCAGTATCCATCCACTTCCGATAAAGATCCACCCTGGTGGTGGGAGCTACAGAGGCCATGTCCCGCCGCATTGTCTTGAGGACACGATGGGAGGTGATGTCCCACGAACCACCAAAGATGGTGTTCATGGTCTTCCGATGCTCGTTGTCAGAGACGTCAGAGTCGTCCTAAACGGAGGTGTAAACAACCTTCAAGACCTTTTTGGGGTCCTGAAAGCCTAACTCCTCTTCAGTCGGAGCTTCGTCGACTTTTTGTTTTCCTTCCCCTTGACGGAAAGGAGCTTCTTCCTAGCGCTTATTGTAGCACTCGGCGAGGTTCTGGACCTCTCGATAGCCTTCCAGGTTGTGGCTATTCGTCTTGTGTATGAGACACCACATCTTGGAGCTGCCACCATCTTCAGACGACGGTCAAGGTCGTTTCTCGGGGCGTGGCCCCGGCCACTCGGAGCTGCAGCGGCTGCAGCTGTAGGTGTGCTGGCCGACGGCTTCTTCTTGCTGTTGGACTGTTTCTTCTTATTGCCACTCCTGGAGGTAGTGGCTTCACCCTTGGAGGACTTTTTGTTGGCCTCCTAAGGTGGTTGGGAGTGCATTTCACGACCCTCCACAGCATTGGTCCACTTGTCTGCCAAGTCGAAGAGTTCTGTGATGTTGGTGACTTCTTTGGTCGCCAACTTCTCCAACATATTCTTATCTCAAACGCCCTGTCTGAATGCTACAATAACGGAAGCGCTTGAGATAGAAGGAATGGTATTTTGTACCTGGGAAAACCTCTGGATGAAAGATCGCAGGTACTCTCCCCGCTTTTGCTTGACAGCAAAAAGGTGCAGTTTCGTGCCTGGTCGGGTGTATGAGCTCCCGAAATTTGCGGTGAACTGTTGGCACAACTCCGCCCAACTGTTGATGGAGTCAGGCGGAAGGCTCATGAACAAAGACCTGGCGGTCCCAGTTAAAGCCATAGGGAAATAGTTGGCCATCACGTCCTCATTTCCCCCAGCCGCAAGGATAGCGGTGGAGTATATTTGAAGAAATTCGGCAGGATTAACGGTCCCGTCAAATTTCTCTGGCAGGTGAGGCCAGAACTTCTGCGGCCATCTGAACATGCATAGGTGCATGGCCAGGGCAGAACAGCCTCCTCCTACTTCTTCAGGAGCAGGGATGTCCCGAGCCTCTCGCGAGCACGCTCGATGTGGACGCAGTCGTCTTGTTGACGATAACAGCGATCGAGCTCCGCCCTGAGATCATGAGTCGAAAGCCTCAATATCATATGGGTACATCGCGCCCCGGAAGGCAGCGACGTCGCCTATTGAGATGCATCACGCCACCTGTGCTGTGATGCATGCGGACCGAGTCTGCCCAACAATGTCCAATGCTGAGATTGGGCCTGCCCCGAGGGGGGAGGACCTTGATTGCTGATGCGATCGGCTGCTGCTGCAACCAAATGATCCACATCATCTCTCCACTCCTCCATTGAACCCTAGGATGCTCCTGGAGGCAGTGGTCATTGGAGGAGAGCACGCGCAGCATGAAGCGCGTATTCGGGGTTGTTGTTCGCCGATGCAGTGATCGACACGAACGCCCCATCTCGCTGTCCAGCTTGAATCACCGGTGCGGACAGTGGCGGTGGTGGCTTGACTCCTGCTGGAGCCACAACACCTGCTGGCTGCTGCATGTTGGAGGGGTTGCCTCCAGCAAGCTGCGCAGCATGGTTGCCGTTGGACGATCCAGTAGAAGTATTAACCATCTTTGAATCTCAGGCCCCCCTACCTGGCGCGCCAACTATCGAAGGTTGATTCCGGCAATTCTCCCAGTACTACCATTGGTAGCCCGCAGAGTTCTTAGTTCGGTTGTGGGCACACAGAGATTTAGAAGAAGCTGGTGATTTGACATGAGTATTTACGTGGTTCGGGCAGCCTGAGCGTAATAACCTACTCCACGGGAGTGTGTTGTTGTTGTATTGAGCGTCTGAGCGCTTGAGTGTCAGAGACTAGAGTGTCTTGAGCGCGTGTGGAAGCCTCTCCTTTTGTGTATCGCTCGGTCAGTCCTTTTATAGTACAAGGACTGGCCGTTACACCATCAGCTTGGCCCGACTTGTGGCCCTGGCGGTTACTGATGCTTAATACATAGTTAATGTACTTTATTACCCTTAACAGTGTGATAACGCACCTTGATGGCGGCGTTGCTGGTATTAAGAGTCCTCCGATCGTGTGTCATTAAGATAGCATTAATGACACATAATCGGGTCTTGAAGCTTTAATTATTCCTTAAAGGTCCGTGCTATTGGAGGTCCACCAGTCTGCTTGTTGAGGTTAAAGGTCAGGCGGTTGGACGCATGGCAGCTCCGGAGCTTACTGTCTTGGACGAGTAGGTCCAGTGCTATTGTACACGTGTCAGTACTGGAGATTCCCTCTGTCGGGGGTTAGGTCCGGGGGTGCCACACAGGTATCTAGTCCGGAGCTTTCCTATGTATGGAATGTAGCTCCGGTTTTACGATACACGTGGTGACACTGGGACTAACCATAAAAGGGAGGTAGGTCCAGTTCCATATGACACGTGGGGCCTTCGGAGGTCTACAACTCAGATAGGTGGAGTTCCTTTGCACTCTTTGCAGTCCCAAGGGGTATCCGGTACGCAGGGTACCAAAGGCAACCACTATCAAGGACCCACTTTGTGCCACCAGAGGAGTATGCCTAAAAAATAGAGTTAAGCCTTGGTTTTAGGTGCCCAAGCAGTGTTAGGTCCTTTGGTGTTAGTCAAAAGGCACTTGGGCACCCACAGGCAAAGTTTTGGGCTCTTGCGGAGTGGCCCAACATAACTAGCGTAAGGATTGCCAAACTTTTTCCTCAATAAAACATATGAAGCATCAAAATCATGGAACAATGGATGAGGTTCATTTTTAGGCATGTTATATGAAGTAGCTATGTTCTTTCTCTTGTTTCATGAACTTTTCTTGACAAAAACAATCAAGTCTTTGCCATTCTTGGGAGTCTTAGCATTTTGCTTCCTCTACCGAGAATAACCAAGACCATATTTGACAAGAGAATGCCTTGTGTTGGTATATGGACTTTGTGCATATGCCATCTTATCCTTGTCAAAGATGCCACCTTTCGGTGCTTGCTTGTTTTGTGCCAATTTGAGCTCATCTAGTTTGAGAATTAAGTTAGAGCACTTGCAAGCTTGGGTTGCTCTGGATTTGACATTTTCGGAAGGTGAGCTCTTGGAGGAAGAAGGTGCATTGATCTTGAGATACTCAACTTGTGTTTCTAGGATCTTGTTAACTTTTGTCAAGTTAACAAGGTTATCCTTTGGCACAATTGTTGTGTCCTTGAGATTTGAGCAAGTTTCCTTGCTCAAAGCGAATTCACACTCAAGTGCCTTGCTTCTTTCTCTTTCAAGCTCTAAGAGCTCCTCAAAATATTGACATATCTCCTTTTCTTGAATGAGCATGTCCTCTTGACGATTGATGAGCTCTTCCTTCTCAAATATCTCATCCGACAACAACTTCATCCTTTTAAAGGTGCTCTTACTCATATCTAAGCATGTGTTCATTTTCACTACTACTATCAAGTTATCATGTGATGAAATTGAAAAAGATGGTTTAGATTTAACCATCTTTCTTCCCTCCTTGAACACGAAGCATGTTGACCTTGAGCTCTCCAAGTTGGGAAAGAGCTTGTTCTCTGTTGATGACTTCTTCATGGCAATTGTTGCTACCTTGTCTTCATCGTCGGAGGAGGAGTCTTCATTTGAGTCCAACTCATTTCCATGGTGGGCTTGTCCTGATTGCTTCTTCTTCTTGAAGAATGTGACACCCGGTCCAGAAAAAGTACCAAATGAACTCATATGTGTGTCAAGGACGTTCAACACACATACACGAGTGCATTCACAAAAGGATATACAGAAAATTACCACGAGACAAGATTAATTAACCACTTTTATTACAAAATTCATAATATCATCGAATTACAACTCTAATGATTATTAATGACAAGTTTGAACTAATGCAACAGAAATAAACTAAATACGAGCTAAATGAAATGAGCAAGCTAAGCAAATAGGGTAGCGCGGCTCCAAGCAACACCACGGGAATGCTGACAGCAGCACACAGCCTAGAACTCTTTATTAACGTCATGATACTCCCAATCTTGACCTGCAACTGTTGGTGGGGGAATTGCAAGGGTGAGTACATGTCGTACTCAGCAAGTGTGGGAAAGTATTACATGTAGCTGATTCAAATGATGAATATAATAAATTCTATGTGCTGAAAAGTACATTAAAACATTTGAAAAGCAATATATTGTATGTATGTGAAGTAAACCCATCATAAACCATGTAGTTATCATGATACCAGTCCATATTTCGTTACCATCATCCATATACCAGATTTCTCATTACTATTAACCATATCCATTGCCATAAACCATAATACCATCCCATAACCATTATCAAACCATCCCAATACCAAAACCCCTCTAATCATGTAGGCCATCCAGGCGCTCTTAACCGGAAGCACGACGATCATGATAGTTTTAATACTCTGCAGAGTTTGTACCACCACGTGTTTGTGATTTCATCACCTTTCGGTGACTAAGAACCTCCCTTATTCCCTTGACACGTCGGTCACATTACACACTTCCGTTGGTGTGTGGCCGAGAGATCACAAAATAGCCTTTACAAAGGGACTACTAGCATGTACGGACCCACTGAGGTTTGACCGATGGCCATGCCTCCAACTGAGCGCATCATCAACCAAGGACCCCCTCTTGTGCTACTTGGATCCCAGAGAGTCCCACCACAAATACAAAAACCAATCCGACTCCCCTTCCCCTGTGCGCCAAATGATCCGCGCAGTACTAGCAATACCCTAATTAATCAGCTATGCCGCACCCATACTTGGCCTCGTGGTGGCACTGTTGTCCTAGCATATTCTCGCATGAACCGGTCCTTAGATCTAAAGAAAGCAACGTAACACCCTCATTTTCATGCATCATGCCTTGCATAAGTTCAAATACATGTTTAACATTAATCCACATAAAAAGGAACAAGTTTAAAATGAATTAGACGCGAAACAACACTTAGAAGTCTGAAGGAGTACGGACTTGCCTGGTTTGCACCCCGGACTAATCCAACTTCTCTCTCTGTTGCCCTCCGGACTTGACTGTTTTCTCAGCGGACTAGTCCGATTCAGTCTCTGTTCCATTCCAGACCCGTCCGTGATTGAGTGCGGACTAGTTCGGTCTTTGGTTCGGTTTTCGAGTAAGTTGTCAAATCCTCGGACTTGTCCGATCCATGCCGGACTTGTCCGTTTTCCTCTCTGTACAAGATCGGATTTGTCCGGACCTCCTACCGAACTTATCCGTTTTCGCCTCTGTCCAACATCGAACTAGTCCGGTCCCTTTAGCGGACTTGTCCGGTGTGCCCGACTCATATTCAATATTTTCCGCCATGATTTGTTATTGGGTATTTACCTGAATTGGGCCCAAGAACATTGTGCATAACCCCTGTGGAGCCCATGTGGGAACCCTAAACAGCCTCCACCCACCTTAGACTCGAATTCCATCAAACCCTAGCCTCCACCTCTATATAAACTACCCCACCTTTTGGCTTTACATCCTTTGGCCTCAATTGAAAGACCACAAACCCTAGTTCGTGGAGAGCCGCCATTAAGGAGGGAGGAGGAGATCCCGAGCAAGAAGAAGAAGAGTAGGAAATGAAAGAGGATCAAGTAATCGAAATCTTCATCGACAATTCACCTTCAACTCTTCATCACCAATCCTAGATCATCAAGATCCAAGTTTCATCTTCAATTCTTGATCTTTGGAGTTCTAAAAACGTGGTATACCTTCTACTTTCTCTTTTTCCACGTCAATTCAACCCCAATTCTCCAAAATTCTCGTAGATCAAGAAAACCCTAATTTGCAGTCTGTCCAGGGTGGACTAGTCCGGCCCCCAAAATCGGACTTGTCCGGCCTCTAAATCTAAATTGTGTTGAATTAATTCTAAATTGACTCGAATCAATTCCAAAACTGTCCAAACTTGTTAAAAGCTATTAGAACCAGTTAGTGAACATTAGTAGCAACTCATTAACAAGTTTCACTTCATAATTGCATTAATCATGCATGTCATGACATATTGAGCACTATATGAGCATTATTTGATTGTAATTGCTGTTTTGTATGTTCATTGTGCGGAATAGAAGATTTTGCGCTAGAGAGTGCTGCGGAGGACCTCCAGTACAAGAATTTTGAAGACTTTGACCCCAACCAAGCTCAAGAGCAAGGAAAGTGTCCATGAACATATTGATCCTGTTCTAAAATAAATGTTTTATTTTTCAAAACTGCATGCTTATGTCAATTTGATAGGAATTCTATGATAGGAAGTTTACTAGCTTTGTTAACCACCCTTGTCGCTTGGAATACATGGTAGAGAGTCGGGAAGGATTTTTACCTTTTTGCTTTGCTTAATTAATTGGGATGTGAAAACAACTATATTATTTAATTATGCATTAATGAGATTATGGTTAATATGAAATGGTTACTATGACATGGTAATGGGTGATCTAAGCAAGCATGGTATGTGGATTGGGTTGGATGCTATGGTGGTTTGCTTGCATTAGATCTAGGGACCGGTTCATGCGAGAAGAAGACTGGACAACAGTGCCACCACAAGGCCAAATATGGGCGCAGCATAGCTGTTAATTAGGGTATTGCGGGTATTGCATGGATCATTTGGCACACCGGGGAAGGGGAGTCAGATTGGTTTGGATATGGTTGGCGGGACTCCCTGGGATCCGAACGGCACAAGAGGGGGCCCTTGGTTGAAGATGTGCTCAGTTGGAGACATCGCCACCGGTGAAACCTCTGTGCGTCTGTACATGCTAGTAGTCCATTTGTAAAAGCTATTTTGTGATCTCTTGGCCATACACCTGTGGTAGTGTTTTGGCATATGGAGGTTTTCTTTAGTCGCTGACGAGTGACGAAATATCAAACATGTGGGTAAAGTGGTACAAACTCTGCAGAGTCTATTAAAACTATCACGATAGTCGTGCTCCCGGTTACGAGCACCTGGACAACATCCATGATTAGAAGTAAACTTGGGATTTGGGATGGTTTGGTTATGGCTGGTTATGCATTGAATTGTGGTATTGGATATGGTTAATGGAAATGGTGAAATATGGTTAATGGTAATGGATATGCATATGGACTGGTATTATGGTAACTTCATGGTTTATGATGGGATTACTTCACATATATATATATATATATATATATTATATTGCTTTTCAAATGTTTTAACGTACTTTTCAACACTTAGCCTTTATTACATTCGTCATTTGAATCAGCTACATGTCATACTTTCCACACTTGCTGAGTACGACATGTACTCACCATTGCAATTCCCCCACCAACAGTTGCAGGTCAGGATTGGAAGTATAACGATGATAATGCGGAGTTCTAGGCCGTTTTGCTGTTAGTTTTGCTTGCGGTGTTGATTGGAGTTGCGCTACCCTATTGGTTATGCTGCTTAGCTGTTTAGTTCGCTTAGTTTTCTTAGTTGCTTTATTAGTTTATTTCCGCTACATTAGTTCAAACTTGTCATTAATATTCATTATAGCATGTATTCGAGGATATTATGAATTGTGTAATAAAAGTGCTTAATTAATCTTGTTTTGTGGTAATTTTTTGTATATCCTTTTGTGAATGAACTTATGTATGTGTGTTGAACGTCCTGGGCACACTTATGCGTTCACTTGGTTCATTTTCAGAACTGGGTGTCACAAATTGGTATTAGAGCCACAGGTTGACCGTGGGACGCGCCGGGATAGAATGGACACTTTAGAGCACATAGGAGCACTCAGGGAGCAATGTGTTTTTGCTTGGTGGGCTGTTTGCTTTGTTCTGCTGGTTGTGTGCTTAATAGAGGATGTTGGGATGCTTTAGCATTGCCATGTCCACATAGGCTAGTATAGGTAGCTACTTAGTTTCATATCCCTTGATGCATATAGTTGGGGATGTTTTCTGAATTCTTATCTCTTGCTTTTCTTCAGATGGTGAGGACTCGCAACTAGAGGGATGCAATGATGAGGAGGAGAACAATGGAGCACCTCAAAACAACAATGGACAATGACCTGCCCAGGGAGCTATCAACCTTGAGCAGCTATTGGCTATACAAAACCAGCTCATGCAGACCATGATACAGACTATAGGACAGCTGCAGGCTGGTAATAACAACAATCAGCCACACATGTCTCCACCACCACTCCCACCTGCTCGTAACCGATTGGGGGAGTTTATGAGGTCTAGGCCACCAACCTTTGCTCAAGCTGCTAACCCTATGGATGCCGATGATTGGCTCAAGTCAATGGAGAACAAGCTAGCTATTGTCCAATGCAGTGACTGGGAGAAGGTGTTGTTCGCATCTCATCAACTTGTTGGAGCAGCCGTCGATTGGCGGGATTCGCTATGCAACGCCCATGAGAACCAAGAGAGGATTACTTGGGCTAAATTCAAGGAAAGATTCTATTCTCATTATGTGCCCGAAGGAGTTATGATCCTGAAGAGGCATGAATTTGAAAACCTGAGACAAGGAAGATCGAGTGTGGGTGAATATCTCAACAAATTCACTCAACTCTCAAGATATACGCCTGAGGATGTGAGTCGGGATAGCCGGAAAAAATACTTGTTGATGAGGGGCTTGAACAATGAAATCCAAGTACAATTGCTGAATTGTGACTATGCCAACTTCCAGAAGAAGTGGACAAAGAAATTGTTGTGGAGAACAAGGTCCGTGAGATGGAACAAGACACCAAGAGGAAGGCGCCATATCAAGGACAGCAACGAGGAGGTAATGTGCGCCCTCGCTTTGCGCCACCCAATACGCCCTATTACAGCTCTTCCGCTCCTGTGCAACACCCTGGTTATGCACTGCACCCAACTCAGTTTGTGCAGCAACGCCCTGTCATGCAAGCACCTAGGCCTTCAATGCCTTTTGCGCCTCATGCAAATTTTCCTGGTGCAAATGCTCAGAATCAAGCTCGTCCAAATAATTTTGGTGCAGCAAAGAAGTGCTATACATATGGAGAAGCAGGACACTTTGCACATCAATGTCCTAAGTCAGGCCTTGGTCAAGGAAGCAATGTGCCAAGACAAAACCCAAGACCGAGTGGAAGACAGCCACAAGGGAACCATGGACAGCAGAATCTTGCTTGTGGCAACGTGAACCATATCTCTATGGAGGATGCTCAACAAGCAGATGACGTGGTGATTGGTATGTTTCTTGCAAACTCCAACTTGGCGACTATGTTATTTGATTCTGGAGCATCGCATTCAATCATTGCATCGAAATATGTTGCCAAGTATAGTTTGCCTATCTGTCATATGAAGTTTACTCTATTGGTTAAGTCTCCTGGAGGAGAGATGAGGACAAATATAATATGTCCAAAAGTAAGCCTTAGAATAAGGGGGGTAGACTTCTTTGCCAACCTCATCGTTTTGGATTCTCAAGGATTGGACATTGTACTTGGTATGGACTGGTTGAGGAAGCACAATGGAGTCATTGAATGCGCCACAAAGACGGTGAAGTTGACCAATGAGGAAGGGATACCCATAGAGTTTGAAGCATCTCAACATGCACCAAAGCAATTGGAGCTGAACCACGTGGACGGTGCCGCAATTGAGGAGATTCCAGTGGTGTGTGAATTCTCGGATGTGTTCCCGGACGAGTTGCTAGGTATGCCGCCCGATCGAGATATTGAGTTTGTTATTGATTTAATACCTGGAAATGCACCTATAGCTAAAAGGCCATATAGGATGCCTCCTAAGGAGTTAGCGGAGCTCAAGAAGCAGATTCAAGAGCAAATAGAGAAAGGCTTTATTTGCCCAAGCTCATCACCTTGGGGAGCGCCCGTGCTGTTTGTGGACAAGAAGAATGGATCTCAAAGGATGTGTGTGGATTACCAAGCTCTCACTGAGGTGACCATCAAGAACAAGTACACCTTGCCATGCATAGAAGACTTGTTTGATCAGATGAAGGGTGCTTGTGTCTTCTCCAAGATTGATTTGAGGTCGGGATACTTCCAAATGAAGATTAGACCATCGTACATACCCAAGACATCTTTCAGGACATGATATGGATCTTATGAGTACACCGTTATGTCTTTTGGATTGACAAATGCACCTGTGTATTTTATGTACCTCATGAATTCTTCATGGAGTACATGGATAAGTTCGTTGTAACACCCCAGCCACTATGGGCCTGGTGGTCGTTAATTCTGGCAGCTCTCTAGGATCACAAACTAGCCCCAGAGACCAACACTAGTCTTTTCTGCGCATTTTGTCCTCACTCGTGCGCACCCAGAAAAACATCCCAGTCGGTCACCCATCCATAAATTGCCCCGTCCAAGCACACTTAACCTCGGAGTTTTTTGCAGGTGAGATTACGGAAAAGAAGGTATACCTTGATGGTATGAGTTATTCTATCAATACTATTAAACCTTGAGCAGGATGTCACAATCCACCCACCTTAGAAGGCCGATGTCCTCGTCAGTCAACTCCCAAGCCAGAAATGTCCCCTCTTGGTCATGTCCATACGTTAAGTACTGGCATACGTATGATACAGTGTCCCTCCTGGAGGACCCACGTGTCATACATACGTACCCACGTCCCTGACCCGTACACACCCGTGAAACCTTGAGGGTCAGCTCTGATACCATTTTGTAACACCCCAGCCACTATGGGCCTGGCGGTGTTACTTCTGGCAGCTCTATAGGATCACAAACTAGCCCCATAGACCAACACTAGTCTTTTCTACGCATTTTGTCCTCACTCGCGCGCACCCGGGAAAACTTCCCGGTCGATCACCCGTCCGTAAATTGCTCCGAGCCAAGCACACTTAACCTTAGATTTCTTTGCAGGTGAGATTCCAGAAAAGAAGGTATACCATGGTGGTATGAGTTATTCTATCAATCCTATTAAACCTTGAGCCAGGATGTCACATTCGTTTTGGTGTTCATTGATGACATTATGATCTACTCGAAGGATCAGAAGGAACATGAGGAACACTTGAGGCTGACGTTGTAGAAATTGAGGGAGCATCAAATGTATTCCAAGTTCAACAAGTGTCGGTTTTGGTTTAGGGAAGTGTCATTTTTGGGTCATATCATCTCAGGAGGAGGAGTATCGGTTGACCCAAGAAAAGTGAGAGATGTGCTGAAATGGGAGCCCCCGCAAAATGTAAAGGGGATAAGGAGTTTTCTTGGAATAGCTGGATATTACCGTCGATTCATCAAGGACTTTTCCAAGATAGACAAGCCAAGAAAGTTTTTAGGAGTTGAAGAAGAGGTTAACTACAGCCCCAGTTTTGGTATTGCCAGACGTGAGCAAGAGTTTTGATATCTATTGCGATGCATCAAGACAAGGACTTGGATGTGTGCTCATGCAAGAAGGTCAAGTGGTTGCAAACGCATCAAGACAATTGAAGAAACATGAGCAGAATTATCCAACACATGACTTGGAACATGCAGCCGTGGTACGTGCATTGAAGATTTGGAGACATCATATTCTTGGACATAGGTGTGAAATTTATACGGATCATAAGAGCCCTAAGTATATTTTCACACAAACAGATTTGAATTTAAGACAACGAAGATGGTTGGAGCTCGTCAAAGATTCTGATGTGGGAATCAACTATCATCCAGGGAAGGCTAATGTAGTGGTCGATGCCTGGAGTCGGAAAGGAGTAAGCCACCAACTCACAGTTCCAGAGCTGCCATCCGAGTTATGTAAGGAGTTTGAACGGTTGAATCTCGGATTTGTGAATGAGATGGGAATAATGGAGTTAGATCCGATCTTGGAGCAAGAAATTCGGAAAGGTCAGGCCAAGGATGAGGAAATCGAAGAAATTATGGAAAGGACCCAAGAGGGAAGAGAATTCATGTTTGATGAGGATGAACATGGTACCCTATGGCTCGGGAAGAGGATTTTCGTGCCTAATGTGAAGCATATTTGGGAGAAAATACTAAAAGAGGCACATGACTCGTCATACTCGATTCACCCGGGTTGTATGAAGATGTACAAAGACTTGAAGACATGTTATTGGTGGGCTAGCATGAAAAAGGACATAGATAAATATGTAGCGTTGTGTGATGTGTGCCAACGAGTGAAGGTGGAACATCAAAGACCAGTTGGAATATTGCAGCCATTGCAGATTCTGGAATGGAAGTGGGAAGAAATTGGTATGAACTTTATAGTTTGTTTACCGTGTACCCAGTCCGGTTATGACTCAATTTGGTTTATTGTGCATCGTTTGACCGAGTCAGCTCATTTCATCCCTGTCAAGACCAAGTATACTGCAATACAACTGGCTGTGCCGACATGGAGTTCCAAAGAGGATAGTCTCGGATAGAGGTTCTCAATTTACCTCCAGTTTTTGGCAAAAATATCATGAAGCGTTGGGAACATGGTTGAATTTCAGTTTCACATATCACCCTCAGACGGATGGACAGACCGAGAGGACAAATCAGATATTGGAGGATATGCTGAGAGCTTGTGCACTAAAGTATGGAGGAAGTTGGGACAAGAGTCTGCCATATGCTAAATTTTCCTACAATAACAATTATCAAGCAAGTTTGAAGATGTCACCATATTAAGCATTGTATGGAAGAAGGTGTAGAACAACCTTGATTTGGAATGTGACCGGGGAAACTCAAGTATTTGGACCTGATGTGATCCAAGATGCCAAAAAGCAAGTGCAGACCATCCGCGAGAACTTAAGGGCTGCTCAATCAAGACAGAAGGGTTATGCGGATAATAGGCGAAGAAACTTAGCTTTTGAGGTGGGAGACTTCGTATAACTCAAAGTGTCACCTATACGAGGTCACGAGCGGTTTAATGTTAAAGACCAGTTGGCACCTCGCTATATTGGACCATTCAAAATTTTGGATAAACAAGGAGAAGTAGCATATAAACTGGAGATGCATGCACATCTATCAGATGTTCACGATGTGTTTCATGTTTCCTAGCTCAAGAAGTTTTAAGGGTACCGGAAGAACAAGTGCCAATGGAAGAATTGGAATTAGAGACAGATTTGACTTATGCCGACCGACCGGTCAAAATCTTGGAAACCAAGGAGAGAGTCACAAGGAACAAGGTTATTCGATGGTGCAAAGTTCAATGGAAGCATCACACAGAATCGGAAGCAACATGGGAGTTGGAAGATGATCTCAAGAAGGAATTTCCCTATCTCTTCTCTTCCGCATCGAATCTCAAGGGTGAGATTCATTTTAAGGGGAGTAGGTTTGTAACACCCTCATTTTCATGCATCATGCATTGCATAAGTTAAAATACTTGTTAAACATTAATCCACATAAAAAGGAACAAGTTTAAAATGAATTAGAAGCAAAACAACACTTAGAAGTCTGTAGGAATTCAGTTCTGTCCGGTTTGCACCCCGGACTAGTCCGGCTTCCCTCCCTGTTGCCCTCCGGACTTGTCCGTTTTTGCTGCGGACTAGTCCGATTGAGTCTCTGTTCTATTTCAGACTTGTCCGTGATTGAGTGCAGACTAGTCCGATCATTTGCCTGGTTTTCGAATAAGTTGTCAAATCCCCGGACTTGTCCGATCCATGTCAGACTTGTCTGTTTTCCACTCTGGACAAGACCGGATTTGTCCAGACCTCCTACCAGACTTATCCGTTTTCGTCTATGTCCATCATCGGACTAGTCTGGTCCCTTCAGCGGACTTGTCTGGTGTGCCTGACTCGGATTTAATCCTTTCCTCCACGATTTGTTATTGGGTATTTACCTTAATTGGGCCCAAGAACGTCGTGTCTAACCCTTGTGGAGCCCATGTGGGACCCCTACAAAGCCTCCACCCACCTTATACTCGAATTCCATCAAACCCTAGCCTCCATCTCTATATAAACAACCCAACCTTTTGACTCTACATCCTTTTGCCTCAATTGAAAGACCACAAACCCTAGTTCGTGGAGAGCCGCCATCAAGGAGGGAGGAGGAGATCCCGAGCAAGAAGAAGAAGAGGAGGAAACGAAAGAGGATCAAGTAATCAAGATCTTCATTGAATTTGTATTCTTCATCGCCAATTCACCTTCAACTCTTCAACACCAACCCTAGATCATCAAGATCCAAGTTCCATCCTCAATTCTTGATCTCTGGAGTTCTAAACATGTGGTATACCTTCTACTTTCTATTTTTCCACGTCAATTCAAACCCAATTCTCCATAATTCTCGTAGATCAAGAATACCCTAATTTACTGTCTGTCTAGGACAGACTAGTCCGACCCCTGAAACCGGACTTGTTTGTCCTCTGAATCTAAATTGTGCTGAACTAATTCCAAATTGATTCGAATCAATTCCAAACCTGTCCAAACTTGTTAAAAACTATTAGAACCAGTTAGTGAACATTAATAGCAACTCATTAACAAGTTTCACTTAATAATTCCATTAATCATGCATGTCATGACATATTGAGTACTATATGAACATTATTTTATTGTAATTATTGTTTTGTATGTTCATTGCGTGGAAAGAAGGTTTTGCACTAGAGAGTGCTGCGGAGGACCTTCAGTACCGGAATTTTGAAGACTTTGACCCAAACCAAGCTCAAGAGCAAGGCAAGTGTCCTTGAACATATTGATCTTATTCTAAAATAAATGTTTTGTTTTCAAAACTGCATGCGTGTGTCAATTTGATGGGATTCCTATGATAGGAAGTTTACTAGCTTTGTTAACCACCCTTGTCGCTTGGAATATATGGTAGAGAGCAGGAAGGGTTTTTACCTTTTTGCTTCGCTTAATTAATTGGCATGGGAAAACAACTATACTATTTAATTATGCATTTATGAGATTATGGTTAATATGAACTGGTTAATATGACATGGTAATGGGTGATCTAAGCAAGCATGGTTTGTGGATTGGGTTTTATGCTATGATGGTTTGCTTCCTTTAGATCTAAGGACCGGTTCATGCGAGAATAAGCTAGGACAACAGTGTCACCATGAGGCCAAGTATGGGTGCGGCGTAACTGATTAATTAGGGTATTGCTAGTATTGTATGGATCATTTGGCACAACGAGGAAGGGGAGTCGGATTGGGTTTGTTCATGGTTGGCGGGACTCCCTGGGATCCGAACGACACAAGAGGGGGCCCTTGGTTGAAGATGTGCTGAGTTGGAGATATCGCCACCGATGAAACCTCAGTGGGTCCGTACATGCTAGTAGTCCCTTTGTAAAGGCTATTTTGTGATCTCTTGGCCATACATCTATGGTAGTGTTTTGGCATAATGGAGGTTTTCTTTAGTCGCCGACGGGTGACGAAGTAATAAACACGTGGGTAAAGTGGTACAAACTATGCAGAGTCTATTAAAACTATCATGATAGTCGTGCTCTCGGTTACGAGCACTTGTACAACTTCCATGATTAGAAGGAAACTTGGGATTTGAGATAGTTTGGTTATGGCTGGTTATGCAATGAATAGTGGTATTTGATATGGTTAATGGAAATGGTGAAATATGGTTAATGGTAATGGATATGACATATGGACTGGTATTATGGTAACTTCATGGTTTACGATGGGATTACTTCACATACATATAATATATTGCTTTTCAAATGTTTTAACGTACGTTTCAGTACTTAGCCTTTATTACTTTTGTCATTTGAATCAGCTATGTCATACTTTCCACACTTGTTGAGTACGATGTGTACTCACCCTTGCAATTCCCCCACCAACAGTTGCAGGTTAGGATTGGGAGTATAACGTTGATAATGCGGAGTTCTAGGCCATGTCTGCCGTCAACTTTGCCTGTGGTGTTGATTGGAGCTGCGCTACCCTATTGCTTATGCTGCTCAGCTGTTTAGTTTGCTTAGTTGTTTTATTAGTTTATTACTGCTACATTAGTTCAAACTTTTCATTAATATTCATTAGAGCTTGTATTCGAGGATATTATGAATTGTGTAATAAAAGTTCTTAATTAATCTTGTTGTGTGGTAATTTTCTGTATATCCTTCTGTGAATGCACTCGTGTATGTGTGTTGAACGTCCTGGGCACACATATGCGTTCGCTTGCTTCATTTTCGGAACTGTGTGTCACAAGCAACCACCATAACATCCGACCCATCCACATACCAGGCTTGTTTAGATCCCCATTACCATATCACATTAACCAGTTCATATTAACCATAATCTCAGTAATGCATAATTAAATGGTGTAATTGTTTTCCCATCCCAATTAATTAAGCAGAGCAAAAAGGTAAAAAGCCCTTCCCAACTCTCTACCATGTATTCCAGGTGACAAGGGTGGTTAAACAAAGCTAGTAAACTTCCTATCATAGGAATTCCCATCAAATTGACACAAGCATGCAGTTTTGAAAACAAAACATTTATTGTAAAAACAAGATCAATATGTTCAAGGACACTTGCCTTGCTCTTGGGCTTCATTAGGATCAAAGACTTAAAAATTTTGGTACTGGAGGTCCTCTGCAGCGCACTCTAGCACAACTCTATCTAAACCGTGCAATAAACATACAAGACAAGAATTACAAACAATAAGTGCACATATAATACTCAATATGTCATGACATGCATGATTAATGCAATTGTGAGGTAAGACTTTGTTAATGAGTTGTTAATAATGTTTACTAACTAGTTCTAATGGTTTTTAACTAGTTTGGACAAGTTTGGAATTGATTCGAATCAATTTAGAATTAATTCAGTAGAAAACAGACAGCCAGACCAGACTAGTCCGCTGTAGGGACGGACTAGTCCGCCCTTTACAGAACCAGCGAGTTAGGGTTTTCCAGATCAACGTGAATTTGGAGAAACGGGGTTGAATTCTCATGAGAGAGAGGAAGTAGATGGTAAACTAGGTGTTTAGAACTTCAATGAATCAAGGGTTTTGAAGGCAACACTTGGATCTTGACGATCTAGGGTTGATGAAGAGAACTTGATGGTGAATTGTTCATGAGAATGCAAGGTTGATGGAGATCTTGATCACTTGATCCTCTTTCGTTTCCTCCTCTTCTTCTTCTTGCTCGGGATCTCCTTCTCCCTCCTTGGAGGCGGCTATCCAGGAGCTAGGGTTTGGGTGTGATCCAAAAGTGGCAAAGAGATGTAAAACTAAGAGGTAGGGTTGTATATATAGAGGTGGAGGATTAGGGTTTGGTGGAGGTCGGTTTTAGAGAGGGTGGAGGCCGGTGTGGGGTCCCACATGGACCCCGAAAGAGTTAGACATGACTTTTAGGCCCACTTAAGGTAAAACATAAAAACATGTCGTGGAACAAAAGATCAACTTGGACTCGCGATCACCATACAAGTCCGCGCAAGGCTGTACTAGTCCGATATTAGTCAAAGAAAAATCGGAGAAGTCCGTACCAAACCGGACAAGTCCGAACTTAGTTAGAGAGGAAAACGATCAAGTGTGCTAGATGTTGGACAAGTCCGGACAAGTCTAGTGACTTGGCAAAATTTCAAGGAATTGGGATACCGAACTAGTCCGCAATGGACCGGACAAGTCCGAAAATGGTACAGAGACAAAATCGGACTAGTCCGCAGCAAAAACGGACATGTCCAAGGAAGGTCAGAGAGAAATCAGACTAGTCCACATAAAAAACAGACTAGTTCGCACTTCTCAAAATTTTTGAGTGTGGTGTCGCTTTAAATTCATTTTAAACTCATTCCTCTTTATTTGGATTAATGTTAAACATGTATATGAACTTATGCAATGCATGATGCATGAAAATTAGGGTGTTACAACCCTACCCCCTTAAAATGAATCTCGCCCTCGAGATTCGACGTAGAAGGAAAGAGATAGGAAAATCCTTCTTGAGATCATCTTCCGGCTCACAAGTTGCCTCTGATTCTGTGTGATGCTTCTATTGAACTTTACACCATCTAATAACCCCGTTCCTTGTGACCCTCTCCATGGTTTCCAAGATTTTGACCGTTTGCTCGGCATACGTCAAATCTACCTCTAGTTCCATCTCTTCCATTGGCACTTGTTCTTCCGGTACCCTTAAACACTTCTTGAGCTAGGAAACATAAAAGACACCATGATCATCTGATAAGTGAGCTGGCATCTCCAACTTATATGCTACTTCTCGTTTGTCTAAAATCTTGAATGACCCAATGTATCGAGGTGCTAGCTTGCCTCTTATGTTAAACCTCTAATGACCTTTTGTTGGTGACACCTTGAAGTAAACAAAATCTCTGACTTCAAAGGCTAGTTTCCTTCTCCTATTACCCGCATATCCTTTTTGTCATGACTGAGCAGCCCTCAAGTTCTCGCAGATAATCTGAACTTGTTTCTCAGCTTCTTGCAGCATATCAGGTCCAAACACATGATTTTCTCCTATCTCATTCCAGAACAAAGGTATCCTACACTTTCTCCCATATAGTGCTTCATAGGGCGACATTTTCAAGCTTGCTTGGTAACTATTGTTATATGAAAATTCTTCATACGGCAAGCTCTTGTCCCAACTTCTTCCATGCTTCAAAGCACAAGCTTTTAACATGTCATCCAAAATCTGATTGGTCCTCTCAGTTTGCCCATCCGTTTGAGGGTGACATGCTGAGCTGAAATTCAACCTTGTGTCCCAATGCTTCATGCAATTTCTGCCAAAACCTCGAGGTGAATTGAGAACCTATATCAGACACTATCTCTTTGGTACCCAATGTCAGCACACAATATGCTCCATATACAACTCTGCCAGCTTTGCGATGGTATATGTGGTCTTGACAGGAACAAAATGAGCTGACTTGGTTAACCTATCCACAATAACCCAAATTGAGTCATAACCGGACTGGGTACATGGTAAACCAACTATAAAGTCCATCCCGATTTCTTCCCACTTCCATTTTGGAATCTTCAATGGATGCAATAATCCGGCTGGCCTTTGATGTTCTGCCTTCACTCGCTGGCACACATCACACAACGCTACATATTCAGCTATATCCTTTTTCATGCTAGCCCACCAATAACATGTCTTCAAGTCCTTGTACATCTCTATACAACCGGTATGAATTGCGTATGGTGAGTCATGTGCCTCCTTTAATATTGTCTCCCGAATATGCTTCACATTAGGCATGACAATCCTTTTTCCAAGCCATAAGATACTATGGTCATCCTTATCAAACCTGAATTCTCTTACCTCTTGGGTTCTTTCCTTGATTTCCTGAATTTCCTCATCCTTTGCTTGACCCTCTCGAATCTCCTGCTCCGAGGTTGGATTTAACTCCATTATCCCCATCTCATTCACAAATCCAAGGTTTAACCATTCAAACTCCTTGCATAGCTCAGATGGCAGCTGTCGAACTGTGAGCTGATGACTTACTTCTTTCCGGCTTAAAGCATCGGCCACTACATTAGCCTTCCCTAGATGGAAATTGATCCCCACATCATAATCCTTAATGAGATCCAACCATCTTCGTTGTCTCAAACTCAGATCCGTTTGTGTAAAAATATACTTAAGGCTCTTATGATCCATATAAATTTCACACTTGTGTCCAAGGAAATAGTGTCTCCATATCTTCAATGCGTGTACCACGACTGCAAGTTTGATATCATGTGTTGGATAATTCTGCTCATGTTTCTTCAATTGTCTCGATGCATAAGCTACCACTTGACCTTCTTGCATCAATAAACATCCAAGTCCTTGTCTATATGCATCACAATAAATATTGAAGCTTTTGCTCACATACGGCAAAAATAACACAGGTGCGGTGGTTAACCTCTTCTTTAGCTCCTCAAAACTGTATTCACAAGCTTGAGTGCGTTGGAATGCTTTCCCCTTCATTAACAGTTCCATCATTGGCTTGGCTATTTTATAAAAGTCCTTGATGAACCTACGGGAATGTCCAACCATTCTGAGGAAGCTCCTTATTTCCTTGACATTCTGTGGCGGTTTCCATTTCAACACGCCCCTCACCTTTCCAGGGTCAACCGATACTCCTGCTCCTGAGATGATATGACCCAAAAATGACACCTCTTTCAACCAAAACTGGCACTTGCTGAACTTGGCATACAATTGATGCTCCCTCAATTTCTACAACATAAGCCTCAAGTGTTCCTCATGTTCCTCCTCGTTCCTTGAGTAGATCATAATATCATCAATGAACACCACAACAAACCTGTCCAGGTACTCCATGAAGACCTTATTCATAAGGTACATAAAGTATGCAGGTGCATTTGTCAATCCAAAGGACATCACAGTGTACTCATAAGATCCATACCGTGTTTCAAAAGTTGTCTTGGGTATGTTCGATGGTCTAATCTTCATTTGAATGTATCCCGATCTCAAATCAATCTCGGAGAAGACACAAGCACCCTTCATCTGATCAAACAAGTCTTATAAGCATGGCAAGGTGTACTTGTTCTTGATTGTCACCTCATTGAGAGCTCGATAATCCACACACATCCTTTGTGATCCATCCTTCTTATCTACAAAAAGAACGGGCGCTCCCCAAGGTGAAGAGCTTGGACGAATAAAACCCTTCTCTAGTTGCTCTTAAATATGCTTCTTGAGCTCCGCTAACTCCCTAGGAGGTATCATATATGGCCTCTTAGCTATAGGTGCAGTTCCAGGTATTAAATCAATAACAAAATCGATATCACGATCAGGTGGCATACCTGCCAACTCAACCGAAAACACATCCAGGAATTCACACACCATTGGAATCTCCTCAATTGTGGCGTTGTCCATGTGATTCATCTCCAATTTCTTCGGTGCATGTTGAGATGCTTCAAATATTATGGTGATCCCTTCCTCATTGGTCAACTTCACCGTCTTTGTGGAACACTCAATAACTCCATTGTGCTTCCTCAACCACTCCATACCAAGTATAATGTCAAATCCTTGAGAATCCAAAACAATGAGGTTGGCAAAGAAGTCTACCCCCCTTATTCTATGGCGTACTTTTGGACATATTATATTTGTCCTCATCTCTCCAACAGGAGACTTAACCAATAGAGTATACTTCATATGAGAGATAGGCAAACTATACTTGGCAACATATTTCGATGCAATGAATGAACGTGATACCCCAAAATCTAACATAGTCGTCGGGTTGGAGTTTGCGAGAAACATACCAATAACCACGTCATCCACTTGTTGAGCCTCCTCCGTAGAGGCATGGTTCACGTTGCCACGAGCAAAATTTTGCTGTCCATGGTTGCGTTGTGGTTTTCCTCCATTAGGTCTTGGGTTTTGTCTTGGAGCATTGCTTCCTTGACCAAGGCCTGACTTAGGATATTGAATTGCAAAGTGTCCTGCTTCTCCACATGTATAGCACTTCCTAATTGCACCAGAATTATATGGACAAACTTGATTCTGAACATTTCCACCGGGAGGGTTGACACGAGGTGCAAAAGGCATTGGAGGCCTAGGTGCTTGCATGACGGGGCGTTGCTGCACAAACTGAGCTGGGCGTGGTGCATAACTAGGGTGCTGTACAGGAGCAGAAGAGTTGTAATAAGGTGCATTGGGTGGTGCAAAGCGAGGGCACACATTACTTCCTTGTTGTTGTCTCTGGTATGGCGCCTTCCTCTTGTTATCTTGCTCCATCTCACGAACTTTGTTCTCAACCACAATTACTTTGTCCACAAGCGTCTAAAAGTTTGCATAATCACACTTGAGCAACTGCACTTGGATTTTATTGTTCAAGCCTCTCATGAACAAGTATTGCTTCTGCCTGTCCCGACTGACATCTTCAAGGGCGTACCTTGAAAGTTGAGTGAACTTATTGAGATGTTCACTTACACTTGGCCTTCCTTGCCCCAAGTTCTCAAATTCTTGTCTTTTTAGGATCATAACACCTTCCGGCACATAATGAGAACAGAAGCTCTCCTTGAATTGAGTCCAAGTGACCCTCTCATGATTTTCATGGGCGTTGCATAGCGAATCCCACCAATCTGCAGTTGCTCCAGCTAGTTGATGGGAAGTAAATAGAACCTTCCCCCGGTCACTGCATTGGACTATTGCAAGTTTCTTCTCCACGGACTTGAGCCAATCATCGACATCCATAGGGTCAGCAGCTTGAGCAAAAGTCAGTGGCCTGGTCCTTATGAACTCTCCCAATTGGTTATGAGGAGGTGGGGGTGGCGGTGGAGGCATGTGAGGCTGATGGTTATTGTTGCCAGCCTACAGCTGTCCCATAGTCTGTATCATGGTTTGCATGAGCTGGTTTTGCATAGCCAATAGATGCTCAAGGTTGATAGCTCCCTGGGCAGGTCCTTGTCCATTATTGTTCTGAGGTGCCCCATTGTTCTCCTCCTCATCATTGGCATCCCTCTGGTTGCGAGTCCTCACCATCTAAAGAAAAGCAAGAGATAAGAATTTAGAAAACGTTCCGAACTATATGCATCAAGAGATATGAAACTAAGCAACTAAATATACTAGCCAATTTTTATATGGCAATACTAAAGCATCCCAAAATCCTCTACAAAGCACACAAGCAACAATATATAGCAAACAGCACACCAAACAAACCACAACATTCCCGAAGTGCTCCTATGTGCTCTAAAGTGTGCATTCTACCTAGGCTGCGTCCTACAGTCAACCTGTGGCTCTAATACCAATTTGTGACACCCGGTCCCGAAAAAGAACCAAGTGAATGCATATGTGTGCCCAGGACGTTCAACACACATACATACATACACGAGTGCATTCACAAAAGAATATGCCTCATCCTTTTTCTGGGTGGTTGAAGGACAAAACAACAAAATGAGCATGCATCACCTAATGTATGAGGTCCACTAAAATTTCCAGAGAACTTCAAATGGTGTTTGGATTTAAGTTCCTCAATTGATGCAGTAAATCACCCCTATGTGGATAGTGGTATTTGTATTCCTCACCAAGGCAATGCCTTTCTCGTCCTACATTTAAATAAGTCCTTGTATGTGGAGCTTAGTAGGGATCAAGAGTAGGCATATTTGCAACACATATATTGCTAAGTCAAAAGAGTAAGCCTTAGGAGAAAACAAGTCATACTTTTGATCAAGATTTGTGAAAGTGTGATGGAATATTTGTAGAGTGGAAATAGGAAGATGACTCCTTTGTATGCACTCTTTTTTTTTTGTGAGGATGAAACATGGCTACTTATTATCTCTCTTTTTCTTTTTTTTGTTTCTCACGCTCTTGTACATGAGCATGCTTTTTCTTTTTCATGTAGCCATGCCTTCTACTCCCCTTTTTTGCAAATAATTTTAAGAGAGTATTATGCATGAAAATCATGGAGTATCTTTTTGGTGGTGGAATGCGGTTTATCACAATGAAAAAATTCTCACATGGAGTATCTTTTTGGTGGAGGAAAGCGGTTTATCGCAACGAAAAAAATCTCACATAGGTAGGAACACGTAGAAGTTTAGCATGTGTCCGTGTAATCATGATCTTAAAAGCATGAAAAGATTCTCACATAGGTCTATACTAGTTTGACCACGCTCCATGTGAAGACAAATAGCATATGCATAAGGTTTATCTAATTCAAAACATCATATGACTTTGGTAGGAATTTCTATCAAATGAGGAACTTCCATTTTCAATTTCTCCGAGAAATCAAGTTTCACTTTCAACTAGGATATTAGCAGCTCTTATTACTATATCATATCCCACAACAACCTAAAATTGGACTTAGCTTTTGCTACCCACAATTTCCAAGTTTCGGGCAAGAATATTCTAGGCCAATAAACCCATACTTGGAGAATACTAAGTTGTATGCAAGGGACTAGAGAAAATAAAACGGAGCAACTATTTATTATTTCAACTTATACAAAGTACAAATATTCTTACTGCACATCCTTTATTTTATTAAAATAACCTATACTATATTAATTTTATTTTATTTTATTTTATTAGATGCAAATGTGGTGGAAAGAAAGTAATAAAATAAAGGAATGCAAATGGGGTGTGATACAAGTTACCTCAAGTGGGGATCCTCCCCAAGCTTGTTTTTGGTCATGGTCCGCGATAGGGGTTGGAACCCTAACGACGGATGTAGGCCATGAGGTTGGCCTAACATTGTTGCAGCATGGCTTTGGCATTGGAGGGCTAAGTGTTGATGTTGGGTTGCCTTCCACGGGTTCCATGAGTGTGGTCGAGGAGGGTGTTGTCGATGTCGCTCATCCACATCTCAAGGTTTCCATAGGTTGGATGTACCTTGTTATTCCTTTGCTAAGGTAATGATAACCATTGGCTACAAAGGAATGACGTGCACTCAACATGCTCTGAGTGTGTTCCGTCATTCTTTGGCTAAGGTGTATCATACCTTCTTGCCATAAAGGAATAACTTGTACTCCTCATGCATTGGGTGTGATCCATCATTCCTTGGTTAAGGTAGTGATAACCTTTAGCCACAAAGGAGTGACTCGTACCCAACATGTGTTGGGTACGTTCCGTTATTCCTTGGCTAAGGTACAACATACCTATAACCACAAAGGGATGATGTGCACTCACATTGGTTGAGTGTGATCCATTGTTCCTTGGCTAATGTATAAAATACCTTCTAGCCACATAGGAATAACTTGCACCCAATATACTTTGGATGTGCTCTTGTCATTCCTTGGTTAAGGTGCATCATACCTCTTAGCCACAAAGGGAAAACTTACACTAAATGATGGTGACAATTCTCTTGAGCTTGAATGAGTGCTTAGAATAGTTGAGAGTGTAATGATCTCAAATATTCGTAGTAGCCCATTGGTCGCTCATGGAGGGTTTTCATGTCAAATCTCCGGCCTCGTATAGTTATTGTTGACCTTCGGGCTTAATTTTCGATAGGTAGCAACAATCCTAATTTACTCCTTGGCTAAGAGATGTTGAAATGGAATCCTCTTAGTATTTCCAACAATCGGATCCTTGAATGCCTGCATAGTAATATTACTCCTGCAAACTTCCCCTCTATGATAGAAAGGGATGGTCAGCTCCCGATACTTGTACAAATGAATTTTTGGGTTAGTAACTGAATTTTCATTTGTACGTACGGTGCAGATAAATCAAAGATGCATTGGGTCCAAAATCGAGTGCATCCATGAACAATATATTATTCATTGGTAAGAGTGGGGCTTTAGGGATAAATCAATTTGCACATTTCCTGAAGCTTCTACTTATAATAATGCAAGCGATATAAATACACTACATGGATCCCTTCACCTTGTAAATTTTCTAACCATCACAGTTTTTTACACAAGAGCAATGGTTATCTATAGGATCATGGCAAACAAGATTTTATTCTCCTGAACATTTTTTATTTCTTGCCTAGGAATTTGAAATTTAGTGATCCATGCATGAATGATTTTCAAATTAAAATTATGGACATCACTATTCCTAGGTTGCTACATACCAATTCAACCATTAAATAATTCCATAAGCATTACCTACGCAGAAATAGCTTAAGTCAATTTTAGCAATGCTTATGAAATTCTAGGTACTTGTTTAAATTTATTCCTACATAAGGTGACATTCCTTTTTGAATATTCAAAAAGAGCAATGCCAACACTTACTCTTGTGAGGATGCATAAGAATTGAATGATGAGAAGGTGTAAACCTTCCTTACCGATGTAAGCAAAAATCATTCAATCCTAATGCAATTCAAAGGACGTAAAATTAGGAACTTGTACCTCAATTGAAGAGCAGTCCTGTGAAAGGTCGTTGTGTGTGAAACTTACGACCATGAATTTTGGTGTAGGCTTCATGTTCAATGTCTTCTGCCAAGTTGAGGTTGGAGTTGAATGAGCTTCATCTTGTTCCTCCATTGGGCCACTCTCTTGAGCATTCATTCACCATGAACTAAAAATGAGATCGATGGAGGGACATGCTCTTGATGATGTCTTCCAACCTCTTTACCAGTTTTGTCCTACTGCACTAAAATCAAGAACAAACAAAACAACTCAAAAACAGGTTACGTTAGCTCAAAAGCATGTTGTGCATGCCAAACCTAAAGGAACTAGAGCACTCTTCAATCGAACCCTTGAGTGGAGGCCATATTCTCATCCATGATGAATGAGAATAAGGCTCATTCAGCTCCAGCACGAATGTGGTCATGGATTGGTGAAGCCAACCGTTGATATGTGTGTTGGCTGAAGAGCCAACAATCCATCCCATGGTGGAGGCAAACCAAGAAGAACTCTTGGAGCCTCCCCTAAGCTTGGGGGTGGATGACTTTGGCTCCCACTGGCAGCTGAAATTATTCCGCGAAAGGCAATGGTTTTTCCTAGCGGACATTTGTTGAGGGACACTGTGGCCACCGAAGTGCACACTTTCCAGGAATCGCGTTGGGTGGTGCCGTGCGATGTGACACCCCAACAGCACACATGTAAAGGAACGCATATTACATAAATCATTTGCTGAAATTTACAAAGATGTTCAGTTTACAAATAGTTTATAAAAATAAACTACAGTTGAAGATAAGATTACAACTCTCGTACTCAAGTCTAATAAGCAAAAGAGAAGCCGTCCAGCCCATGGACGCTCCTCACTAGCCACGAAGACCAAACAGTAGCGGCATGGTTCCCACATGAGTATATCACTCGGAGAGTCCCAAGTCTCATCGAACAACCATAATCATAAGCACAAAGGTTAGTACCTGCAAAACAACTTATATAGAAATTGTGAGAACGAAGGCTCAGCAAGACTTAACCATCTATACTAAACATGCAACTCTACATGAGGGTAAAGACATAAACATAGGATGGCAGATTTGCATAATGGACTCGCCTAAATGTGGGTCCTTATTTTTGGATTTATAGCAGCAGCTTAAACCTTTTGCGGGGCAACATCGTAACTCCACAATCAAATAAGAAGTGCTTCATCACGATGTTGCATGCCCAAGGTAGAAAAATAAATTTAGTGAGAACTATACTAATACCTACAACATAGCAATACCATGATAATGTAATATTCATAACAGCAGGAACTAATTCTCATCTCAAGTGCAAGCATTACTACATCACAACTCAGTGAACAAGTAATACTCATGTCTGTGAGGGACGGTGATTTGAATCAATGATACCCGGAATACACGACATGTACGCCCATACTGGAAGTCACGTACGTGCACTCCACGAACATCGTACACAGCCAACATTCTCAAGTTCTGCCCAAGTTGAATCGATTCAATCGTCTAGGACAGTATTCCCACTCACGGCGCACCCTTCCGCTGTGAAGATGGCATGAGCGAGTTTCCATCTACTGTGTTGCGGACGAAAGCCTGAGGCGATCGAAAAAGTCTCAAAAAATGCTTCCCAAGGTACATAGGTTTCCTGGACCCCATATATCCAGTATGACTCCGGTACAGTTCAAACTTGCTCAGCAGAGCGGCATACGGATTGGTCCCTAACCGAAGCAGGCAGGGCTACGCACTCAAGACCACGTCTTGCTGCATCCTACGCCCCTGCCCGGTCTCATTTTAAGATTACTACTCCATTTAAAAAGTCCTAGCCATGCGAGTAGATTCCAACTACTCGACTTCTATCAAATTCTATACAATATTTAGCATAGCATAATCTATACGATGACTTAACAACTACCCAAATACTCCATGGGTTGATCTGGTCATGCAAGTGGATTTTCAATCACCTTAGCCCCAATGCACATAACTCACCCTAGACATAGGTGATACAAATCAAAATTTTGTAATAGCGCTTAAATGCAAACTTCCTGGTTGTGAGACGGTATCAAAGTTAATCTCCAGAGGAATGAATTCAAGTAGCTCCGGGATCCTCTTGAGCTCGGCAACTAATCGATATGCAGAAAATTATGCAAGTTAATCAATATCGGTATTATGATATAGTTAATGGAAAGACAATTAAGTATATTAATTTAAGCCAATGGTTCTGGAAATTTTAGAAGGGACACTAGGTACTATGGGTGAGGTTCTGGCCAAAATTGGTATCAATTCATAGAAGTTTCCATTGCATAAAATTCAATGAACCTAAACACTTCCTAGAATTTTGAGGGAAAATCTGTAGTTTTTACATGGACAAAAGTTGGTGTTATATTTATACATCAAGATTTACTCAACAAAATTGGTTTCATAACTTTCTAAGCATCCTACTGTGAGATATTGAATTTACAAGTTTGGATAATTTACTGAAAAGTTTCTGTTGTTTTTTGGCATTCTATGACCAGATAGGAAAATCTCCAGATTGAACTAGGTTAATAAAGTCCAATGAAGCTTAAATTTTTATAGGAATTTAGAAACTTACTAAATATCATTTTGGAAAATTTTCATATTTTTCTATGAAGCGAATCATCAGATAAAAATCAAATATGATTTTGCTTTAAAGGGCTCTAAAGGAAAATCTAGGGATTTTGGGTTGTAGTTCTGGTTAGTGTGGATAAAGAGCAAACCAACAAAGTTAGTTTGACAATTTTTGAAGCTTTATACTGGGATATATTCAATTTATAATCTTGCATAAGTTTCTGTACAAATTCTAAATGAATTTGGCTATTTTTATGTGCATAGAGGATACACAGGTAATTAGACCATGTAAATGAAGTCTAATGACACTGAAATTTTTACTGGAGTTCAAGGATATTCAGATGAAGGTTCTGGAAAATTTGGAAATTTTCCAAAAAGCAGAACTATAGGAATTAATTCTATAAGAATTTTGCTTATTTGAATTATGAAAAAATTCTTGTGGACTTTCATACAACTCCAGTAGCACCACTGGAAAGCATTCTTCATGCTGGTTCTAACAAAATTTATTTGGGAATTTTCGGACAAGTATGCTAAGAGCTATGGATTTTCAAAGTTGGAGCAATTTCTGGAATAAATTTCCATTGGGAAACATTTGAATAAAGGGTTGGGCCCACAGGTTTAAAATGGGCCAATCGGGTTGAAGCAACACGGGGCCACATAATTAAAGGGTGTAGCCACACGTGATTGCATAACCGTAGCAGATCCGAGGCACGCCGTTCTCTCAGTGATGACCGGGGCCCACCCCGAGTCGTCTTCTTCCTCGCGCCGGTGGCGCTCGGGCGGCGCCCGACAGTAGCAGGCGGCGGTGCCTCGCCGCAGCACACGCTAGGGCACCTCAGCCACCCCGACTCGCCACACCTACCTAAAATTCGACGGAGAACACGAAAGTATGGTTCCTGACGGCGATTGGCAGCCGGAGATGTGGTCTCGACGGTGGCGGGCGGAGCTAGGGTTTTGGCGATGTCGGCAAGCCTCAAACAATGCCCGAACAAGCTGTAAAATGACCAGGAAGCTTCCTGGAAGCCTGGGGAGGATGATTAGGGGACGCAAATTGAATGGAAAATCTGGCAACGTTGAGTTCGTCGGTGAGCCATCGGAATCTTTAAAAGGCGGCTACAAAAACTTGACTCTCGGCTAAATTACTCGATGGATTCCTCTGAAATTTGGTCTTCAGCTGCGTATGGATGTCTAGTCCCTATTCCTCAACTGTATTGAAAAATGTTTGCACGTACAAACTGAATTAAACGCAAAACCTAGCATCATCGCTCGGACTAGGCCGAAACAAAAAATTGAATTTCTACATCGAGGAGGAATGAAAATGGGTGGGGTTTTCACCTTGATCAAGAGGGTGGACAGGCGCTTCTTTTTGCTGTTGGGGGCAGCTCGTGGTTTGGTAGAGATCGGCGGCACCACAGGTGCAGAGAGGTGGCAAAACAGGGGAGCACGCCGGCGGCCCAAAATTTGTCCAATCCGTCGATGGGGAGGCCCTGACTGGCACCAGAACTACTCAGGGGGCTGCGCGATCAAGCAAGTGAGTTGAAGACATTGAATACAAAGGCTAAAATGCACCGTGCGTCGATGAATTCGCTCAGAGCAGAGCAAGGCGCTGATCGTCGGTTTCTTGTGTCGGGGATGAAACAACAATGAAGGAATCGACTTGGGGGCTGAGAAGATGATAAGGAGGAGTCTTGGGGTGGGCTGTATGCAGCTGGAGTCAAAGCAGGGAGGCAAGCACCTCAGTGGCAGTTGCATGCCGGGAGGTGGCGCCACCGGAAGAACAGGGGCGAAATTGACCCACTGACCAGTGGGTCCCACCTCTATTCAAGCCTATCTTCTCTGGACACTGAAATATCCCACCAACTTGTGTCCGAAAATTCTATATATTTTATGGTAGACAAATTTGGAGGTGTAGAAATTTATTCTGAAATCAGATTTTTGATTTGACAAAGTTTCATTTGAATTCAAATTTGAATTTGAATTTGAGTTGAATTAAATGTAGCTATTATAAATAGCAAACTTGCTTCAAAAATTATGAAACTTTGCAGAGATACTATTTGGAATATTTGGAATCCATTGGTCAACTCAAATCTTCATGTTAACTTCATTTGAACATTAGCTAAGTTTATATTTTTGAATTCCCTCATTTGGAGTTTGAATTAATTTGTTTTTCTCATTTCCTTTTTAATTCTTTTTATCATTCAAAATTTTTTTGTCCTAACTGAACTTTGAATTATGGAAATTAGGGATTTTAAATACCTCCCTCATTAAAGAATCTCGTCCTGAGATTATAATGAAGAGATAAAAGTAGGAGAGAAATTACCGGATATGAGACGATAAGAAATCCGGATAGTTGGAGCGGAGATATTCTTCAGTTTCCCATGTCGCTTCTTCAGCGGTATGGTTGCTCCATAACACTTTATAAAATCACAGCACGCGGTTCTGTGTGGTTCGGGTCTTCTCGTCGAGAATCTGAACCGGAGGTTCGTGGTACGTCAAATCCGGTTCCAAATCGCCGATTTCGTCGGGGTGGACTGCACCTGGGAACTTAAGACATTTCCGGAGCTGAGATACGTGGAAAATGTCGTGTATACCAGCAAGAGATGATGGTAATTCCAGTCGATAAGCCACAGGTCCGCAATTCTCTGTGATAGTAACAGGGCCAATAAATCGGGGAGCTAGCTTTCCTTTTACTCTGAACCGGTGAATCCCTTTCATCGTTGTCACACGGAGATAAACGTGATCACCCATGTCAAAGTGCAGCGGGCAACGCCGCTTCTCCTCATAATTCTTCTGTCGAGATTGAGCCACTCTTAAGTTTGCTTGAATGATCCAAACTTGTTCCTCGGCTTCGTTGACTAGATCAATCCCGAAAGTCACCCTCCCGCCAGACTCACACCAATTCAGCGGTGTGCGGCATTTCCGGCCGTAGAGAGCTTCGTATGGTGCCATCTTGATACTCGCTTATAATCGTTGTTGTACGATAATTCCTCCAATGGTAAATGATCATCCCAATTTTTATCGTGGTGGATGGCACACACACGTAACATGTCTTCAAGGACTTGGTTCACCCTCACGGTTTGTCCATCGGTCCGTGGGTGATATGCGGAGCTTCTAATCAGTTTAGTACCCAACGAGGCGTGTAGCTGCTCCCAGAAACGAGCAACGAAGAGTGAGCCTCGATCTGAAATAAGTGTGCGAGGAATGCCGTGTAGACACACGATTCTTGATATGTATAACTCCACATATTTCTTGGCGTTGAATCCGACATTTACTGGAACGAAGTGTGATGATTTGGTTAGTCAGTCAACTATCACCCGAATCAAATCATGCTTCCGGAATGTGAGTGGCAATCCGACGATGAAATCCATATTCACATCCTCCCATTTCCATGCCGGAATATTCAACGGTTGCAGCTGTCCTGCTTTCTTCATATGGTCGGCCTTCACTTGCCAACACGTATCACACTCGGATACGTACTTCGCCATTTCCCGCTTCATCCGTGACCACCAAAACTTTGTCTTTAAATCTTGATATTTTTTATTGCTGCCCGGATGAATAGAAAATTTTGACATGTGAGCTTCATCCAATATTTTCTTCCGGAGCTTAACATCTTGGGGTACAACTTTCCGGTCTTTGAAACATAATGTATCATGATCATCTTTTTGGAAACATTTTACCTCCCCGCTGTCCACTCTCTCTCGTATGTGTTACATGCCCTTTTCCTTCTTTTGGGCTTCAATAATTTCCTCTCGGATGGTGGGAATGAGAGCAAGATTATTGAAAGCCCCATTTGGAATCACATATAGACTTGGTGATGTTGTGGACATGGGCTTTTTGACTAAGCGCATCGGCAACCACGTTCGCTTTACCGGGGTGGTAGTGAATTTCAATTTCGTAATCTTTGATCAGCTCTAACCACCTTCGTTGTCTCATATTCAGCTCCTTCTGCGTGAAAATATATTTCAAACTTTTGTGGTCCGTGTAGAGGTGTACAAGATTTCCAAGCAAGTAATGCCTCCACATATTTAATGCCAATACCACGGCAGCAAGCTCAAGTTCGTGAGTCGGATAGTTCTGCTCGTGGTTTCGGAGTTGTCGAGATCCATACGCAACCACACGTCCTTCTTGCATAAGAACACACCCAAGTCCGATGCCGGATGCATCGCAATAAACGTCGAACGGTTTTGTCGTGTCCGGCTGAGCAAAAACCGGGGCGGTTGTAAGGTGATGTACTAATGTATTGAACGCATCTTCACATGCTGAAATCCAAATATATTTTGTGCCCTTTTTCAGCAGCTCCATCATCGGTTTCACGATTTTTGAGAAGCTCGGGATGAACCTCCGATAATATCCTGCTAAAGCGTGGAAACTTCGGACTTCATGTACGGACTTAGGAGATTGCCATTTCAGCACTTGAACAATTTTACTTGGATCCAGTGATGCCCTCAGCTGAAATAATGTGTCCCAAGAATGGTACTTGGGTGATCCAAAATTCACACTTGCTGAATTTTGCGTATAACTTGTGATCTCTCAACCATTGTAACACAATATGCAAATGTTCAGCATGCTCTTCCTCTGACTTGGAACAAACCAATATGTCGTCGATGAAGACCACGACGAATTTGTCTAACTCCGGCATGAATACCGAATTCGTGAGATACATAATGTGAGCCGGAGCGTTGATGAGACCAAAAGACATGACAAGATACTCGTATAATCCGTATCTCGTCGAGAATGCCGTCTTCGGTATATCCTCCGGTCAGATTTTGATTTGATGATATCCGAACCGAAGATCCATCTTCGAGAACACCCTCACACCAACAAGTTGATTGAATAAAATGTTGATGCGGGGCAGCGGGTACTTGTTCTTTATATTCACAGCGTTGAGCGGTTGATAATTCACGCATAACCGCAATGTTTCGTCCTTCTTCTTAACAAACAGCGCCGAGCAACCCCAAGGTGACGAGCTTGGGCGGATAAAACCCTTGTCCAAAAGGTCTTTCAAATGCTCCTTTAATTCAGCTAGCTCATTAAGCGCCATTCGATACGGTCTTCGAGAGATCGGTGTGGTTCTCGGTACAAGTTAATCATGAACTCAACGTCACATTCGAGCGGCATGCTCGGTAAGTCATCGGGAAACACATCGGGATACTCATGGACCACCGGAATATCTTCAAGTTTAGTTGCTTCCGTGTTATATGCAGCTGCACTGTCCTGCTCCCTGCTGTCCAAAACCAGTTCGTGCTGTCCGTGTATCGGAAAGTCAATTTGGACACTCCGGGTACCGATATTAAGAACGGCACCGTGATGGTTCAACCATAACATCCTCAATATAACATCTATCTTCTGTCCATCCAATATAATCAGTGACGTTGGATATATCTTGCCTCCCAAACATAAAGCTGCTCGGGGAACAATCTGACTAGCCGAGATACTTCCACCCGGTGAACTTATAAGATAACTATTCTTGGGAGTATTGGTGGATCATTGGTGCTGATCCACACAGGATTTACTGATAAAATTGTGGGTAGCACCGGAATTGAAGAGTATGAGGACGGGTACGTCTTTGATAGCAAACATGCCTGCTAGCACCGGTACTTCCTCCGGAACACCCTCGATCGCTATATGTTGAACACTTCCGGTTCCAGTGTTGTCCTCTCTGGTTGAATACGGGGCTGAATACACCGTTGTACTGGTACTTGCTCGTTGCTCAACATCTGGGCAATCCTTGGTATAGTGCCCAACACAATCACATGTGAAACACTTATAGTGATTCAACGGCCCGCTAACTTGAGGCCTGAATTGTCCTGCATCTCGCTGTGAGATAAATGCCCCTGGAACAATTTGGGACAGTTTTTGCCGCTGATGTAATGCAGGTTGGAAATCTGATAACTCAAACGGCCGACTCCAATAAGAACTTGGTTGTGCAGCCGGCTGCCATATCTGACCGGACGGTGATCGGTACACCACACGGTATTTTTGAGAATATTATGTGTGTTGTCCTGCACAGCAAGTCTCTTCTTTGACTCCTCTGTGATCCGCTCACGTGTGGCATCCTCTTGCGTAATCGCGGCATTAAGCATAGCATTGAACGAACCGTGATTGAACAATGCAAGCTTGTCTTTCAACATGGGGCTTAGACCCCGATAGAAGTACTCTCGCTTCTGATCCTCTGTACTCACATACTCCGACGCATATTGCGCTAGATTAACAAAGACTTTGGAGTATTCTTGAGCACTCATTTCTCCTTCCTTCAAATCAAGAAATTCCGGAAGCTTCCTTCTCATAATGGCAGGAGGAACATGATAGGCATGAAATGCCTTCTGGAACTCTGTCCAAGTGACTTGTTGTTTGGCGGCCAAGGAGGCAATGTGGTTCGCCCAACAAGCACCATCGATGCCATGTAGTTGTTGTTCTGCATATAAAACCTTCATAGGATCACTGCACTGTAGCAGTTCGGACTTAGCTTCAATGGTGCAGAGCCAATGGACCACATCTAGAGGTTCACCATCACCACTGAACACGGGGGGTGCAGTCGCCAAGAATTCCGGATATGTTGCTTCCTGAGGTTGACGATTGCCTTCGGCTTGACGTACCCCCTAATCGGACGTAATCTGCACGAGGGTTCACAGCAGTTTGGTCCGCTCGTCACGCGAACACAGCATGGCTGCGATATCATCCGCCAATGTAAGCAGAGACGGAGGTGGCGGTTGCACCGGTTGTTCCAGCTCTCGGGAGTCATCCCCTCCCTGACTTGAACCACGGACCTCGTATGTTGCACGAGTGCGCACCATTCTGCAGTTACAGTCATTGATCCAACATGAGACGTGATATTGCAAGATCACACTAGGATAAAAACAATAGTGCGTGTATTGATAACCAAACATGCATAACAGTAACATATATGGATAAGTATAAACTTTATACACAATACATCATCACTGGACCAATGTTACAATAGCGAGCTCTAAAATAATGAACTCCATGGATTGAAGTTCATTTCGACTATCGCTGGTCGCGACGGGACGTTATGCGCGTTATCGTGCGAATACACTTTCTTATCTTCAATATGACACAAACATGATCATAAAAAGAAAAGAGGTTTGAGTGGGTCAAACCATCAATTCCACTGGTAAATTGCTGAGTATCGACACCTGGTCTGTTACGACACTTCTCGAAGTGAAATCGAGGACCAGATCCATAACAAGACCAAATTATGCCAAACCAATGATGTTTCTGTTGAAACCTGACCAGTTTGTACTCAAACATAAATTTAACCCAGTAAATGGCAGAATAACATCTTGAGGTGAACTACAAAGTTAAAGTACACTTCAAGAAATTTCTAAAAATTATTGGTTTGCCTTCATATATTTTCTGGTTCAGAAGATATGGTATTGTAAACCTGACAGTTTTTCTGGAAATTTTGACAGCATCTCCTTTGTTTATGCTGATTTTGGGCCACAATTTCCAGATATAAAACAGCAGAATTTACAAAAGCCACAATTTACAAAATTGTAATAAATATTACAAGGATTCCAGAAATCTCTTGCACGGTCCCGTTTGATTTTTCTAGAGTGAGATATGGTCAACACAGTAAGGAGTCCAGAGAGGGTTCCAGTTTCTGTCCAGTTTGGCAGTTTTTGGAACTTTGAAATTTTGAACAGGTTACAGGGGACTTGAGTTGTGGAGTTGAACATAACAGTTTTAAAGGACTTCCTAAACTTTCCATCCATGTAATATAAACATTCATTGGAGTTTTCTACTGGGAGCTATGGTATCTCAAAGTCAGGTGTTTTTCAGGAAAAAACAGAACACTCTGTTTTTAAATTGGTGACTTCAAAACCTACTCCAAATTTGAAAACTTAGTTCAAACTCAGAGCTCGATAGCTAATATAAGTAGTTTTACATCTTATCAGTTCCATTTTACAGAAAAGTGGTTAATGCATCAATGGAATACATGTCGATACTACGTGCCTCACAAAGTAAAATTTCTAAGCCGGTATTCCGGCATACGTCTCAACGGTGGCCTTAATGACGTTCACTCGCAAACGATATCTAAGAGCAATACGATCATGTGGTCAGTGTACCTGTAACTACACACAAATTATAGATCAATCATATGGTGTCGTACGACACAGCCCGGACGGGCGATAATTTCAGCAGTCACAATCTATATGAAAGTAAAAATGTTCGTCCTGTATCGTTCCATACGGGCCGCCCCGAGTTAAGCCACGTCTCGAGGTACATGACCGGGTTTTCTACCACCCGATGGGGTCTCACGTCTTTGCATAGTGCTGCACCAGTAGGAGGCGCATTGGGTTATGTCCCACCCGACGGGGGCTCCCATTAATTTTGAAGCACGCTGGCGTACCGCGTGTTATATGTTCTCAGAAACATGGAAAGTTTCAGAGGCTCATATTGACATTTCTGTGCCAAGCCATGGAGAAAATCACATGCTTCCTCTCGCATGGTGAGCTTACTGCAATTGATCCGCTTGCTGTGGCGTACCTTACCTCTTACCTGATGTCGGAGCGTTGTTACAAAATATAATAACACATAGGTTAGATTTTCCACCCTAATAACTTATGCTAATATAGTCCTTATGTGGGCCTAGTACCGTATCCTCTCCGTATCCTATGTTTTTCTTGTAATACGATCCTTATTTAGTGTGCTATTCCCAATGTGACTCTGATACCAGGCTGTGGGGACTGGAGTCCGCACTTTCCAGGAATCGCATTGGGTGGTGCCGTGCAATGCGACACCCAACAGCACACATGTAAAGGAACGAGTATTACATAAATCATTTGCTGAAATTTACAAAGATGTTCAGTTTACAAATAGTTTATAAAAATAAACTATAGCAGAAGATAAGATTACAACTCTCGTACTTAAGTCTAATAAGCAAAAGAGAAGCCATCCAGCCCACGGATGCTCCTCACTAGCCACGAAGACCAAACAACAGCTTCATGGTTCCCACATGAGTATATCACTTGAAGAGTCCCGAGTCTCATCGGACAGCTATAATCATAAGAACAGAGGTTAGTACCTGCAAAACAACTTATATAGCAACCGTGAGCATGAAAGCTCAGCAAGACTTAACCGTCTCACCTAAACATGAAACTCTACATGAGAGTAAAGACATAAACATAGGATGGCAGATTTGCATAATGGACTCGCCTAAATGTGGGTCCTTATTTTCAGATTTATAGCAGCAGCTTAAACCTTGTCCGGGGCAACATCGTAACTCCACAATCAAACAAGAAATGCTTCATCACGATGCTGCATGCCCAAGGTAGAAAAATAAATTTAGTGAGCACTATACTAATACATACAACATATCAATACCATGATAATATAATATTCATAATAGCATCAATTAATTCTTATCTCAAGTGCAAGTAATACTACATCAAAACTCAGTCAACAAGTGGTACTCATATCCATGAGGGACGGTGATTCGAATAATACCCGGAATACATGACACGTACGCTCGTACTGGAAGTCACGTACGTGCACTCCACGAACGTCGTACGCAACCACCTTTCTCAAGTTCTGCCCAAGTTGAATCGATTCAATTGTCTAGGACAGTATTCCCACTCACAGTGCACCCTTCCGCTGTGAAGATGTTGTGAGCAAGTTTCTGTCTACTGTGCTGCGGCCGAAAGCCTGAGGCGCTCGAAAAAGTCTCAACAAAATCTTCCCAAGGTACATCGGTTTCCTGGACCCCATATATCTAGTATGACTCCGTTACAGTTCAAACTTGCTCAGCAGGGTGGTATATGGATCAGTCCGTAACCGACACAGGCAGGGCTACACACCCAAGACCACGTCTTGCTGCATCCTACGCCCCTGGCCAGTCTCATTTTCAGATTACTACTCCATTCTCTTTGAACCAATAACGTGTGAAAAAGTCCTAGCCATACGAGTAGATTCCAACTACTCGACTTCTACCGAATCCTATACAATATTTAGCATAGCATAATCTACACGATGACTTAACAACTACCCAAATACTCCATGGGTTGATCTGGTCCTGCAAGTGGATTTTCAATCACCTTAGCCCTAATGCACATAACTCGCACTAGCCATAGTAGATACAAATCAAAATTTTGTAATAGCGCTTAAATGCTAACCGGGGCTTGCCTGGTTGCAAGACGGTATCAAATTTAATCTCCAGAGGGGTGATTTCAAGTAGATCCGTGGTCCTCTTGAGCTAGGCAACTAATCGATATGCAAAGAATTATGCAAGTTAATCAATACCGGTATTATAATATAGCTTAATGGAAAGACAGTTAAGTATATTAATTTAAACCTAATGGTTCTGGAAATTTTACAGGGGACACTAGGTACTATGGGTGAGGTTCTGGCCAAAATTGGGATCAACTCATAGAAGTTACTGTTGTATAAAATTCAATGAACCTAAACACTTCCCAGAATTTTGAGGGAAAATATGTAGTTTTTACATGTCCAAAAGTTGATTTTTTATTTATAGGAGGTCAATAGTGACTCAACAAAATTGGTTTCATAATTTTCTAAGCATCCTACTGTGAGATATTGAATTTACAAGGTTTGATAATTTACTGAAAAGTTTCTGTTGTTTCTGGGCATTCTAAGACCAGTTAGGAAAATCTCCAGATTGAACTATTTTAATAAAGTCCAATGAAGCTTTACGTTTTACAGGAATTATGAAACTTAATAAATAACATTTTGGAAAATTTTCAGATTTTTCTATGAAGCGAATCATCAGATAAAAATCAAATATGATTTTGCTTTAAAGGGCTCTACAGAAAAATCTACGGATTTTCATGAAGATTGGGTTGTAGTTCTGGTTAGTGTGGATAAATAGAAAACCAAAACTTAGTTTGACAATTTTCGAAGCTTTATACTGAGATATATTCAATTTAGAAGCTTGCACAATTTTCTATACAAATTCTAAATGAATTTGGCTATTTTTATGTGCATAGAGTATACACAGGTAATCAGACTATGTAAATGAATTCTAATGACCCTTAAATGTTTACTGGAGTTCAAGGATATTCAAATAAAGGTTCTGGAAAAATTTGGAAATTTTCCAAAGAGCAGAACTATAGGAATTAATTCTATATTAATTTTGCTTATTTGAATTATGGAGAAATTCCTGTGGAGTTTCATACAACTCCAAGAGCACCTCTGGAAAGTATTCTTCATGCTGGTTCTAACAAAATTTATTTGGGAATTTTTGGACAAGTATGCTAAGAGCTATGGATTTTCAAAGTTGGGGCAATTTCTGGAAAAAAATTCCGATGGGAAACATTTGAATAAAGGGCTGGGCCCACAGGTTTAAAATGGGCCAATCGGGTTGAAGCAACACGGGGCTGCAGAATTAAAGGGCGTAGCCACAGCGATCGCGTAACCGCAGCAGATCCGGGGTGCGCAGTTCTCTCACTGACGATCGGGGTCCACCCCGAGTCGTCTTCTTCCTCGCGCCGGTGGCACTCTGGTGGCGCCTTGCCGCAGCACGCGCTAGGGCACCTAAGCCTCCCAGACTCGCCACCGCTATGTAAAATCCGACGGAGAACACGAAGGTACGGTTCCCGATGGCGATTGGCGGCCAAAGATGTGGTCTCAACGGCGGCGGGTGGAGCTAGGGTTTCGACGATGTCGGCAAGCCTCAAACAATGCCCGAACAAGCTGGAAAATGACCGGGAAGCTTCCTGGAAGCCTGGGGAGGATGATTAGAGGATGCAAATATAGTGGAAAAGCCGGCAACATCGAGATCATCGATGAGCCGTCAGAATTTTCAAAAGGCGGTGTAGGATCGAAGAGCACGTGAAAGCTACCAGAGGGGGGTGAATGGTAGATTTAAAAAAAATCTTACGCATCGGAAACAATTAAATCTCAACCCCTTCGGCGGAAAAACAATCTGTTAAAGAAATCGTGTGTGAGAATAATCTAAACGCGTTTCATCAGGGCAAAAGTGATATATATCAGAGAGAATCAAGTCACGAAGAAAACAAAAGAAGAATCACTCAAATCCATCGAGAGAAACTCTAGTTATGATCGAAAGATCGAACAAAGGTCAATCTGTCCTACCTGAGAAAAACAGTTCTGGAATGCTGCAAAAAAACTCGTGTACATCAGAAACCACAAATCCAATGACCGTGAGATTTTAACAGATGATAGATAATCAAGTTTTGAAGACAACCCAAAAATAATCACATCAATTGGATCTGTAAAACACGAGTTATGATAAAACCACCAACAAAAGGTAGTGCTGTCCAGAAAACTCGACGAGTAAAACTTGGCTGGAACATGTCGGACGAACAAGGCACAAAAGTTCCATCAAACTACGAATTTCATTCAATAGAACACAAGAGGAACAGCTCCAAAGTCGTCTACCACGAGTTTTGGCCTCCCTTGCTTATATAACCACCCCTTAGGCTAACCCAATCTCAACTAGGACTCCGATCCTACTCCGATCACGAATCGAAACATTCCATAACTGCTTAGGACTCTTCTATACGTAGATAGAAGCAATCTTAAGACTTCCAAACACGTTAGAAACATATCCCACATTCCTAAAACAATGCAAATTCGTGATTCACACGAAATCCTATCATAACCAACTCAATACTTTCCATAGCGAGCCATAACCGACTCCACCGCAGCCAAGTCATCAACCGATACAATCCGATCCTTCCAACCAGATCTTCCCATCCATAAACCATCTTCAGAACCATGTTGCCACGTCATGCACCGCATGCATACGTGCAAACACCTTCCTTTGACGTCCAGTAACCTTCATATGCACTGCCCTTGATTCAATCATCCTACGCGACCTCCTGACCCGCTCAACCACGATTCCTCCTGAATTTGGTTGTTGGAACCTCATCTCCTCCCTGAGACTAGTCCAAAGGATCCTGTCACCAGCCATGACTTGAACTCAAGCAACACCTGCACATGAACAAACAACCAATCCATACGAGCCCAAGTCCGCGACTTGACTCAAGTCAGTTCCAAACACAACACCTTACGTGAGCACCTCACATAAGCATGTTGCAAAGCATAGCAAAACGATATCAGCCATATCAACCAAAACACGCCCAAAAAAAAACTTAGTAAAAGAATACTAAGCAAACTTTCCAACAATGTAAAGAAAGCTCGAAACATTTCACATTAAAAGCCGGAACATTGCGATCAAGCTACGAACCTTGCCAAAGCTAACCGGAGCTTGAGCTGGAGCTTACCAAAGCTAGTACAACCTAGCGCCGGAGCTTATCACAGCTAGTACAACCTAGCGCTGGAGCTTACTAAAGCTAGCCGGACATAGCACTGGAGCTAACCAAAACTAGTCGGAACTAGTCATCCCAAAAGTCGGAGCTAGAAAAACATGTCGGAGCTAACCAACATAAGTCAGACCTAGCAAACCATATTGAAGCTTAACAAAGACATGCCGGAGCTATCAAAGACATGCCGGAGCTAAAGACAAAACTCACCGGAGCTACCCAAAACATGTCGGACCTAGAAAAAGAAAGTCGGACCTATACATGTCAGACCTAGACAAAGAAAGTCGGACCTATTGTTGGACCTTGCAGAAGCTCGGAGCTAGAGTCGGACCTTGCTAAAAAGATGTTATGGCAGCATTCAAAACTTTTATTGTCAAAGCCAATGTATTCAGCACACATAGGTCTCACAATCTCCCCCTTGATGAATGCATTGGCAACACCATTTAAAATCCGAACATTGACATGAAAAGTTTTGAGAACATTTTCCCTCTTTTTGAAAATCAAATGAGCTAGAAACATATTCCCCCCCCCCCCCTTGCATAATTCACCATATTATCTCTCCCTCTTTGACAATGTATTCAGCAACGTTCAAAAGAGAAATTTTAATTGTTATGAGCATATTATAACATATACATATAAAACAAAGCTCATCCAAGTCATACTATCAAGTAACTTACACTATCACAACAATGAGATACATAAAGTAGTGTAAGCCATGCTAGAGATCAAATGTAATTTTCAATTTAAGCAAGTCATGATCTCACAAACTTAACTATTTCAATACCTGAAAGCATGACACCTGTTGCTGCATTTTATTATTTTTCAAAGCACAAATTTAGATCATATGATATTTGCAAGAGATTATATGCGCATCTGCCTTATTCTAACCAACCAAGCCAAGTCTATGTCATTTGACAATCAGAAGCTTAAGGACATGGTTTTAGTCATACACAACTTCTTCCAAGTTCATATCAAAGTGCAATGATAAGCCATCTCAAAAGAAGAAGTGCGATGCATGCATATTCTCTTGATCTTTTCTCAATTTATATTTGTTCATAAAAACTCAATATGTGAGTTGATTACTTGATTAATTCTTTATGATTAAAAGCACTTGTGAGCATGCAACAAGTTCAAAACAGCAAGAAAGTTTAACCATGACCAGATTTAGTGTAAGTAATTATTCCAATTACTAGGCATGGCAAAAACTACAAAATGTATAACACGAGTAACGTAGTAAGAACTTTCAGCATGTAAAAGGAATCACAAAGTCATATATGTATGAAATACTATGCTCATATTATTTTAATTTCAGATTCACACATAGACTTCTCAAGTTTGAAAACTCCCCCTCAATTTAAGCCATGAGGATGCATAACCCCTATTTCACTATGAATGTAACAAAAATGAGTGAAATCCAAAGGTTTTGTAAAAATGTCAGTCAATTGTTGTTCGGTATCTACATGGTGAAGCACAATGTTTCCTTTTTCAACATTATCACGGAGAAAGTGATATCTAATCTCAGTGTGCTTAGTTCTAGAATGTTGCACAGGTTTTTAGCAATGCAAATGGCACTAGTGTTATCACAAAACGGTGGAACACTATCTAGATCAACCACATAGTCCTTAAGTGTTTGAACAATCCAAAGAATTTGTGAACAAACACTAGCTGTAGCTACATATTCAGATTTGGCGGTGGATTGTGCAACTGAACTTTGTTTTCTAGATGACCATGCAACAAGTGAATTACCAAGAAAATGACAAGCACCGGAAGTACTTTTCCTATCAATCCTAAAACCTCCAAAATCAACATCGGAAAAAGCTTTCAAAGTAACGGTTGACGAAGAAGGAAGAAAAATGCCAAATTATTGAGTTCCATGTCAGTACCTGAGAATCCTTTTGACGGCTTGACGATGTGAAGCACGTGGGGAGGCTTGAAACCGTGCACAAAGACATACGCTGAATTGTATGTCCGGTCTTGATGTCGTGAGGTACAAAAGTGATCCGATCATGCTTCTATATACTTTTTGATCCACGGGTTCACCATCTTCATGAAGTTCAAGTGTTGTTGCTGTTCCCATTGGTGTCCGAAGAGGCTTGCTTTTGTCCATGTTGAAGTGCCTTAGGAGGTCTTTTGTATACTTCATTTGATGCACAAAGGTACCCTCCTTGGTTTGCTTGATTTGCAGCCCCAAAAAGTACGTCAGTTCTCCAATCATACTCATTTCAAATTCGGAACTCATCATTGCTGAAAACTTGGACACAAGATCATGAGAAGCACAACCAAAGATAATATCATCCACAAACACTAGAACGAATAATGAGTCATTGCCATGCTTAAGCACAAAAAGAGTTTTATCAACCTTGCCCATGGTAAACCCCTTTTCAAGAAAGAATGTTTTTAACCTATCATACCATGATCTAGGGGCTTGTTTGGTACCGTACAAGGCTTTGGACAGTTTGTAAACATGATTAGGAAAATCTGGATTTTCAAAACCCTGTGGTTGTTTGACATAAACCTCCTCATCTATGTAGCCATTGAGAAAAGCACTTAAACATCCATTTGATATAGCTTAAAACCTTTAGATGCAGCAAAAGCTAACAAAATTCTTATGGCCTCTAATCTAGCAACAGGAGCAAAAGTTTCATCAAAATCTAGACCTTCAACTTGAGTGAAACCTTGAGCAACCAACCTAGCCTTATTCCTAACCACAACCCCATCCTCACTTTGTTTATTTTTAAACACCCATTTAGTTCCAATTAAAGTGTGACCTTGAGGAGGAGGTACAAGTTTCCAAACATTATTTTTTTCAAAATTTTCTAACTCTTCTTGCATGGCAATAATCCAAGATTCATTAGTGAGTGCGTGTGATATATCTTTGGGTTCAAAAGAAGCAACAAAAGCAGAATGAACATGAGAGTTGGGATCGCAAAACCTGGACCGTGTGGCTCGTTCGTGCAAGCTTCCAATTATCTGTTGTGGGGGATGATCTTTGTAAAACCGTAGGGGAACAAATGTCTCACAAGCTTCTTCTTCTTCATGTTCATCACAATTCAATGAGATTGTGACTTGAGCACGATTTGAATCAGCATTGATGGTTGTCGGAGCTGGATGAGAATTAACATCCGGAGCTGATCCAAAGTCTTTAACTGCTGAATTTTTGGGCAGCAGCTCCAATTCTTCCTCATCTTCAACGAAAATGCTCTACCCCTGCGGATATGGATCTGTACCTGCAATGTTTGAGCTAGTACGTGGGCTAGCTTCATCAAAAGACACTTCACAAGTCTCCACAATTTTGTTAGTGTCAAGTAAAAGCACACGGTAGCCTCTAGTATGACATAGATAACCAAGAAACATGCCATCAATGGATCTAGGTTCAAATTTATCAAGATTACCATGTTTTTTAACAAAGCATTTGCAACCAAAGACCTGAAAGTGCGTAACACTAGGCCTATGTCCAAACCGGAGCTCATATGGTGTTTTATCTAGCTTAGCGCGCAAGAAAACACGATTTGAGACATAACAAGCGGTTGCAATCGCATTAGCCCAAAATTTCCTAGGAGTTTGATATTCATCAAGCATAGTCCTAGCCATCTCAACTAAGGTTCTATTCTTTCTTTCTACAACACCGTTTTGTTGAGATACATATGGTGAAGAAAATTGATGATCTATTCCATTTTCAGCACAAAAGTGATCAAAAGATTTATTTTTAAATTCAGTTCCGTTATCACTTCTAATTGCTTTTAAAGATCTAGGGTGATCAATTGATAATCTAAGAAACAAAGTTCTAAAGTGACTAAAAGCTTCATTCTTAGACGCCATAAAGTAAACCCAAGAGTATCTAGAATAATCATCAACAATAACAAGAACATACCATTTACCTCCGAAGGATTGAACACGTGAAGGTCCTACGGTGTCAAGGTGCAAAAGTTGACCCGGTTCAGTTGTCATGATCATTGTGAGAGGAGTATGTGAACCTGCAACTATCTTAGCATGTCTACAAGAAGAGCACACAACTTCTTTGTCCCCCTTAAGCTTAGGCAGCCCACGTATGCGATCAAGAGCACTTACACGCGTTAGGTGATCAAAGCCTACGTGACCAAGTCTACGATGCCAAAAATATAAGTCATTTGAATCATTAGCAACTAGACACCTATGCTTAGAGGAAGACATATCAAAATCAGCTTTAAAAACTCTTCCAAACCGATACATGTTAAAAATAAGCTCACTATTTGAACCTACAACTTTGCAGTAGTTTTTATTGAAAATAATTTCCAGATTTTCATCTAGCAATTGTGAAACAGAAAGCAAGTTGTATTTCAAATTTTTGATAAGTGCCACATCCTTCAAGGTGTACTGTTCATTTACTCTAACCGAACCCTTAGCAATTATAGGAGTTGAGGAATTATCGGCAAAAGTAACATTCTCTACACGTGACACAAAAGAGAGGCAGGAGAATCAATCTTTGTTACCGGTCATGTGGCGTGAGCAACCTGAATCCACAATCCAAATGTTCTCCTTCCTCAAACGTGTAACCTACATGGAAGCACAATACGTCGATGACTCAATACTGGGGTTAGTCAAAAGGCATTCAGGTATCCAGTACTGAGTCACACGACATGCCGCAGGAAAAACACGCGAAAGCTGAGATAAAACAGCAGGTTTATGAGTCAAAGTTTGAGGGTTTTTACTCTTAACTACTGACGTATAAGGTGTTACTTGTGTAGCACAAAAATAAGTAGCTCCGGAGACAAAGAAGGTCCGGAGGTAAACTTTGAATGTGTTTGACTCATAACAGCAGGTTGCATGTTACTGACATTCAGTTTAATATGTGCATCAAATTATGCATGAAAGTTATGAGATCTAGCAATCATTATTTCCCTTTTCTATTGTTCAGCTAGTCTATAACAAAAATCTATGACATGACCATCTCTACCACAGTAGGTACAATGAAATTTAACTTTGTGTTCATGTGTAGATGAGCAAGTAATATTTTTATTTGAAACCGAATGAGACAACACTTCAGCAGATTTGAAAACCACTTCTTTTTGTTTAGGAACTGTTTGAATCAAACCACTTCCTAATGACTTTACAATTTTAGGTGGATGTTCCTTAGCATGAGCATGAGAATCAAAACCTAAACCAGTTTTATCGTTGCAAGACTTGGAAGAATTCAGCAGCAAGTTTAGGTTCTTATTCCCATTACAAAACCGGTCTAATATCCTATGCATGTTATCAAGTTTATTGGACAGATCAAAGCAATTTTCACATGAAATTTTTCCTTTTAATTTGCAATTGGAACAATATTTAACTTCATGAGAACGTAAAGCATTATTCAATATTGAAATTTCATTCATAGCAAATTTTAGTTTCTTTTCAAGATTGTCACATGCAGAACAATGCAAATCATATGTTGAACAGGAAGCATCTTTTAAGTTTTTATCATTAAATGCAGCAAGCTCTCTGTTCTTTTAAATTTCTCCATCAAGTCTATCTAGAGTGGAGGAGTGTGCACTTTTTAATGTGGACAATTGTTCATAGATTAAATCACATGAGGGACATGCATCATTACTAGGAACAAAGTTTTTAAACGGTTGATTTCAGATTCTAGTGATTCAATTTTAGGAGCATTATCCCTAAGCTTTTTGTCCTTTTTCTTGACAATAATAGTTGCACGAGAAATAGCATCACACATTTCATTGCAGGTAGAACATACCTCATCGTCGTCACTGTTGTGTCTTGCATCCTCCTGACTTGATCTTGATCTTGTTTTGCCCGCCATGAAGCATAAGTTGGCCAGATCGTCATCATCTTCATCACTTTCAAAGTCTACATCACTTGAACTAAGTTCTTGAAGTGCGGTGATTAAGCTATTAATCATCTTGCGTCCTATGGTACCCTACTTTTTCTTGTTGGGATTTCCATAGGTGGTCTTGACCTTGTTCTGTTTTTCTTCACGGGTAGTAGGACCTGAAAGGTTAGGGCATTCTGTACGAAAGTGTCCTGTCTTATCACATTCGAAGCATCGTTGAGGTCCGGAGCTTCCTCTCCTTCTAGTTCTCACATTTTGCAATGCTTTTGGGAATCTAGTAGAGAGAAGTGCTAACTCCTCCTCTAGAAATTCCTTGATCTGCTCCACGGTTAGTGAGGACAACAAAGCAAGAGTATTGCAAGATGATGATTAGCTAGAGCAAGGCATATCACGTTGTGAGACAAATGCAATAGACTTATTTGGGTTCTTACGTGATAAGATGTCAATTTCATGAGTTTTTAGTTTAGAATAAAGCACTAATGTAAGAGAAATCATGACAGTTGATTCACGAATAGTTGTTACTTTCATCTCCCAAATTGACATGTCTAATGCACTAAGAAGTTGCCTAGCATTCTCAGCATTAGAAAAGTCAACATTGACACTACGCAGATTGCTAAGAATTTTATTGAAGCGAGCAAAAAGGTCATCGATAGACTCACCAGGTTGCTTCTCAAAACGCATATATTCCTTTTTGAACATATCTTGTCTCACCCCCTTGATCGTGTTGGATCCTTCGTGATAGTCAGAAAGCGCTCTCCACACATCATATGCCGATCGAAGGTGTGCAACGCGGTCGAAGTCGCTTTGAGTGAGTCCTTGGATGATCAAGTTCCGGGCTTTGTTGTTGTTGTCGACGTCCCGTAGGTTCGTAGCCATAACTTGATCGTTTGACAGCACATCATAAGGCTTGTACACCTTTTACCATATGGCGAAGCCTTGGGCATGGATGAAAGCCTCCATGCGTGCCTTCCAAACCTGAAAATCAATACCAGCAAACATACAAGGTTTGGCGGAGTATTTCTCCATGATGATTAGTCAAAAACATGTGCAAATCACAATGATTAGAGCACCGTGGCTTTGATACCAATTGTAGGATCGAAGAGCACGTGAAAAGCTACCAGAGGGGGGTGAATGGTAGATTTAAAAAATCTTACGCAGTGGAAACAATTAAATCCCAAGCCCTTTGGCAGAAAAACGATCTGTTAAAGAAATCGTGTGTGATACTAATCTAAACGTGTTTCACCGGGAAAAAAGTGATATATATCAGAGAGAATCAACTCACAAAGAAAACACAAGAAGAATCACTCAAATCCGTCGAGAGAAACTCAAGTTATGATTGAAAGATCAAACAAAGGTCAATCTGTCCTACCCGAGAAAAATAGTTCTGGAATGCTGCAAAGAAACTCGTGTAGATCAGAAACCACAAATCCAATGACCGTGAAATTTTGACATATGATATATAATCAAGTTGTGAAGACAACCCAAAAAGAATCACGTCAATTGGATCTGTAAAACTCGAGTTATGATAAAAGAACCGACAAAAGGTAGTGTTGTCCAGAAAACTCGACGAGTAAAACTTGTCTGGAACAAGTCGGACGAACAAGGCACAAAAGTTCCTTCGAACTACGAATTTTATTCAATAGAACACAAGAGGAACTGCCCCAAAGTCGTCTACCACGAGCTTTGGCCTCCCTTGCTTATATAACCAGCCCTTAGGCCAACCCAAACTCAACTAGGACTCCAATCCTACTCCGATCACGAATCGAAACTTTCCATAACTGCTTAGGACTCTTCTATACGCAGATAGTGAAAGTGCATCTAGGACTCCCTTGTGGGTTTTGGATGATTTATGACAAGCAATTGGGATCCTAATCCTTTTTTTGAGATGAATGCAGGCAAATAATGAAAAATGAGCAAAATGCCAAAAAGAAGGGAAATGAGAAGCAAAGTGAATTTGAGCTCAAGGAGAAGAAAATAGTAGATTATTATGTATGGAGTGTGTTAAGGAAACACACCCAAGAGCTCAATCACTTTCAAGCACACACACACAATGCACAAAGTTATACAGGACCGGACTAGTCCGATATCAGCCGAACTAGTCCGATACCACTTTCTACACTAGATCGGACAAGTCCGGTATCTACCGGACTAGTCCGATATCTTTCTGATCCACTTCGGACTAGTCCTCCCCAATGCGGACTAGTCCTTAACACAATGCACAAGTCACACAAAATTGGACAAGTCCGTTGTGATCCGGACTAGTCCGATATTCTTTTTGATCCACTTCGGACAAGTCCGGTGTCTACACGGACTAGTCCGATATACACACTGATCTAAATCGGACAAGCCCTCCAAGTGCGGACTTGTCATCCTAAACACTTAGGGTTTCATATGTCCGGACAAGTCCGATGGCAATCGGACTAGTCCGAAGATTTCCAGTAGTGAAATCGGACAAGTCCGTTTTCAACCGGACTAGTCCGATATTCCTGGACACTTAGGGTTTGCAACACACAGCACACCGGACTAGTCCGGTGACCACCACGGACTAGTCCGATCTTTCTGAACCCTAACGATCACTTTTAGAAACCCCATATAAATAGAGGTGCACGGCCCACTTTTACTAACACTCTCGAACCCTAGCGCCGTCACACCTCCCAAGAGACTCAAAAACCACCTCTCTCCACGAAATTAAGTGCAAAATCGATCAATCTATTGAAGATCACTTCTAGATCATTGGAGAGACACTTGGCACACATCATTGAGCTCTTGGTTTGATTCTCTAACACACTCTTGCGTTTCAATTTGTAATTTTCGAGTGTGTTATTGGTGGCTTTGTAAGTTGTAATCAAGGGAGCTCTCAACGTGTGAGAACGCCCCTTCAACTTGGTTATTTACCCTTTGTGATTAGTGGAAGAGGATTGGACTTCGTGGCGATCCGACGAGGGAAGGGTTGGGGAAGACCCGGTCCTTTTGTGGGCTCCTCAACGTGGACGTAGGTTGCCTTCATGGTAGCCGAACCACGGGATAAATCGTGTGTCTTGTCCTTTTGCGTTCTTCATCTTAATTGATCAACTCAATCTAGGGTTTGATTCACTTTGTTCAATTTGAGTTAAATTGTTGAACAAGAGCCTTAATTGTAATAGAATTTGACATACAACTATTAAACTGTCATTCAAGTTTATATTTCCGCTGCAAACATTAACGAATCAATCAAATTGACTGAACTTGATCAACTTAGCCCGTGAAAACCGGACTAGTCCGCACTTTACTGGACTAGTCCGATATCTCTGGTATTGACTTTGTTGTTGAGTGTTACAGGAACCGAGAAAATTCAAGAAGGCCTATTCACCCCCCCCTCTAGGCCTACATTCAATTGGTATCAGAGTAGGTTCTTCAAGAAAGAGTGCAACCACTCGAAGAGATCATGTCGGACATGAAGGAAGTTCAGAAAATCAACAACCAGGAAGAAGTGAACAACGACAAGAACCAAAAGCTGGAAAAGTATCTCGAAGCAATTCAAGACTTCGATGATGATGATGAGGAGACGCTGGAGCTGAAAGCACTCCTCAGAAAGAAGGCACTTTCCAAAGGGAAAGCTAAAGTTGAAGAAAAGAAGAAGGGGAGTAGTCACACCGACTACTCCCGATATCCTTTTAACTATGATCGTTTAAATTCAAACAACAACCATTACCTATCTATTCCTCTTGGAAAAGCCCCACACTTCGATGGGAGTGATTACTCCATGTGGAGGCAAAATATGAAGATGCACTTGATTTCCCTTAACCCAAGTTTATGGCATATTGTGTGCACAGGAATAGACATCCCAGATGACGACGAAGAGCTCACCCCAAGTCAAGAGCAAGCCATCCATAGAAACGCTCAAGCCGCAGCCGTAATCACCTCCTCTCTAAGTCGAGATGAATTCACAAAGGTGGACGGACTGGAGATTGCCAAGGAAATATGGGACACACTACAAACAGCCCATGAAGGTGACCTGCATGTGCGGGAGGCGAAAATTGAAATGATCGAAGGCAAACTAGGAAGGTTCGCAATTGAGGAAGACGAGTCTCCCCAGGACATGTACAACCAATTGAAGACACTTGTAAACAAGGTTCGATCATATGGGAGCAAGAAGTGGAATGACCACGAGGTTGTAAAGCTCATCCTTAGAGCCTTTATGCCTTGCAATGTCACACTATGCTCTATGATCAGAGAAAGTCCCGGGTACAAGAGGATGACTCCAGATGAATTGCTTGGCAAAATCATCAACTTTGAAATGATGGAGAAACAAGCCAAGCACGTCAAAGAAATAGCCGACCTCACATCGACCAAGAAGAAGGGAGTTGCCTTAAAGTCCACACTCAAGCCTCTATCCAAAGAAGCAAGAGAAGCACAGCTTGAGGAGGACAACAATGATGAAAGCAGTGAGCTGGACGAAGAGGATATGATTTTGTTCATGAAAAAGTTCAAAAGAATAATGAAGAAAAGACAAGGAACAAAATCAAGTGAAGGCAAGTACAAGGAGAGGACAAAGCCGAAGATGAGGCGGGCGTGCTATAATTGTGGTGAGTATAACCACTTTATAGTAGATTGCCCGTATAAGGACAACAAGAAGAAGAATAAAGAAGCCAAGCCTCAACCGAAGAAATTCTTCAAGAAGAAGAAACAAGCTGAACAAGCACACATTGGAAAGGAGTGGGACTCAAACGATGAGTCCTCATCATCCGATGAAGAAGAGATGGCTAGCATAGCCATTGAAAGCACGTCCAAGAAACCCACACTCTTCCCCATGCTCGGTACAAAGAAGGGAAATGGCACTTGCCTCATGGCAAAGGAAGGTAAAAGCAAGGTAAACATCAAAACTCCTTCCATGCATTCCTACTCAAGTAATGATGAACTAGATAGTGATGATGAAGATATGTTAATTGGATTAGATAGAAAAACTGCTGCTAAAATGAAATTTTTACTTGACCAACTTGTTGAGAAGGAATGGCTAATTGATTGTCGAGAGGACATGATTATCTCCCAAAAGGAGAAGTATGTCGAACTTGACAATCTTCTAGTTCTTGAAAAGGAGAAAAACAGCTCACTAGAGCTTGAGCTAGCTTCAAGCAAGAAAACTTGCTTGGAGTTAACCAACTCAAACGTTGCAATCAAGGATCAACTTGATGACCTGATCAAGGTTAACAAGATCCTTGAAGTGCAAGTTGAGTCACTCAAGCTAAGTGAATCTTCCTCCTCTTCAAGTCTACCTTCTCAACCCACTTCAACTAATCTTGTTCATATGTGCAAATGTGGTAAAATCAACACCAGTTTGAAGGAAAAGTCTACCTCCACAAAGGATAAAAATCCTACCCAATGTGGAATATTTGACAAGGAGAGGATCAACTATGCACGTAGTGCATACTTGGTCCAAAGACCTCCAAATGTCAAGTACGGCATTGGTTACTCTTATGATGGAAAGCAAAATGCTGGAAGTCATAAGAATAACAAGGGAAGGATTACCTTTGTAAAGGGAGGACCCTCACAACCTGGTAACTCGAAAATTAAGAACCCGAACTCTCATGAACACCAGACTAGTCCGGTTGTGGTCTAGACAAGTCCGGTCATCCGGACAAGTCCGATCACCCAGACTAGTCCGATCCATAAACAACAGCAACTTTTGTTCAAAACCTTTGATGCCTCTTATTTATTAATGAGACACAATCTTGGTAAAGTTTATGCTTATTATGCTGGGCCACGCCATGGGAACACAAAATCCCATGTGTGGGTGCCTAAATGTATTGTAACTAACCTCCAAGGACCCAAGCAAGCTTGGGTACCTAAAACCAAGGCATAATTTGTTTCTGCAGGCCTATTCCTCCAAGTTAAATTGTTGAACAAGAGCCTTAATTGTAATAGAATTTGACATACAACTATTAAACTGTCATTCAAGTTTATATTTCCGCTGCAAACATTAACGAATCAATCAAATTGACTGAACTTGATCAACTTAGCCCGTGAAAACCGGACTAGTCCGATATCTCTGGTATTGACTTTGTTGTTGAGTGTTACAGGAACCGAGAAAATTCAAGAAGGCCTATTCACCCCCCCTCTAGGCCTACATTCAGATAGAAGCAATCTTAAGGCTTCCAAACACCTTAGGAACATATACCACATTCGTAAAACAACTCAAATTCGTGACCCACATGAAATCCTATCATAACCAACTCGATACTTTCCATACCGAGCCATAACCTACTCCGCCGCAGCCAAAGTCATCAACCGATATGATCCGATCCTTCCAACCAGATCTTCCCATCCATAAACCATCTTTGGAACCATGTTGCCACGTCATGCACTGCATGCATACGTGCAAACACCTTCCTTCGACGTCCAGTAACATTCATATGCACTGCCCATGATTCAATCATCCTGCGCGACCTCCTGACCTGCTCAACCACAATTCCTCCTGAATTTGGTTGTTGGAACCTCATCTCCTCCCTCAGACTAGTCTAAAGGATCCTATAATCAGCCATGACTTGAACTCAAGCAACACCTGCACATGAACAAACAACCAATCCATACGAGCCCAAGTCCGCGACTTGACTCAAGTCAGTTCCAAACACAACACCTTACGTGAGAACCTCACATAAGCATGTTGCAAAGCATAGCAAAACGATATCAGCCATATCAACCAAAATGCACCCAAAAAAAACTTAGTAAAAGAATACTAAGCAAACTTTCCAACAATGTAAAGAAAGTTCGAAACATTTCACATTAAACGCTGGAACATTGCAATCAAGCTCCGAACCTTGCCAAAGCTAACTGGAGCTTGAGTCAGAGCTTACCAAAGCTAGTACAACCTAGCGCCGGAGCTTACCAAAGCTAGTACAACCTAGCGCCAGAGCTTACCAAATCTAGCCGGACCTAGCGTCGGAGCTAACCAAAACTAGTCGGAACTATTCATCCCAAAAGTCGGAGCTAGAAAAACATGTCGGAGCTAACCAACATAAGTCGGACCTAGCAAAACATACCGAAGCTTAACAAATACATGCCGGAGCTATCAAAGACATGCTGAAGCTAAAGACAAAACTCACCGGAGCTACCCAAAAATATGTCGGACCTAGACAAAGAAAGTCGGACCTATACATGTCGGACCTAGACAAAGAAAGTCGGACCTATTGTTGGACCTTGCAGAAGCTCGGAGCTAGATTATGACCTTGCTAAAAAGATGTTATGGCATCATTCAAAACTTTTATTGTCAAAGCAAATGTATTCAGCACACATAGGTCTCACAGGCGGCTACGAAAACTCGACTCTCGGCTAAATTACTCATTGGATTGCTCTGAAATTTGGTATTCAACTGCGTATGAAGGTCTAGTCCCTAATCCTTAACTGGATTGAAAAATGTTTGCACGTACAAACTGAATTAAACGCAAAACCTAGCATCATTGCTCGGACTAGGCCGAAACAAAAATTGGAATTTCTACTTTGAGGAAGAATGAAAATGGATGGGGTTTTCACCTTGATCAAGAGGGTGGACAGGTGCTTCTTTTTTCTGTTGGGAGCAGCTCGTGGTTCGATAGAGATCGGCGGCGCCACGGGTGCAGAGAGGTGTCAAAACAGGGGAGCACGCCGGCGGCCCAAAATTTGTCCAATCCGTCGATGGGGAGGCCCTGACTGGCATCAAAACTACTCAGGGGGCTGCGCGATCAAGCAAGTGAGTTGAAAACGTGAATACAAAGGCTAAAATGCACCGTGCGTCCATGAATTCGCTCAGAGCAGAGAAAGGCGCTAATCGTCGGTTTCTTGCGCTGGGGATGAAACAACAATGAAGGACTCGACTTGGGGGCTAAGAAGATGATAAGGAGGAGTCTTGGGGTGGGCTATATGCATTTGAAGTCGAAGCAGGGAGGCAAGCACCTAAGTGGCAGTTGCATGCCGGGAGGTGGCGCCGCGGGAAGAACAGGGGCAAAATTGACCCACTGACCAGTGGGTCCCACCTCTCTATTCAAGCCTATCTTCTCTGGACACTGAAATATCCCACCAACTTGTGTCCAAAAATTCTATATATTTTATGGTAGACAAATTTGGAAGTGTAGAAATTTATTATGAAATCAGATTGTTGATTTTACAAAGTTTCATTTGAATTCAAATTTGAATTTGAATTTGAGTTGAATCCAATGTAGCTATTGAATTAAATAGCTAACTTGCTTCAACAATTATGAAACTTTGCAGGGATACTAATTGGAATATTGGGAATCCATTGGTCAACTCAAATCTTCATGTTAACCTCATTTGAACATTAGCTAAGTTTATTTTTCTGAATTGCCTCATTTGGAGTTTGAATTAATTTGTTTTTCTCATTTCCTTTTTAACTGTTTTTATCATTCAAATTTTTTTGTCCTAACTGTACTTTGAATTATGGAAATTAGGGATTTTACATACCCCTTAAATCATCTTGTAGTTGAGCACGTGCATCCTCGTTGGCCATCCCGTGAAATGGGTTAACCAACAATACTCTGTTTTCACACAAAAGGAGAAAACAAACAAGGGTAATCCTATCTAATTACTATTAGTACCTATAAACACAAGTGATAGCTATCCTTCACTTCCTTTGCCTTCCCCGGCAACAGCGCCAAAAATGTTTGTTGATGTTTCTTATGCCATAGATAAAAATCTGCAAGCGCACGAAAACTGTCGTGTAGCATTTCACCCAAGAGTATTCCCAAGGGTATCGTATTTATCCCAAAGGAAGGCAATGGAGTAAAGTAGGCACTACTATTATGATCAAGCTATGGGGTACTAATCAATTATCAAGACAGGGGTAAGTTGATAATATGGGTAGTGTGACACACACCTAAGCAATCTATTCTAGAGGACAAATGGGTCCTAATGGAGATTAGACTAAGAGTTAGGGATTTTATCGTACAATGCTTCTAATATACATATACGTAGCTTAGGTTAGGTACTAATGAGCATGTCAATGGTCAATCCTCATGCTAAGTTGTTCAACACATCAGGCACGGGTTTACCCCTAGCAATACTAAGATGACCCCCGCAAAGAGCTTGTGGCATAGCCGAACGTGGTTCTACGAGACATCCAACGCTACTTAACTATCCTAGCACTATGCTAGCATATTAAGTAAATACCTTAGGAGCCGCGACACAAGCCATCCTAAGGCAATGACTAATCTAAACATCGTTGAACCAATGTTGAAACATAGCATAAGTAATTCATATTAACATGATCATATCATAGCTAATTATACTATAGTGGGGGTTTACAGTGTTTGTGATGATAGTGTAATGACTTTAGAATATGATCATAAAGACTATACCTACCACATACATGGAATCCACAATCGAACAAGAAACGCTTCATCCAAGTATATGAATAAATAAAGACTAAAGATAATATCTTTATTATGAACAAAGGCATAATATAAAAAAAGATACATGAGACATACCTTTCCTAATTTGGACTTTGGACTAGAGGCTCCTCTCTACAGCCTAACCTCCACTAAGGAACTAGGAGAACTAGTATATACAATAGAATGATGATCAAGTGGTGTGTGTTGAAGTGAGGGGTGAGGGGTCCTATTTAAAGCTGGAGAAGGGTCGAGTCCCGCAACCAAAAGTGCGCGAATCAGTCTTCATCATTATCAGAGAACCACAGGGAGTTTTTGAGACCTATGTGTGTTGAATACATTGGCTATTACGATAAAAGTTTTGAATATTGTCAAACACACTTTTCATCAAGGTTCGAATCTAGGTCTTGCATGCTTTCGGTAGGTCTGGCTAGGTCCGACGTGAGGTCCGGTTAGCTTTGGATAGGTCCAGTGCAAGGTCCGGTTAGCTTTTGCTAGGTCCGGCGCAAGGTCCGGTTAGCTTTGGCAAGGTCTGGCGCAACGTCCGGTTAGTTTTGGCAAGGTCCGATGCAAGATCGCAATGATTTTGCTTTTAACTTGCAATGTTTCAAGATTGCTTTACACTTATGGGAAGTTTGCTTAGTATTCTTTTACTAAGTTTTTGAAGTGTTATGGCTATTTATGGTGGTTAATGTCTTTATATGGTTTGCAACATGTTTATATGAGGTGTTCGCATAAGGTGTTTTTGTTATCGGACTAATGTGAGTCAAGTCAAGGACTTGTGCTTGGAAGAATAGGTTGTTTGTTCATTTGCAGGTGTTGCTTGAGGTCAAGACATGGCTGGTGATGGGATCCATTGAACTATTCTTAGGGAGAAGATGAGGTTCAACAACCAAGTTCGGGAGGAATTGTGGTTGAGTTGATCAGAAGGTCATGCAGCATGTTTGGGTCAAGAACAATGCATATGAAAGTATCCTGGACGTTGTTGGAAGATGTTTGGACGTGTGTAAGGAGTGCATGGATGTGGAAACATGGTGCCAAGGCTTGATGAAGAGAAGTGGACGTAAAGAATTGGTCAGAAAAGTCCAACCGGCTGAATTATGGACTCAGGCTGCGACGGAGTAGGTTTTTGACTCAAATATGGAAAGATTTGAGTTGGGTATGATAGGATTTCATGTGGGTCAAGAAGTTGATTTGTTTTAGGAATGTGGTATAAATTCCTAAGATGTTTGGAAGTCTTAAGATTGCTTCTATCTGCGGATGGAAGAGTCCTAAGCAGTTATGGAAAGTTTCAGTTGAAACTGAGTAGGATTAGAGTCCTAGTTTGGATTGGGTTGGCCTTAGGGCTGGTTATATAAGCAAGAGAGGCCAGAGCTCGTGATAAGATGAATTTGGACTGTTTACCTTGTGTTTTGATCAATAAAAATTGTAGTTTGAAGGATCTTATTTGCCTTATTCGTCCGACTTGTTTTTGTCAAGTCTTTCTCGTCGAGTTTCTGCACTGCACGACGTTGCTTCAATGTTTTTATCATAACAAATCTAACTGACATGATTATTTTTGGTTTGTCTTTAAAACTTGATTATCTATCATCTGTGAAAATTTAATGGTAATTGGATTTGTGGTTTCTGATCTACACGAGTTTCTTTGCTGTGTTACAGATCTGTTTTTACTCAAGTAGAAGAGATTGATCTTTAATCGATCTTTTGATCATAACTTGAGTTTTTCTCGACGGTTTTCCGTGATTCTTATTTTTGTGTCTTTTTTACTTGATTTTCTATATTGTCTACTACTTTTGTCACGGTTGAACACATTTAGATCAGTTGCACACACAGTTTCTTAACAGATTGATTTTCTATCGAGGGATTTTTGGTTGCTTCCGCTACAAAAGTTTTAATCTACCATTCACCCCCCTCTAGTAGATTTTCACGTGCTCTTAGATCCTACAATTGGTATCAAAGCCACGGTGCTCTAATTTTTGTGATTTGCATGTGTTTTGACTAATCATCATAGAGAAATACTCCGCAAAACATTTTGTGTTTAGTTGCATTGATTTATAAGTTTGGAAGGCACATATGGAGGCCTTCATCCAGGCCCAAGGGTTCACAATATGGGAAAAGGTGTACAAGCCTTATGACATACCGCCAAACGATCAAGTCACTACTATGAACATGAGAGATGTCGACAACAACAACAAGGCACGAAACTTGATCATACAAGGATTGAGTCAAAGTGACTTCGATCGAGTTGCACACCTCTGATCTGCATACGATGTTAGGAAAGCTCTATGTGATTATCATGAAGGATCCAACACTATCAAGGAGGTGAGACAAGACATGTTCAAGAAAGAATACATGTGCTTCGAGATGCAACTCGGTGAATCAATCGATGACCTCTATGCTCGCTTTAACAAAATTCTCAGCAACTTGCTTAGTGTCAACGTTAATTTTTCAAATGCTAAAAATGCTATTCAACTATTATGTGCATTAGAAATGTCAAATTGGGAGATGAAAGTTACATCTATTCGTGAATCTACTGTCATGAGTACACTTACATTAGATGTGCTATATTCCAAGTTAAAAACTCATGAAATTGACATAAGCTCATGTAAGAACCCCAACAAGTCTCTTGCATTTGTTTCTCAATGTGACATGCCTAGCTCTAGCCAATCTTCATCATGTGGTACACTTGCCTTGCTGTCTTCTCTAACCCTTGAACGGGTTGAAGAGTTTCCAGAGGAGGAGCTAGCACTTCTCTCTACTCGGTTCTCAAAAGCATTGCAAAATGTGAGAACTAGAAGGAGAGGAAGTGACGGATCTCAATGATGCTTCGAATGTGGTAAGACATGATATTTTCGTAAAAATTTCCTTAATCTTTCTGGTACTACTTCCCGTGATGAGAAGTAAACTAAGTTCAAGTCATCCTCCGCAAACAACAACAAGAAGAACAAGGGTTTTACAGGTCGCCAATTGGTAAACAATTTTATATCCGCACTTCATGAACTTAGCTCGAGCAACGTGGACTGTAACACCCTCATTTTCATGCATAATGCATTGCATACATCCTCATACATGTTTAACATAAAGCAACCTTAAAAGGGAAAAGATTAAAATGAATTTAGGTCTAATATGGAATTTAATCCTGTCAGGGAGCGGACTTGTCTGGCCCCAAACCCGGACTAGTCCAATATTCCCTTTCTATCACAGAAATTTAGTTTCCACAGGACTACAGACTTGTCTAGCACAATGCACGGACTAGTCCAATCAAGGTTATGATTTCTCTCCGGACATGTCCGATGCCCGAGCAGACTAGTCCAATCTATTCCAGTTTCGATCCGGAAGCCTTCTATTTTGCTTATCCCAGACTTGTCCGGCCGAACATACAGACGTGTCCGAAAACCCTTCTGTTGCCAAACGGACTTGTCCGCCCATCCAAACCGGACTTGTCCAAAAATGTCTCTGTTCCATAACGGACTTGTCCGGTCCCCCATGTGGACTCGTCTGGCCTACTGAATTCAACTCGAATTCTAATATTCTTCCACAATTGCTGACTGGTTAATTGCCTTAATTGGGCCCAAGGACTTCGTGCCCAACCTCAGAGGAGCCCAAGTGGGCCCCACCTTGCTCCCTACATGTCCCTCACCGAAATTGACTTGGAATTCATCCCAAAACCCTACCTCTCCACCCCTATATAAGCAATCCAATAACCCGCACCTCTCCATCACCAGTGAAAACCCTTGCTGCCGCCTTTGCCTTGCGCCAACGTCAAGAAGTAGTCCAGAAGCAAGGAGCAGGAGGAGAAGAGGGAGAAGGCTCAATGAAGATCGATCTTCATCAACTTTTCGACAATTGACGTTCTTCATCATCAAACCTTCATCAACTCATCTTCATCAAGCCCCAGATGTGAATCAAGTGTTGCACCCAGTTCTTGAACCTTGGATCTCCAAATACATGGTACACCCTATACATCCACTTTTCCACGTGAAATTAACCCCCAATTATCGCTTATTAGAAAACCCTAATTCGCGTTTCTGATCAGGGCGGACTAATTCGGCTCTGATACCAGACTTGTCCGGCCTCTGAATTTGTTAATGCTGAATTGGATCCAAATCAATTCGAAACTTGTCCAAACTTGTTAAAAACTATTGTAACTAGTTAGTAAACATTAACAGGAACTCATTAACAAGTTCTACTTCACAGTTGCACAAATCGTGCATATCAGGTCATATTGAATACTATATGAGCATTGTTTGATTGTAGTGTTTGTTTTGCATGTTTATCACGCGGAATAGAAGGTATTACCATAGAGAGTGCTTTCGAGGACTTGCAGAACCAGAGTTCCAAATCCTTCGATCCAAACCAAGCTCAAGAGCAAGGCAAATATCCTTGTTCATTTTGATCCAGGTTTTTAAATATTTTGTTTGCAAAATTGCATGCTTATGTCAAATTGATGGGAAACCCAATTGTAGGAGTTTACTGTGGGGACCGGAATCCCGACCGCCAAGGATCTCATTGGGTGGTGTCGTGCGATGCGACACCCAATAGTATACAAGAATAGAACAAGAACAAATTTACAATACCAAGTCTTTATTGATAAGCACAGCGGAAGTTTAAAAATACGAGAGGAAGGAAAGAGAACTATACATCATAGCTACGCTCTCAGCACTTAGCAATGCAAAAGCAAAGTCATCCATGCCCTGGATAAATTGCACTAGCAACACACAATTTACGGCAGCGTGCAGGGTTCCCACTTGGCTGTAAACCCTGGAGGGGGTGCAGCCTCGTCATTAAACCCATCATCAGTCGTATAATCTGCAAAAAACTCGTTAACTGCAAACGTGAGCATAAGGCTCAGCAAGACTAACCCGTCTCACTAGACATATGCAAGGATGAGTACTAAACATAGGTAAGTAAAGCATAAGGACTCGCCTACAAGTGGATCCTTATAGTCATATTCTATTTAGCACATGACATTCCTCAGGCACGGCACATCATAGACTCCACAATCAAACAAGAAACGCCTTGCCGATGATATGACGTGCACAAGGCACACAATGCTATTACCGCTAAAGTATGGGGAAACTGTAAACTTTTAATTGTACTATCTCTAAGCCAAACAAGGTTGTTCAAGCAATTGTAAACCAATATATCATATTCGACTGACTTCTTTAGTATTTACTACGTCACGGCATAGTGAACAAGTGGTACTCTATTCCCGCGAGGGACGGTGATTGCAATCAGGACATAACCGGAACAACACAACACATACACACTTTCGGAAATGTCAGCGAGTACTTTCAGCAGTACCTACATAACAGTTCAGTACTAGTCGTATCTGGCCAACTTTTACTAAACACTCGAATGTCCAACCGGTTGATCCGTCACGGGCACGAGGTCACTGCGTGGGGCGTACTCTGACGTGCCCACCAGCTGATTTACACCTTGTTGCCCTCAACCCACGCCTATAAAACGGAACGGAATGCCTCGACAAACTAGTATCAAGCTACGCCAGTTTACTGGAGCCCATTCCTCCAGTATGTCGCCGGTACAATTCAAGCTTGTCCAGCAGGACCACACACGAAACGGTCCTCAATCGACACAAGCAGGGCTACGCACGTGAGACCACGTCTCACTGCATCCTATCCACTGCTCGGTCTCAATTTCGTATTCATAAACCATTTTCTTATTCTAGAATCTCCCATGTGATAAAATTCCTATCTCGCGAGTAGATTTCAACTACTCGACTTCTACCGAATTCCTATGAGCATAAGCATGGCAGTGTCTACTCAACGGACCGTAGACCTACCCAAGACTCCATAGGATTCGTGGGCCATGCAAGTGGATGTCAAACACCTTAAACATAATGCACAATCATCTGAAGACGTAAGGTGAATGAAAACTGCAAAATACTGTAAGGAACTTAAATGCAAACCGGGGCTTGCCTGAAAGCGAGTTTGAGTCTATGTTAGTTTCTGGCAGCTGGACCTCCAAGGCTTCCGGCTGCTCCTCGACTTTAGCTACTACACGATATGCATATACTAGGTATAAATAATTTTGTGAATAATTACTATGCTTAAGGTGGGGTGTGTATATTAATATACAATAAGACAATTATCTTAATTGCCTTTGGGATTTTTATGGTGTATACTAGATATTATGGGGAAGACTCTTGCAAAGAACAGGAGATCATAAAGGATGTTTGTTATTCTTAACAATTATGGTAAGCAATAAGCTTCCTTAAATTTTGGTTGAAATTTTGGAGATGTATTATGGCTACCAAGGGTTGTATCATGTAGAGGGGTCTCACTGGCTCTAGGAAAATTTGTTTCGCAATTTTCTGAGTTCTACAGGAAGAAACTGATTTTTAAAGTTTGGGTAAATTTCTGGAAATTCATTTTTCCATTTTTCTCAATTTATAGCTACATAGAGGTTTGGGACATAGATTAACCTAGTATTTTAAGTCCAAAGAACTTGAAATTTTTACTGGAGAACACATGTATCAACTATAGGGTTCTGACCAAAATTGGTAATTTTCCAATTAACGGAACTGTAGGAATGAATTCTTTAAGCATTTGGTTTATCTGAATTTTGGAGAACTTTCTATGGCTTTTCATACAAATCCAAGTGCTCCACTGGACAGTATTCTTCATTCTGGTTATAACAAAATTTATTTGGGATTTTTTGGATAATTTTACTGGAAGTTATGGATTTGCTAAGTTGGAATTAAATCTGGATTTATTTTCCTATAGAAATTTTCAATTAAAAGGGGCTGGTCCCACTTCATTTGAATTCGACCAATCGGATTGGAGCCACACTGGGGGTCATGGGGTTTAACCGCGCAGCCACAACGGATCCTATCCGCAACTGATCCCACGCGAGAGGGTTACGCTGACCGGTGGGGCCCGCGTCTTAGTCTACCTCCCGACGCGGCGGCGCTCCTTGCCGGAAACTGCGGCGGTGCCTCACCAGAACTGGTGCGTCGACCTCCTCTTGGCCTCGGCATGACCGCTCCACCCTAAAATCGACTGCTCAAGTTGATGGTGGGGTCCAATCATGTCGGCGATGGCCGGAGACGGTGGCGCGATGGCGACGGCAGAGCTAGGGGTCGGTCTTCATTGGAAATGCTTGGGAATGGCTCAATTGACTCGGGAAAAGCTCGGGAAGGTTCCTGGAACACCAGGATGATGATTTGGGGGTCAGATTGGGGTGAAATCACGGCAAGTTGAACTCGGCGGCGAGGTATGGGTTTTCAATCGGTGGCCATGAAAACTCAAAATCCGACCTCGTTTCTCGATGGCTTTCTCTCAATTTTTGTGAGGTGATGCGCATTGAGGTCTAGGAGATAATACCTTACTGGATTGACAATTAATCGTACGTATAAACGGAATTTAACCGGTAATCTATCGACATCGGTATGAACTGTTTTGGGGAAAACTGGAGATAAAAGAGCTAGGAAGCATGACAGTGTCTAAAACTTCACAAGAAGCATCTAGGTACCTTTGCGCACCTTATTGCTTCAAAGAGGAAGATGGAATCGGCTTGGAGTGGTCTGTCCTCGTGGAACAGGAAGCTTCCCTTCGCGACCTCACCCGCAAGCGTCGAGGAACTTCGAAATACCACACATATAAGCAGTGAATCAAACAAGCGATTGGACAGGAAGGAAGAGCAACTAGTTGAGCAACCTTTTGCTGTTGGAAGCACTGCGATTCTTTGCCTCGTTTGGCCAGCGCGTCGAGAATGGCGGCGGCAGTACGGTGCAGTGGCGGAAGAATGAAAACAGAGGCGAGTGCTCGGGGTGGTGTCCACTGCGACCAGGGGAGAGTATTTATAGGCCGGGAAGGAGTAGGGGGTTTGCAATGAAACAGGCAGGCGAGCAGCTCCGTGGAGCTTTGCATGCGGCGCGGTGTCGAGCGGAGGAACGCCAGAAAAATGGCGTACAAAACAGCTGTGGGTGTGTCCCACTGACTGGTGGGTCCCACGACCCTTATCCCTGTCCCTCCTCTGCAGACTTCAATTCTCCTACCAAATGGTGTCCAAAAATTCTAGATTTTTGTGGGGAGGCTCAAATAAATATCTAGAATTTGATTCTGCAATTGGATTTTGAATTAAAGCAAGTTTCAATTGGATTTCAAATTCAAATTTGAATTTGGATGGAATTCAATGGTGCCACTGTTTTAAATACAATTGAGTTCCAAAAATTGTGAAACTATGGGAATAAGTCAAGCAAGTTATGTTGACCATGAGTGTGTGCTCAAATCTTAATGTTGAAACTAGTTGAACAGAATTCATAACTTGAACTCAAAACATGGTTTGAATTTGCTAAGCGTCTCAAATAAAATAGCAAATGAAGTTCAAAATTTATGAAACTTTGCAGGAAGTCTATTTGGAATATTAGAAAACCATAGAAAAATTTATGGCCTCTGAATTGAATAATTTTTGAGAGGGCCAAATATACATTATTATATATTCAATTTATATTAATTTGAATATCTATTTGGTACTGCGTATTAAATTGGCCTAGCAATCTTTCTTCAAATAATTCCAAACTTGGAAGAGAGGTCAAAAGTATTAATCTAAGCTCATTGGTGAAGTTTATTCCTCATGTTAATAAATTTAAACATGAGCAGAAGAAAAGATTGGTGAGATCAAGTTTATAAGCATGGCTATAATTGGTCTCCATTAGGGTTAACAACCAATTTACAACTGGACCTCATATGAAGGAAAATGTGGGATTTTACATTCCTCCCCACTTAAAAGAATCTCGTCCCAAGATTACAAAAGGAAGGATAAAAAGAAAAGACCTAATGAAAATACGATGTAAACAAGTCCGGATAATTGGTTTTAAGATATTCCTCGCTTTCCCACGTTGCTTCTTCAGCGGTGTGGTTTCCCCACAAGACCTTGTAGAAACGCAAGGTGCGGTTTCTTGTGGTACGAGTCTTCTCATCAATTATCTGAGTTGGATGTTCGGAGTAAGTAAGATCTGCTTGGAGAGCTTCTATATCCTCCATACGGACTTCTGCTGGGGCCTTGAGACATTTTCTCAATTGTGAAATGTGGAACACATTGTGGACCCCTAAAAGCGATGTTGGCAGCTCTAGCCGATAGGCTACAGGTCCGCACTGCTCACTTATTGCGAAAGGTTCGATGAAACGTGGAGCTAGTATCCCTTTTACTTCGAAACGATGAATCCCTTTCATTGGGGATACCCGAAGGTAAATGTGATCCCCGATATCAAAATGAAGCGGTCGACGTCGTTTCATAGCTTTTCTGGCGAGACTGAGTAGCCTTGAGGTTGGGTTGAATAACTCGTACTCGATCTTCGGCTTCTTTTACCAAGTCTATACCATAGGTTACTCATTCACCGGATTCATACTAGTTCAACGGTGTGCGGCACTTCCGGCCATAAAGAGCTTCATATGGTGCCATTTGAATGCTAGTCTGATAACCATTGTTGTATGAAAACTCCGCCAATGGTAGATGATCATCCCAATTCTTACCATGGTGGATGGCACAGGCGCGGAGCATATCCTCTAGTACTTGGTTTGCTCGTTCCGTTTGACCATCAGTCTGTGGGTGGTAAGCTGAGCTTCGAATCAATTTGGTACCCAAAGATGCATGGAGTTGCTCCCAAAATCGAGCAACAAACAAAGTTCCACGATCTGATATGATAGTGCAGGGTACGCCGTGTAAGCATAAGATCCAGGCAATATACAGCTCTGCATATTGCCGTGCCACATAATTGACATTGACTGGAATAAAGTGAGCCAACTTGGTGAGTCGATCGACTATCACCCAAATCGAGTCATGTTTGCGAAAAGTGAGAGGTAAACCAACAATGAAATCCATGCTTATGTCCTCCCATTTCCAGGCAGGTATGCTTAACGGTTGTAATTGTCCGGCTGCTTTCAGATGGTCGGCTTTCACTGGTCGACATGTATCACATTCGGATACATACTTCGCTATTTCCATCTTCATCCAAGTCCACCAAAATTTCTTATTCAAGTCTTGGTACAATTTGTTACTCCCCGGATGAATAGAATATTTGGACAAATGAGCCTCGTCCAAAATTTTCTTCCGAAGTTCCACATCGTGGGGTACCACGATGCGGTCTTTGAACCAGATGGTACCGTCATTGTCACCTCGAAAACACTTCATTTCTCCCTTTTTCATTTGTTGATGAATATGGGATATTCCCTTGTCCTTCTTCTGAGCCTCCATAATTTCCTCCCTTATGGTGGGAATGAGGGCTAGGTTGTAGAGTGCCCCATACGGAACCAAGTAGAGACTCGGTTCTTCTTCCTCTATCAAGGTGATAGAAAGGTTATTGATATGGGACTTGCGACTTAGTGCATCTGCGACTACATTTGCCTTTCCAGGATGGTAGTAGATCTCAATCTTGTAGTCTTTGATTAACTCCAACCATCTTCATTGTCGCATATTCATTTCTTTCTGGGTGAAGATGTACTTCAAGCTTTTGTGATTGGTGTAGAGATGTACTAGGTTGCCCCATAGATAGTGTCTCCACATCTTTAAAGCTAGTACCACGGCAGCGAGCTCAAGATCATGAGTTGGGTAATGCTGCTCATGGTTCCAAAGCTGCCGTGATCCATAGGCGATCACCCTTCTGTCTTGCATTAATACGAAACCCAGACCAATTCCAGAGGCATCACAATAAACATCAAAGGATCTTGTTGTGTTTGGTTGGGCCAATACTAGTGCTGTTGTGAGGTGTTTTACCAATGCTTGGAAACCCTCCTCACATTTCTTTGTCCAAGTATACCTCTTGTCTTCCTTCAGAAGTTCTGTCATTGGTTTAGCTATCTTGGAAAAGCTTGGGATGAACCTCCGGTAATATCCAGCTAAACCCAAGAAACTTCGAACTTCATGCACAGACTTGGGAGACTCCCATTTGAGTACTTGTTAATCTTGCTTGGATCAACCGCAATCCCCTCGGCAGAGATGATGTGCCCCAGAAATGGCACTTGGTTGATCCAGAACTCACATTTGCTGAACTTAGCGTACGACTTGTGGTCCCGCAATCGCTGAAGTACGATGTGCAAATGTTGTGCATGTTCTTCTTTGGACTTTGAGTATACAAGGATGTCGTCGATGAAGACCACGACAAACTTGTCCAAATCCGGCATGAATATCGAATTCATGAGATACATGAAATGGGTCGGTGCGTTGGTTAATCCGAAGGACATGACAAGGTACTCATATAAGCCATACCTCGTCGAGAATGCTGTCTTAGGTATATCTCGGGTCGAATCCTGATCTGATGATAACTAGAGCGAAGATCCATCTTTGAAAATACCCGAGCACCTACCAACTGATCGAACAGAATATCGATACGGGGTAGTGGATATTTGTTCTTGACTGTGACAGCATTGAATGGACGATAGTCCACACATAGTCTCAATGTTTTATCCTTCTTTTCCACGAACAGTGCAGAACAGCCCCAAGGTGACGAACTTGGACAAATGAAACCCTTGTCCAACTGTTCATTCAGCTGCTCTTTCAGTTCTGCCAATTCTTTAGGTGCCATCTTATACGGCCTTCTCGAGATTGGCACTGTTCCCGGTACAAGTTCAATCTTAAACTCGACATCTCTTTTGGTGGCATACCAGGAAGATCTTCGAGAAAAACGTCTGGATACTCACATACTATCGGAATATCTTCGAGTTTACAGGCTTCGGTGTTATCAGCAGTTGGAGGCACGTGGATATTACTCTCAAGAGTGGGAATTTGGGGAGAGTGGATCGGAGAATTTAGATATATTCTCCGAGGAATGATGTCAATGATAGCACCATTGTATTGCAACCATGCCATTCCTAAAATGACATCTAATTTCTGATGCTCCAATATAATGAGAGAGATAGGGTATATGTTCCCACCCAGATTAAGAGGTACCCTATGGACCATCTTATCTGCTACTACTTTGCCTCCCGGAGAACAAATCATATATGGGGTTTTTGTGGATATGATAGGCTATTGGTATTGATTGACATAAGACTTGCTAATAAAGTTATGGGAAGCACCGGAGTCAAAAAGGATGACTACGGGATGACCAATGAGAGATAACGTACCCGTGAGTTCGGGTGCGCCTTCTGGAACGTCCTCGATGGCGAGGTGGTGGACGTTGCCGGTTTTGGTGGTTGGCTTCTTGGGCTGGTTGCGAAGTTGTTTTGCCCCTGGTACGATGATTGTCCTCCGCTCTACGGGCAGTCCTTGGCGAAGTGTCCCGTACGTCCGCACGTATAGCACGTGTACGGGGTCTGACCGGTACGGAGTGGAGGACGGAATCCCGATGCACGCGGTGGAGGTAGAGGTGCACGCAGAATCATCCACTGTTGCTGTTGTGGGCGGAAACCGGCGTTGTTGAATGGGTGACCACGAAACATCGATGGTCGCGATGGCGGCTGCCACCTCTGGCCGGATGGTGATCGATACACCATGCGGTATTTTTGAGGAGTACCTCCTCCGCTGCCCTGTGGAGCACTCCTTTTCTTCTTGTCAGACAACAACTCCCTAGTAGCGTCCTCCTGCATGATGGCAGCATTGACCATGTTGTTGAAGCTGCCGCTGTTGAACAAGGCAAGCTTGTCCTTCATCTTGGGGTTCAAACCCTGATAGAAGCATTCCCGCTTCCGATCCTCAGTATTCACTTGGTCCTGAGTATATTGGGCCAAGTGGTTGAATATCCTGGAGTACTCGTAAGCACTCCTTCCTCCTTGTTTAAACTCCAAGAAATCTTGAAGCTCCTTCCTCATAACACCGGGAGGTATGTGATAGGCGCGAAACGCCTACCGGAACTCCTCCCAGCTCGCGGCGTAGCCGACTGGTCGTGCGGCAAGGTAATCCGCCCACCACGCACCAGCGAACCTTTGTAGTTGTTGGGCCGCGAACAGGGTATTCTGGTGTTCGGTCACTCATAGCAAACCGAACTTCCCTTCAATGGAGCGGAGCTAGTTGTCCGCCTCCAAATGTTCATCGGCCTCCATGAAGACCGGCGGGTGTGTTGACATGAAATCCGAGTACGAACTCAGAGAAGGTTGTCGTGGACCCACATTTGGTCGCCCGCCTTGACGGGACGAATGCTGGACCAAAGTCCGTAGTAACTCCGTTTGCTCGTCGCGCGAGCCAAGTACCACGGCGAGAACCTCCGCTAGACTCCTTGGAAGTTCCAGAGGTGGTGGTGGAGGAACTCGTTGCTGAGGTGTTGCAGCTGTCTCCTGGGCTGGAGATTCGTCCTCGCGACCACGACTGGATCCCCCCATTTCAGGTGTCGAGCGAGTACGCACCATTCTGCATCCAAATGACTTAAAATCAGCACATGTTTTCTTTCCTTTATCCAGTTTATCAATCAGTAGTACAACTTTTTGATAAGAAAATAAGTGCATCACATTCACATATAGTGATAAAGTACAAACTTTATACAAGATATATTATCTCGTGACCAAGTTTACAGTAGTGTACTTCAAAATGATGGAATCCCACTATGGAAATACATCTCTACCATACTTGGTTCCCATGAGATGTCATACACATCTTATCAGCTTAGACATACCCACTACTATTCTTAATATGACACAAACAAGGTCACAAAAGAAACACACGAGCAACTATGAAACTATATGTTGCCTCGTGACGGCAGAAGTGCTGCCACATCCCACTCCAATATGTCCTACTCGACGTACTCGAGTTCCTCGGGATCTTCTTCTTCTTCGTCGTCATTCGAAGGCAATTGTTCACCCATAAATAGTGGTATATTATGGGCCGGTGGATACACCACTGGTTGCAATTGTGCCTCGGCCTCAATCACATTATCCTGAAGTTGTTCTGCCTCATACTCCCAATTCTGAGCGGTCTCAATGGTGGTGTCCCGCTCTTCAGTGACTAATAACAGCTGCTCCTGCTGTTGTTGTACCTCTAACTGACTTGCTTGCAACTCACCATGAGCTTGCTGCAATACAGTGCGAGCTTGCCGTTGTTCGGCACGAACTTTCCGTAGTATAATGCGAGCATGATGCAGAAGACTCTCGCACTTATTTAGCCGGGGATTTGCTGGGGCTAGGAGCGAACTTAGATTCTCGTTGATATAATCAAGGGTATCACCCCGCTCCGTCGCTTCCCGCAAGGCTCCGACTTGCTCCAAAATAATGGTGCCTTGCGTAGCAACTACCATATTGGAAGCAGTCGCATATGTCCCAAGTGTCGTCGAGGTCTTGTCACCATGCGGTGTATAGGCAGCAACCATACGACGTTGCCACTCATATCCAGCCATACCACAGACTGGAATAAGGGCAAATTGAGTCCCAGCCATGGCGTCTTGATGAAGCTCACAAAGCTTCATAAGTGCTCCGCCTGCAGCGACTGCCCAAGTGTCCTCTAAATGAGCCCCCTCGATGGTAACCGAGAAAGGAGCCCATCCATATCGACATGGGCTAGCTGGGATGTCTACCAAGATGGTGCATGACCGAATGCCTCTGTCGATCGTTTCCCTACCCCAATAGCATGGCATCTCGATGAAGCCAAACTGTTGGAGCACTTCCCGCAGCAAACTTGGGAAACCCGGATGGTTAGCGCAAGTGGCAAATACCCATCCGTCTGGTAGTATCATACTTACATCCATCATCTATAGAAAAGAATACTAGAACAGTGAGAATTTTTCCAACTCTCAATAGTTTAAGAAAATTTAAAACTGGAGTTGTAATCACAGTCTGTTCCAGCTGACCTTCCTGTATAAATTCAAAATTTTTATACAGGAAACGTCAGAACCAGGTGTGGGCTTGAATACAAAAGTTGTAGTACACTTTACAAATTTTCCAGATTGTACTCATACAGCTCCAGGTGAGCTGGGAAAGAGAATCTATACAGGTTTTAGATTGACCCATATTTTCTGGAAATTTTGACAGAACCTCCCCTGTATATGTGGTGATTTCCACAATCTATACAGGTATATCATGACAATATTTTGAGGTAATGACAAGATAAACATTGTATAACATCAAGTTAACAATCCATTGGTAAGATATCTCGGCTATGAAACACTTGTTACATAGGTATAGTGTGCTAATTCTAAACTAGGTGCCAACTGTTCAAGTTCTCATCTGCCAGAACCAAGTTTGCAACCATAGGAATTTAACATGGCTATATCGAGATTTAGGCCATGAGTACAACACGAAGTTGATAGAGGACTTGCTAAGCTTTCCATAAATGTATATATATGACCATGTCACTATTCTGGATCAAAAGCTAAAGCTACCTAAACTTAACAGATGAACTGACTGTTGTTCAACAGCAGCCCTGCAGTTCACTGTTTTGAGCTTGAAATTTGAATTGCTTAAAATTCGAATCAAGAGTAACTTTGAATAACAAAACTGTAGATTAGCTTCTCTCCATTACAGATATATTTCATAATAAGGAAGAAGATGTTTCTACAGTGAGTTATAGAAAAATTACTGAGACTGGTACATCGGTAGGGTTATCTGGAGTAGTTTAAGCATACTCCGAATTTCAATAGATTATCAAGCTTTCCTGCCTTGATGGTTAACAAAAAAGTTGTAGAGGACTTTGAGAACTTTTCATCCATATAGCATACCCCTATGTTTATTTCTAACTAACCAAGATTACAACCTTGTGAAGTTGAGCAAACTTTGGCCAGAAATCAAGAATCTTGGTGCTCACCCATGTTGAATCGAATTTTTATCTTTACGGAGTCCAGACCTACAAGCACCTGATAGTTGGACTTTCCAAAATACAATGCATCCAATTTTTGTCGTTGTTGGGGATGGTCAAGTATCAAAGTTGATACTGACGGTACTACGTGCCTCACCAAAGAAAATTCCAACCGGTTATTTCCGGATATGTTTATAGGTGGTCCTAGTATCATTCACTCGCAAACGTGTGCTACACGGGTTGCTACTGTAGTCAATGCTGCAAAAGACAAATAATCCCCTTTCACACCTTCATACCTCAAGGGCGGCACGAGGAAACACGACAGGCAGTCACAATAATACATATGAAAATAAATGCATACGACTCTGGTGCGAGTCGCCCTCGACCGAGGTCATGTCCCGAGGTACATGGCTGTAAATATGTCTGTACAGCAAAGACTCCCATACGAACCGGCTTATACATGCTCGGGCATACATGTTTCGCATGCTCCCTTAGAATATGAATGATTCTAGAGAGGCATACTATCGGGTTATACACCACCCGACAGGGGCTCCCACTAACTTTGAAGCACGCTGGGGTACCGCCTGTCATAGGTTCTCAGAAACATAGAAAGTTTCAAAGACTCCTATTAACATTTCCGTGCTAAGCCACGGAAAACTTCCATGCTACCTCTCGCATGGTGAGCTTACCGCAATTGATCCGCTTACAGCAGAGTACCTTATCTCTTACCTGACGTCGGAGCGTCGTTACATAATTAGTAACATATAAGTTAGTTTACCACCTTTATATCTTATACTAATAGTACTCCTTATAAGGGCATATAGCTAATTCCTCACTCAAATCCTAATTTTTGAAAATATGTTCTTTCCAAGTACACTGTTCCCAATGATGCTTTGATACCATGCCTGTGGGGACCGGAATCCCGACCGCCAATGATCTCATTGGGTGGTGTCGTGCTATGCGACACCCAACAGTATACAAGAATAGAACGAGAACAAATTTACAATACCAAGTCTTTATTGATAAGCACAGCGGAAGTTTAAAAATACTAGCGGGAGGAAAGAGAACTATACATCATAGCTACGCTCTCAGCACTACCTATGCAAAAGCAAAGTCATCCATGCCCTGGATACTTTGCACTAGCAACACACAATTTACGGCGGCGTGCAGGCTTCCCACTCGGCTGTAAACCCTGGAGGGGGTGCAGCCTCATCATTAAACCCATCATCAATCGTATAATCTGCAAAAACTCGTTAACTGCAAACGTGAGCATAAGGCTCAGCAAGACTAACCCGTCTCACTAGACATAGGCAAGGATGACTACTAAACATAGGTAAGTAAAGCATAAGGACTCACCTACAAGTGGATCCTTATAGTCATATTTTATTTAGCACATGACATTCCTCAGGCACGGCACATCATAGACTCCACAATCAAATAAGAAACACCTTGCCGATGATATGACGTGCACAAGGCACACAATGCTATTACAGCTAAAGTATAGGGAAACTGTAAACTTTTAATTGTACTATCTCTAAGCCAAACAAGGTTGTTCAAGCAATTGTAAACCAATATATCATATTCGACTGACTTCGTTAGTATTTACTACGTCACAGCACAGTGAACAAGTGGTACTCTATTACCGCGAGGGACGGTGATTGCAATCAGGACATACCTGAAACAACACGACACATACACACTTTCGGAAATGCTGGCGAGTACTTTCAGCAGTACCTACATAACAGTTCAGTACTAGTCGTATATGGCCACCTTTCACTAAACACTCGAATGTCGAACCGGTCGATCCGTCACGAGCACGAGGTCACTGCGTGGGGCGTACTCTGACGTGCCCACCAGCTGATTTACACCTTGTGCCCTCAACCCACGCCTATAAAACGGAACGGAATGCCTCGACAAACCAGTATCAAGCTACATCAGTTTACTGGAGCCCATTCCTCCAGTATGCTGCCGGTACAATTCAAGCTTGTCCAGCAGGACCGCACACGAAATGGTCCTCAATCGACACAAGCAGGGCTACACACGTGAGACCACGTCTCACTGCATCCTATCCACTGCTCGGTCTCAATTTCATATTCATAAACCATTTTCTTATTCTAGAATCTCCCATGTGATAAAATTCCTATCTCGCAATTAGATTCCAACTACTCGACTTCTACTGAATTCCTATGAGCATAAGCATAGCAGTGTCTGCTCAATGGGCCGTAGACCTACCCAAGACTCCATAGGATTCGTGGGCCATGCAAGTGGATCTCAAACACCTTAGACGTAATGCACAATCATCTGAAGACGTAAGGTGAATGAAAACTGTAAAATATCGTAAGGAACTTAAATGCAAACCGGGGCTTGCCTGAAAGCGAGTTTGAGTCTATGTTAGTTTCTGGCAGCTAGACCTCCAAGGCTTTCGGCTGCTCCTCGACTTCAGCTACTACATGATATGCATATACTAGGTATAAATAATTTTGTGAATAATTAATATGCTTAAGGTGGGGTGTGTATATTAAGATACAATAAGACAATTATCTTAATTCACTTTGGGATTTTTATGGTGTATACTAGATATTATGGGGAAGACTCTTGCAAAGAACAGGAGATGATAAAGGATGTTTGTTATTCTTATCAATTATGGTAAGCAATAAGTTTCCTTAAATTTTGGTTGAAATTTTGGAGATGTATTATGTCTACCAAGGGTTGTATCATGTAGAGCGGGTCTCACTGGTTCTAGGAAAATTTGCTTCACAATTTTCTGAGTTCTCTACAGGAAGAAACTGATTTTTAAAGTTTGGGTAAATTTCTGGAAATTCATTTTTCAATTTTTCTCAATTTATAGCTACATAGAGGTTTGTGACATAGATCAACCCAGTATTTTAAGTCCAAAGAACTTGAAATTTTTACTGGAGATCACATGTATCAACTATAGTGTTCTGGCCAAAATTGGGATTTTCCAATTAAAAGAACTGTAGGAATAAATTCTTTAAGCATTTGGATTATCTGAATTTTGGAGGAATTTCTATGGCTTTTCATACAAATCCAAGTGCACCACTGGACAGTATTCTTCATGCTGGTTCTAACAAAATTTATTTGGGAATTTTTGGATAATTCCACTGGAAGTTATGGATTTTCTAAGTTGGGATTGAATCTGGATTTATTTTGGAATTTTTGGATAATTCCACTGGAAGTTATGGGCTGGTCCCACTTCATTTGAATTTGACCAATCGGATTGGAGCCACACCGGGGGTCACGGGGTTTAACCGTGCAGCCACACCAGATCCTATCCGCAACTGATCCCACGCGAGAAGGTTACACTAACCGGTGGGGCCGTGTCTTCGTCTACCTCCCGACGCGGCGGCGCTCCTCGCCGGAAACTGCAGCGGTGCCTCGCCAGAACGGGTGCGTCGACCTCCTCTCGGCCTCGCCGTGAATGCTCCACCCTAAAATCGACTGCTCAAGACGATGGTGGGGTCCAATCATGTTGGCGATGGCCGGAGACGGCGGCACGACGGCGACGGCGGAGCTAGGGGGTCGGTCTTCATCGGAAATGCTTGGGAATGGCTCAATCGACTCGGGAAAAGCTCAGGAAGGTTCTTGTGAACACCAGGATGATGATTTGGAGGTCAGATTTGGGTGAAATCACCAGCAAAGTCTAACTCGACGGCGAGGTACGGGTTTTCAATCGGCGGCCATGAAAACTCAAAATCCGACCTCGTTTCTCGATGGCTTTCTCTCAATTTTTGTGAGGTGATGCGCATGGAGGTCTAGGAGATAAAACCTTACTGGATTGACAATTAACGTACGTATAAACGGAATTTAACCGGTAATCTATCGACATCGGTATGAACTGTTTTGGGGAAAACTGGAGATAAAAGAGCTAGGAAGCATGACAGTGTCTGAAACTTCACAAGAAGCATATGGGTACCTTTGTGCACCTTATTGCTTCAAAGAGGAAGATGGAATCGGCTTGGAGTGGTCTGTCCTCGTGGAACAGAAAGCTTCCCTTCGCGACCTCACTCGCGAGCGTCGAGGAACTTCGAAATACCACACATATAAGCAGTGAATCAAACAAGCGATTGGACAGGAAGGAAGAGCAACTAGTTGAGCAACCTTTTGCTGTTGGAAGCACTGCGATTCTTTGCCTCGTTTGGCCGACACGTCGAGAATGGCGGCGGTGGTGTGGTGCAGTGGCGGAAGAATGAAAACAGAGGCGAGTGCTCGGGGTGGTGTCCACTGTGACCGGGGGAGAGTATTTATAGGCCGGGGAGGAGTAGGGGGGACACCATGAAGAAGGCAGGCGAGCAGCTCCATGGAGCTTTGCATGCGGCGCGGTGTCGAGCGGAGGAACGCCGGAAAAACGGCGTGCAGAACAGCTGTGAGTGTGTCCCACTGACTAGTGGGTCCCATGACCCTTATCCCTGTCCCTCCTCTGCAAACTTCAATTCTCCTACCAAATGGTGTCCGTGGGGAGGCTCAAATAAATATCTAGAATTTGATTCTGCAATTGGGTTTTGAATTGGAGCAAGTTTCAATTGGATTTCAAATTCAAATTTGAATTTGGATGGAATTCAATGGTGCCACTGTTTTAAATAGCAATTGAGTTCCAAAAATTGTGAAACTATGGGAATAAGTCAAGCAAGTTATGCTGACCATGAGTGTGTGCTCAAATCTTGATGTTCAAACTAGTTGAATAGAATTGATAACTTGAATTCGAAACATGGTTTGAATTTGCTAAGCGTCTCAAATAAAATAGCAAATGAAGTTCAAAATTTATGAAACTTTGCAGGAAGTCTATTTGGAATATTAGAAAACCATAAAAAAAATTGTGGCCTCTGAATTGAATAATTTTTGAGAGGGCCAAATATACAGTAGCATATATTTCAATTTATATTAATTTGAATATCTATTTGGTACTGCATATTAAATTGGCCTAGCAATCTTTCTTCAAATAATTCCAAACTTGGAAGAGAGGTAAAAAGAATTAATCTAAGATCATTGGTGAAGTTTATTCCTCATGTTAATAAATTTAAACATGAGCAAAAGAAAAGATTGATGAGATCAAGTTCATAAGCATGGCTATAATTGGTCTCCATTAGGGTTAACAACCAATTTACAATTGAACCTCATATGAAGGAAAATGTGGGATTTTACATTTACTAGTATTGTATGACCACCCCTGTCACTTGAACACAATGTAGAGAGTCGGAAAGGTTTTTTTTTCACTTTTTGCTTCACTGTATTCAATTGGGTTTGGGAAACACTCATATTGCCTAATTATGAACCATTGAACACATGAATGGTGGAATTTGATAATAATGACCCTTTAGAAACATTGTTCCTAGGGATCTAAGCAAGCCGATTACATGGAATGGGTTGGGTTGTTTTGGTGGTTTTGCTTGCTTTAGATCTAAGGACCGGTCCGTGGAGCGACCATCTAGGATTTACACTGCCACCACAGAGCCAAGTATGGGTGTGGCTTAGTTGAATAATTAGTGTTTTGCCAGTATTATTTGGACCATTAAGAATGCTTGGGGAAGGGGTAGTCGGATGGGTTTGCAGAGATTGGTGGGACTACCCTGGAATCCGAATAACTCAAGAGGGGGCCCTTGGTTGGATATGCTCAGTTGGAGACATCACCACTGGTGAAACCTCAGTAGGGTCTAAATATGCTAGTAATCACTTTATAAAGGCTATTTTGAGATCTCTTGGCCACACACCTAACAAAGTGTGAGGCGGCATAATTGAGATTCCATAGTCATCAAAAGGTATCAAATCACGAACTTGTGGGTAAAGTGATACAACCTATGCAGACTGTGTTTAAAACTATCATGGTAGCCGTGCTCCCAGTCATGAGCAATCTGAACCCTCACATGATTAGAGTTATGACCTTGAACTGGAATTAATGGCTAGAATTAAATTGGGAATTGGTATCGGTTTATTAATTGGCTTTGGTATATGGAATTGATGAAAATGAGACATATGAGTAGTTATGAGTTGATTATGGATTATTAATGTTGGTATTGGTTACTTAAGTTGAAATTAATGTTATTTGGGTTTGGGAAGGACCTCACTTAATGACAACATTATTGCATTTTCAACTGTTTGAATGTACTTTTATGCAATTAGTCATTTTATTATCATTCCTTGTTTAAGCTACATGTCATACTTTTCCACACTTGTTGAGTACGATATGTGCTCACCCTTGCTATTCACTCAACAAATTCGGATGCAGGCAAAAATATGGAGTATCAAGAGGTCTTTGAGGAGTACTAGGCTTGTGTGTTACCGTCAAGCTTGCATGTGGAGTTTGGAGTCATTAGTGTTTAGTGTTTTTCGTTGCGGTCTTTTAGAGCTTGTATTCAAGACTATTTGGTTTGCAATAAGGTACTATTATTAGTGTTATTATTCAAGATATGGTTATATTTGTTTATCGTTTGTGAGTCACTTCTGTATGTGTGTTAAACATCCTGGGCACACATATGCATTACATTTGGTTCATTTTCGGAGCTGGGTGTCACAAATTGGTATCAGAGCCGTGTTTGACTGTAGGGCGCATGCCTAGTTAAAATGGACACCACAAACCACTTAGACTTCCTTCGTGTTTTGCACTATTTTGCCTTCCACTAGCTATATAAAGTGGGGAAAATTGTGTTTTTGCTGCTGCTGCTGCAATTTTTGCTATTTTTCCATCTTTTTTAGCAAATGCACATCTTCTTATCTTGATTTATAGCTGCTGCAATTTCAGAACTGATATTTGTGTTTTCCCTCTATTTTTCTTGTGTTTTCTTGTAGATGGCTCACACCAAAATGACAACCCGCAAGAGAGCTCATTTGCCACCCCTTGGAAGCAAGCTTAGGCCTCGCAAGGAGTAGCGAATGGAACCAGCCCAGGAGGAGGAAGAAGTGAGTTCTCCCGCAAAGCAAGTTGAGCATGAACACTCCAACAAGGTGGAGGAAGATCCTGAAATGATGGAGTCCGATGATGAGGATGACGAGGAGGAAGATCTGGAGATGGTGGAAATCTATTAAAGTAAGGAGGAGAAAGGTGAAGCACATGAGGAGGATAAAGATGGCGCAAGAAGAAGAAGAGCACGCTGCACCAGAAGAAGTACCCGAAGCCCAAAGGAATGCATCACAGCCTAGTGAAGCCAGAAAGAAGGACAAATTCCTTGTTTACCGTGATGCCCAAGAATTCCGTTCCGACAACACTGATGGGGGATTTGCAGCTAAGCAATTGATAGTACATGGGATGGCCCCAATATATAAGAGGTCGTATAGAATGGATGCTAAACAACTAGTTGAACTAAAGGACCATATTGAGGAGTTACTGGGGAAAGGATATATTCGTCCTAGCTCATCGCCTTGGGGAGCACCAGTTATATTTGTACCTAAGAAGGATGGTACCCAAAGGTTGTGTGTGGATTACCGTGCCTTGAATGCAGTAAAAATCAAGAATAAGTACCCACTCCCAAGAATTAAAGATTTGTTTGATCAGTTGCGGGGAGCATGTGTGTTCTCTAAGATTGACCTTCGCTCGGGTTACCACCAATTGAAGATTCGACCCTCAGACATCCCCAAGACTGCATTTTTCTCTCGATGTGGACTATATGAGTATACAGTTATGTCATTTGGGTTGACCAATGCTCCTGCCTATTTTATGTATCTGATGAACAAGGTATTCATGGAGTACTTGGACAAGTTTGTGGTGGTGTTCATCAATGATATACTTATCTATTCCAAGACTGAAGAAGAGCATGAGGAGCACATCAGGATTAATCTACAGAAGCTTTGCCAACATCATCTATATGCCAAACTTAGTAAGTGTGAGTTTTGGCTAAAGGAGGTATCGTTTTTGGGTCATGTCATATCAGAAGGAGCTATAGCAGTGGATCCGGGCAAAGTGGCAGATGTCCTTAAATGGGAAACACCTGAGAGTGTACATGATATACGAAGATTCTTAGGCATGGTTGGTTATTATCGTCGATTCATCGAGGGATTTTCAAAGATCTCTCGGCCACTAACCAAGTTGCTTGAGAAATGAGTTGCTTTCAAGTGGACCCCTGAATGTGAAGTTAGCTTCACCAAACTGAAGAAGAGGTTAACCAGTGCGCCAGTATTGGTGATGCCTGATATGCAGAAAGAGTTTGTGGTTTATTGTGATCCATCCGGTCATGGTTTAGGATGTGTCTTAATGCAAGAAGAACATGTTGTAGCCTATGCTTCAAGACAACATTGGAAGCATGAGAGAAATTATCCAACCCATGATTTAGAGTTGGCAGCTGTTGTCCATGCACTAAAGATATGGAGACACTACTTAATGGGAAAAAGAACTGAGATATACACGGATCACAAAAGCTTGAAGTACATATTCAAACAACCTGATCTCAATCTTAGACAACGTCTTGGTTGGAGTTAATAAATGATTTTGATGTGGGAATCAACTACCATCCAGGGAAAGCTAATGTGGTCGCTAATGCTCTAAGTAGAAAGGGACAATGTAATAATTTGTCAGTACAAGCTCTTCAACATCAGTTATGTGAAGAGTTTGCAAGGTTAAACTTATCCATAGTATCTAGCACTGAAGCAGTGGCTATGGATGTGGATTCAACCCTTGAGCGTGATATACGAGAAGGACAAGAGAATGATGAGAAGGTCAAGGAGATCAAGCAATTAATGAAGAAAGGAAAAGCTCTAAACTTTAGAGAGGATGAACAAGGAACCCTATGGCTTGGAAAAAGGATATGTGTTCCAGATATAAAGGATATTAGAGAGTTGATATTAAGAGAAGCTCATGACTCATCATACTCCATTCATCCTGGAAGCACAAAGATGTACCAAGATCTTAAAGACAAGTATTGGTGGCATGGAATGAAACGAGATGTAGTAGAATATGTGGCTATTTGTGATACATGTCAACTAATTAAAGCGGAACATCAAAGACCAGCAGGGTTATTGCAACCAATCAAAGTGCCAGAATGGAAGTGCGAAGAAATCAGCATGGATTTCATTGTGGGACTGCCAAGAACACAGTCTGGATATGATTCTATATGGGTTATAGTGGATCGTTTGACTAAAGTTTCCCACTTTATTCCTGTGAAGGAAACTTACAATGGTCCCAAGAATATCATCTCAGATCGAGGCACTCAGTTTACCTCAAGATTCTGGCAGAAGTTGCGTGGATCAATGGATACCCGTTTAAATTTTAGCTCAGTGTACCATCCTCAGACTCATGGTCAAACAGAACGCACCAACCAGATATTAGAGGATATGTTGAGAGCGTGTACTTTGAAGAATAGCCAAAGTTGGGATAAGAATCTGCCATATGCCGAATTCTCTTATAACAACAGTTATCAAGCCAACTAAAAGATGTCTCCTTTTGAAGCATTGTATGGCCGGAAATGTAGGACACCGTTGTTTTGGAATCAGACTGGAGAAAGTCAAGTTTTTGGTCCTGATGTGTTGAAAGAGGCTGAAAGACAAGTACAACAAATTCGGAAGAATCTAAGGGCAGCTCAAACAAGACAGAAGAGTTATGCGGATACCCGAAGACGTGATTTAACATTTGAGATTTGTGATTATGTGTACCTAAAAGTGTCACCTATGAGAGGGTTGAGAAGATTTAAAGTAAAAGGCAAGTTGTCACCCTGCTACATTGGTCCGTTCAAAATATTTGAACGACGAGGTGAAGTGGCTTATCAGCTTGAGCTTCCACCGCACTTCTCAGGTGTACACGATGTGTTCCATGTATCATATCTTAAGAAGTGATTAAGAGTACCTGAAGAACACTTACCTACGGAAGCGATAGATGTACAAGAAGATTTGTCCTATGTGGAGCAACCTGTCAAGATACTTGAGACATCAGAAAGGGTTACCAGAAACAAAGTCATTCGTATGTGTAAAGTGCAATGGAAACATCACTCAGAGGCAGAAGCAACATGGGAAAGTGAAGGAGATCTCAAGGCCGAATTCCCTCATCTTTTCTCCTAGAACGTCCGAATAACGAGGGCGAGAATACTTTTAAGGGGGGTAGAGTTGTAACACCCAAAAATTGTAAACAAAATGAATAAAATATAGAACATTTTTGTGTGCATTTTTGTGTGAATTTTTGAATTCAAACGAGTAGAAAACGTTGAAGTTTGAATTTGAAATAAAATCAAAAGAAATGAAAAAAAAGAATAAAACCGCCCCCGGGCCAAAACCCCGCCCCGGCCCAGCTCCCCTTCCTCTCACCCGCGGCCCAGCAGCCCTCCCCCTCTCTTCCTCTCTCTGCCATGTGGGCCCTGCATGTCATCCCCCTACTTGGGCAACCGCCGCTACTTCTCCCTTTGTCGCGCCCACGCCGCGCCCACCCCCCCCTCTAACTGCTCTTCCCAGCGCGGAATCAAGCCGCGGAACCGCCCATCGCGCGCGCCGCCAACCGCCGCTCCTATTCTCCCTATAAATTGTTGGCCACCCCCTCTCTTTTTCTCCCTCCGCGCCTAACTCTAGCCTCACCGACGTCGAGGTTTGTCTCGCGTGTTCCCGACGTCTCAACGGTTGCCTCACTCCCCACTCCCTTCTAATCTCTTTGCCGTGTCGCTAGGGTCACACCGGGAAAGTTTTCGCGGAGATATCGCCAGAGTTTCACCGAGTTCGATAGGTGTTGACGTCGTTTGCCGCTGCCCCTCATCGCCGACTCCTTTCCGGCCAATTTCGGACTCTGAAACTCCCCTAGGTATGCTCCCCTTATCCCCCTCTTCTGTTTCGCATAGATGGCGCAAAGTTTATGCGGCGTTTTAGCCGATTTGGCCAACGCCGGCGAGGATCGCAGCCGCGGGCGCCGAGCACCGCAGCACGCGCGTGGCCTGCGTCGCCGGGGCGACGTGGCCGCATCTCGGCCTTCGGTTTAAACCGAACGGCCTAGATTAGATCGCACATACCGGTTCACCATAATAAAATCTCGCGCGTTCATTTCAAAATCAACGACCCGCATTCAATTCTCTTTTCCCGTCGCCGCATTTACACTAAGGCCCTCGGGAATTTACGAGCTACCCCCTGGACTTTACTGTGATACTGCCCTATCCCCTAGATTTATCAATCTAGCACCTGGATTCCCTGGAATTAGATTAAATCAATTAATTAAGCAATCTAGCCCCTAGAAATTTACTAAATTATGTTTTTAACCCCTATACAGTGTAGAAAAATTACCAACTATCCCCTAATGTTTCATTTAATTGATGAATATTGTTTAAAGTTGTATTTAATGTGTAGAAAATAGTAAAAATGGTAGATAAATATAAAAATAGTTGGAAAATTAGTATAAAATGTTTTTATGCTATAATAAAAATGTAGAGTGCACATAAAATATATTTTGACCATAGAAAATTTATTAAAAATGTTTAAAATATTTTTTGGCCATAGAAAATTCAATAAAAATTATTTTAGCTCATAAATAAATCCTAAAAATGTAAAATAAATGTTAGATGCATATTTATGCTATGTAAAATAATAAATGCTTTGTAGGGACACATTAGTATAGAATTTTATGCTTATGTGAATGTTGTGATGAGATGCATTGTGTGCTATATACTTATTTAGCTTTTATTTATTTTTGCGATGCTTTGGCAATATGTTTAGAGTCGTACTACGACCCCAACTTTAATCTTCAAGACCAAGACTTCAACAACAACTAGGTCTTCGAAGAAGGCAAGTGCCCTTGACCATCTTGTACCAATTTTAGGATGATAGTTAGCTGCATGCTACATAAAATGATGTCCTATTTCATGTTACATGCCCTGTTCCACATAATTCCTTATCACCTGGTTTGGGTTGCAAAGTAGATAGGTTTTAATTATGCTTAGCCATGCTTAAACTTTGGGAATGGGATTTTATACACAAGTAATATATTATACTTTATGATTACTTTAATCATGATGGACACACAATAGTAGTTGATAGGAATCTGGTGGTTGGATAGCTTTGGTATGGTGCACTCTGCACGAGACCCGAGATTGGGTTCTGTACCACCGGATTCTAAGGACCGGTTTATGGAGGAAACCACTAAGCTTTATAGTACCACCAAGAGACTGAGATGGGGCAACTTGGTCAATTAAATAGGTTTCTCCCGATGAAATGCTAGTAGTTGGAAGGTGCAGGAAATGATACAGGGGTACTACTCTGGGAACTGCAAGGCTCAAGAGGGGGCTTCTGAGGTGGAGGGTTACTCTAGGAATACCTCAGCGGTGAAACCTCAGTGGACTAGCATTAGTTGGGAGTACCATTGTAAAGACCATGTAGTGATCTCCTGGCCTCACACCACAGGAAGTGTGCAATGTGATTAGCTACCACGGGCATTCAGGGAGGTTTGCTCAGTCCACCTGGCAACAAGGGATGAAATCACTGCTTGTGGGTAAAGGGTACACTCTTTGCAGAAATTTGGTAAAACTGTCATGACAGCCGTGCTCACGGATAAGAGCGGCTTGGGGCCAGTTCATAATTAGTCTATGGTTGGGAAATGGTAGTTATTTATGATTCAAGTTACATTCATCATCATCATTATGTGTTTTAATATTTGTCTTTTATGATATTGATAACTAAAAGCTAAGGTTAGGATCTAAGCATAGTGCTTAAGCCATAATTGGCCTATCCTTGTTCTAGCCATTCATGTCATCGCCTTCCCACACTTGCTGAGTACCCTATGTACTCAAGCGTTTACTTTCCCTTTAGAGTATGAAGAAGAAACGACACGGAAGATTTCTTAATCGACCCGGAGGACATGGTCTAGGCTGGCGATCCTTCGCGCGACTGCCTATGACTGCCTATGAAGATGGAGCCCTAGCTATCTATCTAATCTTCCGTTGTAGTATGGATTATGTAAATAGTTTATATGATTTAAATAGGTTAGTGGTGTGTATTTGTAGACCTTCGGGTCATATTGTAAGACTTATTATGTAATCGAACATGGCTATGTAATGATATTTCACTTTCGTCGACGCATGTACGATTCAACTGATCCAGGCGTACATGTGATAAGCGTCTGTTCATCCTTTCGATGACCGGGTGTGACATCATTGAGTGCCCTGTAACCGATACATAATATCCAAGTGTTGTTGTGCTTCTTAACGAGGAGCACTGGTGAGTAATATGCGGATGTGCTCCTGCGGATGAACACTTGCGCTAGCTGTTTTGCGCACTGACGTTCCAGCTCGGCCTTCTGATTTGGTGGATATCTATATGGCCGTACCACAATGGGTGATGTCTCAGGCAGCATATGTATTCTATGGTCACGCGCACGAGATGGTGGCAGGCCTGTAGGGGTTGCAAACAGATCAAGGAACTCCTCCAAAAGAGAATTCAGTAGCAAGCGAACAAAACAGAACTGATGGTTCTGTTTGAACATTTTATGAGCCGGCACCCTTCCCAAATAACCTTCTGCTCGTCCTGCCAGAAGGACATTGCCATGGTGTCGAAGTTTCAAATAATCGGGCCTAGCATTCGCAGCCATTGTACGCCCAAAACGACGTCATGATCTCCCAGTAGTATAGCAAAGAAATCAATGTGAAAATTAGCGCCCATGATCTGCATAGTGACATTGCAGCAGTATCCTGGACTATCCACTTTGTCGCCATTGGCCACTGTCACTTTCAAACCCTGCTGCAATGCGAGCCTCAGCCCAACCTTCTTAGCTGCCTCAACGGATATGAAATTGTATGCAGAGCCCGAATCAATAAGAGCGATGACACGCTGGCCGCCAATCCGAATGGGAATTCGCATTGAGTCCATGATTTGAATATCCGTGATGGCATACAATGAAATTTCTCGTGCCTGCTCGTAGTCGACCAGAGCATACAAATCACCTCCTCCCTCATGATCTAGCGCAATGTGGAAGAGCTTTGGGCAAGTTTTCTTATGCTCCATAGAAAACTTCTCGTCGCAATTGTAGCACAGGCCTTTATACTTTTGATCAGGCATCTCCTCTCTGCTGAGAAATTTGAAGAGAAGCCGTGCATTCCCAGATGATGGGTTGGAAGTAGCAGGAGCTACTACATCACCTTTGTCTCTGACTGCCCCTACAGCGCGGAACGGCCGCTGCCTTGTATCAGAGGTGAATGCGCTGCGCTTGTCATATGCGAGGGCTAGGCTCATTGCTTCTTCCAATGACGAAGGTTTCTGCAGTTCTACGTCCGATCGTAGTGTCTGGCAAAACCCTGTTGTAAATAGATTCATGACACTCTTGTCACTCATTGGGTCGCATCTGCACAAGAGTTGCAGAAACTACTCTTGGTACTCTGAAACTTGGCCAACTTGGCTTAATTTGGCAAGTTCTCCCAGGGTGTTGGAACTCAGTGGGGGGCCAAATCGTTGATGGACGAATGACACAAATTCAGACTAAGATGGTTGACCATGATCACGGGATAGGCGATAATACCACAGATCGGCTGCACACCTTCCGAGTGAAGCATAGCGTACCACACCTTATCTGCTTATTGAATTTAATGCCCCTTGAAAAACTGCTCACACTTGTTCAGCCATGATAGCAGATCCAAGGAGCCATCATACATAGGAAATTGAATGCGATGAAGCTGCTGCAGAAATTTGTGGCCGTGGCGATGACTCCCGTACTCACCCTGTTTAGGATCAGGGTTGTCGCCTGGGTCTGTTCTAAGCGCGCCACTGGCTGTGGACGTCATGTGTCAAGGCTCGTGCTTATCTCTGTTCTGCATACTGGGAGCTTTCTCCAATCGCGAGATCGCGAGGTTATGTGCAGCCAGCTGCTGCTTGATGTCATGTACATCTGCCTTGATCGAAGTCACGCCCGCAAGCTGAGTGGCTTGAAGCTTCACCTGTCCGCCTATCTCATTGACAGAAGTGTTGAGCCTAGCGAGCTTGTCACTTAATTGTTTGATTGACGCGCCCAGAGCCTCAATTGCTCCCTTGGTGTCGCCATTGCATCGAGATTGGATCATGATACCAAATTTTGATAGGAGATGTGTGAGGTCTATGTGTGTTGAATACATTGGCAATTAGAATAAAAGTGAGAGTTTACATGTAAAGTTTTGAACCTACTCGAGAAGCTCACGTTGGAGTGTCTGAACTTCATCGCACGTGAGTTGCACGGGTTTTCTCGCTTCAGATTGTTCGAACTTTTCTCACGTGATTTGCACATGTTCGGCACATAGGATTGTCCGAACATTCACACACGTGAGATGCATGTGATCGACAAGGGTCGACCTTTTTAAATTTCTTTTTGGGAGTAACATTACTTCTGATGGTGTAGGACTATCCGAACTTTCTTAATGCATATCGAGAGTAACAGTTACTATACAGAGTTTCTATATTGAGTTTGATTGCTCCGTTTTACTTGCAATGTTTCAAACTTGCTTTTGGCTCATGGAAAAGTTTGTTTAGTACTCTCTACTAAGTTTTTGATGTGTTATGGCTGGTTTTGGTGGTTCTGACTGCTACTATCTTGCTATGGTTTGCAACATGTTTATGTGAGGTGATCACGTAAGGTGTTGTGGTTTTCGGACTAACTTGAGTTAAGTCACGGACTTGTGCTCGGAAAGAATGGTGGTTTGTTCATGTGCAGGTGTTGCTTAAGGTCAATACATGGCTGGTGATGGAGATCCTTGAACTAGTCTTAGGGAGAAGATGTGTTTCAACAACCATGTTCGGGAGAAATTGTGGTTGAGTTGATCAGGAAGGTCACACATCATGTTTGGGGCAAGAACAATGCATATGAAGGTATCATGAACATTTTGGAAAGTGTTTGAATGTATGCAAGTGGTGCATGGACTTGGATACATTGTTGCGAGAAATGGTGAAGAGATATGGATGTGAAGATGTGGTCGGAAAGGTCCAACCGGCTGGTTTATGCCTAAGGCTGCGGCTGAGGTGGTTATGATTCGTTTATGGAAGGTTTAGAGTTTGTTTTGGTTAGATTTCGTGGTGAGTACAAAGTTGAGTTGTTTTAGGAATGTTTGATACGTTCCTAAGGTGTTTGGAAGTCTTAATATTGCTTCTATCTGCGTATGGAAGAGTCTTGAGTAGTTATGGAAAGTTTTGGTTGAAACTGAGTAGGATTAGAGTCCTAGTTAGGATTGGGTTTGCTTTAGGGCTGGTTATATAAGCAAGGGAGACCAGAACTCGTGGATAGACGACTTTGGGGCTGTTCCTCTTGTGTTTCGATCAATAAAATTTGAGTTTAGAGGAGCTTTTGTGTATTGTTTGTCCGATTTGTTTTCATCAAGTCTTTCTCGTCGAGTTTCTGTGTTGCCCGATCTTTCTTTGGTGTTTTAATCGTAACTCGAGTTTTATAGAGACAATTGATGTTATTCTTTTCGTGCTGTCTTCACAACTCAATACTCTATCATATGTGAAAATTTCACAGTTGTTGAATTTGTGGTTTTTGTGTTACACAAGTTTCTTTGCAGCGTAGCAGATCTGTTTGCTCTCTGTTAGAATAGATTGACCTTTGCTTAGAGTTTCAATCATAACTTGAGGTTTACTCGATGTTTTCTCATGATTATTGTTGTCGTGTCTTTGTGACTTGATTTTCTATGATATAAACTGATTTTTCACGTTTTGAATATGTTGGAAAGAATCGCACACACGGTTTCTCTATCAGATTGATTTTTTGTCGAGGGGTTATCGTTGCTTCTGCTGGAAAAAAGTTTTAATCTACCATTCACCCCCCCTTTTGTAGATTTTCACATGCTCTTCGATCCTACAATTGTTATCAGAGTCACAGTAATCTAATCTTTTTGATTTGCACGTCTTTTGACTAATCGTCTTGGAGAAATACTCTGCAAAACATTGTGTGTTCAATGACATTGATTTTTAGATTTTGAAGGCACGTACAGAGGCTTACATACAGGCGCAAGGCTTCACCATATGAAAAAAGTTGTACAACCCCTTCGACATGCCACCAAATGATCAGGTCACAGCTTCAAACATGAGAGATGTCGACAATAACAATAAGACACAGAACTTGATCATACAAGGATTGACTCAAAGTGACTTTGATAGTGTTGCACATCTCCAATTTGCATATGACGTGTGGAAAGCACTATGTGACTACCACGAAGGCTCCAACACGATGAAGAAGGTAAGGCAAGATATGTGTGTTGAGTGGCTTGACGAGATGCAACCCGATGAGTCAATTGATGACTCTTTTGCTTGCTTTAATAAAATTCTCAGCAACTTGCGTAGCGTCAATATTAATTTTTCATATGCTAAAAATGCTAGGCAATTGTGAAGTGCATTAGACATGTCAATTTAGGAGATGAAAGTTACATCTATTCACGAATCTACTGCCATGAGTACACTTACTTAGATGTTCTATATTCTAAATTGAAAACTCATGAACTTGATATAATATCACGTAAAAATCCCAACAAGTCTCTTGCATTTGTTTCACAACGTGGCATGTCTAGTTCTAGTCAATCTTCATCTTGTGGTACACTTGCTTTGCTTTCCTCTCTAACCCTTGCACAGATTGAATAGTTTCCAGAGGAGGAACTAACACTTCCCTCTGGTAGGTTCTCAAAAGCATGGAAAAATGTGAGAAACTACAAGGAGAGGAAGTGGTGGACCTCAATTGTGCTTCGAATGCGGTGAGTTTGGACATTTTCGTATCAATTGTCCTAACCTTTCAGGTTATACTCCTTGTGATGAGAAGGAAACAAAGTTCAAGTTCTCCTCTACAAACAGCAAGAAGAAAAAAGGGTTTTACAGGTCGTATATTAGTTAACAGTTTTGTCTCAGCACTTCAAGAACTTGGCTCGAGCGATGTGGACTCTAAAAGTGAAGAAGATGAAGACACTTTGTCAAATATGTGTTTTATGGCGGGCAACTCAAGATCAAGCATGGAGGAAGCAGAACATAACAGTGATGATGAAGAGACATGTCCCACTTGCGAAGAAATGTGTGATGATGTTTCTCATGCCACTGTTATACTTAAGAAAAAGGACAAAAAAACTTAGGTACAATGTTGTTTAAATTGAATCACTATAATTTGAAAATAGTCGTCTAAAATCTTTGTTTCCTACTGATGATTCTTTTTCCTCGTGTGATTTAATATATAAAGAAGTGTCCTCTTTAAGAAGTGCGCACACCTTCACTCTAGATAAATTTGAACTTGAAATTGAAAAGAATGGAAGTTTGCTGCACTTAATGATAAAAACTTGAAAGATGCTAGTTGTTCAACAATTGATTTGCATTGTTCTAACTGTGATGATCTTAATAAGAAATTGCATGATGCTATGAATGAAATGTCTATTTTAAACAATGCTTTACGTTCTCATGAAGTTAATTATTGTTCTAATTGCAAATTAAAAGGAAAAACTTTATGTGAAAATTGCCTTGATCTGGCCAATAAACTTGATGACATGTATAGGACACTAGATCAGTTTTGTAATGCAAATAAGAACCTAAACATGCTGCTGAATTCATCTAAGTCTTGCAATGATAATATTGGTTTAATTTTGATTCTCATGCTCATGCTAAAGCACATCCACCTAAGGTTGTTAGGTCACTAGCAAGTGGTTTGATTAAAACAAATCCTAAACAAAAAGAGTTGGTTTTTAGGTCAACAGGGGTGTTGTCTCATCCGGTTGCTAACGAACATGTTACTTACTCATCTAGACATATACATAAGGTTAAACTTCGTTGTACCTACTGTAGTAGAGACGTTCATACCATAGATTTTTGTTGTAGACTAGCTAAACAACTGAAAAAGAAAAGAATACTAGCTAGATCTCATAACAATCATGCAAAACTTGTTACACGTACTGACCAAATGTTAGAAACATGCAACCTACTGTAATGAGTCATAAACATGCAAAGTTTGCTCTCAAATCTACTATTTTTCGTGCTACACATAACACACTTCACAAATCAGTAGTTGGGAACAATAATTCTCAAAATTTGACTCATAAACATGTTGTATTTTCTCAGCCTTCGCGTGTTATTCCTGCTGAACACCGTGTGATTCAGTACTGGATTTCTAAATGCCTTTTGACTAACCCCAGTATTGAATCATCGACGTATTGTGCTGCTATGTAGGTTACACGCTTGAGGAAGGAGAACATTTGGATTGTGGATTCAGGTTGCTCACGCCACATGACCGGTAACAAAGAATGGTTCTCCTCCCTCTCTTTTGTGTCATATGTAGAGAATGTTATTTTTGTCGATAATTCTTCAACTCCTATAATTGCTAAGGGTTAGATTACAGTAAATAATCACTACACTTTGAAAGATGTGGCACTTGTCAAAAAATTTGAAATACAACTTGCTTTCTATTTTACAATTGCTAGATGAAAATCTGGAAATTATTTTTACTAAAAATTGTTGCAAGGTTGTAGATTCAGAAGGTGAGATTTTGTTTAACAAGTCTTGGATTGGAAGAGTTTTTAAAGCTGATTTTGATATGTCAACTTCTAATCATAGGTGTCTAGTGGCTAATTATTTAAAGGACTTAAATTTTTAGCATCGTAGACTTGGTCACGTAGGCTTTGATCACCTCACACGTGTTAGAAGTCTTGATCGCATACGTAGGCTACTTAAGCTTAAAATGGACAACGATATTGGGTGCTCTTCTTGTAGACATGCTAAGATGGTTGCAGGTTCACATCCTCCTCTCACATTGACCATGAGAACTAAATTGGGCTAACTTTTACATCTTTGCACTGTAGGTCCTTCAAGTGTTCAATCTTTTGGAGGTAAATGGTATGTGCTTGTGATTGTTGATGATTATTCTAGATACTCTTGGGTTTACTTTATGACATATGAGAATGAAGCTTTTAGTCACTTTAAAAGTTTAATTCTTGGACTTTCACTTGACCACCCAGGATCTTTAAAAGTAATTAGAAGTGATAATGGAACTGAATTTATAAATCAATCATTTGATCACTTTTGTGCTGAAAATAGAATAGATCATCAATTTTCTTCACCCTATGTACCTCAACAAAATGGTGTCGTAGAGAGAAAGAACAGAACGTTAGGTGAAATGGCTAGAACTATGCTTGATTAATATCAAACTCCTAGAAAATTTTGGGAAGATGCAATTGCAACAGCTTGTTATGTTTCAAACTGTGTTTTCTTGAGAGCTAAGTTAGGAATAACACCATATGAGCTTTGGTTGGGACATAGTCCTAGTATCACACACTTTAGGGTCTTTGGTTGCAAAATGCTTTTGTCGGTACCCTGCGTACCGGGTACCCCATGATACCGCGAGAAACACCGAGGAGTTCCACCCATCCCAGTTGAAGACCTCCGAAGGCTACACGTGCTACATAGCACTGGACCCGCCTCCCTCGTTTGGGTAGCTCCGGCACTGCCACGTGTAACACAAGGCCGGAGCTAACTACCCGTGCAGGGAAGCTCCAGTCTTGCCACGTGTCCAGTGACCCCGGACCTAACCCCCAGTAGAGGGAAGCTCTGGTGTGCCACGTGTATAGTTGCTCCGGACCTGCCTCCCCACGATGGGAAGCTCCAGAGCCGCCACGTGTCGAGCCACCGGACCTGAGACAATAACAAAGAGACTGGCGGATGTCAAACGGCGCGAACATTCAAGGGACAGTTAAAGAAATAGTTAGAAGACCTGATTGCGTGTCATTAATACCATATTGATGACACACGATCAAAGGACCCTTAACAACGGTAACGCTGCCATTAAGGTGCGTTATCATGTTGTTAATTGTGCTTAATATTCACAAATCATGTATTAGGCAATTGACTACTGCCAGAGCCACATGTCGGGTTAGGCTAATGTAACAACCAGTCCTTAGACTATAAAAGGGTTGCGCTGCATGCTACATAGACAACCAAGCTCACACGCTCACAAGCGCGATACATTCATACACCACACATCCCGTGGAGTAGGGTGTTACGCTCTGGCGGCCCGAACCATGTAAAATTGTTGTGTCACTGTCTTGTTTGTAATCTCACGCGCGCCCCAACCAATCAAGAACCTCTGCAGGCTACGATCTAGTAGTACCGGGGAAAGTGTCGATCGCACACTTTGACGTTTGGCGCACCACGTAGGGGGCCTGAGATTTCAAGATGGTGAACTCCGCCGCAGGATCATCCAACGGCAACGCTGAGCAACCTGCTCGAGGGAATCCCTCCAATGTGCAACAGTCGGTAGGTGTTGTTGTCTCGGCAGGAGTTGTACCACCACCACCACCATCTGCTATGGCTAACAATGCCGGACAGCGGGATGGGGTCTCGGCATCGGTCACTGCATCGACGCACAACAACCCTAAGAACGCGCTAATTGTTGCATGCACTCTTCTCCAATGCCAACCACCGCCAGGCACACCTCAGGGTGCCATGGAGCAGTGGCATGCTGATGTGGAACATCTCGTTGTAGCAGCAACCGATGGCCTCAGCAACCAAGGTCCTCCCCTTTCAGGGCAGGCACCTTCTCGGCGTCGGATCTTGTATGGAAGACTTGGTCCGCAAGCTTCACAACACCGAAGACGTTTTGTGTCTCAGCAGGCGACGTCGCTGCCCTTCGGGGCGCGTGGCACTCACACTACATCGAGACTCTCGACGTATGATCTGCAGTTGGAACTCGACCGCCGTTACAGACAGCAGGACGACCGCGTCCACATCGAGGGTGCTCGCAAAAGGCGAGAGGCTCGGGAAAATGCTCCTCCCATGGGAGTAGGGGGCGGTTGTTCAGCCTTGGCCATGCACCTGCGCATGGTCTGCTGGCCACACAAGTTTCGGCCTCACCTGACAGAAAAATTCGATGGGACTGCCAACCCCATTGAGTTTCTCCAGATATACTCCACTGCCATTCTCGCGGCGGGTGGCAATGAGGTTGTGATAGCCAATTACTTTTCGGTGGCTCTAACTGGGACAACCAAGTCCTGGTTCATGAGTCTCCCGCCTGACACTATCAACAGTTGGGCGGAGCTATGCCAACAGTTCACTGCCAGCTTCGGGAGCTCTTACACCTGACCTGGCACAGAACTGGACCTTTTTGCTGTACAGCAAAAGTTGGGAGAATCATTGTGCTCCTTCATCCAGCGAATTTCCCAGGTACAAACCACCATCCCTTCCATCTCCAATGCTTCTTTCATCATGGAATTCAGTCAGGGTGTTAGAGACAAGAAGATGCTGGAGAAGCTGGCGTCGAAAGAAGTCACCAGCATCACGAAGCTCTTCATCTTGGCTGACAAGTGCACCCGAGCTACAAAGGGCCGTGAAATGCACTCCAAGCCAGCTCCGGAGGCTAACAAAAAGTCCTTCAAAGTTGAATCCACTACCTCCGATAGTGGAAAGAAGAAGAAAAAGTCCAACAACAAGAAGAAGTTATCGGCTGGCACACCTACTGTTGCGGCAGCTGCAGCTCCGGGTGGCCGAGGGCCACGCCCCAAAAAGTGACCTCGACCTTTGTCAGATGAATTTTATTGTTTTTATTGTTTTGATGCATAGGAAAAATGAAAAATCATGACGATGGTGGATGATGCCGGAGCTACTAAGCTCCGACATCCCCAAAGGGGGCCTGCCGTCGACGTTTCTAACAGTGAAAGTGGGCATCCTCGGAGCTAACAAGCTCCGACAACTCCCATGGGGGCCAGTTGTCGACGTGAAGCATAATGACAATTCAAGTGAAGATGGTGAAGAAATCACCCTGAGGGGATTTGCCGTTGATGTATTCTACGTTGATGTTGGATATCATCGAAGCTGGGAAGCACCAACAATCCTAGGGGGCCTGCCGTCCGCGTCTCATGTGTTGACAGTGGGCGCCGTCGGACGTACCAAGCTCCGACAACCCCAAGGGCCCCTCCGTCGATGCTTTACGCATTGACAGTGGGTGCCGTTGGACCTACCAAGCTCCGACAACCCCAGGGGGCCCGCTGTCGATGCTTTACGCGTTGACGGTGGGTGCTGTCAGACCTACCAAGCTCTAAACAACCCCAGGGGGCCCGTCGTCGATGTTTTACGCATTGACAGTGGGTGGCATCGGACCTACCAAGCTCTGACAACCCCAAGGGGCCCGTGGTCGACGTTTTACGCGTTGAAATTGGGCGTCATTGGACCTACCAAGCTCCGACAACTCCCAGGGGGCTCGCCGCCGACGCAACAAAGGGTCCCTGGAGGTGCTGGAGATAAAACTTTGGACCTAAAAGCTAAAAGTGTTGCCTGCAAGTTCAAAGCTTTCAAGTCATCAACAAATTTACAAAACCTTTTGGTACATGTTCGCAATCAAGTTGTGTACATCTACCAGGGGGCCAATAAGATAAAGGACACTGCATTGAAGACAAACATAAAATGGAATTCATTCATTCAAAGAGTGGATTTCATTCATTAGAAGTATTGGTTTACAAAGTGAGGATTACAGTAAAAGGCAAGAGAAAAATGTCCTAGCTACTGGAGGCTCCAAGTCCTGTGAAAGAACGAGGAAACCTTCTCGGCAGCTTCTTGGACGCTGGCCCTGGCGGCATCTTCCTCTTTAACAATGAGTCCTTCAAAGACTAAATCTAGTGAGAGTTGGGGGTATCGGCTCTTGTAACACACCATAACATATTCGACGACATTCTTGGCCAGAGATTTCCCCTCCGTCTCCATCTGGTCGGCGATGACATCACCCATCGCGTCGAGTTTGCTGCCAGTACCAGTGTCTGGTCCATCCTTGGTGCTGGGTTCTCCGGACGTACCGAACTAAAGCCAAGTGGCACCAAAGCTCTGTCGGCATGCCCCAAGAAATCCCACATCTGATGGGACTCACTTGCCCTCGAGCTCTGCAGCTCCTCCAGTGACCTTCTGGACGCTGCAAGCTCCGAACTCTCTCGGGCGATGCGCTTGACCTCTTTGGCATGCTGCTGAATACTTTCAGCCACTTGCTTTTCACGGTCAGCGAACTCCGTCTCCCGAAGGTGGATGCAGTTCTGCCAGTCGGTCAGGTCCTTCTCCCGGCCTCTCACTTTCCCCTCTCTGGTGGGACCATAGGCTTCTCTTTTAGAGAGCTCCTGCCCCAGCTTCCAGTGTTTCTCCTCCTCCTGCTTGCACCGCTGATCAAATTTTTTGGTGCGGTCCGCCAAGTTCTGCTCTCCCAGAGACTATTTCTGGGCGAGCTCCCCCTATGTTTTCAAAATATCCTCCTGCATCTCCAAGAGCTTCTCTTCCCTCTCATCGAGGTCCGCTCGGCGCTCCAGGAGAATCTCGTTCAGCATGTTGAGGTTGTCGTGATGATCGTTAGCAGGCTCACCGCTTTTCCTGGCGTGCTCGAGAATCTCCCGAGACTTAGCATCGAGGGCCCTGATAGAGGCCTCCCTCTCTTCCAGCAGCTGGCCCCAATATTTCATCCTGCCTTTTCATTCTCGACCCACTCCCATTGGTCGGCAAGCCTAGTTTGCGCCAGCTTGGTTTCGAAATGAAGTCAGTTGCACCAACGCCATAAGGTGTGGCGCCCTTCTTCAAGAAACTTGCTGTCGTTGTCGAAGGCGAGCTGGACTTGACGGAGACTCGAGCAGGCGTTGTCGATAGACAACGCCAAGGGAATAGGCTTGGGGCCTGCCGGATTCATCTCCGCTAGCTCTAAGGGGTCCTCAAGCACAAAAATTGCGTCCCACGCCACAAGTGTGGTCCCCTGCGGTCCTACGTCACTAGGGTTGCCCCCCGGAAGCTCTTCCACTTCTGTCGACGCCGACGAGGGTCCCACTATGGGAAATTTAACCTCCGGAGCTGACGCCGAAGGTCCCCCCGCCAGATCTTCAATCAACGGCTAAGTAGGTGGAGGGCCCGCCGCCGACTCCTCTAGGTGCTCCGGCTCGGACATGGTCGCCTCCGGAGTAATCACCTCCAGGGCGGATGTTGGATCTTCATCCGGAGCCCCCACCACTTCTAACTCAGGCGTCGGCACTTCCACTGCATTTTGCTCAGGTGTCGGAGCTTCAATAACCTCCGGCTTGATCGCCGGATCTTCAACCACTTTTGGCAGAGGCATCGGAGCTTCGATTACCTTTGGCTCAAATAACAGAGCTTCCATTATCTCCGTCTGCTGCACCAGAGCTTCAGCCGCCGGTGTTGCGGCTGCTGGTGCATCTTCATCAACTTCTCTCATGTGGTCCGACGCTACCACGGGAGTTTCTGTCGTCTCTTCTGGATCCAAGTCCACGACAGCTGGCGCTGGAGCTGCTGTGTCCTCTGCCAGCACTTGGGGAGGCACAGGGGTTGAAGCTAGAGCTTCAACACGCACAGCCTCAGTCGCTGCAGCAGGTGCCGAAGCATCGGACTTCTTTCTCGACACCCTGGAAACAATAGATCCAGAAAATTAAAAACATGATACAGACAATATTGGCACCTCAGGGTGAGATGACAATGCTTAACTGGGAATGCTACCGCCCAAGTCGCCATGAAATTTCTTCTTCTGAGGCCCAGAGTTAGAGCCCACCAGATCCGGTGAAGCAAAGACCTCAGACCTCAGCTGGGAACTAGCCGCTGTAGTTGGGGTCTTCTCAGCCGAAACCTCCCTTGGCTGGGAAGGACCATGTTGACGGCTATTATATACAAATTCCATCCATCAATTTAACTCAATTATGTGAAGGATTTGTCATTTCTTGCACACATCACCTTTCTATCTAACCCAATTCCACTAGGACTTGGAGAAATATGTGTATGCAGCATTTTATGCAAGAAATGAGGAAATGTAGAGGGACCAATCCTATAAAATATCATCCCAGCCAATCAGGCAATGACACGTGGCATCCAATGGATCAAATGGCCCACAAACAGAAGTATCCAAGGAGATCCAACGGTGTATCACCCATATACATCAATGGGACCCACCTAGCAGCCACCTAGAGAAAGCACACAAGAAACAGTGCAATGACCAGGTCGGCCGAACCAAGGGGTCGGCCGACCTGGTCTTTGCACCAAACTCGGTCAGCCTCCACCTGTTGGCTCCTCCCGGCTCCCTGGAGTCAATGGTGACTGATTCGCGCGCTTTTGGTGGCGGGAACCAACCTCAACACTAGTATAAATAGGACCCCCTACCCCTCACTTCAACACACACCACTTGGGCATCATTCTATTGTATACACTATCTTCCATAGTCCTTAGAGGAGTTAGGATGTAGAGAGGAGAGCCTCTAGTCCCAAGTCCAAATTGGGAAAGGAGTAGAAGGAGTCTCTCTTCCCAATTCCACATTAGGAAAGGTATGGCTTATGTATTCCTTCTTGTATTTGTGACTTTGTGCTCAATAAAGATATTATCTTTAGACTTCTTTTATACGTATACTTGGACAAAGCGTTTCTTGTTCGATTGTGGAGTCCATGTATGTGGAAGGGATAGTATTTATGATTTCACTCTCATGACCACATATTATGGTCATAAACACTATAGACCCCCGCTATAGTCTATATAGTTATGATATGATTATGTTAATATGAATGACTTATGCTATGCTTCAACATTGGTTCAACGATGTTTAGGTTAGTCATTGCCTTAGGATGGCTTGTGCCATGGCTCCTAAGGTATTTGCTTAGTATGCTAGCATGGTGTTAGGGTATTTAAGTAGCGTTGGATGTCTCGTAGACCCACGGATTGAAGAGGTAGGCAGTAGGTGCTGATAGCCCTATCTTCCTTTGTAATCCTCCACGTTCGGCTATGCCACAGGCTCTTGGCGGGAGTCGCCCTAGTATTGCTAGGGGTAAGCCCGTGCCCGATGTGTTGAATAGCATTGCATAGGAATTCATCATTGACATGACCGTTAATATCTACCTTAGGCTATGTATATGTATTAGAAGCATTGTAGGAGCAACTCTCTAACTCTCAATCCAATCTCCCTCTAGGACCCATTTTACCCTTTAGAATAGATTGCCTAGGCGTGTGTCACACTACCCCTATTATCAACTAACCCCTGTACGAATAATGGATTAGTATCCCATAGCTTGACCATAAGAGTAGTATATACTTTACTCCATTGCCTTCCTTTGGGATAAATATGATACCCTTGGGAATACTCATGGGTGAAATGCTACTACGGTATCTTCCGTGCGCTTGCGGATCTCATCTCTTTATCGAAGATGATCTGTGGTGTTAAGAAATACCAACATGCATTTCTGGCGCTGCTGCCGCAGATGATTTGTTAGTATATCTTAGGAGCCCTCAACAAGCCTTTCTGGCGACGTTGCTGGGGAAGGCAAAGGAAGTGAAGGATAGCTATCACTTGTGATTAAGCTATAGGTACTAATAGTTATTAGACAGGATTACCCTTGTTTGTTTTCTCCTTTGTGTGAAAACAGGGTAGTGTTGGCCAACCCATTGTATGGGATGGCCAACGAGGATGCAAGTGCTAAACTGCAAGATGATTCAAGGCGTACCTCAACAAATGTCCGCTAGGAAACACCATTGTCTTTTGCGGGAGAATTTCAGCTTTCAGTAGGAACCAAAGTCATCCATACCCAAGCTTGGGGAAGGCTCCAAGAAGTTCCTCTTGGTTTGCCTCCACCATAGGGTGGATAGTTGGCTCTTCATCCAACACTCGTGTCATGGGTTGGCTCCACCAATCCATGACCACATTCATGCTGGAGCTGAAGGAGTCCTATTCTCATTCATCATGGATGAGAAGAAGGTCTCCACTCAAGGGTGGATTGAAGAATGCTCGAGTTCCCATAGCTTGTCATGCACACCACTTCACAAGGTGGATATGCTATTTATGGAACTACACCTCCCATGGAAGTGTCATGAATATCCAAGTTGTTGGAGATTTGTTTGGATAATCCAAGTCGTGGATATTCACATGATTTGTGAAAATCCATGTCATCATGGGAAACGTGGGAATTATTTCCCTAAGACCCATGAGGACCTTTTTCAAACAACTCTAATGGCTACCATTCACAAGGAGTTCAAGGGTGGAATTAACATCACCCTTGTATTCAAGGAGACTATGGCTTTCCAAGGGATTTAAGTTCAACTAGCATACCTTGAAGTATCTTGGCCAAGCAGAAATCAAGACAACATTCACATGAAGATCTTGGCCAAGGACAAGAACTTAAGGAGCATTCAAAGTCCAATATTTCCCATATCACTTGCTAGGATTCCCACACTTCCACCAAACCCATTCAACCTAGGGCAAGTGACATTGTGGATGAAGCATTTCTTGTTTGATTGTGGAGTCCACATGTCATCATGCCCAGGAAGCCTTTGACCCATGATTAAGGTATGGGTTGATTCAATGTAATATCAATACGGTCAGAGTGGCACCCCTAAGAAGGACAAAGCCTCACCATGTTCATGAAGGAATACATTCAAGAGGGAGAACCCGTCACTACAACAACATGTCTATATCAATACAACGGGGAGAGGCTAGGGCCACCATGTGGCCCACATGTCCAAACGACAGCTAAATGATTATGGCATGTCAAAACATAAGAAATCGTCCACATCTTCAACTCCGATATTGGACAACAAATCATCGCGCTGAACAGAACAGAGGTAAGTCCTACTCATCGGACTTCAAAAATTCGGTGAGTCCTTGCCAATAGGTTAGTTGGTAGTTATCTCATATTTGTTTTCCAAATTGCATCAACCCTTGCATTTGCATGTTTGAAATTCCACACTTGCATGTTGGAAAGTAAAATTTCCAACCATCATAAAACTAAAAATCTGAATTAGGGGAGAAATTAAATTGGATATGAACTATGTGCATGACCACTTGAATTTATCTTCCTAGTTCAAACCAAAAAGATTTTCTTTGACCCTCATTTCGTTTACAAGTTATTTCAAGCTGGGCAAGACAATTTGAAAATTGGGTTCAATTTGCTTTTGGCTAACGTAACCCGTTTTTGAGTTGTTTTGTGTGTTCTTGCTTAATGTGCAGCTAGGTCAAAATTGTGAAGAGGTGGTATGGCATGAAAGTGGAAGGTTTCATCAAGCTCAAGTCACCATTCGGAGGATTTGAGAACACTTCTCTCCTTCAAACTCATTTTCAGTTTGAGGAAGAGAAATGTTCAAGATGATAACCCAATGGAGGAGCCAGAACCAAATCCATTGCCAAATCCAATCTCAACTTGGCATTTGACATCAACCATCAAGCCTACGCCGAAAATCAAGGTTGTGAGTTTCTCACACAAAGACCTTCGTCACCAACTGTTCTTCAAATGGGGTATGAGTTTAGAATTTTCCATTGTTTGGTTTGCCATAAAATTGAATGTATTTGCTTGCATTTGTGGGGAAGGTTGACACTTCCTCATCATTCAATTCTCAAGAATCCTCACAAGAGTAAGCGTGGGTATTGACTTTTGGATCTCCAAAAGGAAATTCCACCTTACTTGGAAAAATCTCAAACAAGTACCTAGAATTCTTTAAGTATTGTTTTGTAAACTTAGTCATTTTTGTCGAGGTTTAGAAAACAAAACTTTTGGGCATGACTTAATTGGTGAATTGACATATAGGAACTTGGGCATAGTGAAAGTCATAATTTTTAATTGAGCTTCATGCATAGATGGTGTCACTAGATTTCAAACTGCTAGGAATAAGTGATATCCTTGCTCTGAAATTTAATTGCATTTTTAGGAGGGGTCACTAAATTTCAAATTCCACGTGAGGTTTAGGAGGATAAAATTGAAAATCTTGTTTTTCATGGTCTAAATGATAAAAATTTGCTCTTGAAAGCTAAGATGGTTAGAAACTTTAAAAGGTGTAGGGATCCATATAGTGTATTTCTATCACATGCATTGCTATGAGTAGGAGCTTTAGAAAATATGCAACATGAATTATCCATAAAGCTCCACTCTTATCAATGAATAATACATTGATCATAGATACACTTGACATTGGATCCAATGCATATTTGATTTTGTTCTTCCCCGTATGTACAAATGAAAGTTCGGTTACCTAACTCGAACGTTCATTTGTACAAGTCTCGAGAGCTAACCATCCCTCTCCATTCAAGAGAGGAAGTTTGCAGGAGTAATATTACTATGCAGGCATTCATGAAGCTGATTGTTGGGATCCCTAGATGATTCCATTTCAACATCTCTTGGCCAAGGAGTAAATTAGGATGGTTGTTATCTATCGGAAATTGTGGTCGAAGGTCAATCATAGCTATACGAGGCCAGAGATTTGAAATGGAAACCCTCCATGAGCAACCAATGAGCTTCCACGAATGGGTGAGAGCATTATGCTCTCAACTATTTTAAGCACTCATTCAAGCTCAAGGGATTTGCACCATCATTTGGTACAAGTTATTCCTATGTGGCTAAGAGTTATGATGTACCATGACCAGGAAATGACAAGATCACACCCAATTTATATTGGGTGCAAGTTGTTCCTATGTGGCTAGAAGGTATGTAATGCCTTAGCCAAGGAACAACAGATCACACTCAACCCATGTTGAGTGCATGCCATTCCTTTGTGGTTCTAGGTATGTTGTACCTTACCCAAGGAACAACTGATCATACCCAATACATTTTGGGCACATGTCACTCCCTTATGGCAAAGAGATATGATACACCTTAGCCAAAGAATGACGAAACATACTCAATGTATGTTGAGTGCACGTCATTCCTTTGGATCTAAAGGTTATCATTATCCTAGCCAAGGAATGACAAATCACACCCAACACATGGAGACCCTGATGTGCGGACGATCGACATCGAAAAAAATCTATTCAACCACACTCATGGTGTCCATGGGAGGCAACACAACAATCAACACTCAACCCTCCATTGTCAAAGCCATGCTGCAACAAGGATAGGCCAACTCATGGCCTACCTCCGTCGTTAGGGTTTCAACCCCTATCACGGACCTTGATCAAGATTAAGCTTGGGGGAGGACCCCCACTTGAGGTAACTTGTATCACACCCACTACATTTTTATTTCAAATCATCCATTGCATATTTATTTTCCATCCATCCATCATCCACATTGCATTTAAAAAATAATAATAAAATAGGTTAGATTTGCTTTCATCAAATAAAGATGTGCGGTAAGAATGATTTAGAATTCACATAGATGAAATGATAAATAGTTGCTCTGTTTTATTTTCCTAAGTCTCTAGTTTACAACTTGCTACTCTCCGAATATTGCTTTCATTGGTTTGAAATATTTTTACCTTAATTTGGAAGTTGTGGGTATCAAAAGCTTAATCTAATTCTAGGTTGTTGTAAGATTAGAATTGGTAATAGGCTGCTAGTCCTAGTTTGAAAGTAAAACTTAGATTTTCGGAGAAATTCTAAAAAGATTTAAGTTTCCCTCAGTTGATTGGAAATACCTACCAAAGCCATATGATGTTCATACATAGACAAAACCTTATGCATATGCTATTTGCTTTCACATTGAGCCTAGTCAAACTAGTATAGACCTATGTGAGAAATCATTCAACTCTTTTTGAATTCAAGACTTCACTTGCACATGCTATACTTCTACACTAGAAGTAAGCAAAACGTCCATCATATCCACCATACCGCAACAAAAAGAGAAACTCCATGTTATTCATGTTTAGCACTGTCTTCAAAATTCATTGCAAAGAAAGGGAGTAGAAGACATGGCTACAAAAAGAAAAAAAGCTTGCTTACCTCATAAGCATGAGAAAAAAAAAGAAAAAAAAGTAGCCATGTTTCATCCCTGCAAAAGAAAGAGAGATTATACCAAAAAGGAGTTATCTCAAGTATCCACATCCACTTCCACTCCATCACACATGCACTAGTCTTGAATCAAAAAGTTTTGATTTGAATTCTCCTAAGGCTTACTCTTTTGACTTAGCAATATATGTGATGCAAATATGCCTACTTACTTTCCTTACCAATCTCCACATACAAGCCATATTAAATGAGTAGGAATAGTAGAGGCGCAATGCTTTGGTGAGGAAATATTTCCACTATCCACAAAGGAGTGATTGAGAGAATCAAATTGAGGTACTTAATATCTAAATTGAATTCTCCGGGGTTTAAGTGAAACTTGATTTCTAGGCTATGTTTGCTCCATTTGCTATTCTACTTTTCAACTACTCATGAATATGAAAAAGCATAAGCCCCATGATAACTTAAGAAAGGTAGGGTATCATAGCCAATTTCTGCAATACTAGGTAGAGTATCTTGTTGTGCATTAGATACTTTTGAAAATAAGACATTGTAGCAACTCCTGATCATCAACCTAAAGTCTTGACTTTGCTTGGGATGAGCAAAGGATAAGCTTGGGGGAGTTTGTTGACGGCTGTTATATACCAATTTTATCCGTCAATTTAACTCAATTATGTGAAGGATTTGTCATTTCTTGCACACATCACCTTTCTATCTAAACCAATTCCACCTGGACTTGGAGAAATATGTGTATGCAGCATTTTATGCAGGAAATGTAGAGGGACCAATCCTATAAAATATCATCCCAGCCAATCAGGCGATGACACGTGGCATCCCATGGATCAAATGGCCCACAAACAGAAATCTCCAAGGAGATCCAACGGTGTATAACCCATATAAATCAATGGACCCACCTAGCAGCCACCTGGAGAAAGCACACGAGAAACGGTGCAATGACCAGGTCGGCCAAACCAGGGGGTAGGCCGACCTGGTCTTTGCACCAAACTTGGTCAGCCTCCACGTGTTGGCTCCTCTCGGCTCCCTGGAGTCAATGGTGACTGATTCGCGCGCTTTTGGTGGCGGGGACCGACCTCAACACTAGTATAAATAGGACCCCCTACCCCTCACTTCAACACACACCACTTGGGCATCATTCTATTGTATACACTATCTTCCATAGTCCTTAGAGGAGTTAGGATGTAGAGAGGAGAGCCTCTAGTCCCAAGTCCAAATTGGGAATGGGGTAGAAGGAGTCTCTCTTCCCAATCCACATTGGGAAAGGTATGGCTTATGTATTCCTTCTTGTATTTGTGACTTTGTGCTGAATAAAGATATTATCTCTAGTCTTCTTTTATACGTATACTTGGACAAAGTGTTTCTTGTTTGATTGTGGAGTCCATGTATGTGGAAGGTATAGTCTTTATGATTTCACTCTCATGATCACATATTATGGTCATGAACACTATAGACCCCCACTATAATCTATATAGTTATGATATGATTATGTTAATATGAATCACTTATGCTATGCTTCAACATTGGTTCAACGATGTTAGGTTAGTCATTGCCTTAGGATGGCTTGTGCCATCGCTCCTATGGTATTTGCTTAGTATGTTAGCATGGTGCTAGGGTATTTAAGTAGCGTTGGATGTCTCGTAGACCCACAGATCTAAGAGGTAGGCAGTAGGTGGTGACATCCCTATCTGTCCTTTGTAATCCTCCATGTTCGGCTATGCCACAGGCTCCTGGTGGGAGTCGCCCTAATATTGCTTGGGGTAAGCTCGTGCCCGATGTGTTGAATAGCATTGCATAGGAATTCATCATTGACATGCCATTAGTATCTACCTTAGGCTATGTATATGTATTAGGAGCATTGTAGGAGCAACTCTGTAACTCTCAATCCAATCTCCCTCTAGGACCCAGTTTACCTTTAGAATAGATTACCTAGGTGTGTGTCACACTACCCCTATTATCAACTGACCCATGTCCGGATAATGGATTAGTATCCCATAGCTTGACCATAAGAGTAGTATATACTTTACTCCATTGCCTTCCTTTGGTATAAATATGATACCCTTGGGAATACTCATGGGTGAAATGCTACAACGGTATCTTTCGTGCGCTTGTGGATCTCATCTCTTTACCAGAGATGATCTGTGGTGTTAAGAAATACCAACAAGCATTTCTGGCGCCGCTGCCAGGGATGATTTGTTAGTATATCTTAGGAGCCGTCAACAGACCACCGGACCTAGAGCCCACAGCTGGCACTGGAGTCGGAGTCGATTTGCTGAAGATTGTGCTCCTTGAAGACACCGGCTCCAAAGGTGGTGTGGACACCGAAGATCTGCTTTGCCGGGGAGAACGGGTTGTTGAAGTCAGAGCCGACCTGATGGAGCTCCCATCAGCATGCCTCAACTTCATCTTCTGGCTGGAAGATTCGGTTGGCTCCTTGCCTTTGCCCTTTCCCTTGCCAGCGTCATCAACCTACTGGCTTGGAGCAGCGGGGGCTACCCTTTCTGAATCTTAGAGGATTGCAACCCCGAAGATATCGCACCTCTCGACCACGCCCAGGTCATCCAATGCCGGCATTCTCCTCCGGATCTCCCTGCTAACCTCCAGAACCATATTCAGAGGCACGAAGGCAGCCGGTGGAGCCAGGGCGTTGTGGAAGATACCTCCATTTTGAAACTTCTTGAGATGAATCTTCAAAGCTTCATCATCCAAGCTGGTGTTCAAACCGACTTCAATTCGGTTGTGGTCCATTTCACTTTTGAAAGCCCATGCGGGCCACTCCCTAGTCTTTAGCAAAGCCCACCTGTTCACCAAGAAATTGTCAAAGACCATTTGGGGGGTCACTCCTCCCTCCACGCATTCTTGGATCCTTTCCAGGATGGGCTTGTACGCCTCTGGTAGCTCTGAAACTACGTTCCAAGCGTCGGTGTCGACATTGGGAAGGCCCTTTGGCAGCTCCAGCCTCTCGTTCTCCTCCACTATGATGATCACCCAATACTTCTTCCAATTGTCCCACTTGCTAGAGGGGAAGGTATTCAAGTACTTGAAGGGGCATTTCTTCCGCTTCACAAAGTAGTAGAAGCCTATCAACTTCGTCCCCTTCCCGGTGGTGTGGATCGTGAAGAAGGTTTGGAACAGTTCAGTGCAAGGAGGCACGCCCACCCACATCTCATAGAAGTGGACAAAAGTCGCCACTAGTAAGAGGGAGTGGGGGACGAGATGATAAAGCTGGAGGTTGTAGAAATCCAGCAGCATCAAGAGAAAGCTTGAAAAAGGTGGGATCAGACCCACCATGGCGTATGCTGAGAAGTACACCATCTCTGGGGTGTGCTCCTTCTTGAAGGGGAGCTTGCCGAAGCGGATGTCCATGTTGCAGGAGTCGTTGGACCACCCCATGTAGGTACGGACACTTGCCATCTCTTCGTTGGACTTGATCTTGCTGCGGGGAAGACCCAACTCCATCGTGACAAAGCGGAGCAAATGTTGGAAGGTGTAAGGATCGAATGCCCAAGAGGGGGGGGTGAATTGAGCTTCTTTTCAAAAATTAGAGCAATAAAAACTTAACTACTAAAAGCCCAATTCCCTATGCAAACAACCTATGCATTCAAGTGAATAGTAATCTTGCAGTAAATGAAATGCATAAGTGTAACGGGAGAGAAAGAGTGTGCAAACTCCCGAGGAGACACGAAGACACGGAGATTTATCCCGTGGTTTGCCAAGATCGTCAAGATCTTCCTACATCCACGTTGTGGCACCCACCAAAGGGTATAGCCACTCCCAAGTCACCGAGACCAGGGATCTTCACTAAACTTCTCCGTTCGCCAACCCCAGCAAGGTGGAGCTCAAGCCTTGTACAAGTTGGATCCTTCGGGCTTCCACAACCGTCTTGGCAAGCTCTGGAAGGCTCTCTCCAATCACCGACTCTTACACGGTGAGTACAATCACCAAGAGACACTCCCTTACAGCTCTCACTATACTAGAGACTCCAATCACCAAGAATGGAAGCACACAAACACTATCTCTAGCAAGTTCTAGCCTATCTCTTGGTGTACAAGTGGTGTAAATGATGTAGAAGTGGTAGCTCAATGTCTTGAATGCTTGAGAATGTGTAGAGTAGCTCTAGGTATCAAGACTTATCGAAATGACTGGTTGAAGGGGTATAAATAGCCAGCCTCCACGAAATAGCCGTTGGAAAAGTAGGTTGACATCACTGTTCTGCGAACATCGGATGATCCGATGTTCTCCCTTCAGTTGTCATCAGTCGAATCCAAATTAGCTGATATCATTATGTTAGATATGACCGTTGATAGACCGATGTTACACTTGCCTCATTATCGGATGATCCGGTGACACTTCATCCAGAATTGGTCCAGAAATAATGCTTACTAGAGTGATTGACCAATGTGTTGTAGTTATACATCGGATGATCCGGTGTTACACTTGGTCCAGGGTAATTGCTTACTGGAATGATCGACCGACGTAACACTTTCTTCATCATCAGATGATCCGGTGAGTACTCAGTTTTGAGGTCTTTTTCTTCTGTTAAACCAACTTGACCGATGTATTGTTTTATGGAAACATCGGTTGATCCAGAGAGTTGATCTTTTCTTCTTCGAGTTGTTCTAAGTGATTCTTTTGGAATTTGCTCGAGTGACCTCTTATACATTGGTTTGAAATATTATTCTGATGATTACCAAGTCTTGGGTGTTGTCAATTTTGATGGAATAACTTTGACATATGAGCTTTTTCTTTTTGTCTTCATAATAATCGATTGACCTCGTGAAATAGTTTGTTTAGGGGTCTCCAATTATATCCAATGAGCAGTAGATGATATACATATAGAGTTCATTAAGTGTGATGAGTAATATGAGAGACCTTGCATCCACAAACTCATTAGTAATATCCAACGGTTGTCATTAATCACCGAAATCATACCTCATGGGGGCCTAGATGCTTTCAATCTCCCCTTTTTGGTGATTGATGACAACACAATGAGTAAAGCACAATAGTAATGAAATTAAGAATACAATACTCAAAAAGATATGCAATAGTACAAGATTTTGCACATGAAACTTGAAGACTCAAAAGCGATCAATAAAGCATGAGAGAATTAAGTGGCACATGAATACTCAATAAATAGCAAAAGAGTAGCAAATCTCCCAAATTACAAAAGGACTCCCAAAAAGATATACTCCCCCTACAACTAGGACTCCCCTAGGACAAAGCTATCCCTCCCCCTGACTCTTCTCCCCCTTTGGCATCAAGACACCAAAAAAGGGAACTCGAGTGCCTAAGGATCCTGAGCGCTCGGGACGATGACGAACTGGTCGCCGTCGGGGGTGCTGTCGTCGGAGCTGCTGCCTGCTCCTGCTGAGGCTGGAGTGGAGGAGACCGGAGCTGTCGGCACCTGCTGAGTCTATACTGCTGGCAGCGGGGCACTGACAATGGACGCCGGAGTCTACTGGAAGAGCATCGTAGCCGGCAAGTGAGAGTGGATAGGTGCGCCTGGAGAAAGCAGTGGGGACATGCTGATCGTTGGAACCAGCGTAGTCGGCACTGGTGCTGAGACTGGAGCCAGGATAGGCGGACCTGGAGCTAGACCCAGAAGCTGAGAGGGCAGGGCAATCCCGGTCTGAGTGTAGAGGTTGGTGATCAACCCCAGGATGCCCATCATGGCCTGCTGCGTCTGCTGCTGCTGGTCAAGAGAACGCTGGTGCATCTGATCAATCAGCCCAGCGAGCCTGTCAGTGTCCTCTCGCCTCTCGCGGGCAATCTGTCACCGCATCTCCTGCTGCTACTGCTGGAGCTCCATGAGACGCACAGCCTTCTCAGCTTTGGCCTGCTCAGCTGCAAGCCGATCCAGGCGCTGCTGCTCAACCATCTATTGAAGTAGAGAAGTGAGCTCAGATGGCTGAGAGACATGTGCCTCGGACACCGGAGGTGGAGTAGGTGGTGGTGCAGTCGAGCCTCCAGCCTCCACGTCGAGCTGCCTGGGTGAGGGAGGAGGTGGGAAGTACTCCTCGACACTGTCACTGGTGTCACTCTCGGACCAAATGTGTTGCAGATCTCCTCCCTGAGCCTCAGCATGTGCTAGGATCTCATCTTCCTTCTCCAGGTCTGACCAATCTTCCTCAGATAGACGAGCACGAACCTGACGCTCAACTGGACGGCCAAGGCGGCGGTCTCCAGGAGCTGGAGCACGGTAGTGCCCGAACCGTGTGACGCTCTTGTCGGTGAGACTGTCATGTACGGCGGACCCCTCTGGAGCTATCAAGTAGAGCAAATGACTGATCCAGTGGCCAAACACAAGCTACCTCATCATCCCAACTCCATCGGTAATGACGTCCTCCATCTCGCAGATAAGGATATCCACAATGTCGAACTCCATCCCGTTCATGACATAGAACAAGAGTGATTGCTGCAGACTGGTAAATCCCTCAAGGTACCCGGACCTCGGCAGAAGTGTGCGGTGCAAGGCAAGGTGCACAGTGCGCGCAGCTGGAGTGAGTAGAGCCGGTACCCTCAGCTGGTCTGGAGAGAAGGGCTGAGCAAACAGTGATCGTATCTCCACATAAGGTGGTGCCACACCTCCAGTGAGCGGCCTCCTCGGTGGGTCAGCCTGTCCATATACTCTCTCGTGCAGGCAGGTGTCATGGAGATCCACTCCCAGTAGCTGTCCCAATGTCTTCCTGGTCAGATGGTGATGCTGGCCCATAAACATGAAGTCAATGGATCTGTGGCCCTTAGAAACGTAGAGTGTGGCATAGAACACTGGAACCTAGTCCTCCACGTAGGCACCCCTCTGGTAAGACATCAGCTCCACTATCCCTCTATACCTCTCAAAGTAAGGGCGTATCTCAGTCCCGGCTGCAAATGCAAGCTGATCCCAGTCAAGAAAGTTATGCTGGAAGAGCTTATGGCCCTGACGTCTGTAAGTCTCATACAGTGATGCCAGTGTCAGGGTCCAGAAGCGGCTGTCAACAAGTGACTCTCTAGGCTGCAGGAACCACTCCTCAAGTAAAATGCTCCACCTGAGCTTCCTGAGCTGCTTGGCCTTCAACTTCCTGTAATCTGTCAGGCGGACACCCTCACCAACTCGGACATTGGTGTCCATCTCATAGACGGCTCTCTGGGCCGCCCTGTCCTCCCGAAGGTCAGCTACAGATTGTCTCGGTCTCGGGGCTGTAGCTGGATGACCCCCACGGGTCCTGACTGAGCGCCAGCGAACAAGTGGCACTTCAGGCTCCTCTTCTTCCTCTGGCTCCTCAGGCACCGGAGGCTGCCTCTGTCGGGCCTCCCGGATCCTCAGCGATCCACCTCGGCCACGCTCTCGCTCCTTAGCAGCGCGAGCGGCCACCAGGGCTTTCTTCTCTTCCTTCGACAACTTCTGCTTCTTAGCGGTCGGCTCCTCAATTGTCTTTCCCTTTCCCTTCTTGTCACGACCCATGACGACGACGAAGATGAGGTCGTGGGACAATGAGACCGGGCGCACGAGGTGGCGACGCAAAGATCGTCGCGATCGGGCGAACCCTAGCGGCGAAGATGAAGGCGGCGGTGCGACGGAGAGCACGGCGAACGAAGGGGGGGTAGCACGGCGGCGCAGAGGGTGGCAGTGCGGTGCCTAGGACGGCGGCACAGGGCAGCGGCAACGCTGCATGGGGCGGTGGCGGCGACACTGCATGGAGCGATGGTGGCGGCGCTGCGTGGGATGACGGCGGCGGCGCTGCGGCGCCGGCCGGAGGGTGGCGGTGGCCAGAGGGCGCGGTAGGGCGAAGGCAAGGAGCAGCGGCGACGGAGCGGCGGCGGCAAAGGTGCGGGTCGGGGAGAGAGAAAGTGAAAAGGTGAAGGGACGCGCTAAATAGGTGGGGCCCGAACCCTAGCTCAAATTTTAACATTGGATGAACCGACGTTGGTTGAGAGGAGCATCGGTCGAATGGTACAGTAAGGGTATTCCAGAGGCAGCATCGGCATCGGATGATCCGATGTGGAAATGATTAGCATCAGTTGAATTCGGCACAACTCCAGAAATGTGAACATCGGATGCTCCGATGTTTCTCAGAATGAACTCATCGGTTGATTTGACTTTCTAACTGAGCTGACCCTTGGCACTCGAGCATCGGATAATCCGATGACTACAAAACAGCAACATCCCATATATGTCCTTTGACTCAAACAACCAAACAAGGAGAAACACATGTCTTAGGACTTTTTGGGCAACCCCTTACCCCTCAAAAAGACTAGTTGCCAATAACTTGGCTAAGCCCTAAAACAAATAGAACACCGAAGAAATTAAGGAAATCAAAATAAAATGTAAGGCCCATGCTTTGTGAGCTAGAGGATGAAGACTTCTATCTCTTTAAAGCATGTTCCTTTAGGCATTGATGCACCTAACATTTTGTTCTTTCCACATCATATGAGTTGAGATATTGCATTTCAAACAAGTCTCTTTCTCATGAAGTGGGTTCCCCTTTGTGACAATCTACCGTATGCAATGCCAAACAATTTTTAATGCAGGAAGTTAAACGTGAGTGCAAGTCTATATGGCAGGCATCATGCAAGACATAAATTAAATCTATCTTGCCAAATTTGAACCTTTCAAAGGCTTCTTCAGGGAGAGCCACTCTCCAAGCCTTGGGGAAACCCAAAAGAACCTCCATCCCAAGCTAACCCTTGCTCACCCCTATCCTTTGAAAGTTAGACAAGACCTATATGAGATGCATTCTTACATGACCATGGCAACTTACATGACGTTTGATGCATCTAGCACATTTAATTCACTCCTTAGTCTAGAAAAGGTTTTCTCATCAAGTGGTTTAGTGAAGATATCCGCCAATTGTTCTTCGGACCTAACACCTCGCAAGGAGATGTCTCCCTTAGCTTCATGGTCCCGCAAGAAGTGATGGCGAATATCAATGTTCTTAGTGCAGGAGTGTTGAACGGGGTTTTTAGCAATCTTAACCGCACTTTCATTGTCACAAAGGAGAGGCACACAACCAAGTTTAATACCAAAGTCCAAAAGGGTATGCTTCATATAAAGGATTTGGGCACAACATGCACTGGCCGCTATATATTCCGCTTCCGCCGTGGACAAAGCAACGGAATTTTGCTTCTCGCTAGACCAAGATACTAGGGAACGCCCAAGCAAGTGGCACCCACCGGAGGTACTCTTGCGATCCACACGGCATCCGACAAAGTCTGAATCCGAGTAACCCAAGAGATGGAATTTTGCACCTTTAGGGTCCCACAGGCCAACACTAGGGGTATGCTTGAGATACCGAAGTATCCTAAAGACCGCCTTCCGATGCGATTCTTTAGGTGCCGCTTGAAAGCAAGCACACAAGCATACACTAAACATGATATCGAGCCTAGATGCAGTAAGATAAAGCAATGAACCAATCATAGAATGGTAATTAGATTGATCAACAGGTTTACCGTCCTTATCCGCGTCGAGATGACAATTTGTTTCCATTGGAGTACTTCTTGAGCTACAATCTTCCATCTCAAATTTCTTCAAGAGGTCCTTGGTATACTTTTCTTGATAGATGAAGGTCCCCTCTCGAAGTTGCTTGATTTGAATTCCAAGGAAGAAGTTGAGCTCTCCAATCATCGATATCTCGAATTCCCTAGACATCATTTTGCCAAACTCATAGCTAAGAGCTTCGTTAGTTGAACCAAAAATAATATCATCGACATAAATTTGACAAACAAATAGTTCTCCGTTGATGTATTTGGTGAAGAGTGTAGTGTCCACCCTCCCGATCTTAAATCCTTGCATGATCAAGAAATCTCGTAGTCGTTCATACCGCGCCCTACGTGCTTGCTTGAGTCCGTAGAGCGCCTTATGCAACCTAAACACATGATTAGGATTCCTCAGATCTTCGAACCCGGGAGGTTGTTCAACATAAACAAGCTCATTAATATAACCATTAAGAAAGGCACTTTTCACATCCATTTGATGAAGCTTTATGTTATGATGTGATGCAAAAGCAAGAAGTATACAGATTGCTTCTAGTAGAGTGACCGGAGCAAATGTTTCTCCAAAGTCTAGTCCTTCAACTTGCGAGAAACCCTTGGACACAAGTGTTGCCTTGTTGCGGATCACAACGTCATTCTCGTCTTGTTTGTTGCAGTACACCCACTTTGTTCCGATGACGTTCTTGTCCTTAGGTCGCTCCTCCAACACCCAAACTTCATTGCAGATGAAGTTGTTAAGTTCTTCTTGCATGGCCATCACCCAATTTGGATCTTGGAGTGCTTCCTCAATATGAGTGGGTTCTACACATGAAACAAACGAGTAGTGCTCACAAAACGTAGCGAAATGGCGAGAACGTGTACTTACTCCCCTTGACGGACTTCCGATGATTTGATCAATCAGATGCGCCTTGGAGATGCGTCCATGCCTCATAAGTGGTTGTGAAGCACTTGGCGGTGGTTATGTGTGTTGCTCTTCTTGTGGTTGGACTTGATCATGGACTTCTTCTTCTTCTTGATGTTGTGTGGCTCGTGAATCTTGTGTCGGCAATGGATCATCCTTTTCTTCTTCATCAACTTGAGGTGCCATAGATGTGTTGATGTTGGAACTTGAAGCTCCCCCTTGATCATGGCTCTCCTCAACTTTAGGCTTGATGTCTCCAATGGTCATGTTCTTCATAGCTTCTCGTAGAGGCTCATCATCTATTTCATCATGACCAAAACTCTCCTCTTGGGAGCCATTAGTTTCATCAAACTCAACATCACAACTTTCCTCAACTAAACCGGAGGTTTGGTTGAATACTCGATATGCTTTTGAGTTTGATGCATAACTAAGAAAGATACCAACATCACATCTTCTTTCAAACTTACCGAGCCTTTTCTTGCGGTAGATGTAGCACTTGCACCCGAAGACTCAGAAATAGGAGATGTTGGGCTTTCTCCCAATGAGAAGTTCGTACGGAGTCTTTTAAAGTAGTCGATGTAGGTAGACCCGATTTGCGGCATGGCATGCCATGTTGATTGCTTCGGCCCAAAACTTCTCGGACGTGCCATAGTCATCAAGCATTGCTCGTGCAAGAGTGATGAGAGTCTTGTTCTTCCTTTCAACGGCACCATTTTGTTGAGGAGTGTATGTGGCTGAAAATTCATGCTTCACACCTTCACGATCACACCACTCCCCAATGTTGTAGTTCTTGAACTCGGTGTTGTTGTCACTCGGGACCTTGATGATGGGAAGTTGAAATTCCCTTTGTTCACGATTAGCGAAGGTCTTGAACACTTCCGGAGTTTCACTCTTGTCACCTAGAAACAAAGTCCAAGCATAGCAAAGTAGTCATCAACTATAACAAGACAATAGAGATTACTACCAAGACTTTGATATGTGGACGGTCCAAAGAGGTCCATGTGGAGCAACTCAAGTGGCTTGGAGGTTGACACCATTGTCTTCATCGGGTGGTGAGAAGCAACTTGCTTCCCGGCTTGACAAGCGCTACAAAGCTTGTTCTTCTCAAATGAGACATCCTTCACGCCGGTCACCATATCGAGCTTGAATGACTTCTTAAGCTTGCTCATTCCCATGTGAGCTATGCGTCGATGCCATAGCCAACCCAAACTCGTCTTTGTGAAAAGACAAGTGGTCAAGCTAGCATACTTGTTGGAGAAGTCTACTAGGTAGAGATGTACATGCCGAAACCCTTTGAAAATTAGTTCTTGCCTTGTTTCACTAGTCACAACAACATCATTTTTGCTAAAGGTGCACGTTAGTCCAAGATCACATAATTGTGCAATAGAAAGCAAATTGAAACTAAGTGACTTAACATACAATACATTGGAAATAGATAAATCATTTGAAATTGAAATCTTACCCTACAGAATTACCTTCCCCTTAGAGTTATCACCAAAGGTGACTTGTTCATGATTGTCGGGGTTTTCTATGGTGGTGAACATACCATCATTGCCGATCATGTGTTGAGTGCACCCACTATCGAGTACCCAATGCTTTCCTCCGGCTTTGTAGTTCACCTTGGTGTTACCTTTAGCCATGAGGCACATGGGAGGTGGATGAAGGGATGAATCATCATTGTTGGCAATGGCAAGGCCGGCCAAGCTCTCTTCTTCAACTTCACTCTCTTCATCACTTGATTCTTCGTCGGTGATCCATTCATTTGCCTCACACATGAACACCTTTTGTGGAACTTTCCTCTTTTTTGGGAAGAGTTTTGCCTTTTTGCCTTTGTCATGCTTCTTCTTCCCAAAGAATCTTGGTTTGGGCTTTTCCTCTTCATCATCCTCACTATCCTCAAGCTTGCGATGCTTGCCCTTGTGGTTCTCTCTTCTTTTGTCCGGTTTTGGACAATCATAGGAGATGTGGCCTTGATCACCACAATTGTAGCAAGTCTTATTGTCATCTCGCCTTGGTAGAAAAGCTTTCTTCTTGGGATCAAAGGTGTATCCCTTCTTGGCAATCTTGGAGTTCAAGCGAGAGAATTTTCTCATCATCAAGGCAAGCTCATCATTGTCATCTTCACTTGATGCTTGCTCTTCTTCACTTGAGCTAGGCTCGACCACTTTGTTTTTCTTGAGACTTTTTTCTTGGTGGAAGCCTTTAGAGCAATTGTCTTTGAAGATGATTCCTCCATCATCCCAAGTACACTCATCTCATGAGCGTGAATCTCTCCAATAAGTTCCAAAACTTCAATGTGATCAAGAGATTCTTTTTGAAGCATGGAGTTGATGATGTTGTACTTTGGCTTAGGAAGAAGCATAAGAATCTTGTGGTTGATGAGTCCCTTGCCAAGAGAAGCAATATCAAGAGCATTAATTTCCTCAATAAGCACATTCAAGCGAGAAAACATTTCATTGACATTTTCATGAGGTAGCATTTTGAACTCATCATATTTAGCCTTAAGCATATGATATTTTAATTCTTTAACACGAGAAGAACCCTCATGAATTTCAATCAAGCAAGCCCAAATTTCATAAGATTTTTCTTTGCTAGCAATCCTAGCAAACACATCTTGACTAATGCATTCATAAATAGCATTTCTAGCTTTTGCATCCCACTTAACTTGATCACCTATATAATTTTGCTCACCAAACCCCGCATGGGTCGCTTCCCATACCTCGGGAGCAGTAGCCTCTAGATAAGCACGCATGCGTGCTTTCCAATAGGCAAAGTTCTTGCCCTCGAAGATGGGAACCGAACCCCCAATCTTGGCCATTTCAGCTCTCTAGCGGTGAAGCTAGAATGATCCAATGAGCAACCTTGCTCTGATACCAATTGTAAGGATCGAATGCCCAAGAGGTGGGGTTGAATTGGGCTTCTTTTCAAAAATTAGAGCAATAAAAACTTAACTACTAAAAGCCCAATTTCCTATGCAAACAACCTATGCATTCAAGTGAATAGTAATATTGCGGTAAATGAAATGCATAAGTGTAACGGGAGAGAAAGAGTGTGCAAACTCCCGAGGAGACACGAAGACATGGATATTTATCCCGTGGTTCGGCAAGATCGTCAAGATCTTCCTACATCCACGTTGTGTCACCCACCAAAGGGTATAGCCACTCCCAAGTCACTGAGACCGGGGATCTTCACTAAACTTCTCCGTTCGCCAACCCCGGCAAGGTGGAGCTCAAGCCTTGTACAAGTTGGATCCTCCGGGCTTCCACAACCGTCGTGGCAAGCTCCGGAAGGCTCTCTCCAATCACCGACTCTTACACGGTGAGTACAATCACCAAGAGACACTCCCTTACAGCTCTCACTATACTAGAGACTCCAATCACCAAGAATGGAAGCACACAAGCACTATCTCTAGCAAGTTCTAGCCTATCTCTTGGTGTACAAGTGGTGTAAATGATGTAGAAATGGTAGCTCAATGTCTTGAATGCTTGAGAATGTGTAGAGTAGCTCTGGGTATCAAGACTTATCGAAATGACTGGTTGAAGGGGTATAAATAGCCAGCCTCCACAAAATAGCCGTTGGAAAAGTAGGCTGACATCACTGTTATGCGAACACCGGATGATCCGATGTTCTCCCTTCAGTTGTCATCGGTCGAATCCAAATTAGCTAATGTCACTGTGTCAGATATGATCGTTGATAGACCGATGTTACACTTGCCTCATCATCGGATGATCCGGTGACACTTCATCCAGAATTGGTCCAGAAATAATGCTTACTAGAGTGATTGACCGATTTGTTGTAGTTATACATCGGATGATCCGGTGTTACACTTGGTCAAGGGTAATTGCTTACTGGAATGATCGACCGACGTAACACTTTCTTCATCATCGGATGATCCGGTGAGTACTCAGTTCTGAGGTCTTTTTCTTCTGTTAAACCAACTTGACCGATGTATTGTTTTATGGAAACATCGGTTGATCCAGTGAGTTGATTTTGTCTTCTTCGAGTTGTTCTAAGTGATTCTTTTGGAATTTGCTCGAGTGACCTCTTATACATTGGTTTAAAATATTCTTCTGATGATTACCAAGTCTTGGGTGTTGTCAATTTTGGTTGAATAACTTTGACATATGAGCTTTTTCTTTTAGTCTTCATAATAATCGATTGACCTTGTGAAATAGTTTGTTTAGGGGTCTCCAATTATATCCAATGAGCAGTAGATGATATACATATAGAGTTCATTAAGCGTGATGAGTAATATGAGAGACCTTGCATCCACAAACTCATTAGTAATATCCAACGGTTGTCATTAATCACCGAAACCATACCTCATGGGGGCCTAGATGCTTTCAGAAGGGCTATGCGAAGGTTAGGAGGCTCTGAGCACAAGTTCGATTGAAAGCGTAAAGAGTCCTCAAACCATGCGGGCTTTCCTTCTTAAGTAAGCCTTTGCAATGCTTGGATGGAAACCGCAGTGGGATCGAGACCACATTCTCAAAAATCTACTCTGTCAATGACGAATGGACCCAGGTCCACTTCGGCAGAAAAGTCAAAGTTATTACCCTAGGTGAACCGTTGTCATGATGAGAAGTTGGAAGCCCGAGGGCGGCGGCCTGACAAGGCACGCGGAACCGATACAGTTTTTGCATTGGGAACCGGTGACCTTCAATTGCGTGAGATCTGCACGCAAGGATCTCACCTGCCGCATTCAATAGAAGCCACACGATGATGGATTAACAACGAACCATCGCCCCAACGGCACATCAGAAGACCTTTGAAGCCGCAGCACAGGAATCGAAGATGGACGCACCTCTGGTAGAATAACTTAACCCAAAGGGTTTCTCCCAGAGGTGGGCTCGGGGGCCACTGTCGGTACCCTACGTACCGGGTACCCCATGATACCGCGAGAAACGCCGAGGAGTTCGACCCGTCCGAGTTGAAGACCTCTGAAGGCTACACGTGCTACATAGTACTGGACCCGCCTCCCTCGTTTGGGTAGCTCTGGCACTGCAACGTGTAACACAAGGCCGGAGCTAACTCCCCATGCAGGGAAGCTCCAGTCTTGCCACGTGTCCAGTGACCCCAGACCTAACCCCCAATAGAGGGAAGCTCTGGTGCTGCCACGTGTATAGTGGCTCCAGATCTGCCTCCCCACGATGGGAAGCTCCGGAGCTGCCATGTGTCGAGCCTCCGGACCTGAGACAACAATGAAGATACTGGCGGATCTCTAACGGCGTAGACATTTAAGGGACAGTTAAAGCTATAGTTACAAGACCTGATTGTGTGTCATTAATACCATATTGATGACACACAATCATAGGACCCTTAACAACAGTAACACCATCATTAAGGCGCGTTATCATGTTGTTAATTGTGCTTAATATTCATACGTCTATTAGGCAATTAACTATTGCTAGGGCCACATGTCAGGCCAGGTTGATGTAACAACAAGTCCTTAGACTATAAAAGGGTTGCGCTGCACGCTACATAGACAACCAAGCTCACATGCTCACAAGTGCGATACATTCATACAACACACATCCCGTGGAGTAGGGTGTTACACTCTGGCAGCCCGGACCACATAAATTCTCGTGTCACTATCTTGTTTGTAATCTCACGCGCGCCCCAACCAATCAAGAACCTCTGCGGACTACTATCTTGTAGTACTGGGGGAAGTGTCGATCGCACACTTCGACAGCTTCGTTAAGAAACATGGTAATCTTGATAAATTTGAAGCTAGATGTGTTGATGGCATCTTTCTTGGTTATCCATCTCATACTAGAGGCTATCATGTACTTTTACTTGATACTAACAAAATTATGGAGACTTGTGAAGTTTCTTTTAATGAAGCTAGCCCGGATACTAGCTCTACTACTACAGATCAAGGTGAATATCCGTAGAGAGAGAGAGAGAGTATTCTCATTGAATATGAAGAAGGAGCGGAGTTGCCGCCCGAAATCTCAGAAATAAACAATAATGTTCCAGCTCTTGATCCCGCTCCACAACCAGCACCAACGACCACTACTGTTGGTCTAGATCATCCTCGGGTCACAAGTTCTTCGATTTGTGATGAACATGAAGAAGGAGCTTGTGAAGTGTCTACCCCCTCCACGTCGTCAAAATTCATCCTCCACAACAAATTATTGGAAGCTTGCATGAACGAGTCACACTGTCCAACTATGATGAGTTCAGAATTTGAGATGAGTATGATGGGAGAACTCACATACTTTTTGGGGCTGCAAATCAAGCAAATCAAGGAAGGAACTTTTGTTCATCAAATGAAGTATACAAAAGATATGCTTAGGTGTTTCAACATGGAAAACAACAAGTGCTTTAGACACCAATCGAAACAAACAGGAATACTTGAACTTGATGAAGAGCCTAAACCTGTTGATCAAAAAGAATATCGAAGCATGATCGGATAACTTTTGTATTTCACGGGATTAAGAGCGGACATACAATGCATAGTATGTCTTTGTACACGATTTCAAGCTTCTCCATGTGCTTCAAATCGTCAAGCCATCAAAATAATTCTAAGGTACTTATATGGAACTCAAGAATTTCACATTTTTCTTCCTTCTTCCTCAACCATTACTTTGAAAGCTTTTTCGGATGCTGGTTTTGGGGGTTGTAGGATTAATAGGAAAAGTACTTCAGATGCTTGTCATTTTCTTGGTAATTCACTTGTTGCTTGGTCCACTAGAAAACAATGTTCAGTTGCACAATCGACAGCCAAATTTGAATATGTAGTTGTTGCTAGCGCTTGCTCACAAATTCTTTGGATTCTTCTAACACTTAAGGACTATAGGTTTGATTTAGATCGTGTTCCGCTATTTGTGACAACACTTTAGAACAAAGCACATTAATATTAGGTATCACTATCTCTGTGATAATGTCGAAAAAGGAAACATTGTGCTTCACCATGTAGACATCGAACAACAATTGGCTGACATTTTTACAAAACCTTTGGATTTCACTTGTTTTTGTTTCATTCATAGTGAAATAGGGGTTATGTATCCTCATGGCTTAAATTGAAGGTGAGTTTTGAAACTTTGAAAGTCTATGTGTGAATTTGAATTTAAAATAAAATGAGCATAGTATTTCATACATATATGACTTTGTGATTCCTTTTACATGCTAAAAGTTCTTACTACATTACTCATGTTATACATTTTGTAGTCTTTGCCATGACTAGTAATTGGAATAATTACTTACACTAAATCAGGTCAGGATCAAACTTTCTTGCTGTTTTGAACTTGTTGCATGCTCACAAGTGCTTTTAACAGTGACGAATTAATCAATCAACTATCTACATGTTAAGCTTTTATGATCAAATAAAAAATGAGAAAAGATCAAGAGAATATCCATGCATCACACTTCTTCTTTTAAGATGGCTTATCGTTGCACTTAGATATGAACTTGGAAGAAGTTGTGTATGACTAAAATCATGTTCTTAAGCTTCTAATTATCAAATGACATAGGCTTGGCTTTGTTAGTTAGAATAAGGCTGACGCGGCAAATATTTTTTTTGCAAATATCATTTGATCCAAATTTGTGCTTTAAAAATAATAAAAATGCAGCAACATGTGTCATGCTTTGAGGACTTGAAATACTTAAGTTTGTGAGATCTTGACTTCCTTAAATTGAAAAATTACATTTTATCTCTAGCATGGATTACACTACTTTATGTATCTCGTTAATGAGATAGTGTAAGTTACTTCATAGTATGACTTGGATGACCTTTTTTATATGTATATGTTATAATATGCTCATAACAATTAAGATTTCTTTTTTGAACCTTGCTGAATACATTGTCAAAGGGGGAGAAATATGTCAGACATTGCACATTCACAAGTGTTTCACACGTTCTTCTCAGAAGGATAATTCATTTTTGAAATTTCTTTCTCATTTGATCTTTGATTTTCAAAAGGGGAGAAAATTGTTTTCAAAACTTTTCACGTGAATGAGCCAATGTTCGGATTCTAATTGGTGTTGCCAATGCATTCGTTAAGGGAGAGATTGTGAGATCTATGTGTGTTGAATACATTGGCAATTAGAATAAAAGTGAGGATTTACATGTAAAGTTTTGAACCTACCCAAGAAACCTACTTTGGAGTGTCCGAACTTCATCGCACGTGAGTTGCATGTGTTTTCTTGTTTCGGATTGTCCGAACCTTTCTCACGTGACTTGCATATGTTCGGCCTATAGGATTGTGAATGTGGCCTAGAGGGGGGGTGAATAGGCCTTTTTGAATTTTGTCGGAACCTTCAACACTTAACAACCAGATCAAAACTCGAGATATCAGACTAGTCTGGTCAAGTGCGGACTAGTCCGGTAGGTACCGACTAGGTTAATTAAGTTTGATTGATTAATTTTATTCTACAATGTATGCAGCAAAAATATACAGTTAATAGAAGTGTTGCAAGATTATGAAATAGGGTATACCACAGGTTAAGCTTATATTTGATGTTTCAACGTAAAGTAAGTGAGATTGATTGAAACCCTATATTGATATGAAGAATAAGAACGATGAACACGGAAAAAGAACACAAGCAATTTATCTCGTGGTTCGGCTCCCACAGAGGCAACCTACATCCACGTTGAGGAGTCCACAAAAGGACCGGATCTTCTCCAACTCTACCCTCATCGGATCGCCACGAAGGCCAATCCTCCTCTCTTATCACAAAGGGTAAATAACCGAATTCAAGGGACCTTCTCACACGTTGAGGGCTCCCCTAGATTACAATGACAATTCCACCAAGAACACACTCAAAAGATTATAATGAAAATCACAGGAGTGTGTTAGGGAATCAAACCAAGAGCTCAAGAGTGATGAATCGTGTCTCTCCAATGTTCCAAAGTGTATCCTCAAGGGATTGATATTTTTGGCTTTTGATTTCGTGGAGAGATATGTTTTTGAGTCTCTTGGGAGGTGTGATGGAGCAGGGGTTCGAGAGAGTTATTAAAGTTGGGCCATGCACCACTATTTATATGGGGTTTCTAAAAGTGACTGTTAGGGTTTAGAAAGATTGGACTAGTCTGTGGTGGACACTGGACTAGTCCGGTGTGCTGTGTGTAGAAAACCCTAAGTGTCCCAAAATATCGGACTAGTCTGGCTAGGAGCGGACTTGTCCGATTTCGCTTTTGGAAATCTTCGGACTAGTCCGATAATCATCAGACTTGTCCGGATTAGTGAAACTCTAAGTGAATTTGGTGACAAGTCCGCACTTGGAGGACTTGTTCGATTTAGGTCAGAGGGTTTTCGGACTAGTCCGTGCCAATATCGGACTTGTCCAATTTACATCAGAATGATATCGGACTAGTCCGTTGTGTGATCAGACTTGTCCCATTTTGTGCAGCTTGTGAAGTGTTTTGAGTACTAGTCCGCACTGGGGAGGACTAGTCCGATTCTAGTCAGGGAGATATTAGACTAGTCCGTGGTGATATCGGACTTGTCCGATTTTGTGCAGAGAGATATCGGACCAGTCCGGTGTCAGTCGGACTAGTCCGGTCCGGTATAAATTTGTACAATGTGTGTGTTTATTTGTGATTGAGCTCTTGGGGTGTGTTTCCTGATGAGTAGGTTTAGGCCCGATCTTCCAAAAGGTATGTCGATTGGGGTGGAGAACTCGACGTTGATGATTCGCGGCACTCGAGCGGTTCGAGTACCCCTGCAATCACTACACCATGGCTCCATTGGTTATCAACCGTGCTGCACACGCTTGACCTCGCCAAGAAGGCTAATCCCTGCAAGTGCAATCGAGAACACGAGCAAGAACGTAGAAGACACGATCGGAAATTGCGAAATTAGGGTCTCACAAACCGTAGAACGGCGATATTATTGATCTAAGCAAAACCCACCGAATATGACCGGCGGCTGCAGTATTTATAGGCTAGGGTTCGACCAAAACACGATTAGACGCGTCCCTAATGGACTCTTACGGGATACAAGGCCCAAAGGCCCGATTCGGTGGTGCAGCACCGGACAGAAATCTGGACTCGACTTGTTTCGACGATTCCCAATGACTCCGGAGGAATTTTGAGGTGGGACCAGAACCATTGGAAAGTTTATCTTCTCCTCTTTCCGTGCATATGTAGAACGTCGAAAACGGAGTCCGTATGCCTCCTGGGCGTCTGTTTTAAGGTGGACTGCTCCTGGACTCCGAGTTGAACTCGAGTCCGAGTTGTAAACTGTTTCCATCTACTTGTGGACGTCCCAGGTGGTTCTCCACGCTCCCAAGGACTCCTTCCTTCACTTGTTGATCTTTTCCATTATTCCTAATAACAATTAAATCATCACATAGCAATCTATTCTCAAACTCACATGCAAAAGAAGTTAAGAACGAATTCACCTGCTGATTTAATAACCGTGCCCGTGCTCTTGTGATTGGTCCTTGCAGTTCAATGTGCGTCTCTGCTGTTGTGATGTCCTCATCATCCTCCCCCTCTTGAATTGGAGTCGTCCTCGACTCAAGTTCATCTTCTTCTCCCAAGTACGGTCGCAAATCTGAAATGTTAAATGTAGGACTAACCCCAAAATCGGGAGGCAATTCAAGCTTATATGCATTATCATTAATCTTTTCAACGATCTTAAAAGTACCAGCAGCTCGTGGCATAAGTTTAGATTTTCTCAAGTCGGGAAATCGCTCTTTTCTCAAATGTAACCACACCAAATCGCCCGGTTCAAGTTTTACTTCTTTTCTACCTTTACTACCTGCAATCCTATACTTCTCATTCATCATTTCAATATTTTTCTTTGTAGTTTCATGCATCTTAAGAATGAATTCAGATCGTTGTGTAGCATCCAAATTTATAGTTTCAGAAGGAGGCAAAGGTAGTAAATCAATAGGAGCACGGGGATTGAAACCATACACTACCTGGAATGGACTTACCTTTGTCGTGGAGTGAACGGATCTGTTGTAAGCAAATTCTATATGTGGTAAACACTCCTCCCACAACTTCAAATTTGTTTTCAAGACAGCCCGTAACATAGTGGATAAAGTACGATTAACTACCTCGGTCTGTCCATCCGTTTGTGGGTGATATGTAGTTGAAAACAGCAACTTGGTTCCCAATTTATACCACAAAGTTCTCCAAAAATGACTTAAAAATTTTGCATCACGATCAGAAACAATGGTATTTGGCACACCATGTAAACGAACAATTTCCATCATAAATAAATCAGCAATGTGTGAGGCATTATCATTCTTATGACAAGGTATAAAGTGTGCCATTTTGGAAAAACGATCAACAACTACAAAAATACTATCCCTCCCCCTCTTAGTCCTAGGCAATCCCAAAACAAAGTCCATAGAAATATCCTCCCAAGGTACACTAAGAACAGGAAAAGGCATATAAAGACCATGTGGGTTAAGACGAGACTTAGCTTTGTTGCAAGTAGTGCATCGTGACACGTAGCGCTCGACATCACGCCTCATCTTTGGCCAAAAGAAGTGTGTGGACAGCACGTCTTCAGTTTTCTTCACTCCAAAATGTCCCATCAAACCTCCTCCATGTGCTTCCTGCAAAAGCAATAGACGAACGGAGCTAGCTGGAACGCATAGCTTGTTAGCACGATAGAGGAGACCCTCTCGCAGCACATATTTATTCCAAGTTCTTCCTTCTCTACAATTTTCAAAAGCAACTTTGAAGTCCAAATCAGTAGGATATAATGCTTTAATTGTTTCCAAACCGAAGATTTTATGATCAAGTTGGGACAGCATGGTATAACGCCTAGATAATGCATCGGCAATGATATTTTCCTTCCCTTTCTTATGCTTAATGATGTATGGAAATGACTCTATGAACTCAATCCATTTAGCATGTCGTTTATTCAGATTGGTTTGACACTTAAGATACTTCAATGATTCATGATCGGAATGTATGACAAACTCCTTAGACCAAAGATAATGTTGCCATGTTTGTAATACACGGACTAAGGCATACAATTCCTTATCATAAGTGGAGTAATTCAGAGAAGGACCATGAAGTTTTTCACTAAAGAAAGCAACGGGTTTACCTCCTTGTATGAGAACGCCTCCAATACCAATGCCGCTTGCATCGCATTCTAGCTCAAAGGTCTTGTCAAAATTAGGAAGTTGTAGTAATGGTGCTTGTGTAAGCTTCGATTTGAGAGCATCAAAAGCTTGTTGCTGTTGTTCGCCCCATCGAAATGGAACTCCCTTCTTCGTTAGCTCATGTAGAGGTGCTGCAATGGTGCTGAAATCCCGCACAAAGCGCCGATAAAATACTGCAAGACCAAGAAAACTACGAACTTGTGTGACGGTAGTTGGGGCTGGCCAGCTAGTGATTGCTTCAATTTTTGCCTCATCCATCTCAATTCCCTGCGAGGAAACGACATAGCCAAGAAACGAGACTCGATTGGTGCAAAAAACGCACTTTTCGAGGTTACCAAACAAACGTGCATCTCTCAAAACAGTAAAAACAGCACGTAAATGATCAAGATGTTCATCATATGACTTGCTTTAAATGAGGATATCATCGAAGTAAACCACCACAAATTGTCCAATGAAAGCACGTAAAACCTCGTTCATTAATCGCATAAAGGTGCTGGGTGCATTAGTTAAACCAAAAGGCATGACTAACCACTCATAAAGTCCAAACTTGGTTTTAAATGCAGTTTTCCATTCATCTCCTAGTGCCATTCTAATTTGGTGGTAACCACTACGCAAGTCAATTTTTGTGAAGATGATAGCACCACTCAATTCATCAAGCATGTCATCTAATCGAGGAATAGGATAACGATATCGAATGGTGATGTTATTAATCGCTCGACAATCAACACACATGCGCCAACTACCATCTTTCTTAGGAACCAAAAGAACAGGAACGGAACAAGGGCTAAGGCTTTCACGAATGTACCCGCGGTCCAAAAGATCTTGGACTTGTCGCTGAATTTCCTTAGTTTCTTGTGGATTCGCCCTGTATGCTGCACGATTTGGCAAACTTGCTCCTGGAATCAAATCGATCTTGTGTTCAATGCCTCTCATCGGTGGTAAACCAGGGGGTATCTCGGAGGGAAACACATCCTCAAACTCCTGCAAAAGGTTAGCAACAGCAGGGGGCAATGCAATAGACAATTCATGAAGTGAAAGCATGGCTTCTTTGCAAACTAAAGCATAGCACATCCCCTTAGCATCGAATAAATCAGCAAGTTCAGATTTAGTTGCGAGCAATGATGGTGATTTTAACTTAATAACTTGCTGTTTTTCAGATTCTAATTTAGTTGCTTTGCCCTCACGAATTTTACTCTTCTCAAAATGCACAATTTCAGCAGGAGTCATGGGGAGCAAAGTGATTTTCTTTCCCTTATGCATGAGAGTATATTTATTGGTTCTACCATGATGAATAGCATCTGTATCAAATTCCCAAGGACGACCCAATAAAAGAGAACAAGCATCCATAGGAACAACATCAAAATCAGCAAAATCATGGTATGAACCAATTGAAAAATGGATTCTCGCTGTTTGTGTTACCCGAACCTTACCGCTGTTGTTGAACCATTGAATGTGGTACGGATGAGGATGTGCTCTTGTTGTCAAACCGAGTTTCTTGATGACGTCCGTGTTTACCAAGTTATTGCAGCTACCTCCATCAATTATAGTGTGTACACGGCAGTCCTTGACGACGAGAAACATGTGGAAGAGGTTGTGTCGTTGTAGCTTGTCGTCGGTCTCCACTTTGGAGCTCAAGGCACGTTGCACAATGATGCTCCTATAGTTCTCCGTCGCTGCTGTACCAAGTACCTCTTCTTCGGTGTGTTCGTCATTTGGATCTGTAAAGTCAGTAGCAAGAGAATATTCATCTTCAACATCCGAAGTACTATCATACCCGCCATCGTCGCGTGCTATGTATGCTCGTTTGCTCGGGCAATCTCTCATCATATGACCAAGTCCCTGGCAGCGGTGACACTTAATGTCGGAAGTACGACCCGTAGAAGGAGTGGACGACGAAGGCTTGAATGATGTCGCCTTGCTGCCTTCCGGCACGCGAGAAGGTGGAGCAGCAGGTATAGTTCGTTGGCCGCCATTGGGTGGTGTAGTCGCTGCACGGGGGGCCGAAGATGGTGCTGTTTTGGATGGTGTAGTTGCTGCACGCGGCGTGAAGTTGCTCCTCGTGCGTTGTTGCTGTTGTTGTCGGCCCTGCAATTCTTTTTCTGCCAACATAGCAAGCTGAAACAATCTGTTAACAGTATCATATTCTTTATAATCAACAATGTCCTGAATTTCACGCCTCAACCCCCCATAAAAACGAGCTATTTTATCATCCATGTCCTCTACTACCCCACAACGCAGCATACCCTTTTGTAACTCTTGATAATACTCCTCTACGGACATGTTACCTTGGTCTAAACGTTGCAATTTTTTGCGAAGGTCCCGCTGAAAAGATGGAGGAACAAATCGAACACGCATAGCTTCCTTTAATCTATCCCATGTTGGAGGATCAGTTCTAGTTTTAACAAGTTCATTCCACCATATGATAGCAAAGTCCTTAAACTCACTAGTGGCTTGACGAACTCTATGTTGTGCAGGAACAAGATGGGAATTAAATTTTTGCTCTACTGTCATCTCCCAATCAAGATAAGCCTCAGCATCATAAGCACCAGAAAAAGAGGGTATAGTAAATTTCACTTTAGCAAAAGGATCATCAGGAGGGCGGTTATAATTGTTATGATTATTACCTCCCATACCTCGACGATAAAGTGGCAGTCTTGGCTGATTACTGTGATCTTCCAGTTCATCATAAGCATTGTCTTCTTGTCTTCCAGCGAGAGGCAACCGAGCCTCAAAAGTATTCATCCGAAGAGCAAGGTCATCCAGTTTGCGAGTCAAGTTCGCCAATGACTCCTCCGTTGATGCGTTGTATTTGGCGAACATATCACGTAACTCAACATGTTGAACACATTCGTCATTATTTTCTTCTCCTACCATTGTTAGTAGGAAACAAAAGACAACAAAAAAAATGTTATCCCTATCAACTACAGTGACAATGTGGAAGGTGGAAGAAAACAATCTCTCTCGCTCAAGCGTCTTACCACGCTCTTACAAGTGTTCTTACCGACACAGCAGGTGGTGTGGACGGTGAGATGAACCAATGAAGCGTGGGGTGATTGCAAAGGTACCTGTTATGCTCAAGAGAAAGGTGGAGCTTGGATGGCACAATATGGTGGCTAATAAGCAGAAAATCGGTAACAGCTAAACAAAGTTGAATAAGTATTCAATGTAGGAAACTGTTGCTGGTCAACTGAGTGCCCTAGAGCCTAGCACAACACAAGGAAGTATCAAGGCAAAAGAAAGACAGAATGATATAACCAAACAAACAGCACCAAGTGGTATAGGCCAATTGCTTTAATATGCGTGCTCTTCACTATTTTTTTTTCTTTTTTTTAATATTTTTTTGATATTTTTTCTTTACTCAGTAGCACAAATATAGGAAGCACACAAATTTGCAGCTCAATTGGATGTAATATGCGGCCTATAGAAAATCAAGAGGGTTCTTTAAAATTCGTGCTGAAACTTCGGAGGCCGGATAGCCTATCTTCCGAGGGGAATTTGGGAAATCTAATTTCGCCGAACGCGGCTATGCCGCGGAGAATCGGATGCGAAATTTCGCGTAGATGAATTTGAAAAAAAAATTCGCCCGATTTCGAGTTTGCATGCGAAAGTTATGGTCATTTTAAGGTAGGCTGTCCGAGTTACGTTTTTTTGGATGTTGATTCCAACTCGGTTTGAGAACAGAACTCGCAAACGGATACGAAAACGATCGGAAATTTGCACAGCAACTAATGGGGTGGTGTGTGACGATTCAAGGATGAATGGCACAAAGATTTGTCACCTAATCTAGGGCTGGCGATGCGGGAGTTCACGCAAGGCGGCTAGCTAGGGCAAACCGATGAACGTGGCAGATCGGTTTGTTATTTAGGGATTGTGGAATAGGTGTCGAATAGCAAGAAAACAAGGACGAAACACGATAACTAGGACCAAAAAACACAAAGCTAAACCAGCAACAAGACTCAACCACACGAATGCAAACTCAACAATGCAAACTGAAAAACGAAACTGCAGGCACTATAGTCTGGGAAGCGGTAAAAACGATCTAATTTTTTTTTGTGGCTTTTTTGTGGACTCTAGGTACGAAACAAAATCGATCTAATGGAAGGAAGGAAAACAAAGATACCTCACGGGCAACCTGGAAATCTGATACCAATTGATGAGTAGGTTTAGGCCCGATCTTCCGAAAGGTATGTCGATTGGGGTGGAGAACTCGACGTTGATGATTCGCGGCACTCGAGCGGTTCGAGTACCCCTGCAATCACTACACCACGGCTCCGTTGGTTATCAACCATGCTGCACACGCTTGACCTCGCCAAGAAGGCTAATCCCTGCAAGTGCAATCGAGAACACGAGCAAGAACGTAGAAGACACGATCGGAAATCGCGAAATTGGGGTCTCACAAACCGTAGAACAGCGATATTATTGATCTAAGCAAAACCCACCGAATATGACCGGCGTCTGCTGTATTTATAGGCTAGGGTTTGACCAAAACATGATTAGACGCGTCCCTAATGGACTCTTACGGGATACAAGGCCCAAAGGCCCGATTCGGTGGCGCAGCACCGGACAGAAATCTGGACTCGACTTGTTTCGACGATTCCCAATGACTCCGGAGGAATTTTGAGGTGGGACCAGAACCATTGGAAATTATATCTTCTCCTCTTTTCGTGCATATGTAGAACGTCGAAAATGGAGTCCGTATGCCTCCTGGGCGTCTGTTTTAAGGTGGACTGCTCTTGGACTCCGAGTTGAACTCGAGTCCGAGTTGTAAACTGTTTCCATCTACTTGTGGACGTCCCAGGTGGTTCTCCACGCTCCCAAGGCCTCCTTCCTTCACTTGTTGATCTTTTCCATTATTCCTAATAACAATTAAATCATCACATAGCAATCTATTCTCAAACTCACATGCAAAAGAAGTTAAGAACGAATTCACCTGCTGATTTAATAATTGTTCCCGTGCTCTTGTGATTGGTCCTTGCAGTTCAATGTGCGTCTCTGCTGTTGTGATGTCCTCATCATTTCCTTAACCCACTCCACACACAATGATCTACTACTCTTGTTCCTTGAGCTCTTCTCCACATTGCTCCTCATTCTCCCTTCTTTTTTTCACTTTTCTTATTTTCAACTTAAAACCTGTGCCCACCTCAACAAAGTGGTTAGGATCTCATTTGCTTGTCATAAATCATCCAAAACCCACAAGGGATTCCTAGATGCACTTTCAGATTGTCCGAACTTTCACACACGTAAGATGCATGTGAGTCGACAAGGGTCGATGTTTTCAAATTTGTTTTTGGAAGTAATGTCTATCTCGATGGTTTAGGACTGTCCGAACTTTCTCAATGCATATCAGGAGTAACAATTACTAAACAAAGTTTTCATATTGAGTTTGATTGCTATGTTTTACTCGCAATGTTTCAAACTTGCTTTTGGCTTATGGGAGAGTTTGCTTAGTATACTCTTACTAAGTTGTTGATGTGTTATGGCTGGTATTATCTTGCTATGGTTTGCAATATGCTTAAGTGTGGTGATCGCCTAAGGTGTTGTGGTTTTCAGACTAACATGAGTCAAGTCACGAACTTGTGCTTAGAAAGAATGGTTGTTTGTTCATGTGCAAGTGTTGCTTGATGTCAAAACATGGCTGGTGATGGAGATCCTTGAACTATTCATAGAGAGAAGATGAAGTTCAACAACCAAGTTCGAGAGGAATTGTGGTTGAGTTTATTAGAAAGGTCACGCATCATGTTTGGGTCAAGAACAATGCATATGAAGGTGCCGTGAAAATTTTGGAAAGTGTTTGCACGTATGAAAGATGTGCATGGACGTGGCTACATTGTTCCAGGACGTGGCGGAGAGGTACAGACGTGAAGATGTGGCCGGAAAGGTCTAACCGGCTGGTTTATGCGCTGCGGCTGATGTGGTTATGATTCGTTTATGGAAGGTTTAGAGTTTGTTTTTGTTATATTTCGTGGTGAGTACAAAGTTGAGTTTTTTAAAGAATGTTTGGTACGTTCCTAAGGTGTTTGGAAGTCTTAAGATTGCTTCTATCTGCGTATGGAAGAGTCTTGAGCAGTTATAAAAAGTTTCGGTTGAAACTGAGTAGGATTAGAGTCCTAGTTAGAACTGGATTGGCTTAGGGCTGGTTATATAAGCAAGTGATGCAAGAGCTCATGGATAGATGACTTTGGGGTAGTTCCTCTTGTGTTTTGATCAATAAAATTCGTAGTTTACAGGAGCTTTTGTGTCTTGTTCGTCCGACTTGTTTTCGTCAAGTCTTTCTCGTCAAGTTTCTACGCTGCCCGTGCGTATCACAAATATTAGAGCACCATGGCACTGATATCAATTGTAGAATCGAAGATCACGTGTAAAGCTACCAGAGGGGGGGCGGTGAATGGTAGATTTAAAACACCCCTCGGCAGAAAACCGATCTGTTAAAGAAACCGTGTGCGACTATTCTAAATGTGTTCAACTATACAAAAACTAGTATAGATTGTATAGATTCAAGTCACGAAGACTTCACAACAAGAATCACAAAAATCCGTCGAGAGAAACTCAAGTTACGATCGAAAGATCGAACAAAGGTCAATCTGTCCTACCCGAAAAAACAGTTCTGGAACACTGCAAAGAAATTCGTGTGTATCATAATCCACAAATCCAATGACCATGAAATTTTCACGGATGATAGAAAATCAAGTTTTGAAGACAACCAAAAAGAATCACGTCAATCGGATTCGTAAAACTTGAGTTATGATAAAACCACCGAAGCAAGATAGTGATGTGCAAAAACTTGACGAGAAATACTTGAAGAAAACAAGTCGAAAGAACAAGGCACAAAAGCTCCTTTAAACTATGAATTTTATTGATCAAAACCTACAAGGAACAGCTCCAAAGTCCTGCTCCACGAGCTCTGGACTCCCTTGCTTATATAACCAGCCCTTAGGCCAACCTAAACCTAACTAGGACGCTAATCCTACTCAATTCACGAATCGAAACTTTCCATAACTACCCAAGGATCTTCTATACGCAGATAGAAACAATCTTAAGACTTCCAAACACCTTAGGAACATATCCCACATTCTTAAAAAAACTCAAATTCGTGACCCACACAAAATTCTATCATAACCAACTCAAAACTTTCCATATTTGAGTCAAACACGACTCAGCCACAGCTTGAGTCAATAACCTAGTCGGTTGGACCTTTCTGACCAATTCTTTACGTCCACATCTCTTCATCACACCTCAAAACCATGTAGCCACGTCCATGCACTCCTTGCACATGTACAAACATCTTCCAACGAGGTCCACAATACCTTCATATGCATTGTTCTTGATTCAAACATGCTGCGCAACCTCCGATCAACTCAACCACAAGTCCTCTCGAACTTGGTTGTTGAACCTCATCTTCTCCCTCAGACTAGTTCAATGGATCCCGTCACCAGTCATGTCTTGAACTCAAGCAACACCTGCACATGAATAAACAACCAATACTTCCGAGCACAAGTCCACGACTTGACTCTCGTTAGTTTCGAAACCACAACACCTTACGTGAGAATCTCACATAAGCATGTTGCAAACCATAGCATATTGATAACAGCAATTTCCACAAAAACACACCAAAAACTTAGTAAAAGAATACTAATAAAACTTTCCATAGATGTAAAACGAGTTCAAAATATTTCAAGGTAAAAGCAGAACCATTGCAATCTAGCTCCGGACCTTGCCAAAACTAACCGGACCTTCAGCTGGAGCCTACCAAAGCTAGCAGGACCTAGCACCGGAGCTAACCAAAGCTAGTCGGACCTAGCGCCGTAGCTAACCAAAGCTAGTCGGACTTAGAAAAAGAAGTCGGACCTAGCCAAAGCAAGTCGGACCTTACATCGGACCTTGCTGGAGCTACCCAAAACTAGTCGGACCTAGATAAAGAAGTTGGACCTAGACAAAGAAGTTGAAACTAGCCAAAGCAAGTCGGACCTTGCTGGAGCTCGGACCTAAAGTTGGACCTTGTTAAAAAAGGTGTTTTGGCATAATTCAAAACTTTTATCATCAAAGGTAATGAATTCAGCACACATAGGTCTCATAATCTCCCCTTGATGAATGCATTGGCAACACCACTTAAAATCCGAACATTGGCATGAAAAGTTTTGAAAACAATTTCTCCCCATTTTTGAAAATCAAACGAGATAGAAATAAATTTCTCCCCCCTTGCATACTTCTCCCCCTTTGACAATGTATTCAGCAAGGTACAAAAGAGAAATTTTAATTTGTTATGAGCACATTATAACATATATATATATATATGTTATAACATATATATATATATATATATATATATGCTCATCCAAGTCATACTATCAATTAACTTTACACTATCGGAACAATGAGATACATAAAGTAGTGTAAGCCATGCTAGAGATCAAATGTAATTTTCAATTTAAGCAAGTCATGATCTCAAGAACTTAACTATTTCAAAACCTGAAAGCATGACACTTGTTGTTGCATTTTTTATTTTTAAAAGCACAAATTTAGATCATATGATATTTGCAAGAGATTATATGTGCATATGCCTTATTCTAACCAACCAAGCCAAGACTATGTCATTTGACAATCAGAAGCTTAAGGACATGGTTTTAGTCGTACACAACTTCTTCTAAGTTCATATCTAAGTGCAATGATAAGCCATCTCAAAAGAAGAAGTGTGATGCATGTATATTCTCTTGATCTTTTCTCATTTTTTATTTGAACATAAAAAGCTCAACATGTGGATAGTTAATTGATTAATTTTTCATTATTAAAAGCACTTGTGAGCATGCAACAAGTTCAAAACAATAAGAAAGTTCGACCATGACCAGATTTAGTGTAAGTAATTATTCCAATTACTAGTCATGGCAAAAACTACAAAATGTATAACACGAGTAGTGTAGTAAGAACTTCTAGCATGTAAAAGGAATTACAAAGTCATATATGTATGAAATATTATGCTCATATTATTTTTATATTCAGATCCCAAATTTAAAAGTTCCCCCTCAATTTAAGCCATGAGGATGCATAACCCCTATTTCACTACGAATGTAACAAAAACGAGTGAAATCCAAAAGTTTTGTGAAAGTGTCAGCCAAATGTTGTTCGATATCTACATAGCGAAGCACGATGTTTCCTTTTTCAACATTATCATGGAGAAAGTGATTCCTAATATCAATCTGCTTAGTTCTAGAATGTTGCACGGGATTTTAACAATGCAAATGGCACTAGTGTTCTCACAAAATAATGGAACACTATCTAGATCAATTTGTGAGCAAGCACTAGCAGCAGCTACATATTCAGATTCGGCTGTGGATTGTGCAACTGAACTTTGTTTTCTAGAGGACCAAGCAACAAGTGAATTACCAAGAAAATGTCAAACACTGGAAGTACTTTTCCTATCAATCCTACAACCCCCAAAATCAGCATCCGAAAAAGCTTTCAAAGTAATGGTTGAGGAAGAAGGAAGAAAAATGCCAAATTCTTGAGTTCTATGTAAGTACCTGAGAATTCTTTTGATGGCTTGACGATGTGAAGCACGTGGGGAATATTGAAACCGTGCACAAAGACATACCTAAATTGTATGTCCAGTCTTAAAGTTGTGAGGTACCAAAGTGATCCGATCATGCTTCTATATTCTTTTTGATCCACGTTTCACCATCTTCATCAAGTTCAAGTGTTGATGTTTTTCCCTTTGGTGTTCGAAGAAGCTTGCTTTTGTCCATGTTGAAGGGCTTGAGAAGGTACCTTGTATACTTCGTTTGATGCACAAAGGTACCTTCCTTGGTTTGCTTGATTTGCAGCCCCAAAAAGTAAGTGAGTTCACCAATCATACTCATTTCAAATTCTGAACTCATCATTGCTGAAAACTTGGACACAAGATCATGAGAAGCACAACCAAAGATAATATCATCCACATACACTTGAACAAATAATGAGTCATTGCCATGCTGAAGCAGAAAAAGAGTTTTATCAACATTGCCCATGGTAAACCCCTTTTCAAGAAAGAATGTTTTTAACCTATCATACCATGCTCTAGGAGCATGTTTTAGACCATACAAGCCTTTAGTCAATTTGAATACATGATTAGAAAAATCTTAATTTTCAAAACCAGGTGGTTGCTTAACATAAACCTCCTCATCTATGTAGCCATTAAGAAAAGCACTTTTTACATCCATTTGATATAACTTCAAACCTTTATATGCAGCAAAATCTAACAAAATTCTTATGGCTTCTAATCTAGCAACGGGAGCAAAAATCTAGACCTTCAATTTGCGCAAAACCTTGAGCAACCAATCTTGCCTTATTCCTAATCATAACTCCATCCTCACTTTGTTTATTTTTAAACACCCATTTAGTTCCAATTAAAGTGTGATCTTGGGGTGGAGGTACAAGTTTCCAAACATTATTTCTTTCAAAATTTTCTAACTCTTCTTGCATGGCAATAATCCAAGGTTCATTAGTGAGTGCATGTGATATATCTTTGGGTTCAAAAGAAGCAACAAAAGCAGAATGAGCATGAGAATTGGGGTCAGAAAACCTAGATCTTGTAACTCATTCATGCATGTTTCCAATTATCTATTGTGGGGGATGATTCTTGTAAATCCGTAAGGGAACAAATGTCTCACAAGCTTCTTCTTCATTAGGTTCATCACAGATTGATGAGCTTGTGGCTTGTGGACGATCAGGACCAGCAGAGATGGTAGTCGGAGCTTGTTCAAAGTTTGGAGTTGAACACGTGTCAGCTTCGAAACTATCAGGCAATATCACCGGCTCTTCTTCTTCCTCAAAAATACCCTCCCCCTGAGGATATGGATCCGGACCTGCAATATTTGAGCTAGTACCTGGGCTAGCTTCATCAAAAGACACCTCACAAGTCTCAACAATTTTGTTAGTGTCAAGTAAAAGCACACGGTAAGCTCTAGTATAAGATGGATAACCAAGAAACATGCCATCAATGGATCTAAGTTCAAATTTATCAAGATTACAATGTTTCTTAACAAAGCATTTGAAACCAAAGACCCGAAAGTGTGTAATACTAGGCCTATGTCCAAACCGGGGCTCATATGGTATTTTACCTAGCTTAGCGCGCAAGAAAACACGATTTGAGACATAACAAGCGGTTGCAATCGCATCAGCCCAAAATTTCCTAGGAGTTTGATATTCATCAAGCATAGTCCTAGCCATCTCAACTAAGGTTATGTTCTTTCTTTCTACAATAGCGTTTTGTTGAGGTACATATGGTGAAGAAAATTGATGATCTATTCCAATTTCAGCACAAAAGTGATCAAAAGATTGATTTTTAAATTCGGTTCCGTTATCACTTCTAATTGCTTTTAAAGATCCTGGGTGATTAATTGATAATCTAAGAAATAAAGTTCTAAAGTGACTAAAAGCTTCATTCTTAGATGCCATAAAGTAAACCCAAGATTATCTAGAATAATCATCAACAATCACAAGAACATACCATTTACCTCCGAAGGATTGAACACGTGAAGGTCTTACGGTATCAAGGTGCAAAAGTTGACCCGGTTCAGTTGTCATAATCATTGTGAGAGAAGTATGTGAATCTGCAACCATCTTAGCATGTCTACAAGAAGACCACACAATTTCTTTGTCCCCTTTAAGCTTAGGCAGCCCACGTTTGCGATCAAGAGCACTAACACACATTAGATGATCAAAGCCTACGTGACCAAGTCTACGATGCCAAAAATATAAGTTATTTGAATCATTAGCAACTAGACAGCTATGCTTAGAGGAAGACATATCAAAATCAGCTTTAAAAACTCTTTCAAACCAAGACATGTTAAACATAAGCTCACTATTTGAATTTACAACTTTACAACAATTTTTAGTGAAAATAATTTCTAGATTTGTATCTAGCAGTTGTGAAACAGAAAGCAAGTTGTATTTCAAATTTTTAACAAGTGCCACATCCTTCAAAGTGTAGTGATCATTTACTCTAACTGAACCCTTAGCAATTATATGAGTCGAAGAATTATCAGCGAAAGTAATATTTTCTACACATTAGACAAAAGAGAGGGAAAAGAACCATTCTCTGTTACCAGTCATGTGTCGTGAGCATCCTGAATCCACAATCCATATGTTCTCCTTCCTCAATTGTGGAACCTACACAGAAGGACAATACGTTGTTGACTCAATACTGGGGTTAGTCAATAAGCATTTGGGAATCCAGTACTGAGCCATGCGACGTCCAGTAGGAACAACATGCGAAAGTTGTGACAAAACAGTAGGTTTATGAGTCAAAGGTTAAGGTTTTTTGTTCTTAATTACTGATTTAAAAGTTGTTACTCGTTTAGCGCAAAAAACAATAGCTCCGGAGGTAAAAGCAGTAGTTCCAAAGGGAAAAGTTGAAGCTCCGGATCCAAAAACTAAAGTTTCAAAGGGAACAACAGAAGGACCGGGGGCTCTCGGAGCTATCGGAACTACCGAATCTTCCTTTGCAGATCTCTTACTAGAAGGTCCGAAAGCTACTTTTTCAAATTTTTGACTCATTAAAGCAGGTTGCATATTTTTAATTTTAGGTTTAAAATGCATAGTAGATTTAGCATGAAAGTTATGAGATCTAGCAGATATTTTATCCTTTTTAATTTTTTTAGCTAGTCTATAACAGAAATCTATGACATGACCATCTTTATCACAGTAAGTACAATGAAATTTACTTTTGTAATCATGTCTAGATGAGCATCCAGCATTAGAAACAGAATTAGAAAGCACTCCTGCAGATTTAAAAATCATATCCTTTTGTTTAGGGACAGTTTTGATTAAGCCTCTTCCAAATGATTTTACAATGTGAGGTGGATGTGTTTTAGAATAAGCAAGGGAATCAAAACCTAAACCAGTTTTATCATTGCAAGGTTTAGAAGAATTTAACAATAAGTTTAGATTCTTGTTCCCATTGTCAAACCGCTCTAGTATCTTATTTTTATTGTCAAGTTCTTTAGATAAAACTATGCAGTTATTACATGAAGTTTTTCCTTTAAGTTTGCAGTTAGAATAATTTTTAACTTTATATGTTCGTAAAGCATTGTTCAGAATGGAAATTTCATCCATTGCATCTTTTAGTTTCTTATCAAGATTATCACATGCAGAACAATGCAGCTCATCTGTAGAACAAGAGGCATCTTTTAAGTTTATGTCATTAAGTGCAGCAAGCTTTTTGTTCTTTTCAATCTCTAACTCAAGTTCATCAAGAGTGGAGGAGTGTGCACTTCTTAAGGAGGACAATTGTTCATATACTAAATCGCATGAGGAACAAGAATCATCACTAGGAATCAAGGTTTTTAAACGATTAATTGTAGATTCTAGTGACTCAATTTTAACAGCATTGTCCTTAAGCTTTTTGTACTTTTTCTTAACAATAATAGTTGCACGGGAAATAGCATCACACATTTCATCACAAGTAGGACATACCTCTTCGTTGTCACTGTTGTGTTCTGCATCCTCCATACTTGATCTTGATTTGCCCGCTATGAAACACAAGTTTGCCAGGTCATCTTCATCTTCGTCACTTCCAATGTCTACATCACTCGAGCCAAGTTCTTGAAGTGTGGTGATGAAACTGTTTATCAGTTTGCATCCTGTAAAATCCTTCTTTTTCTTGTTGATGTTGCCAGAAGAGGACTGAAGTTTATTCTGCTTTTCATCACGACTAAAAGGACCTGAAAGGTTAGGGCAATCTGTACGAAAGTGTCATGTCTTACCACATTCAAAGCATCATTGAGGTCCGGAGCTTCCTCTCCTTCTAGTTCTCACATTTTGCAATGCTTTTGAGAACCGAGTAGAGATGAGTGCTAGCTCCTCTTCTTGAAATTCTTCAATCTGTTTCAGGGTTAGTGAAGACAGCAAAGCAAGTGTATTACTAGATGAACATTGGTCGGAGCTAGGCATATCACGTTGAGAAACAAATGCAAGAGACTTGTTGGGGTTCTTATGTGAGATTATGTTAATTTCATGAGTTTTCAATTTAGAATATAGCACATCTAATGTAAGTGTACTCATGACAGTAGATTCATAAATATATGTGACTTTCATCTTCCAAATTGACATATCTAATGCACTTAACAATTGCTTAGCATTTTCAGTATCTGAAAAATTAATATTGACTACGCAAGTTGCTGAGAATTTTATTAAAGTGAGCAAAAAGGTCACCAATGAACTCAGCGGGTTGCATATCGAAGCGCATATATTCTTTCTTGAACATATCCTGCTTTACCTCCTTGATCGTGTTGGATCCTTTGTGGTAGTCACAAAGTGGTCTCCACACATCGTACACCGATCAGAGGTGTGCAACACAGTCAAATTCGCTCTGAGTTAGTCCTTGGATTATCAAGTTGTGGGCTTTGTTGTTGTTGTCGTCATCTATTAATATTGTAGCTTTGACTTGATCGTTCGGCGGCACATCGTAAGGCTTGTACACCTTTTCCCATATCACGAAGCCTTGCACCTGGATAAAAGCTTCCATGTGTGCCTTCCAAACCTAAAAATCAATACCAACAAACACACAAGGTTTTGCCGAGTATTTCTCCATGAGGATTAGTCAATAGCACGTGCGTATCACAAACATTAGAGCACCATGGCTCTGATACCAACTGTAGGATCGAAGAGCACGTGTAAAGCTACCAGAGGGGGTGAATGGTAGATTTAAAACTTTTCAGCGGAAGCAACAAAACACCCCTCGGCAGAAAATAGATCTGTTAAAGAAACTGTGTGTGTGACTAATCTAAACATGTTCAACTGTGACAAAACTATTATAGATTGTAGAGATACAAGTCATGAGGACGTCACAACAAGAATCACGAAAATCCGTCGAGAGAAACTCAAGTTAGGATCGAAAGATCGATCAAAGGTCAATCTGTCCTACCCGAGAAAAAAAGTTCTGGAACACTGCGAAAAAACTCGTGTAGATCAGAAACCACAAAACCAATCACCGTGAAATTTTCAGAGATGATAGAAAATCAAGTTGTGAAGACAACCCAAAAAGAATCACATCAATCGGATCTGTAAAGCTCGAGTTATGATAAAACCACCAAAGCAAGGTTGTGCTGTGCAGAAACTCGACGAGAAAGACTTGAAGAAAACAAGTCGGATGAACAAGACACAAAAGCTACTTTAGACTACAAATTTTATTGATCAAAACTTACAAGGAACAGCCCCAAAGTCATGCTCCACGAGCTCTGGCCTCCCTTGCTTATATAACCAGCTCTTAGGCCAACCCAAACCTAACTAGGACTCTAATCCTACTCAATTCACGAATCGAAACTTTCCATAACTGCTCAAGGCTCTTCTATACGCAGATAGAAACAATCTTAAGACTTCGAAACACCTTAGGAACGTATCCCACATTCCTAAAACAACTCAAATTCGTGACCCACATGAAATCCTATCATAACCAACTCAAAACTTACCATATTTGAGTCAAACACGACTCAACCACAGTCTGAGTCCATAACCTAGTCGGTTGAACCATTCTGACCAATTCTTTACGTCCAAGTCTCTTCATCACGCCTCGGAACCACGTAGCCACGTCCATGCACTCCTTGCACACGTGCAAACATCTTCCAACAACATCCACGATACCTTCATATGCATTGTTCTTAATTCAAACATAATGTGCAACATCCCGATCAACTCAACCATAATTCCTCCCGAACTTGGTTGTTGAACCTCATCTTCTCCCTAAGACTAGTTCAGTAGATCCCGTCACCAGCCATGTCTTGAACTCAAGCAACACCTGCACATGAATAAACAACCGATACTTCCGAGCACAAGTCCACGACATGACTCCCGTTAGTTCTGAAACCACAGCACCTTACGTGAGAACCTCACATAAGCATGTTACAAACCATAGCAAATTGATAACAGAAATTTCCACCAAAATACACCAAAAACTTAGTAAAAGAATACTAAGAAAACTTTCCATAGATGTAAAACAAGTTCGGAATATTTCAAGGTAAAAGCAGAACCATTGTAATCTAGCTCCGAACCTTGCCAAAACTAACCAAACCTTGATCCGGAGCTTACCAAAGTTAGCAGGACCTAGCACCAGAGCTAACCAAAGCTAGTCGGACCTAGCGTCGGAGCTAACCAAAGCTAGTCGGACCTAGACAAAGAAGTCGGACCTAGCCAAAGCAAGTCGGACCTTACGTCGGACATTGCCAAAGCTACCCAAAACTAGTCGGACCTAGACAAAGAAATCAGACCTAGCCAAAGCAAGTCGAACCTTACTTTAGACCTTGCATGAGCTCGAACTTAAAGTCGGACTTTGTTAAAAAAGTGTTTTGGCAGAATTCAAAACTTTTATCGTCAAAGCCAATGAATTCAGCACACATAGGTCTCACATGCCCGACCTTTCTTTGGTGTTTTTATCGTAACTCGCGTTTTACAGATCTAATTGATGTGATTTATTTTGTGTTGTCTTCACAACTCGACACTCTATCATATGTGAAAATTGCACGGTCATTGGATTTGTAGTTTTTGAGTTACATGAGTTTCTTTGCAGCGTAGCAGAACCGTTTGCTCTCTGTTAGAATAGATTGACCTTTGCTCAGGGTTTCGGTCATAACTTGAGTTTTACTTGACTTTTTTTCGTGATTCTTGTTGCCGTTCCATCGTGACTTTGTTCTCTACTATCTAGACTGATTTTTCATGTTTTGAGCATGTTGGAAACACTCGCACACACGGTTTCTCTATCAGATTGATTTTCTGCCAAGGGGTTTTCGTTGCTTCCGCTGAAAAAGTTTTAGTCTACCATTCACTTGCCCTCTGGTAGCTTTTCACGTCTCTTTGATCCAACAAGATGTCTCTTTTGCTGCTGGAACTGAGGTTGTAGGGATTGAAAGAAGGAGGCTGGGGGCGCTCCCACTGAACCTGGTGACTGCTTGTCGGCGGCGTCGTGGTGCCGCCAACTTGCAGAACCAGGAGGTATTTGTGGAGTCGATAATTGCTTTCCTTTATTCCTCAATGCCGGCTGGCATATATAGCCAATCAGACACACACCCTGGAGATATAATAGCCGTACTCGATCTCCTAACAGGCTGAAACAAACCTGGACCACTTTTCTGGACTCTATCTTAACTGACAAACTCAATCTACGACTCTGGACTCCCAAACTTACTGGACTCTGAACTTAGACATGACCTGAGTTCAACATGAACTCCTGACCAGATACAAACTCATGGCAAACAATTGACTAAAACAAATTACTCCTGATGCATTCACACATCTCTTGCTCGGTGTCGGTATTGCAATCCCACCATCACAAGAATTTATATGTCAGATTCTAATATTACAAAACTACACAATATAAATATGGCACTCCATCTGTTTCACATACTGAAAACGTGGATATCCCTTTAGTATCTGTTTAAATCTTTGGTTCGTCTGTCAATTCATTGTTTAATATTCCAAATACACTTTCCATTCTGTTAATTTCTAATTTAGTTGAATCTATCATTTTTACTGTTAGATGCTTCAACATTATTTCCCTATTTATGCAGCTCATAAGCTGTTAGAAGAAGCAATAGGCAAATCAGGTGCAGTGCCTACTGTCGACTCTTCAAGCATCAATTGCATAGTTACATCTGGGTCACTGTCCCAGCCTTGCAAAATGTTTGCTCTATCACCTGAATGATGTGGTCTCCTCCGAGAATGGTCCTATTGTGGAACATCTCTTCGGGCAGTTATTGTGGGGACCGGGATCTCGCTATTCCAGCAATCACATTGGGTGGTGTCGTGCGATGCGACACCCAACACACATGGAAAGCAATACAAAATAACCAACACAAATATCTATTTCACCAAATAGTCATGTTTACGACATAGTGTGCAACTCGTGTACACACGCAGCAGAAAGTATACATACTCACACTCTCAATCTAGCGATGCACAAGAGAAGTCATTCATGCACGTAGACGCTTCTCAATAGCAACACGAAATAGATAAGCAGCGGCAAGGTTATCCCGTGAGAGATAAACTCGAGGTCTCACGGACAACCATTAACATATATGCATAAGTAATACCTACAAAAACCACAATAAAGCAAGTGTGAGCTTGGAGCTCAACAAAACTTAACCGTCTCACCTAAGGCATGAAACTTATGCTTACGTGATTCATGAGCATAGCATCATCGTGAATTCCACAATCAAACAAGAAATGCTTCATCCACGATGATACTCGCTCAAAGTTACATAAGCTTCATTCAAGTTAAATGTTCGGGAATGGTAAATTTAATTGTGCTATACCTAAACGCCAAGGTTACAATACAAATTATATTCATAGCAACATATTATCAGTCTTTCAAATACTATTTATTACTACGCCAAGACTATGTGACCAAATATGCTCAATCTATAACCGCGAGCAACAGTGATTCAAATCAAAAACACCGAGAATGCATGACACGTACGCCCATACTCGGAGTTGCGACGGCACATTCCACTGATGTCGCACGCAACCACCTTTCAAAATTCACACATATCAAAACAGTTCGATCGACCCAAACAGCGAGCTCCCTCAAGGTGCACCTCCGCTATGAGATGTTCATGAGTGAGTTGACTCCCAGTGTACTAACAACCGAGAGCTTAAGCCGATTGAAAAGGTTTCAACATAGGATCCTCCAGGTACATCAGTTTCGTGGGTCCCTTATAGCCAGTATGCCTTCCGGTACAGTTCAAACTTGTTCAATAGGGTCAAGCACGAGATGGGCCCATCCACTCCGAAGATTATTTTGTCATGCATGTGGAGTATTCAATCAACATAGACCTAATACACATATCAAGTCTATTCAACAAAGTGTATAAAGCAAAACTTTATAAAAAACTCCTAAATGCAAATCGGGGCTTGCCTTGGGTTGCAACTAGGGTAAATGTCAATAAGTCAGTGCTTGCTCTTCCGGATGAAGTTTCTCATCGCTTTCCCTCCTTCCCTTGTCTTAAATGTTGCTTGGGAAAATCTTGCCTGCAGTGACGTCCTTTTTGTGCCTCCTCCTCCAAGCGGTGCTCCTCGTCGATCCTCATCATCGTGATCTATCGACATGGTTATGCATATAAGAGAACAATGTAATTTAACAATAGAATCAATGAGGTTGTGCAAACTTTAAGAACTAGACTAACTAGGATGGACAGGTATGCCTCTGCTGTGTGGGGAAATAGAGAAAAAGTCAAGGTGGTCATAGTAGTATCAAGGTATGAAATGAAAGGTGCAATGTAAGCATACATTGCAACTTGGCAATTATAAAAGAAGAGGTTATAACTTGAGAATGCATGAATTAACTGCAAAAGAGAGGCCTGCTGCTGTAGGGTACAGGAACAGGAAGAAATCAAGATGAAGCATAGGAATATTTGCATATGAAAAGAATTAGGCAATGTAATGGACTTAGGGGATTCTTCATCCAAATACTTGAGTCAAGAAGAAGATCCACTGGTGCTGGGATTTTTATACAGGGGCTTCCTAATGTCATGGAGGATCAATCCTAAAAGTTTCAGCTACGACAAGTGAAGAACATGGTCTACATAATTCCCTAATAGTTTAAGCTTCTCTGAATTATCAGGACAGAACTGTAGCTTTGTCATAAGTCAAACTAGGATTTATATATAGTGGAGTTCATACGGAGTCCAACAAAATTGGTTTGACATTTTTCTAATCATTATATTCGCGGATAATGTTTTTACTAGTTTTTGCCATTTTCTGGAAATATTACTATTATTTTCTGGTATTTTCCAATAAGCTGAGCAAAGATCATTAATTAACCTCACTTAATCAAAGTTAATGGAGATTAAATGTTTACTAGGATTCCAATATAATAAAAGGATTATTCTGGTACAATTTGGGAATTTCCCAATGAGAGAATCTCCTGGAATTAAACTCTACAAGAAAAAGGAAAAGGAATTATCCAGAAAATAAAAAGGATTTTCATATCAAATATTTTGCACCATTGCAAACTAATGGTTTATAGTATTCCAACAAAATTTGTTTGGGAATTTTTGGAGTTTCCTAGAATGAGTTGTGATTTTTCAAAGATTCAAACTTTTAGGGAATTAATTTACTAAAAGAAATCTGTTGGAAAATCAGTGGCCAATAGGATTTGGGCCACAGGAGCCATAGAGCACCTGGGCGCACCGGATCAGGTGCTCCATACGGGATCCGACCAGTAATGCGCTAGCCACATGCGGCTACAGGAAAAAGGCTTGTGGCCACATTGGATCGTGGCGACACGGAGAATCGGGCAGGGGGTCTCCTTCAACCACGGTTCAGGCAGGCAGCAATGGTGCATGGCTCGCCGGACCCATGCCGGCGTGCTAGGGTTTGGTCCAACCGGATCGAAGCTTCGTATGAGTGAGCTACCAGGGGCTTTTGGGGGCGGCGACCTCGACGGTACGGGTGGCGGTGGCCGGAAATCGCCGGAGTAGGTTTGACGGCGTGTGGCGGCGGAGGTCGAACTTCGGCAAGGAGTTTCTAGACGTACGGAGCATGAAAATGGTCATCGTTCTATCTAGGATGCTCGTGGTTAGGAGAGGAATGTTGGCACGTACTTGGTTTGCGCCGAAGAAGCCCGGGAACACATGAGCGATGACGATGGCGGCTCGGGAAGGAAAATGCGGCTACGAGATCCGTTCTCCCTATGCGACAGCTCCATAATCTTCCAAACCTTCACACAAGGATGTGCTATAATGATTGGAGAATCTGGGGCTTAAACTGAATGGAAAGATGGGCTACATGGATGATTAATTTCTCCGATGATTCCCCACGGCTCCTATGAGCACCCGCGAATGAAATTTCAAATTCCGGTGTAGGTGGTTTAGGAAAGAAGGAGAAAGGCTCCGGGGAGTGACAGGAGGTTCGTGTGCACCTTTTGGCAGTCTTGGGCGAGCAGAATAACGTCGGAGTTGGCCGGGCGTCGTGGAAAAGCGGTGGCAGTTTGAAGTGAAGCGGAAGAAGAAAATCCGCCGTGCGCAGCTCGGGGACGGCGAGGGACAGCATGGGCGCCAAGTCTGGGATGAAGTGGAATCCTTGGCGACCCTTTTTGCGCCCTCGGCCAAGCTGCAAAGCACGAAAAATCGTTGGTCGACGTTGCACAGTGAAGCGGCCGAAAAGAGAAGAGAGGCGTCTCTGTTCTTGGGGACATCGCAGCAGGCACGACGGTGCGTGTGGAGGAGGATGATGACGCGCCCTTGCGTTGTTTCTTTGGCCTCGTGCTGTACTGCAGGGCAGCTGCAAGTTGGTGCTGCGCGACGGTGAGTGCAGGGAGGCGGCAAGAGAACAGAGGAGAGTCGGGGATTCCGTGGTGCAGAGCGGGACAGAGCGAGAGAGAGCAGTGAGCATGGCTTTGTGCGTCGATAAGGGCGAGCAGCGCATGCACATAGCCAAGCTGGATTGGAATGGGGTGACACATGCACCTGCCTCGGTGGCGTACGGTGAAGCCAAGCTGAAAACAGAGCGCGTGAGATCAAGTCGCTAAATGGTTTGTTTCACTGACATGTGGGGTCCATTTCACTCCCTCTTTCCTTCTTTCTTCAAAAATCATTTTCAGCTGACTAAAGATCTCTAAATATTCCAAATTTCGGCAGGGTGGCTAATTGAATTATTTAGAATTCATTCATGAGATCAAACATGACCATTGACCAAATTGAATTTCGAAATTCAAATTTTAATATGAATTCCCACATAAAGCATTTGTTTTATATTTTCTCTATGTTTTCTCAAAAACCAGCAGGGTCACTAATTCAATGATATTAATCAATAACTGGTTTAAATCCTTACCATTTGCTGATTTCAACTTGAGATTTGAATGGGTTTGAATTTTCAGTTTCATGTATTTGATGTTATTTGAATTCACATTTCCCTCCCCTGGCTGGTTTGAATAAAAATCATCAATGAAGTCTAAATTTGTTAAGATTTGGCAAGGTTGCAATTTGAAATATGTAGAATATATTGGTGAAGTCACATCAATCATTTGACCGAAGTTGAATACGACTTTTGATTCAAAAAATTTTGACCTTTTTAGGGTTTGTTTTAAAGCATTTTCATTTTAGCACTATTCTTTATTCCTTTTTCCTTCTTATTTTATTGCTCCTAGCTGAGGTGCACATCTTAACTTTTTAGAGCTTTTACAGTTATTTTCTGTTTTATACAACATTCGCAAGATGAGCCTTTCGGACATATGTCTATAATACACATTTTTTTCCTCCATGCCTTGTAGATAGTTGTTCATGGCAGCTGTCATTACTATTCTACGTGCCACTTGGAATACTTGTATCAGACCACATCAATTCTACATGGTTAGACACAAACAATACATCATGTTGGTAACACTTGTCTTTTGTTTTTTGCAGTTTACAGTTCACGGGAGGTAGGGCAATCAATGAAGCTCGAGTCTCGTGAGCTACTCGAGTTCGGCTCGTTAAAATCTCGATTCGAGCTCGGCTCGACAGATAAACGAGTTGAACTCGAGCTTTATTTCAAGCTCGCGAGTCTGAGGAGCTCCAGCTCGTTAAGCTCGATAAGGTTCGTTTACATAAATTATGTTTTATAAATATTGTTTATTAATATTTTCTCTTAAATATTATATATTTTTATTGTTAAACGAGCTTCCTGAGCTCGAACTCGAGCTTTTACAAGTTTCAACCAAGCCTAACTATTTAAACGAGCCTTATCGAGCCGACCTCGAGCTTGACTGCAGGACCCACCGGATTTCAAGCTCGGCTCGAGCTCAGCTCGAATTCTTAGCGAGCTCGAGCCTCAGAAGATAAGCTCGCTCGAGCTCGGCTCGTTGACAACCCTAACGGGAGGTGGGAAAGCTGCAGTGCTTCCAGTGGATCAAAGAACGGTTTGATGGGCCAAATGTCCACTTTTGTGCAATAGGAGATGGGCCTGAAAAAAGCAGTGCAGCAAAAGTCATGAAATGGCCATTTATCAAGATTGAATTCAACCCTGACAGCCATCACAGGTTCCCTGGCCTTAGATATGGCGACAATCCAGAACTACATGGATGTCATATACGAGTCATCAGGCAAAGTGGTTGACCATCATCATGTTGTCTCCGTCTCTTCTTCCTACAACGTGGAATGAGGCTGGATCGTTTTTCCATGGAGGTTTTATTCAAGTAAACTGTAAGCAAAGAGATGCCATGGAAGCATGGTGTCGTCTTAACCGTGAAGAATTAGGAGCCTATTGTCCTATAAATAAGAGTCTGCCTAGTTCGTCCACTCGAACATGCTATAGATTATTGCCATTGTACTCTGATTTCGGCACTTTGTTTTAGCGTTGGGCGTTCGGGATTGCCTGAAATTTCGGGTCAGGTAATTTTTTTTAAAAAACAATCGGGTTTCATAATCCACATTCGAGATTGTATCCAAAATTTCGGGTACCCAGAATTTCATGTTGGGATAACCCGTACTACCTCAAGGATGCTAGTTGTTGTCGCCCGCCCTTCTAAGAACTTGCTGGGAAGTGGGGTGCGTGGGGGGCTAGAGCTCGTAAGCTCGCTCGTTGGTGGGGGTGCTGCGCTCGTGGCTTGGCCTCAACTGCCTATTGGGGGTTTGGGGGGTGGGCGGGGGGTGACGACTAGGATTACGGAACGTTGCATTGGGCCAAGTGCAGATGGAAGGCACAAGCCAGGTAAAATTTGGGTTTTACAAACCCTACACTAAAAACGATTTCACGTTTTTAGCCTTCAGGTTTTTCGGGTTTGTTGTTCAGGTTCGAATTTATGCCCACCGCTAATTTGGTTTATCGTGTATGGTCTCTTTTGCCGATGATTTAAATTGGCATTTCAAATATGTACATATGTTTTTAGGTTGTTGAATGCTTGCTACATGCTCTATCAAAAAAAAGAGAACCCAGAAGCTACTTGCTCTATGGTATTAAGCAAGAGATGTAGGTTTGTTATCGTTTTCGTTCAGCTGACTATTCCTACCGTCCAACAAGTGCTACTCATGATTAGAGGTGGCCAAATGGACCCGGTCAGATGGTCCGACCCGAGGCCCGACGTTTTTGGTCCGGCACAAGCACGTCCTGGCATGGAGTGGATCGAACCTGGACTGGCCCGAAGCACGGCTTGGGTCGTGCCTAGGCTCAACCTCTAGCCCATGGGTCCTGCCCGGCACGGCCTGACTAAGGGATGGCTCGAGAGGCCCGATAACTGGCCCGTATGGCCCAGCTAGGCCGACCCGACATGAACACGGCCTGACTGGCCCACTATCCACTACCACATATATGTGCAGATCTCAGTCTCCTCCCCTGGTCAAACCCTAGCCGACACTCGGTCTTCTCCCGCCTTTCTCCCTTTCCTCCGGCCTCTCGTGGCTCCCTCGTGCCCCTCCGTCCTCCAGCCACACTTCCTTGCCGCCTCCTTGCCGTCTCCCCGTCCGACGTGACGCCTCCTCGTCGTCTCTGCGTCTGGCACGACGCCTCCTCTCTGCCTCCCCGTCCGGCGCGACGGGTCCTGTTGCCTCCCCGTCCAGCGCAACGGCGCCACCTCCCCATCTGGCATGATGCCTCCTCATCGTCTCCCCGTCCGGCACGACGTCTCCTCATCGTCTCCCCGTCTGGCTCGACGTCTCCTAGTCGTTTCCCCGTCCGACGCGACACCTCTTTGTTGTCTCCCCGTTCGGCGCGATGCCTCCTCGCTGTCTCCCCATCCGGCACGACGCCTCCTCGCCGCATCCCCTACTGGCGCAATGTCTCCTACACATGCGCTGATGTTGCTGGGTGGATCCGTGGGTGGTAGACGGCAAACTCGTCGAGGTGCGGTGGTTGCAGCAGATCTGAGGCAAGGGCGTGGCAAGGTGCATGGATGCCAATGTGCTAGGGCCGACCCAACACATTCGGCCCAGTTCGAGCCAGACCCGACATGGACCATTTAATCATGCCTCGGGCCGTGCTTGGGCCAAAGCAAATGCCTCTCAGGCTGACCCGGCATGACCCATTTAAAAATTGTGTCAAGTCGGGCTAACTGGGATCAGGCCGGGTCGGCCCGGCACAGTCCGTTGGCCACCTATACTCATGATCTATTAGGTTGGAAATGTCATGGTATTATTTGATCTAGCCCGAGGCTTATTGAGAGGAATTCCTATCTATTCGCGGAGTGCTTTGATATTTTCTCACGGTTAGACCTAAAAGATAACAAAACTTTGGAGGCTTGAGATATATTGCTTGGTGAGTTTATCTACATACCCTTATGCTGCAAAACACTGATCTGGATGCCAACTGCCGAGGCACCTCCTCACATTGCATTTACAATGCACTAGTAGTGATTGAAATAAGTGGGGAAATTATAGTTGGATTGATTAAAAACTCAGGAGAGTGATACATATTTATAAAGGATCAGTTGATCTCTTTGGTTACTAACCAATATGGGACTATTATTCTAACACTTTTCTGTAGTCTGAACGTCTTCTAGCTACAACGACATTCTGACTGGAATGAAACTTCATAAACACCAAAGACGGGAGGCCTTTGTTGAAAATATTTGCATACTGTGAGCTGGTAGGAATGTGAAGAACCCAAACTACTCCAACAACCACCTTATCCCTAACAAAGTGCAAATCAATCTTGATATAACTTTTATGCTGCACCAGATTGATCGAGAGATAAACAACACTCACGTTATCACAATAGATAAAGGTAGCCTTCTGCGGTGGACAGTGAAGTTCCTCCAACTGCTGATGTAACCAATAGGCCTCGGCGATGTCGTTAGCGACTGCACGATATCCACTTCTGTGCTGGAGTTGGATACTGTGTGCTGACACTTCGAAGACCAGGAGATGAGATTATCACCGAGGACGACACCATAACTGGAGTTAGAGTGGCGTATGTCAGGACAAACGGTCCAATCAGCATCAGAATATGTGACCATGAAGCAGAACATCATGATCCAAAGTGTCTCGAGTGTATCCAAGAATATGTTTCATCAACATATTATAATGCTAGCTGTCTTTGCCTTTGCAGGAAGGTGTGAACTTTGATGCAAGCAAGTGTGTTGAATTTTTCAAGAAACTTCATCATCGAGTGCATGCAAACATAGAGAAATGACAAAATCCTATGATAGGCGTGCCAACAAGGGTCGAAAGAAAAGTTGAATTTGCAATAGGAGATTTGGTTTGGGTGCACTGACGCAAGGAACGATTTCCTACGCATTGCAAGTCCCAATCGCATCCACGAGCCGATCGACCTTTCAAAGTACTTCGAAAGATCAAAGACAAAGCTTATGAGATTGCCCTTCCAAGTACATATGGCATAAGTACAACATTCAACGTGGATGACATGTCTCCTTACTTTGGAGAAGAAGAGTCGAGGTTGACTCCTTTTCAAGAGGGGGCATGATGTGGACATCCCAGCAACGGACACACATAAACAATCCTATGAAGGATCGATTACACGCACTCGTGCTAAGAAACATGAACATCATGTCAATGCTTTCGTCTCTACATTACATTTTAATATCGGTGAGAACGATATGCTACCTAAGTCGTGTAATTACGTGTTACTCAGGTTTACACATGAAAGAACATTATTGGCTGGCACAAAAAAGAACCAAGTTAGGTTGCACTGTCTGAACTCTCGGTGGCACTGTAGAAAGATGGAATGGGGCAAAAGGCCACACCAGCAATAGCCTTGGGTGCCAACTTATATTGAGGGCAGAGGCACAATTACAGGAGGTGCAGTATTGCACCATAGGCTAAAAAAGGTAGGTGATAAGCACCACTAATGACCTACCATAAATTGGAAAAGTTCTACTATAATTACAGGATATGTACATATCTTAACACCAACCCACAGCGGTAGTGGTAGCCTGTCGAACGCAAAGACTGGACCTGAACTCAAGGAACAGGGGCGATGGCAGACCTTTCATCATGATATCGGCGAACTGGTGCAAGGAAGGTACGTGAAGCACATGTACTTGGCGAAGAGGGACCTTCTCTCGGACGAAGTGAATATCCATCTCAATATGCTTCGTGTGACGATCATGAACTGGATTGGCCATCGTGTAAACTGCACTGACGTTGTTGCAGTAGACGATAGTGGCGGTGGTGATAGGATGGTGGATCTCCTAGAGTAGCTGGCGAATCCAGCAGCATTCGACGATGGCGTGAACTACAACACGATACTCGGCCTCGACACTGGAACAGGAGACAGTCGTCTGGCGTTTGGAAGACCAAGAGACCAGATTGTCTTCGAGGTAGACACAAAACCCCGAAGTGGAGCGTCATGTGTCCGGGCAACTAGCCCAGTCGGAGTAGGCGGTGAGGGAGGACATGGAGGAGGCTTTGAGCTGGAGCCCGAAGTCGAGAGTGCCCTTCACGTACCATAGAAGGCGCTTGAGCAGTGCGAGATGGGGCTCCCGCGGATCATGCATGTAAAGACATGCCCGATGAACGTCGTAGGCAAGATCAGGGCAAGTGAGAGTTAGGTACTGGAGTGCACCCACTGGACTCCGGTACTCGGATGGGTCGACGATAGGGACACCATCAGAGGCAGAGAGCTTGGACCGAGTGTCAACGGGGGTCCATGTAGAGTGAAACTCGGCCATGCCCGCCCGCTGTAGAAGATTCGCAGCATACTGGCGCTGGGACTTGTGGATGTCGTCGGAGGTGTGCATGACTGAGATGCCAAATAATTATGATAAGGTGCCAAGGTTGGTCATCGAAAACTTCGAGTGAAGGCAATCCATGATGTGGCGGAGTAGAGTCGGTGATGAGGCGGTGAGGATGTTGTCATCGACGTAGAGGAGCAGTTATGCCGAGGAGGAGCCATCCTTGTAGACGAACAACGAAGTGTCGGAAGCCGAGGAGGCAAATCCAATCGTAGCGAGGTAGGTGGCGAAGCGCTGGTACCAGGCACGAGGTGCCTGTCTCAGCCCGTATAGGGATTTCTTTAGGAGGCATATGTGGTTCGGAGGGGAGGGCTCGACGAAACCAGGTGGCTGCTGGCAGTAGACCGTCTCATTGAGGTTGCCGTGGAGGAACACATTCTTAATGTCGAGTTGGTGAATCTTCCAGCCACGTGAGAGTGTGAGGTTGAGGATGATACGAATTGTCGTCGGCTTGACGATGGGGCTAAAAGCTTCATCGTAGTCCACACCGGGGCGCTGGGAGTACCCGCGAACATCCCAAGGCGCATTGCGCCAGGTGAGGGTGCCGTCAGAGTGGAATTTATTTTTGAAGATCTATTTGTCGTAGATGATGTTGGCGATGGGTGGAGGAGGCACGAGGCTCCAGGTATTGTTGTCGATGAGAGCAAGGTACTTGTCCTTCATGGCTGCACGCCAGAGAGGATCAGCCAGGGCACTGCGGTAGTTGATCGGGACCGAGTCGAAGACAGAGGCGGCCATGTGGCGGTAGTTAACGGGCTGAATGACACCGCGAGACAGCCCCATGCCCATTGGTTGCCTCTGCGGTGGAGGAGGCGGCAGCGGCGGTGAGGCAGGCTTCGGGGTTGCAGGTGCTGGAGAGACAGCACCGCCGACAAGTGTTGCAGCGGATGTAGCATCAGGCGAGGCCGACAAGGTCAAAAGAGCTGGAGCGGGGCGCGAACGTCAGACATAGACATGATCCTGGTGGCCGGTGAAGAATCGTGCGTGGCACACGGTGCCTTGGGGCCGGCGCAGCTGACGATGCCATAGCCGCAGGCACCGGCTGAGTGCAGAAGCCAGCAGAGGGACCAGCATGGGCCTCGAGTCAGCGGTATCATCCAGTGGGTCCAGCGCCGACACAGGTTGTGGTGTCGGGGCCGGGCGCGCGCCAGCTCCAGGAGGTGGTACTGGCCGCGGTGGCTCCGGGGGAAAGGGCCTGTCGTGGGCATTGAGGACAGAAAGTCCAACAGCGGTCACCCATCTTCCCTGAAACGAAAAGGAAAAATTGTCTCATCGAAAACAACATGATGTGAGATTATAATTTTCTGAGTCAAGAGATCAAGACAGTTGTAGCCCTTGTGCGTAGAGGGGTAGACAAGGAAGACACAAACGGTCGAGCGGGGTGAGAGTTTGTGAGAGGAAGTGGCTGTTGTGTTAGGATAGCAAAGGCAGCCGAAGACATGAAGGTTGTCATAGGTCGGTTGTTTGTTGTGGAGAATGGTGTAAGGTGTGGAGTCTGGTGTTCGAGTGCATGGCAGTCTATTAATGAGAAGACATGCGGCGTGCAGAGCTTCGACCCAGAAAGCTGCGAGCATGGACTCGTGAAACAGGAGGGTGCGAACTGAATTGTTTAAGGTGCAGAGCATGCGCTCAGCTGCACCATTCTGTGGAGAAGTGTAAGGGCACGAGAGGCGGAGTTGGACGTCATGTTGTGGTGGTGGCCAAGTTGATGAACTCGGTGCCGTTGTCTGCTTGCAGAGCTTTGAGTGAGGCGCCGAACTGTGTACGAGCATAGGCAAGAAATTGAGTTATCAGTGAATGAACATCGGACTTGTGTTTCATAGGAAAAACCCAACAGTAATGAGAAAAATCATCCAGTATTAAAAGACAATATTTGTGACCGAAATTACATATGACAGGGGATGTCCATACATCACAATGCACAAGCTCAAAACAATGTGACGTGCTGGTTGTAGAGCTAGCAAATGGGAGACGCGTATGTTTACCCAACTGGCAAGCATGACACAACTTTAGACTCAGTTGTATTACAGTCAATGGAAGAAGAACGCTGTAATTTATGTAGGACGACACGACTGGGATGTCCGAGGCGCTGGTGCCAGGTGGAGGCAGCGGCGACAGTGGAGAGGAGGGCATGTGGGCTGCTCATAGGCGATGGTGGGGGGATGGTGTAGAGGCCACCATCACTATTGAAGCGACCAACCACGCGTCGGGTCCTGCAGTCCTTAATGGAAAAACCATCAGAGTCAAATTCAATTGTGCAGGGATTGTCACGGGTAAATTTACAGACAGAAAGGAGATTCTTAATAAGTGCAGGAACAAAAAGGACATTATTAAGAACAAAGTTAGATGAAGGAGTGGTAAGAGTGGCATCGCTGCACTGGTCAACGGTAACGCGGGAACCATTGCCGACAGTGAAGTACGAGGGATGTAAGAGAGGACGAAGGTGAAAAAAGATACCGGCTTCAGATGCCATGTTGGAAGTAGCACCCATGTCGACGACCCAACCAGAGGTGGACAGATTGTTCAGCGCGGTGACGAGGTCGGACTGATCCCACACGAGCCCGGAGTCGAACGTCGATGTAGACGGGGCAGGGGTCGGCGCAAGCATATGTAGAGGGGCATAGGTGGTGGTGTAGGCCTGCTGTCCCTGCGAAGTGCGGCCCAAAATTCCGGCACTGGGCCGGCCCTGCCAGAACGCCTGCTGATTAATGCAAATCCACGGGCCGGGTGGCAGGGCAGCGTGCTGGGAGGAGCCACCGCGCCCACCAAGATGACCCTTGTTGCAGCCACCGTGCTTTTGATTTCCGTGATTACCCTGCGCTGCAGGCTGGGAATTGGGCACAGGGTATGGCGCCTGGGCGCGGCAACCTTGGGCGCTGCAGGAAGAAGCGCCAGTGATGAGGGCCTGGTTCTGCGAGACTCTGGCCTCGTTGGCGAGGTGGAGTTCCTTGAGACGGAGCTGTGAGACAGCACGGGCGAAGTTGGGGAAGGGACTCGCTTCGGCGATATGGTCTGCGGTGTTGGAGAAGTGTGGGTTGAGACCGTGAAGGAGGTTGAGGACAAGCTGTGACTCATTGACCAGATGGCCCACGTCACTCAGCGTTGTAGCCGCCTGCTTGACACGGGTTGAATATTCAGTGATCGTTTGATCACCCTGGACGAGCGAGTGGAATTGCTCGTGGAGATATATGAACCAAGACTCCTTGTTCTCTTGGAACAGGCCGTCATGGCCTTCCACAGATCAGCAGCAGTCTGCTCATCGCCCTCCATCACAGATCAAGGATATCATCATGACAGGAGCACTGTATCCAGCTCTTCACAGCATAATCGACCTAGACCCAGGCAACATCGGTGGTGTCGGTGGTGGATGCTGTGTTGAGGTGAGAGGACAGCCCAAATTTCCCACACATGGTTTTGAAGAAAAATGACCATTTGGAATAATTGGGGTTCTTCATCTCAAGCACCAGAGGAACATGAGAGCGGACTGCAACAGTGGAATAAGGGTTGATGAACACGGTATCGGTTGTGGTCGACATGGCGACCTGGGCAGGCGACGCAGTGAGAGGAGCAGCAGCGGTGGCAGCACGGAGAGGATGGTGTGGCGGTTGATGAAGGCAGCGGAAAAAAAGGAGGAGGACCGGTGGTTGCTCTGTACCATGTAGAAAGATGGAATGGGGCAAAAGGCCACACCGGCAATAGCCTTGGGTGGCAGCTTATATTGAGGGCAGAGGCACAATTACAGGAGGTGCGGTAATGCATCGTAGGCTAAAAAAGGTAGGTGATAAGCACCACTAATGACCTACCATAAATAGGAAAAGTTCTATTATAATTACAGGATATGTACATATCTTAACAGGCACGATAGTTCGCACTGACGAACATTTGGTAGTGTGATAGCTCGCATTGTTCGATCTGAAATGGGTACGCTGCGGGAACCTCGACTTCACATGTAATCCTGTACCAATATGTCACATTCCAAGAGGCAAATACAAATGGGGTGAAAGCTTATCAAGTCTACTTTCCAACATAACAAATGATGCATCGTTTGGAGTTTCCATGCTGGAGTTATGGCCAAATTACTAAAGACTGTGCGGAAGGCGAGAAGACGCACGAGGACCAAAGACTACTTTGTAAATTGCTCACAAGCTGGCCCTCAACTTCAAAACATGGTGACTTTAGTTCAAACCTAGCTAGGAGGGTTGTTACTAGTATAAATAACAACCTTGTGCTCATGGAAAAACAAGGATTGATCATTTGATAAACAAGATAATTTTTGAGTGTCTTGCACACATTTGTTCTTTCTTGTTCTTCATGGACTTGTGAAGTGATCCCTCATGGGTCCTCTAATTGGTGCTCTAGGATTCTGGGCCTTTTGTGTGGATTAGTTTTCGGTTGGTGGTTCTGCGGTCGTTCAGAGATCGAGTCGAAATCCTTAAGGTTTCAGCGCCTCTCTCCCCGTCGCTTGGTCGCAGCCAACCTTTGCAGGTATACAACTAGTTATCACGGATTGTGGTTCTGTGATCGTTCGGAGATCGAGTTGATGTTCTCAAAGACATCGGTGACTCTCTCCCCATCACTTGGTCGCATACAACCTTGGCAGGTGTAAAGCTAGTTACCCGACTGTTTTCAGCCAGGTACCATTGTTCGTATCACTGCCCATAGATGGATCAGATTGTTCGAACTGCTCAAAGCATAGTTCAGGTTGTTCAATATTCGCATTTGTCCTTTGTCGTATATACTGCTATGAAGATCGGGCCACCCCGGGGTTTCACCCTATCAGATACTCACGAGGATTTGGAAAAAGCAATCGATGTGATATGTTTAATCGATTTTCATGCCATTTTTTCTAGTTCCCTTTAAATCCTTGAAGTCCGATAAGTGGGCCCATTGGAAAATTCCTTTCCACAGCCCACAGGATCATCTCACGCAAATGGGACCCAAACGTAGGCATCTAGAGTTTTACTGCACTTCCTGTTCAACCACACCCCTAGTTGCGCCATCCACATTCTATTTTCTCGAGTACGATCTTCTGACCTATCCCGACAAATCTCTCAGTGCTACCGCATCGAATATCACTTCGGTGATAATAAAAAGCCCTGAAAACCATAAAGAAGTGCACAATACCATACAGAACCAGAAACACCTCTCTTCTTCTACCTCCAAACCCATCTACTATCCATGGCGGGCAAGGGCATCATCCCTCACACTTCCTCAAGCTCGACGTCCAACCTTAGCCTACGCCTGCCAATGAAAAGACGTCCCTTCCTATCGAGGCGGTCATGGCACTTGATGTGGAGCCTCTTGCCATGCTACCACCACAAGGCACGCCTCGAGGGTGCAGCCCCGCACCTTGCGGGACAGCTTGTTTGATTTTTCCTAGGGGGGTCTCAATGAAATCACAAACGCCTACCCGACGTCCTACAACGTGTGCCCTCAAACCCATTCAAACGCGTCTTTTCCATGGCTATGTACACATGGACATTATTGATGTAGAACAGCGATGTTGTGAACCACCACTAGATGTTATCACCCACACGTACCTCGCTTGAGCCCCCTAATGAGCGCTTCATCATCCGCTGCATTAAAACCCCCACGGGATATGCTAAGGAGCTGTTACAACGTGTGGAAAAGGTGGCCTTGGAGGAGTCGACGGACTCATCTCCCTCCAAAGTGAAACAACACATCTTGCCACCTGCTATCAAGAGGCCTCCGGGCCAATTCTAAATCAGCAACGAGAAAATCATCAAAGAAGCCCGATGAGACGTAGCTAGCCAAGCAGTTAGTTGAACTCCGCCTGGAGAACAAGAGGCTAGCATGTCTCATGGTGAAAGGACAGATCGAGAGGGCTGAGCTTAAGGATGATCTAGACACCCTTCGTGAGGAGATTACTGTTGTCCACCGTGGTATAAGTGCCAAACTTAGGTGCGTATGTGAGGCCGTAGGCATTTACAACGCCCCATGAGTAGACATCCTCTTAGGCTCGGGTGCTTCTGTGCTTTTATTTTCTTTCCAATTTGTAACTCAATAGTGTAAGCACCCCAATTTTGAATTCAATCAAGTGAACTTACCGGTTTAGCTAAACCCAATAAAGATCTCCCTTTAGTATTTATTTTGTATCCAATAAGAGTCCAGGAAACAAGTGTGGGAGAGGAGATATGTTCATGACCTTCTGACATGCAACGTAGGGCTTTCACGCGAAAACACATTGCAAGACGTAGCATGAGCCGACATGACAAAGAAGAGGACCAGAGGAGGACTCCCTGGTGCGGTCGCACTTCCCTGTTCGGCCGACCAAGGGTGGCCCCTCTCAGCCCGCTATTGCCCCACATCGGTAATTACATTATCCTATCCTCTAATTTCCTTAAAACCCAAGAATTTGAGTTGAATTTCTGCACGTTCACTTAAATTTATTCAAATAACCTCTGTCGGAGTCTGATTCCGGCAATTCTCCCTGCACTACTGTTAGTAGACCGCGGAGTTACTTAATTCGGTTAGGGCGCCCAGAGATTCAGGACAAGATGGCTATTTGACACAAGGATTTACGTGGTTCAGGCCACTTGAGCGTAATACCCTACTCCACAGGTGTGTGTTGTTGTTATATTGAGCGTCTGAGCGCTTGTGTGTGAGATAGGCCAAAAGAGTCTCCAGCGCCTGAGTCAGCGTCTAGAGTCCCTAGTCGGACTAGAAGAATCTCCCTGTGTATCGCTCGGCCAGTCCTTTTATAGTACAAGGTGAAAGCATCTAGGCCCCCATGAGGTATGATTTCGGTGATTAATGACAACCGTTGGATTTTACTAATGAATTTGTGGATGCAAGGTCTCCCATATCACTCATCACAATAAAATGAAATCTATATGAATATCGTCTACTGCTCATTGGATATAATAGAGACCCCTAAACAATCATTCTATGAGGTCAATCGATTTTTATGAAGATTAGAAGAAAAAGCTCATATGTCAAAATTATTCAACCAATATTGACAGCACTCGATGCTTGATAATCATCAGAAGAACATTTCAAATCAATGTAAAAGAGTTCACTCGAGAAAATTTCAAAGAATCACTTAGAACAACTCGAAGCAAACAAAATCAACTCACCGGATCAACCGATGTTTCCAGAAAACAATACATCGGTCGAGTTGGTTTAGCAGAAGAAGACCTCAGAACTAAGTACTCACCGGATCATCCGATGATGAAGGGGATGTTACATCGGTCCATCAGTACAGTAAGCAATCTCCCTGGACCAAGTGTAACACCAGAACATCCGATGTACAACTATAAACACATCAGTCGATCACTCCAGTAAGCATTAGTTCGGAACCAATTCTGGATGAAGTGCCACCAGATCATCCGATGAGAAGGCAAGTGTAACATTGGTCTAACAACGGTCATATCTGACACAGTGACATCAACTAATTTGGATTCGACTGATGATAACTGAAGGGAGAACATCGGATCATCCGATGTTCGCAGAACAGTGATGTCAGCCTACTTTTCCAATGGCTATTTCGTGGAGGCTGGCTATTTATACCCCTTCAACCAGTCTATTCGACAAGTCTTGACAACCAGAGCTACTCTACACATTCTCAAGCATTCAAGACGTTGAGCCAACACTTCTACATCATCTACACCACTTACACACCAAGAGATAGGCTAGAACTTACTAGAGATAGTGCTTGTGTGCCTCCATTCTTGGTGATTGGAGTCTTTAGTGTAGTGAGAGCTGTAAGGGAGTGTCCCTTGGTGGTTGTATTGGAGAGAGCCTTTCGGAGCTTACCAATACGGTTGTGGAAGCCCGGAGGATCCAACTTGTACAAGGCTTGAGCTCCACCTTGCCGAGGTTGGCAAACAGAGAAGTATAGTGAAGATCCCAGGTCTTGGTGACTTGGGAGTGGCTATACCCTTTGGTGGGTGCCACAACGTGGATGTAGGAAGATCTTGATGATCTTGTCGAACCACGGGATAAATCTTCGTGTCTTCATGTCTCCTCAGGAGTTTGCACTTTCTTCCTCTCCCCTTACACTTATGCATTTCTTATACTGCAAAGTTACTATTCACTTGAATGCATAGGTTGTTTGCGTAGGGAATAGGGCTTTTAGTAATTAAGTTTTATTGCTTTAATTTTTGAAAATAAGCCCAATTCACCCCCCTCTTGGGCATTCGATCCTTACAATTGGTATCAGAGTGAGGTTGCTCATTGTATCATTCTAGCTTCACCGCTAGAGAGCTAAAATGGCCAAGAATGGGGGTTCGGTTCCTATCTTTGAGGGCAATAACTTTGCCTATTGGAAAGCATGCATGCGTGTTTATCTAGAGGCTATTGCTCCCGAGGTATGGGAAGCGACCCATGCGGGGTTTGGTGAGCATAATTATGTTGGTGATCAAGTCAAGTGGGATGCTAAAGCTAGAAATGCTATTTATGAATGCATTAGCCAAGATGTGTTTGCTAGGATTGCTAGCAAAGAAAAAGCATGTGAAATTTGGGCTTGCTTGATTGAAATTCATGAGGGTTCTTCTCGTGTCAAAGAACTAAAATATCATATGCTTAAAGCCAAATATGATGAGTTCAAAATGCTACCTCATGAAACTGTCAATGAAATGTTTTCACGCTTGAATGTGCTTATCGAGGAAATTAATGCTCTTGACATTGCTTCTCTTGGCAAGGGACTCATCAACCGCAAGATTCTTATGCTCCTTCCCAAGCCAAATTACAACATCATAAACTCCATGCTTCAAAAAGAATCTCTTGACCACATTGAGGTTTCGAAACTTATTGGAGAGATTCACGCTCATGAGATGAGTGTACTTGGGATGATGGAGCAATCATCTTCAAAGACAATTGCTATAAAGGCCTCCACCAAGAAAACAAGTCTCAAGAAAAAGAAAGTGGTTGAGCCCAGCTCAAGTGAAGAAGAGCAAGCATCAATTGAAGACGATGATGATGAGCTTGCTTTGATGATGAGAAAGTTCTCTCGCTTGAACTCCAAAATTGCCAAGAAGGGATACACCTTTGATCCCAAGAAGAAAGCTTTTCTACCAAGGAGAGATGATAACAAGACTTGCTACAATTGTGGTGATCAAGGCCACATCTCCTATGATTGTCCAAAACCGGACAAAAGAAGAGAGAACCACAAGGGCAAGCATCGCAAGCTTGAAGATAGTGAAGATGATGAAGAAGAGGTCAAGCCCAAACCAAGATCCTTTGGGAAGAAGAAACATGACAAGGGCAAGAAGGGAAAACTCTTCCCAAAGAAGAGAAAAGGACCACAAAAGGTGTTCATGTGTGAGGAAAATGAATGGATTATCGACGAAGAATCAAGTGATGAAGAGAGTGAAGCGGGAGAAGAAAGTTTGGCTGGCCTTGCCATTGCTAACAATGATGACTCATCTCTTCATCCACCTCCCATGTGTCTCATGGCTAAAGGTAACACCAAGGTATGTTATGACTCTAGCGATGATGAGCTTTCCCCCGATGATTTAACTTCATTAATAAATGAATACCACACTATCATTAAGAGGGAAAAGAGTAAGGTCAAGGCCCTTGAAGAAACTCGTGCTAAGCTTGAGAGTGCTAACCTTGATTTGCTTGACAGGTATGAAAGCATACTTAAGGAGCATGACACGCTCAAATATCATGTCAATAAAATTGAGGAGGATAAGGCTCAAATCAAGCTAGATCATCATGAGCTTGACTTAGCCCACCAAGCACTTTTGGGAAAGCACAATGAGTTAATCCAAGAGCATCAAGTACTTAACCTTGCTTATGAAGCTCTTGATCAAGAATTGAAAAATATAAAGAAACAAACTCTTAATGATAAGGTATCTATTAATTCTCATGCCACTAATGTCTTGCATAAGTCTTTGCCTTTGAAAGAGAATGCTAGGGAGAAGGACTTGTTGGAAGAAATTGAAAGTCTCCGCACTAGTGTGGCAAGACTATCTAAAGGAGAAGTCGAGCACAAGGAAATCCTCTTCCAACAAGCAAAGGACTTCAACAAGAGAGGACTTGGATCCTTCCCGGTGCCTAACAAAGGAAAGGGGCCCTCACCGAAGCTTAGAACAAGCTTCATCAAGGAAGTTGGATCCTATTGCCAACATTGTGAGGTCACCGATCACCATACAAGGGAGTGTCCTCTTCCTAGCCGGCCTTCTCCAAAATTGCCTACTAACTACAAGTCTACTTTCAATGATCATTATTATCTCTTGAGTAAAGTAGATGGCAAGGTGACGGCAAGGTTCATTGGCAATGACATAAAGGGCATGAAGGGGAAGCTCCCCGAGCAATTTTGGGTCCCAAAAACACTTATATCACACATACAAGGACCTAAGTTGGCTTGGGTGCCTAAAGTCAAAAATTGAATTCATGTGTGTAGGTGAACTACAAAGCCGGAGGAAAGCATTGGGTACTCGATAGTGGGTGCACTCAACATATGACCGGCAACGATGGTATGTTCACCACCATAGAAAACCCCAGCAATCATGAACAAGTCACCTTTGGTGATAACTCTAAGGGGAAGGTAACTGGTTTAGGTAAGATTGCAATTTCAAATGATTTATATATTTCCAACGTATTGTATGTTAAGTCACTTAGTTTCAATTTGCTTTGTATTGCACAACTATATGATCTTGGACTAACATGCACCTTTAGCAAAAATGATGTTGTTGTGACTAGTGAAACAAGCCAAGAACTAAACTTCAAAGGATTTCGGCATGGACATCTCTACCTAGTAGACTTCACAAACAAGGATGCTAGCTTGACCACTCGTCTTTTCACTAAGACAAGTTTGGGTTGGCTATGGCATCGACGCATAGCGCACATTGGAATGAGCAATCTCAAGAAGTCATTCAAGCTTGGGATGGTGATCGGCGTGAAGGATGTCACATTTGAGAAGAACAAGATTTGTAGCGCTTGTCAAGCCAGGAAGCAAGTTGCTTCACACCACCCGATGAAGACAATGGTGTCAACCTCCAAGCCACTTGAGTTACTCCACATGGACCTCTTCGGACCGTCCACAATCAAAGTCTTGGCGGTAATCTCTATTGTCTTGTTATAGTTGATGACTACTCTCGCTATGCATGGACTTTGTTTCTAGGTGACAAGAGTAAAACTCCGGAAGTGTTCAAGACCTTCGCTAACCGTGCTCAAAGGGAATTTCAACTTCCCATCATCAAGGTCCGGAGTGACAACGGCACCGAATTCAAGAACTACAACATTGGGGAGTGGTGTGATCGTGAAGGCGTGAAGCATGAGTTTTTGGCCACATACACTCATCAACAAAATGGTTTCGTTGAAAGGAAGAATAAGACTCTCATCACTCTTGCACGAGCAATGCTTGATACTATGGCACATCCGAGAAGTTTTGGGCCGAAGCAATCAACACGGCGTGCCATGCTGCAAATAGGGTCTACCTACATCGACTACTTCAAAAGACCCCGTACGAACTTCTCATTGGGAGAAAGCCCAACATCTCCTATTTCCAAGTCTTCGGGTGCAAATGCTACATCTACCGCAAGAAAAGGCTCGGTAAGTTTGAAAGAAGATGTGATGTTGGTATATTTCTTGGTTATGCATCAAACTCAAAAGCATATCGAGTATTCAACCAAACCTCCGGTTTAGTTGAGGAAATTTGTGATGTTGAGTTTGATGAAACTAATGGCTCCCAAGAGGAGAGTTTTGGTCATGATGAAATAGATGATGAGCCTCTACGAGAAGCTATGAAGAACATGACCATTGGAGACATCAAGCCTAAAGTTGAGGAGAGCCATGATCAAGGGGGAGCTTCGAGTTTCAACATCAACACATCTATGGCACCTCAAGTTGATGAAGAAGAAAAGGATGATCCATTGCCGACTCAAGATTCACAAGCCACACAACATCAAGAAGAAGAAGAAGTCCATAATCAAGTCCAACCACAAGATGAGCAATACGCATCACCACCACCAAGTGCTTCACAACCACTCATGAGGCATGGACGTATCTCCAAGGCACATCCGATTGACCAAATCATCGGAAGTCCATCAAGGGGAGTAAGTACACGTTCTCACCATTTCGCTATGTTTTGTGAGCACTACTTGTTTGTTTCATGTGTATAACCCACTCACATTGAGGAAGCACTCCAAGATCCAAATTGGGTGATGGCCATGCAAGAAGAACTCAACAACTTCATCCGTAATGAAGTTTGGGTGTTGGAGGAGCGACCCAAGGACAAGAACATCATCGGAATGAAGTGGGTGTACTGCAACAAACAAGATGAGAACGGCGTTGTGGTCCGCAACAAGGCAAGACTTGTGGCCAAGGGTTTCTCGCAAGTTGAAGGACTAGAATTTGGGGAGACATTTGCTCCGATCGCCTGACTAGAAGCCATCCGTATACTTCTTGCCTTTGCATCACATCATAACATAAAGCTTTATCAAATGGATGTGAAAAGTGCCTTTCTTAATGGTTATATTAACGAGCTTTTCTATGTTGAACAACCTCCCGGGTTTGAAGATCCGAGAAATCCTAATCATGTGTTTAGGTTGCACAAGGCGCTCTATGGGCTCAAGCAAGCACCTAGGGTGTGGTATGAACGACTACGAGATTTCTTGATCATGCAAGGATTCAAGAACGGGAGGGTGGACACTACACTCTTCACCAAAGACATCGATGGAGAATTATTTATTTGTCAAATTTATGTCGATGATATTATTTTTTGTTCAACTAATGAATCTCTTAGCCATGAGTTTGACAAAATGATGTCTAGGGAATTCGAGATGTCGATGATTGGAGAGCTCAACTTCTTCCTTGGATTTCAAATCAAGCAACTTCGAGAGGGAACCTTCATCTATCAAGAAAATTATACCAAGGACCTCTTGAAGAAATTTGAGATGGGAGATTGTAGCTCAAGAAGCACTCTAATGGCAACAAATTGTCATCTCGACGCGGATAAGGACGGTAAACCTATTGACCAATCTAATTACCGTTCTATGATTTGTTCATTGCTTTATCTTACCGCATCTAGGCCCGATATCATGTTTAGTGTATGCTTGTGTGCTCGCTTTCAAGTGGCACCTAAAGAATCGCATCAGAAGGCGGTCTTTAGGATACTTTGATATCTCAAGCATACCCCAAGTGTAGGCCTGTGGTACCCTAAAGGTGCAAAATTCCATCTCTTGGGTTACTCGGATTCGGACTTTGCCGGATGTCATGTGGATCACAAGAGTACCTCTGGTGGGTGCCACTTGCTTGGGCGTTCCCTAGTATCTTGGTCTAACAAGAAGCAAAATTCCGTTGCCTTGTCCACGGTGGAAGCGGAATATATTGCGGCCGGTGCATGTTGTGCCCAAATTCTTTATATGAAGCAAACCCTTTTGGACTTTGGTATTAAACTTGGTTGTGTGCCTCTCCTTTGTGACAATTAAAGTGCGGTTAAGATTGCTAAGAACCCCGTTCAACACTCCCGCACTAAGCACATTGATATTCGTCATCATTTCTTAAGGGACCATGAAGCTAAGGGAGACATCTCCTTGCGAGGTGTTAGGTCCGAAGAACAATTGGCTGATATCTTCACTAAACCACTTGATGAGAAAACTTTTTCTAGACTAAGAAGTGAATTAAATGTGCTAGATGCATCGAACGTCATGTAAGTTGCCATGATCATGTAAGAATGCATCTCATATAGGTCTTGTCTAACTTTCAAAGGATAGGGGTGAGCAAGGGTTAGCTTGGGATGGAGGTCTTTTGGGTTTCCCCAAGACTTGGAGAGTGGCTCTCCTTGAAGAAGCCTTTGAAAGGTTCAAATTTGGCAAGATAGATTTAATTTATGTCTTGCATGATGCCTGCCATATAGACTTGCACTCACATTTAATTTCTTGCATTATAAATTGTTTGGCATTGCATACGGTAGATTGTCACAAAGGGGAACCCACTTCATGAGAAAGAGACTTGTTTGAAATGCAATATCTCAACTCATATGATGTGGAAAGAACAAAATGTTAGGTGCGTTAATGCCTAAAGGAACATGCTTTAAAGAGATAGAAGTATTCATCCTCTAGCTCACAGAGCATGGGCCTTACATTTTATTTGGATAATTTCTTCCCTATTTTCTCGGTGTTCTATTTGCTTTAGGGCTTAGCCAAGTTATTGGCAATTAGTATTTTTGAGGGGTAAGGGGTTGCCCAAAAAGTCCTAAGACTTTTGTTTCTCGTTGTGTGTTTAAGTCAAAGGACATATATGGGATGTTGCTGTTTTGTAGTCATCGGATTATCCGATGCTTAGGGCAGAACCATCGTCAGATCAGTTTGTGTTCAAGAGCCAAGGGTCAATTCAGTCAGAAAGACAAATCAACCGACGAGTTCACTCTGAGAAACATCGGTGCATTCGATGTTCACATTTCTGGAGTTGTGCCACATTCAACCGATGCTAATCCTCTCATCGTCGGATCATCCGGTGTCGATGGCACTTTTGGAATACCCTTACTGTACCATTCGATCGATGCAGCACTCATCTGACGTCGGTTCATCCGGTGTTAAAATTTGAGCAAGGTTTTGGGCCCCACCTTTTTAGCGCGTGCCTTCACTCCCTTTTCTCTCTCCCCGACTCCGCCGCTCAGAGCCCGACGCCTCACCTCCGCCGCCGCCGCTCCGTGCCTCCGGCCGCCGCCGCCCTCCGACAACCGCAGCCGCTCACCCTGCACCCCACACAACGCTGCCACCGCCGCTCCAAGCAGCGCCGCCGCCGCTTTCCCACACCTCACGCTGCCGCACCACTGCTGCCGCCCCACGCCGTCCTAGGCGCCGCACCACCACACTCTGCGCCATCGTGGTGCCCCCCTACGGTCACCGTCGCTTCACCGCTAGGGTTCCCCGGTAGCGACAACCTTTGCGTCGCCGTCTCGTGGGCCCGAGCTCGTTGTCCCGTGTGCTCACCTCCGTCGTCGTCATGGGCCATGACAAGAAGGGAAAGGGCAAGGCTATTAAGGAGTCGGCCGCTAAGAAGCAGAAGTTGTCGAAGGAGGCGAAGAAAGCCCTAATGGTCGCTCGCGCCGCTGAGGAGCGAGAGCGTGGCCAAGGAGGATCGTTGAGGATCCGCGATGCCCGACAGAGGCAGCCTCCCGTGCCAGAGGAGTCAGAGGAAGAAGAGGAGCCTGAAGTGCCGCTTGTTCGCTGGCGCTCAGCCAGGACCCGTGGGGGTCACCCAGCTACAGCCCCGAGACCGAGACCGTCAACAGCTGACCTTCGAGAGGACAGAGCGGCCCAGAGAGCCGTCTATGAGATGGACACCAACGTCCGTGTCGCTGAGGGTGTCCTGCTGACAGATTACAGGAAGATGAAGGCCAAGCAGCCTAGGAAGCTCAGATGGAGTATTCTGCTTGAGGAGTGGTTCCCGCAGCCCAGAGAGGCACTTGTGGACAACCGTTTTTGGACCCTGACACGGGCGTCACTGTACGAGACTTATAGACGTCGGGGCCATAAGCTCTTCCAGCACAATTTCCTGGATTGGGATCAGCTTGCTCTTGCAGCCGGGACAGAGATACGCCCTTACTTTGAGAGGTATAGAGGGCTAGTGGAGTTGATGTCTTACGAGAGGAGTGCCTACATGGAGGACTGGGTCCGAGTATTCTACGCCACACTCTAAGTCTCTGAGGGCTGCAGATCCATTGATTTCATGTTCATGGGCCAGCATCATCACTTGACCAGGCAGACATTGGGACAGCTGCTAGGAGTGGATCTCCATGACACTTGCCTACACGAGAGGGTGTATGGACAGGTTGACCCATCGAGGAGGCCGCTCACTGGGGAGGTGTGGCACCACCACTTGAGGAGATACGCTCACTGTTCGCTCAGCCTTTCTCTCCAGACCAGCCGAGGGTACTGGCACTACTCACTCCAGTTGCGCGCATTGTGCACCTTGCCTTGCGTCGCACACTTTTGCCGAGGTCCGGATACCTTGAGGGGTTCACCAGCTTGCAGCAGACTCTCCTGTTCTATGTTATGAACGGGATGGAGTTCGACATTGTGAACATCCTGATCTGTGAGATGGAGGACGTCATCACTGATGGAGTCGGGATGATGAGGCAGCTTGTGTTTGGTCACTGGATCAGCTACTTGCTCTACATGGTAGCTCTAGAGGGATCCGTCGTGCGTGACAGTCTCACCGATGAGAGCATCACACGGTTTGGCCACTACCATGCTCCAGCTCCTGGAGACCGCCGCCTTGGCCGTCCAGTTGAGTGTCAGGTCCGTGCCCATCTCTCAGAGGAAGACTGGTCAGACCTGGAGAAGGAAGATGAGAGACTAGCACAGGTAGAGGCTCAGGGTGAGGATCTTCAGCACATATGGTCCGAGAGTGACACCAGCAACAGTGTCGAGGAGTACTTCCCACCTCCTCCCTCACCCAGGTAGCACGACGCGGAGGCTGGAGGCTCGACTGTGCCACCACCTACTCCACCTCCGGTGTCATAGGCACAGGTATCTAAGCCATCTGAGCTCACTTCTTTACTCCAGCAGATGGTTGAGCAGCAACGTTTGGATAGGCTTGCAGCTGAGCAGGCCTGAGCTGAGCAGGCTGCGCGTCTCTTGGAGCTCCAGCAGTAGCAGCAAGAGATGCAGCGACAAATAGCCCGTGAGAGACGAGAGGACACTGACAGGCTGACTGGGCTGATTGATCAGATGCACCAGCGTTCTCTCAACCAGCAGCAGCAGACGCAGCAGGCTATGATGGGCATCCTTGGGTTGATCACCAACATCTACACTCAGACTGGGATTGCCCTACCGTCGCAGCTTCCAGGCCTAGCTCCAGGCCCGCCTGTCTTGGCTCCAGTCTCAGTACCAGTGCCGACCACGCCGATCCCGACAATCAGCATGTCCCCACTGCTTGCTCCAGGTGCTCCTATCCACTCTCCCTTGCCGACTTCGACTCTTTTCCAGCAGACTCCGGCTTTTGTTGTCAGTGCCCCTCTACCTGCAGTTCAGACTCAGCAGGCACCGACAGCAGCTCCTGCAGCCCCCGTCACCTCCACTCCAGCTTTGGTAGCAGCAGGCAGCAGCTCCGACGATAGCACCCCCGATGGTGACCAGTTCGTCATGGCCCCGAGCGCTCAGGATCCTTAGGCACTCGTCTTCCTTTTTGGTGTCTTGATGCCAAAGGGGGAGAAGAGTCAGGGGGAGGGATAGCTTAGTCCCAGGGGGAGTCCTAGTTGTAGGGGGAGTTTATCTTTTTGGGAGTCTTTTGTAATTTGGTGTTTTTGCTACCTTTGTAATTTGGTGATTTGCTACTCTTTTGCTATTCATTGAGTATTCATGTGCCACTTAATTCTCTTGAGTCATTGATCGTTGAGCTTTCGAGTTATTGATCGTTTTTGAGCCTTCAAGTTTAAGTGTGATAAATCTTGTACTTATTGCATATCCTCTTGAGTATCGTATTCTTAAATTCATTACTATTATGCATTACTTATTGTGTTGTCATCAATCACCAAAACGGGGGAGATTGAAAGCATCTAGGCTCCCATGAGGTATGGTTTCGGTGATTAATGACAACTGTTGGATTTTACTAATGAATTTGTGGATGCAAGGTCTCCCATATCACTCATCACAATCAAATGAAATCTATATGAATATTGTCTACTGCTCATTGGATATAATTAGAGACCCCTAAACAATCATTATATGAGGTCAATCGATTTTTATGAAGATTAGAAGAAAAAGCTCATATGTCAAAAATTTTCAACCAATATTGATAGCACTCAATGCTTGATAATCATCAGAAGAACATTTCAAACCAATGTAAAAGATGTCACTCGAGAAAATTTCAAAAGAATCACTTAGAACAACTCGAAGCAAACAAAATCAACTCACCGGATCAACCGATGTTTCCAGAAAACAATACATCGGTCGAGTTGGTTTAGCAGAAGAAGAAGACCTCAGAACTAAGTACTCACCGGATCATCCGATGATGAAGGGGATGTTACATTGGTCCATCAGTACAGTAAGCAATCTCTCTGGACCAAGTGTAACGCCGGACCATCCGATGTACAACTATAAACACATCGGTTGATCACTCCAGTAAGCATTAGTTCTGAACCAATTTTGGATGAAGTGCCACCAGATCATCCGATGAGAAGGCAAGTGTAACATCGGTCTAACAACGGTCATATCTGACACAGTGACATTAGCTAATTAGGATTCGATCAATGATAACTGAAGGGAGAACATCGGATCATCCGGTGTTCGCAGAACAGTGATGTCAGCCTACTTTTTCAACGGCTATTTCGTGGAGGCTGGCTATTTATACCCCTTCAACCAGTCTATTCGACAAGTCTTGACAACCAGAGCTACTCTACACATTCTCAAGCATTCAAGACGTTGAGCCAACACTTCTACATCATCTACACCACTTACACACCAAGAGATAGGCTAGAACTTACTAGAGATAGTGCTTGTGTGCCTCCATTCTTGGTGATTGGAGTCTCTAGTGTAGTGAGAGCTGTAAGGGAGTGTCCCTTGGTGATTGTATTGGAGAGAGCCTTCCGGAGCTTACCAAGATGGTTGTGGAAGCCCGGAGGATGCAACTTGTACAAGGCTTGAGCTCCACATTGCCAAGGTTGGCGAACGGAGAAGTATAGTGAAGATCCCTGGTCTCAGTGACTTGGGAGTGGCTATACCCTTTGGTGGGTGCCACAACGTGGATGTAGGAAGATCTTGACGATCTTGCCGAACCACGGGATAAATCTCCATGTCTTCGTGTCTCCCCGAGAGTTTGCACTTTCTTCCTCTCCCCTTACACTTATGCATTTCTTATACCACAAAGTTACTATTCACTTGAATGCATAGGTTGTTTGCATAGGGAATTGGGCTTTTAGTAATTAAGTTTTATTGCTTTAATTTTTGAAAAGAAGCCCAATTTACCCTCCCTCTTGGGCATTCGATCCTTACACAAGGGCTGGCCGTTACATCGTTAGCCTGGCCCGACATGTGGCCCTGGCAGTTAGTGATGCCTAATACACAATTAAATGTGCTTAATTCTCCTTAATAGCGCGATAACGCCCTTTAATGGTGGTGTTACTGGTATTAAGGGTCATCTGATTGTTTGTAATTAAGATTGCATTAATGACATATAATCAGGTCTTGAAGTCTTTAATGTCCCTTGAAGGTCCAAGCCGTTGGAGGTCCACCAATCTGCCTGTTGAAGTTGAAGGTCCGGCGGTTGGACGCGTGGCAGCTCCGGAGCTTACCGTCTTGGACGAGTAGGTCTGGTGCTGTTGTACATGTGTCGGTACCGGAGCTTCCCTCTGTCGGGAGTTAGGTTCGGGGGTGCCACACAGGTATCTCGCCAGAGCATTCCCATGTAGGGATTGTAGCTCCGGTTTTATGATACACGTGGCGGCACTGGGACTAACCATAGGAGGAATGCAGGTCCAGTTCCGAGTGACACGTGGGGCCTTTAGAGGTCTTCAACTCAGATAGGTGGAGTTCCTTTGCACTCTTCATAGTTTCAAGGGGTATCCGGTACGTAGGGTACCGACAATGGCCCCCTGGGCCCACCTCTAGGAGAGACCTTTTGGGTTAAGTCATTCTGCCGGAGGTGGGTCCATCTTTCAATTTTTGCGTCGTGTCTTCAAGGGTTTTTGGATGTGCCGTTGAGGTGGTGGTTCGCAGTTAAACCATCGCCGTGTGGCATCTTCAGGATGCGGTAGGTGAGATGTGCGTGTGCGGATCTCACACAATTGAAGGTCGCCGATTCGCAATACGAAAACTGTATCGGTTTCGCGCACCCTGTCAGGACGCCGCCCTCGGGTTTCCCGCCTTTCATCATGACAATTTGAAAGTGCATCTAGGACTCCCTTGTGGGTTTTGGATGATTTATGACAAGCAATTGGGATCCTAACCTTTTTGTTGAGATGAATGCAGGCCAATAACGAAAAATGAGCAAAATACCAAAAGGAAGGGATAATGAGGAGAAAAGTGAACTTGAACTCAAGAAAAAGAAATAGTAGATTATTGTGTATGGAGTGTGTTAAGGAAACACACCCAAGAGCTCAATCATATTTAAGCACACAAACATATTGCACAAAGTTACACAGGACCGGACTAGTCCGATATCAACCGGACTAGTCCGATATCCTTTCTGGACCAGATCAGACAAGTCTGATATCTGTCGGACTAGTCCGATATCTTTCTGACTTGAGTCGGACTAGTCCTCCCCAGGGCGGACTAGTCCTCAACACACTTCACAAGTCACACAAAATCGGACAAGTCCGTTGTTAACCGGACTAGTCCAATATTCATTCTGATCCACTTCGGACAAGTCCGATGTTTACACGGAGTAGTCCGAAATACCCACTGATCTAAATCGGACAAGTCCTCCAAGTGCGGACTTGTCATCCAACACACTTAGGGTTTCATATGTCCGGACAAGTCCGATGGCTATCGGACTAGTCCGAAGATTTCCAGTAGTGAAATCGGACAAGTCCGTTTTTGACCGGACTAGTTCGATATTTCGGGACACTTAGGGTTTGCTACACACAGCACACCGGACTAGTCCGGTGACCACCACAGACTAGTCCGATCTTTCTGAACCCTAACGGTCACTTTTAGAAACCCCATATAAATAGAGGTGCACGACCCACTTTTACAATCTCTCGAACCATAGCGCCGTCACACCTCCCAAGAGACTCAGAAACCACCTCTCTCCACGAAATTAAGTGCAAAATCGATCAATCCTTTGAGGATCACTTCTAGATCATTGGAGAGACACTTGGCACACATCATTGACCTCTTGGTTTGAATCTCTAACACACTCCTGCGTTTCAATTGTAATTTCTGAGTGTGTTTTTGGTGACATTGTGATTTGTAATCTAAGGGAGCTCTCAACGTGTGAGAACGCCCCTTGAATTTGGTTATTCACCCCTTTGTGATTAGTGGAAGAGGGTTGGCCTTCATGGCGATCCGACGAGGGTAGGATTGGAGAAGACCCGATCCTTTTGTGGGCTCCTCAACGTGGATGTAGGTTGCCTTCATGGTAGCCGAACCACGGGATAAATCGTGTGTCTTGTCCTTTTTGTGTTCATCACTCAAATTGATCTACTGACTCTAGGGTTTGATACACATTGTTCAATTTATAATAAATTGTAGAACACAAGCCTTAATTGTGATACAATCCAATATACAACTGTTAAACTGTTGTTTGATTCTATAATTCCGTTGCGCACATTGAAGAATCAACCTAATCGATTAATCTTGATCAACTTAGTCCGTGAACACCAGACTAGTCCGCACATTACCGTACTAGTCCGATTCCTCTGGTATTGAACTTGTTATTGAGTGTTGCAGGATCCGACAAAAATTCAAAAGGCCTATTCACCCCCCTCTAGGCCTACATTCAATTGGTATCAAAGCAAGGTTCTTCAAGAAAGAGTTTAACCACTCGAAGAGATCATGTCGGACATGAAGGACGTCCACAAAATCAACAACCAAGAGGAAGTCAACAATGACAAGACCCAAAAACTGGAGAAGTACCTCGAAGCCATTCAAGACTTCGAGGACGACGATGAGGAGACGCTGGAGCTAAAGGTGCTCCTCAGAAAGAAGGCACTTTCAATAGGGAAAGCGAAAGTTGAAGAGAAGAAGAAGGGGAGTAGTCACACCGACTACTCCCGATATCCTTTTAATTATGATCGTCTAAATTCCAATAACAATCACTACTTATCTATCCCACTTGGAAAAGCCCCACACTTCGATGGGAGTGATTACTCCATGTGGAGGCAGAATATGAAGATGCATTTGATTTCCCTCAACCCAAGTTTATGGCATGTTGTATGTACAGGGATAGATATTCCAGATGACGACGAAGAGCTCACCCCAAGTCAAGAGCAGGCCATCCATAGAAATGCTCAAGCCGCAGCCATAATCACCTCCTCTCTCAGTCGAGACGAGTTCACCAAGGTGGATGGACTCGAAATTGCTAAGGAGATATGGGATACACTACAAACAACACATGAAGGTGACCGACATGTGCGTGAGGCAAAAATTGAAATGATCGAAGGGGAACTAGGAAGATTCGCAATTGAGGAAGACGAGTCACCCCAGGATATGTACAATCGATTGAAGACACTTGTCAACAAGGTTCGATCATATGGGAGCAAGAAGTGGAATGACCACGAGGTGGTAAAGCTCATCCTTAGAGCTTTTATGCCTCGCAATGTCACACTATGCTCAATGATCAGAGAAAGCCCCGGTTACAAAAGGATGACTCCGGATGAATTGCTTGGTAAAATTATCAACATTGAAATTATGGAGAAACAAGCCAAGCACGTCAAAGAAATTGCCGACCTCACCTCGGCCAAGAAGAAAGGAGTTGCCCTAAAATCTACTCTCAAGCCTCTATCCAAAGAAGCAAGAGAAGCACAACTAGAGGAGGACAGTGATGACGAGAGTAGTGAGCTAGATGAAGAGGATATGATTTTGTTCATGAAAAAGTTCAAGAGAATAATGAAGAAGAGACAAGGAACAAAATCAAGTGAAGGAAAGTACAAGGAAAGGACGAAGCCAAAGATGAGGCGGGCGTGCTATAATTGTGGTGAGTATAACCACTTTATAGTCGATTGCCCGTATGAGGACAACAAGAAGAAAACTAAAGAAACCAAGCCTCAACCTAAGAAATTCTTCAAGAAGAAGAAACAAGCCGAACAAGCACACATTGGGAAGGAGTGGGATTCAAACGATGAGTCCTCATCATCCGATGAAGAAGAGATGGCTAGCATAGCCATAGAAAGCACATCCAAGAAATCCACACTCTTTCCCACAATCGGTACAAAGAAGGGAAATGGCACTTGTCTCATGGCAAAGGAAGGTAAACGCAAGGTAAACATCAGAACCCCTTCCATGCATTCCTACTCTAGTGATGATGAACTAGATAGTGATGATGAGGACATGCTAAATGGACTAGATAGGAAAACTGCTACTAAAATGAGATTTTTACTTGACCAACTTGTTGAGAAGGAGAGGTTAATTGATCGTCAAGAGGACATGATTATCTCCCAAAAGGAGAAGTATGTCAAACTTGACAAACTCCTAGAGCTTGAAAAGGAGAAAAACGGTTCACTAGAGCTTGAGCTAGCTTCAAGCAAGAAAACTTGCTTGGAGTTAACCGACTCAAATGTTGCAATCAAGGAACAACTTGCTGACCTGATCAAGGTTAACAAAATCCTTGAAGTGCAAGTTGAGTCACTCAAGCTAAGTGAACCTTCCTCCTCTTCAAGTTCACCTTCTCAACCCACTAAAACTGATCTTGTTCATATGTGCACATGTAGTAAAATCAACACCAGTTTGAAGGAGAAGTCAACCTCCACAAAGGATAAAAATCCTACCCAGTATGGAATATTTGACAAGGAGAAGATCAACTATGCACGTAGTGCATACTTGGTCCAAAGACCTCCAAATGTCAAATATGGCATTGGTTACTCTTATGATGAAAAGCAAAATGTTGGAAGTCATAAGAATAACAGGGGAAGGATATCCTTTGTGAAGGGAAGATCCTCTCAAACTGATAAGTTGAAGAATAAGAAACTGAACTCGCATGAATACCGGACTAGTCCGGTCGGTGTCCGGACAAGTCCGGTCATCCGGACAAGTCCGGCCACCCAGACTAGTCCGATTCATAAACAACAACAGCTTCTATTTAAAACTTTTGATGCCTCTTATGTATTAATGAGAAACAATCTTGGTAAGGTTTATGCTTATTATGTTGGGTCACGCCATGGGAACATAAAATCCCATGTGTGGGTGCCCAAATGTATTGTAACTAACCTCCAAGGACCCAAGCAAGCTTGGGTACCTAAAACCAAAGCCTAATTTGTTTTTGCAGGCCTATTCCTCCGGTGGATCCAAATGGGTGCTAGACAGTGGATGCACCAACCACATGACCGGAGAAAGGAGGATGTTCGTGGAATATGAAGAAAACGAGGACCCAAACGAAGGCATCTACTTCGGAGATAATAGTCAAGGAAAGGTGCTCGGTACCGGTAAAATTGCAATATCCTCTGAACACACGCTTTCTTATGTTTTACATGTTGAATCTTTAGATTATAACCTGCTGTCCATATCTCAACTATGTGACAAAGGCTATAATTGCTTGTTCACTAACGAGGGTGTGACCGTCTCAAGGAGGAGTGATGGTTCCATTGCATTCAAGGGTATGTTGAAGGGAAAGATTTACCTTGTTGACTTCAACAAGGATAAAGCCGAACTCGACACATGCTTGATTGCAAAAACCAACATGGGTTGGCTGTGGCATAGACGGCTAGCGCATGTTGGTATGAGGAATCTTCAAAAACTCCTCAAGGGCGATCACATCCGAGGTTTGAAAGATGTTGTTTTTGAGAAAGACAGGCCTTGTAGCGCGTGCCAAGCCGAGAAGCAAGTTGGAGCACATCATCCCGTAAAGAACATCATGACTACAACAAGACCGCTCGAACTACTTCACATGGACTTGTTTGGTCCAGTTGCTTACATAAGCATCGGCGGTAACAAATATGGTTTGGTTATCATTGATGATTTTTCTCGCTTCACTTGGGTTTTCTTTTTGCATGATAAGTCAGAAACACAAGGAACACTCAAGAAATTCTTCAAGCGAGCTCAAAACGAGTTTTCATTGTCAATCAAGAGTATTCGAAGCGACAATGGCACGGAGTTTAAGAACATACAAGTGGAGGGGTACCTTGATGAAGAGGGCATCAAGCACGAATTTTCAGCGCCATATTCACCACAACAAAATGGAGTTGCCAAAAGGAAGAACCGAACACTCATAGAGATGGCAAGAACAATGCTCGATGAATACAAGACCTCGGATCGATTTTGGGCAGAAGCGATTAACACCGCTTGCCACGCCGCAAATCGGCTTTATCTTCATCGACTACTCAAGAAAACTCCCTATGAGCTACTCACCGGTAACAAACCAAACATTTCTTACTTTTGAGTTTTCAGTTCTCCATGTTATATCCTGAACAAGGAGCCCAGGACTTCAAAGTTCACTTCGAAGTCCGATGAAGGTTTCTTGCTCGGTTACGATTCGAACACCTACGCCTATCGTGTTTTCAACAAGGCCTCCGGACTTGTTGAAGTACCACGTGACGTAGTGTTCGATGAGACTAATGGCTCCCAAAAGGAGCAAGTTGATCCATGTGAATTAGGTAAAGAAGAAGGTCCTTGTCTAGCATTGAAAAGAATGGCTCTAGGTGAAGTTCAACCACAAGAGTCACCTTCACACATAAATGATGAAAATGAACCACAAGAGGAGACCAAGAATAAAGGGGGAGCTTCAACACAAGCACGAGAGTATGAAGATGATCAACAAGTCAACGAGGGCAACCACTCAGGGGGAGAAGAAAACGATCATGAAGACACAACTCCCCAAGTGCCCCATCCAAGAGTACACCAATGCATTCAAAGGGATCACCCAATCGACAACATCATCGGTGACATCCAAAAGGGAGTAACCACTAGATCTCGCATAGCTAACTTTTGTGAGCATTACTCGTTTGTCTCCTTTTTGGAACCACGCAGGAGAAAGGATATCGGACTAGTCCGGTTGATATCGGACTAGTCCGGTATTGAGGATGCATTGAAGGATCCGGACTGGGTGGTGGCAATGCAAGAAGAATTGAACAACTTCAAGAGGAATGAGGTGTGGGAACTTGTGGCAAGACCCAATGCAAACATAGTGGGCACCAAGTGGGTATTCCGCAACAAACAAGATGAACACGGAGTGGTAACAAGAAACAAGGCGCGACTTGTGGCCAAAGGGTACTCACAAGTCGAAGGTTTGGATTTCGATGAGACTTTTGCTCCAGTAGCTAGGCTTGAATCTATTAGAATATTACTTGCATATGCTACTCACCATGATTTCAAGCTGTATCAAATGGACGTGAAAAGCGCCTTCCTCAACGGACCGATCAAGGAAGAGGTGTACGTGGAGCAACCTCCCGGATTTGAAGACGAAGAGTTCCCCGACCACGTATATAAATTGTGTAAGGCTCTCTAAGGCCTCAAACAAGCTCCTAGAGTTTGGTATGAGTGTCTTAGAGATTTCTTAATTGAGAATGGTTTTCAAATTGGCAAAGTAGATTATACATTATTTACAAAGAACTTAGATAATGATCTTTTTATTTGTCAAATTTATGTTGACGATATAATTTTTGGATCAACTGATCAATCTTTTTGTGAGGAATTTAGCAAAATCATGACAAACAGGTTTGAAATGTCAATGATGGGAGAATTAAAATACTTTTTGGGATTCCAAGTGCGGCAACAAAGGGAAGGAACGTTCATAAGCCAAACCAAGTACACGCAGGACATACTCAAGAAGTTTGGCATGGACAAGGCAAAGCCCATAAAGACCCCCATGGCAATGAATGGCCACTTGGATCTCAATGAAGATGGACCTAGCGTCGATCAAAAGGTATATCGCTCCATGATTGGATCTCTACTTTACTTATGTGCATCTAGGCCAGATATTATGTTGAGTGTATGTTTGTGTGCACGATTTCAAGCCAACCCTAAGGAATGTCACTTGACAGCCATAAAAAGAATCTTGAGATATTTAGTTCATACACCCAACCTTGGTCTTTGGTACCCAAAAGTCTCAAAATTCAATCTCATTGGTTACTCCGATGCAGATTATGCTGGGTGCAAAGTAGATAGAAAAAGCACCTCTGGCACATGCCAATTCCTAGGGAGATCCTTAGTTTCTTGGTCATCCAAGAAACAATATTACATTGCTTTATCCACAGCCGAAGCGGAGTATGTTGCAGCCGGGAGTTATTGTGCACAAATCCTTTGGATGCGACAAACTCTAAGGGATTACGGTTACAATTTGAACCGTATGCCTCTCCTTTGTGACAATGAGAGTGCCATTAAAATAGCCCACAATCCAGTTGAGCACTCTAGAACTAAACACATAGACATAAGACATCATTTCCTGAGAGACCATTCCATGAAAGGAGACATTACCATCTCACATGTCAACACCCAAAAACAATTGGTCGACATATTCACCAAGCCACTTGATGGAAAGCGTTTTTGCGAACTCCGAAATGAACTAAATATCCTGGATTCTCGGAGTGTGGCTTGAAAAGTTGCATACCTGTATGACCTCTTCAAAATTTTGACTGCATTGTGAAAATCATCCTTCTTCATTCTTTTCTCGAAAAACTATGTCAATTATTAGATCTTGATGAATTATGACCATTGTGTGATTGTTGCATGCTTACTGGTCAAATTCATCAAGATTAATTGATTTGTTTTGTCCCTCCTATTCTCTATTAATGAACCTTCAAAGATATATGAATGTGCTATGCAATTTCTCCTGGTGACCACGGACTAGTTCGTGGTTACCCGGACTAGTCCGCTCTCGCAGACTAGTCCGCAGAGTGCCGATTAGACCGGACTAGTCCGATAGACCACAGACTAGTCTGATATAGCTCTCTGGATGACTTCGGACTAGTCCGGTCTTGTCCGGACTTGTCCGATTTTTCGTGTCCATAACCCTAGCCGCCACCAAACCCTAATCTTCTCATACCCACATTTGCTCACGCCTTCCTCTCTCTTGCGCTCGAGCTACCAAGGCGATTCTCTGCTCCCTCCGTTGAAAAAGTCCACATTTGGGTGGATATCAAGCTTGACTTCTTGGGGATTGAAGCTAGCGGACTTGTCCGGCCTCCAACCCCCAAACCTTCAAGCTTCAATTGATTTCTTCGGTAACTTTTTTCAAAACCCTAGAAATCTTGTATTTCTCCATTGTTGATCGTATAGCCTAGAATCCTTCACTAGATACATGCTTATTTGATGTACTACGTGTATGCTAGACTAGATTTGCATTAGGAATCATCCCTTGACCAATCTGTTAGGTTTTTGAGGATGAACACCGGACTAGTCCGGTTCATGCACGGACAAGTCCGGTCCTCCGGACTAGTACGTGCCGGTGCACCGGACAAGTCCGATGTTTCCGAACTGAAAACCTAATTTTTCAATTCCTCAATGCAATTCATTGCTATATTTTCATACCTATGCCTTGTATCACTTACCATCACTCTTTCAAAATCATTCTCAGATCATGTCAAGCTCAAACAACGAAATATCTGACTTTGAGGCCGAGTTGGACCACGAGGTGGCACCTCGGTCCTCGACGGGTCTTGGCAAGAAGCACCAAGAAAGACCCTCCGAGCCTGCTCCTTCCCCTCCTCAGGTTCGGAGGAAAGTGCTAGCGAAGAAGCCGGCCTCCAAGGTGCCAGCCTCAAAGGCTGGTGGTGGCCCTAGCTTGGCAAGTGCCCGCCAAGCCAAGGGCAAGGGCAAGGGGATAGCAACGGGGCCAGTCGGGCCCTTGAAGCTCCATGCTCCTAGGGAAGGGGTCCGGGACCCTACTGAGGAGAAGTTCAACGGCAAGGGCAGTGATTCTGCAGCCAATTTCAGAAGCATTGACTGGTATGGTAGGCCAAAGCAAGTTGTCGATGGAAGGTTTTGGTGCAACTTCCATGTAGACTTCTACAAATCGGTGTATCTACCGATGAAGACCCCCGTGGTGCGCAGTCAGTGGATTGACTGGGCACACCTTGAGAAGAAGAAGTGCTCAGCTTTTGATGAAGTCATTGCAGCAGTTGAGAGGCATGACCTGAAGGATCTCTTTGCCTTCAGGCATAACTGGAATGATGAAGTGATTGCACAGTTCTTTGCAACTTGCCACTTCTCAAGTGAGGATGAAGAGAGTGTTACTTGGATGACACACGGATCTAAGTATAGTATCACTCAAGAGGACTTTGCTAATCTGCTCCATCTGGACACCTCTGGACATGACAGGCTGATCATCCACAACATAGGTGTCATGGAGAAGGATAGGATGAAATTCCTATATGAGCCGAACTCAAAGTATGTCCCTCCCTCTACAAAGAACATGAAACCATTCTTTGTGGTCCTCAACAGAGTGCTGAGGAAGACTATTGCTCCTAAAGATGGAGATGTTGGGAGCGTGCAGGGTTACCTCCGAACCCTAATGAGAGTCATAAGCAAGGACCACCCATTTGATGTGGCGGAATACATTTGGAATGATATGGTCAACATATCCTGCACGCCTAACAGGTCATGTGGCTAATACTCCCTACCTCATGTATATGATTGAGAAAGTCACAGGTGTTGAGTTCGTGAAGGATGTGGAGCACACTCCTTTGAGGCCTCAGAAGCCTCAACCAGTGAGTGTCCAGGCTGCTCCCTCGCCGGCCTCCAGTCCTGAGGCACCGGCAAGATCAAGAAGCGGTGCTAGGGCTGTCCCTACCTCTAGGGAAGCCCCTCAGAGAGGATCAGCTAGTGGGATCCTCAAGTACCTGACCGCCATATTCTCCTCCTGCAAAAAGACCGAAGTGAAGGTCCACAAGCTCAACAAGAGAAGAAAGGAGGACATGAAGTATATAAAGGCCAATATGAAGCAAATCTGCCAGAAGCTGGAGATCGACCCCATTGGATCTCCAGTGATTTCTGAGGAATCCGACCCGGACTTCACCGAGCTCGGGCCTTTGAACCCCTCCGAGCTTGCCTACTTTGGCATTGGGGGCTCGAGCGACTCCGCTCCTCCTCCCTCTCCTCCTCGTCAAGCGGAAAGCGAAGAATATGAAGACGATGACGAGAGGACCGACAGTGAAGAGTGAGGATCTTAGAACCCTCCTCTCTCTCTTTTTGGTGTCTTGATGCCAAAGGGGGAGAGATTGAGGGGGAGTCTTAGCTTTAGCTGTGGTAGGGCGCGAGGAGAGAGTTCTCTTTATCTTTCTTTGTGATTGTAATGCCTTAACGTTGTTTACATGTTAACTATGGTTCTGTGTTGAAATGCTTAACTAATTTGCAAATATGTGTTGAAATATGCAATTTTGCTCCTGAAATGACATATGTACTTTGTATTGATTCATCAATGTAAATTATGTAATTCTCAATGTTTCAATGCACTTAGTTATGCATCCCACCATAAAGAATGCACATGTGAATATTTCTCTTACCGCTTGATGTATTTTTGAGTCATATGTGCATACTTTATGAAAATCTCATCTCTTTTTGTCACATTTTGTGAAATCTCAATTGGTTGTCATCAATCACCAAAAAGGGGGAGATTGAAAGTGCATCTAGGACTCCCTTGTGGGTTTTGGATGATTTATGACAAGCAATTGGGATCCTAACCTTTTTGTTGAGATGAATGCAGGTCAATAATGAAAAATGAGCAAAATACTAAAAGGAAGGGATAATGAGGAGCAAAGTGAACTTGAACTCAAGGAAAAGAAATAGTAGATTATTGTGTATGGAGTGTGTTAAGGAAACACACCCAAGAGCTCAATCATATTTAAGCACACACACATATTGCACAAAGTTACACAGGACCGGACTAGTCCGATATCAACCGGACTAGTCCGATATCCTTTCTGGACCAGATCGGACAAGTCTGATATCTGTCGGACTAGTCCGATATCTTTCTGACTTGAGTCGGACTAGTCCTCCCCGGGGCGGACTAGTCCTCAACACACTTCACAAGTCACACAAAATCGGACAAGTCCGTTGTTAACCGGACTAGTCCGATATTCATTCTGATCCACTTCGGACAAGTCTGATGTTAACACGGACTAGTCCAAAATACCCACTGATCTAAATCGGACAAGTCCTCCAAGTGCGGACTTGTCATCCAACACACTTAGGGTTTCATATGTCCGGACAAGTCCGATGGCTATCGGACTAGTCCGAATATTTCCAGTAGTGAAATCGGACAAGTCCGTTTTCGACCGGACTAGTCTGATATTTCGGGACACTTAGGGTTTGCTACACACAGCACACTGGACTAGTCCGGTGACCACCACGGACTAGTCCGATCTTTCTGAACCCTAACGGTCACTTTTAGAAACCCCATATAAATAGAGGTGCACGGCCCACTTTTACAATCTCTCGAACCCTAGCGCTGTCACACCTCCCAAGAGACTCAGAAACCACCTCTCTCCACCAAATTAAGTGCAAAATCGATCAATCCTTTGAGGATCACTTCTAGATCATTGGAGAGACACTTGGCACACATCATTGAGCTCTTGGTTTGAATCTCTAACACACTCCTGCGTTTCAATTGTAATTTATGAGTGTGTTTTTGGTGGCATTGTGATTTGTAATCTAAGGGAGCTCTCAACGTGTGAGAATGCCCCTTGAATTTGGTTATTCACCACTTTGTGATTAGTGGAAGAGGGTTGGCCTTCGTGGCGATCCGACGAGGGTAGGGTTGGAGAAGACCCGGTCCTTTTGTGGGCTTCTCAACGTGGATGTAGGTTACCTTCGTGGTAGCCGAACCACGGGATAAATCGTGTGGCTTGTCCTTTTTGTGTTCATCACTCAAATTGATCTACTTACTCTAGGGTTTGATACACATTGTTCAATTTACAATAAATTGTAGAACACAAGCCTTAATTGTGATACAATCCAATATACAACTGTTAAACTGTTGTTTGATTCTATAATTCCGCTGCACACATTGAAGAATCAACCTAATCGATTAATCTTGATCAACTTAGTCCGTGAACACCGGACTAGTCCGCACTTTACCGGACTAGTCCGATTCCTCTGGTATTGAACTTGTTGTTGAGTGTTGCAGGATCTGACAAAAATTCAAAAGGCCTATTCACCCCCCCTCTAGGCCTACATTCACAATTGTTCGCTTGGGGTACGGACCTCAACTTAATCGTCTAGGTGGCCCCAGGCCCCCTTGCAATTGGTAGGGTGAAATTTTTGAACTGTATCCTTGGCCCTTCTGCGGTTTCCATCCAAGCGTTGTGGGGGCTTACTTAAGAAGGAAAGCGTGCACCGTTTGGGGATTCCTTACGCCTTCATTTGAACTTGCGCTCGAATCCTCCAAACTTTCGCTTGCTTTTTCTCTCTCTCCTCGCCGTGCTGTGATGGAGTTGGGTCTCCGCAAGAGCCGTCTCACGACTGACGACGATTTGAAGAAGGTCTGGACCTACATGGGGTTGTCCAGCGACTCCTTCAACCACCTGGTCCGTGCCGGCGAGCTCCCGTTCAAGAAGAAGCGCGGCAGCGACATGGTGTACTTTTCTGCGTACGCCATGGTGGGATTGATCCCACCTTTCTCGACTTTCCTCTTGATGTTGTTAGACTTCTATGGTCTGCAGTTGTACCACCTTGGCCCCCACTCCATTCTTCTTGTGTCAACATTCGTCCACTTCTACGAGATGTGGGTGGGTATTCCCCCCTGTGTCGAGCTTTTCCGCACCTTCTTCACCATCCACACCACCGGCAAGAGTAATGAGTATCTTGGCTTCTACTATTTTGTGAAGCGCAAGAAATGCCCCTACAAGTACTTGAGGTTGTTTCCTTCCAGCAAGTGGGATGACTGGAAGAAGGATTGGATTGTCATCACGGCAGAGGAGTACGAGAAGCTGGAGCTGCCTGAAGGTCTTCCCAATGTTGACACTGATGCCTGGAGTGAAGTTCCGTTGCTGTCAGAGGCCTTCAATCCTGCCTTGACCAGGATCCGCCAATGCGTGGAAGGAGGGGTGACTTCCTGGTCAACGGGTGGCGTTGAAGAAGAGGGAGAAGCTCGCCTGGGCCCTCAACAGCGTGATGGACGATGATGGATTGAAACCGCTTTGAAGTCCAATTTGGAAGGCTCTACTTTGGAGCTTCATCTCAAGAAGTTCCAGCATGGCATCGACGTCGAGGGCGACGACTTAACTCCGTCGGCAGCTTTCCTCCCTTTGAACATGGAGGCGGAGTTCAGCAGGGAGCTCCGACGGAAGATGTCGGTGCTTGATGACCTTGGTGAAGTAGAGAGGCGTTCGACCACCAGATTGGTGATCCCCGGAGCTTCTGAGGGTGGCCCTGCTCCCGCCCTGAGACCAAGAGCTGAAGTCATTGGCAAGGGCAAAGAGTTGACGGAGCCCTCCAGCCGAAAGAGGAAGTTGAAGCACTCTGACGGGAGGCCCGTCAGACCTGCTCCTTCCACAACGGCTCCTTCTCCCTGGCGGGGGAGGTCTTCGACGGCGACGACAACTCCAGCATCGGCGTCTCCCCGGAATGTCAGCTCTGCCCAGGTGACTCCGGCGCCGGGGCCAGCTAAGGCCTCTAGGTCAGAGGGTCCTTCCCAGTCGAGGAAGGCCCCTACCAAGAAGTCGCTGACGGCCGCAGTAAGCTCCGAAGAGCCTTCCAAAGCTACTACCCCAGTTGTGACAGGGTCGGGATCTGAACGTCCAGCGAAGAGGTTCTGAGCTAGTTGGAGCAGAAGCCTCCCAAGGTAAATTTGCTTTTTTACCTCAGTTGATTGTTTTTGTTGTACAAATTTTGAGTTTCTTTGTCCTTCATCCACAGGTCCCCAAAAAAGGGGTTGAAGCTCCGGTTCCTGCAACAGCAACTGATGTTGTACAGGCAGAGGCTCCGACTCCAATTCCAGCGCCGCCCTAGGTGGTGGTTGAGGTCTCGACAGCTTCGGTGCCAGCTGTCGAGGTTCTAGACCTCGACTCATCTCCCAAATCTCCCATGGTAGCGCCGGACCATGGGAATGAAGACGTACCAGCGGCACCAGCTCTAAAGGCTGAAGCTCTGGTTTTAGATGCTGCGATGATGGATGCTCCGACCTCAGAGCTGGAGGTAGCTGCAGTTCCGGCCTTCGAGTCGGATGTTATTGAAGCCCCGGCGGAAGAGACGATGGTTCATGAAGTTCCGGCACCTGAGCCAGTTGCCGTGGAGGTGCCGGCACCCGAACTGGTGGAGGTCGAAGCGCTGGCGCCTGAGCCGGCAGTGGAGGAGACAACAGCACCGGAGACGAAAGTGGCCTCAGCTCCGAACGAATCTTCAATGCCTGCCCCGGAGGTGGTAGTTCCGGAGGTACCCGTGCCTGAGCCAGGGTGTCAAGACTAAGCGACTAGTCCTCTGCTTGAGGGAACAGTTGCTGATGACCTGGCAGCGGGACTTTCGGAGCCGACTCTGGAGGTAGAAGCTCCTGTTGCCGGACCTTCCTCGGCGATGACTGAGGCACTCCCGGAGGGCGGCCCTAGTGCCGCGGAAGCTCAGGGGACCACTATTGTAGAGTGGGACCCAATTTTTGTTATGGAGAACCTACTCGTGTCAGCGGAGAGGACTCCGGCAGGTCCGGAGCTGATCCCCCTATCGTTATCCATCGACAACGCCTGCTCCAGCCTTCGTCAAGTCCAGCTTGCCTTTTATCACGGCAACAAGGCCCTCGAGGAGGAGTGCCAAACCCTTAGGAGGTGGAGCAACCAGCTCCAATTCGAGACCAAGCTGGCGCAAATAAGGATGGCCGGCGACAAGGAGTGGGTCAAGAGGGAGAAGGCCCGGATGGAGTACTGGGACCAGCTGCTAGATGAGAGGGAAAGCATGGTGCGATCCCTCGACAATGAGTCCTGGGCTATAGATGAAAAGGTTGTGGCTACTAATGAAGCAGCGAATGATCGCCAGGAGAAACTCAGTACCATCCAAGAGAGCCTCGTCGAGCCCCGGGAGGCTCTTGAGGAGCGAGAGAAAAAGCTTGAAGATGAAGAGCAAAAACTCCTGGAGCTGAGGGATGACCTCGTGAAGAGGGAGGAGGAGCTCGCCCAGAGGCTGGCTCTGGGTGACAAGAGCCTTGCAGAGCACACCAAGAAGCTGGAGGATCTCTGCGAGAGCGAGGAGAAGAAGGCCTGGCAGCGGGGACAGGACCTTACCAAAAGGGAGGACGAAGTCGCTGCCAGGGTGAAGAAGGTGCGAGGCCGGGAGAAAGACCTGGTTGACCGCCAGAACAAGATCCACGTTCGGGAGAAGGAGCTTGCCAACCTTGAAAAGCAAGTTGCTGAGAGGATTTAGCAGCATGCCAAGGAGGTCGAGCGCCTTGCCCAGGAGGGTTTGGAGCTTGCGGCTGCCAAGAGGTCCTTGAAAGAGATGCGAGGCTCAAGGGCTGCGGAGCCCCAACAAGTATGGGACTTCTTGGGCAAAGCCAATGACGCGCTGACGCCGCTGGGCTTTAGTCCCGTGCGTTCGAATGATCCGGAGCCGGAACTGGACCAGGCGTTGAAGGCGTTGAGCTCGGCTAGCAACAAACTCAACAAGATGGGCGATGTCATCGTGAATCAGTTGGAAACTGAAGGAAAATCCCTGCGCTGAACGTTGTAGAATACATGCTGACGTGCTACACAAGCCGAGATCCTCATTTCCCACTAGATCCGGTGCTTGAAGGTCCCATCGATGGAGAGGGAGATGTCGCCAAGACCAGCGTGTCGGAGGTTGCCCAGAAGGTTGCCTCATTCTTCCGTAGGATTTAGGACTTTCTCCTTGTAGCTCCTACTTTTATATTCTCTTCTTTTCTCCAATTTTGTAATCTCTTGTCTTCAGATGAATGAAATCCAAGAAATTTATGAATTTCATTTTTTGTCTTCAACCTTTGTCTCACTTGGCCCCCTGGTAGATGTACACAATTTGATTGCGAACATGTACCAAAAGGATGTGGCATTTTGTTGAAGACTTGAATGCTTCGAACTTGTAAAGTATAGGTTCAAAGTCGTTGACGGCAAGGGCCCCCTGAGGTTGTCGGAGCTTAGTAGCTCCGGCAGCGACCATTTTCAACACTTAGAGTGGCGAGAGTTGGTCCTCTGGGGTTGTCGGAGCTTAGTAGCTCCGGCAGCGACCATTGTCAACACGTAGAGCGTCGACAGCAGACCCCATTGGGGTGTCCTTCTACCATCTTTTCTTCACATTGACGGCTGGCTCCCTAGATTTGTCAGAACTTGATAGCTCCAGCGACGCCTACTATCAATGTTCAAAACATCGACAGCGGGCCACCTTAGGGGATGTCGAGGCTTTGATAGCTCCGGCATCATCCATCATCATCATGAGATTTTTATTTTTCCTGCACACTGAAGTCAAGAAAAACGGTGAAGTCCATTTCTTATCTATAACTCGTTTGCAGCTTACTATTCCCGAAAGAAATTTTTAGGTCGATCGCAATTATTTATACAATCAAGTGCATTTGCTTATTTTCTCCAAGTCTGATCGTTTTCTGGGCTCACCTTACTCAGGCCAACTGGGGTGTAGGTAGAGTGGCGTACTTAGGGTGCAGGACCAGGCTAAGTCGATAGCACACTCCGGACCTAGATTGGCTTGGCGTTCAGGAGAGTATGCCATTCAACAATGTTAAGACCCGAAAGAATTAACAATGCAACTTGAATTATACATGAACTGTTCGAGCTAAAGTTTCTTGAGAATTGCACAACTTTGTTATAGACAAGAAAGAGAAAAATAAAAAAGAATGAGCCTGTACAAAATAAATGCACGTGGAGTCAGTTTTCACATAATGATGTCTTTCATTATAGGTTCGGGGTACAGGGGAAACAAGTACACTCTTAGGGTACGGAACCAGGCTAAGTGTGCTGCATTTCTTGTTTGACCCAGGGTAACTAGCTACACTTTTAGTTCTGAGACTGTGTCAAGTGTTGCTTGAACTTTGCGGACCTTCTGGGAAAGGTTCGGCTATCCTCCCGGAGGAGTTACCCAACTCTATACAATGACCCTATAACATACATCATATGTAATTACAAACTCACCTCTGTGATATTAAGCGTAAAACTTACAGAGGTGCTCAATGTTCCAAGGATTAGGGAGCGGTGTCCCATCCTCGGTTGCCAAGCGAACGCATCCGGGACGGGATACTTTGATCACTCGAAAGGGTCCTTCCCAGCTGAGGGAAAGTTTGTTTCACCCTTCTCGAGTTTGTATTCTCCGTAGCACCAGATCGCCTTCCTCGAGCTGTTGGTTATGCACATGCCTTTGGTGATAGCGCTGGAGCGCTTGGCAGTATCGTGCATTTCGAACAGCTGCTCAGCACCTTCCCTCTTCAACGAGGTCAAGGTCTTCACGGCGGAGCTAGTCCTGCATGTCTTCGTCGAGGGTCCGGACCCGGAGTGACCCCAAGGTGATTTCCGGAGGAAGGACTGCTTCAGCTCCGTACACCATGAAGAAGGGTGTCTCTCCAGTTGACCGGTTTGGAGTTGTCCTATTTGCCCACAAGGTGGGTGGAAGCTCTTCAATCCAGTTGGCTACATGTTTTTTCAGGCGCTCATATGTGCGCGTCTTGAGTCCTTTTAGGATTTCTGCATTTGCTCTCTTAGCTTGGCCATTGCTTGCCAGGTGAGCTACGGAAGCGTAGCTGACTTGAATGCCGAGGTCTTCGCAATATCCTTGGAATGCAGAGCTTGTGAATTGGGTCTCGTTGTCAGTCATGATCTTGTTTGGGACTCCAAATCTGCATACTATGAACAGCAAGAAATTGATAGCTGATTGCTTGTTTATTGTCACAACTGGAGTTGCTTCCGGCCACTTGGTAAACTTGTCGATGGCGACATACAGGAACTTGTAACCTCCGACGGCTCTTGGGAAAGGTACCAAAATATCCATACCCCACACATCGAATGGCCATGTTGGAGGTATCATTTGTAGAGGTTGAGCTGGTGTGTGAATTTGCTTCGTATGAAACTGGCATGCTTCGCATTTCTTCACTAGCTCAGTTGCATCCTGGAGTGCTGTAGGTCAGTAAAAACCATGTCGGAAGGCTTTACCGACCAACATGCGGGAAGACGCGTGGTTCCCACACTCGCCTCCATGAATTTACGCGAGGAGCTCGCGGCCTTCTTCCCTTGTAATGCACCACATTGGGACGCCGTTGGCACCACACCGGTAGAGATCCCCTTCTACCAGTGTGTATCTTTTAGCCAATCTGACTATTCGGTCAGCAGATACATTGTCTTTAGGAAGGATGTTGTCTTTCAAGTAGCTTCAGATCTCCGAGATCCATGCATTAGAGCTAACTTGAGCTTCTGAGTCTTGAGTGCTGGGTTGCTTGGAGCTTCCTACAGCACATACGACCCTCGATGGACGCCATGGTAACAGGGCCATCGGGACCGCCAGCTTCGAGGTGCTGGTCTCACCCCCTTCACTCAGTTCGGCACGTTGAGCTGTTGGTCTTGACAATCTCCGGACGAAGGTTCCATTGGGAGCTGGAGCTCCGGCTGAAGCTTTCGCCGAGAGTTCATCAGCTTCAGCGTTGTTAAGACGCTGGACATGGCAAAGATCCAAAACTTCAAAATCCTTCTGAAGCTTCTGGACTTCAAGTAAATATGCATCTAGTTGAGGGTTGTTGCAGCAGCATTCACCTTTAACTTGTTTTATAATGAGCTATGAATCACCCTTTACCAACAGTTGTTTGACAACATATGATAGTGCCACCTTGAGCCCATAGATTAGTGCTTCATACTCCGCCATGTTGTTGGTAGCCTTGAAGTCAAGGTGAACCATGTATTTGACCTTCTCCCTGTTTGGAGCGAGGAGAAGGATTCCAGCTCTGGCCCCCTGCTTCTGCACGGAGCCGTCGAAGTAGAGAGTTCAGTGAGGCTCAGTGAAGATCAGAACCTTGGGTTCCGATTTCTGCTCACTGGGGCCCCCAGGATTTGATGGAAAGGGGGTCCATTCTGCCACAAAGTCTGCTAATGCTTGACTCATGATCGCTTGTCTTGGGACAAATTCAAGATCGAACTCAGCCAATTCCGCTGTCCACTTTGCAATGTTCCCAGTAGAGTTGTTGTTATGCAAGATTGCACGCAGTGGATAAGAGGTTACCACCAAAATCTTGTGACCTTGGAAGTAGTGACGAAGCTTCCTAGAAGCAATAAGAACTACATAGAGCAGCTTATGCACCTCTAAGTACCGAGTCTTGGCATCATGGAGTACTTCACTAATGAAGTACACTGGGCGTTGGACTGTCCGGACCCTCCCGGAGGGGCCCGAAGCTTCCTTCTCATCAACCCGGACCCTCCCGGAGGGGTCCGGACCCTCTTCGTGGACCTTCAGGTTCTTGCTGGAGGAACCAAGAGCTTCTTCTGAAGTGACCTAGACCCTCCCAGAAGGATCTGGATCTTCTTGTTCAGCAACAGTAACTCCTTCATTTGAAGGAGGTTCATCCTCTAGCGTCTCGCCTCGAGGATCCGGGTCTGCGGGCTGGGACCCAGACTCGCCTTCAGGTAGCTCCGGACCTTCTAGGAGGGGTCTGGATTCCTGAACTGAGGATGGTTCTGGTCTTTCTGCAACCAGGACCATGCTGACAACTTTGTCAGTTTCTGAAATATAAAGCAAAAGTGGCTCACCAGGATTCGGAGCTACCAAAGTTGGTAGAGTGGTGAGGAGCTGCTTCAGCTCTTGGAATGCCTTTTCTGCTTCTTCAGACCATTTGAATGGTCCGGACTTCATCAATAATTTGAAAAAGGGTAGCGCCCGTTCCGCCAGTCTTGAGATGAACTGGCTGAGGGTAGCTAGACATCCAGTCAGCTTCTAGACATCCTTGATGCGAGCTGGTGGCCGCATGTCTTCAATAGCTTTAATCTTCGCTGGATTCGCCTCTATTCCTCGATGGTTCACTAAGAATCCAAAGAGCTTTCCGGAGCTAACCCCAAAGATACACTTGTTGGGGTTCAACTTTGTGCGTATGATTCGCAACTTGTCGAAGACAACTTGCAAGGTGTCAAGAAATGACTCCTTGTTCTTGATCTTGACGACGATGTCATCAATGTACACTTCCACTACATCTCTGATGAGCTCTCCAAAAGTTTTGTACATAGCTCACACAAACGTTGAAGCACCGTATTTGAGACCGAATGGCATGGCAATGTAACAGTATAATCCATCTACTGTGATGAAGGCGGTATGCTCTTCATCTTCCCTAGACATTCTGATTTGATGATACCCAGAATATGTGTCTAGGAAACACAGTAATTCACACCTGAAGGTGGAATCCACTATCTGATCTATTCTAGGTAGTGGAAATGGATCCTTTGGGCATGACTTATTTAGTGTTGTGTAGTCGATACACATCCGAAGCTTCCCGCCGGCCTTAGGTACAATGACTGGGTTTGTCAGCAATTTTGGGTGGAAGACTTCCCGGATGAATCCAGCTTCGAGCAACTTCTTCACTTCTTGACGTATGAAGTTCTGTCGCTCTACTGATTGCTTTCTAGGTTTCTAATGTACAGGACGAGCGTCGGGATAAATCTTCAGATTGTGCTCAATCACCTCCCTAGGGATCCCAGGCATTTGTGACGGTTGCCAGGCAAACACGTCGACATTAGCCCAGAGGAAAGTGATGAGCGTGTGTTCCTATTTGTTGTTCAGACCTCTCGATATACGGGTGGTCTGAGCAGCGTCGGAACCAATTTGGACGACTTTGACAGGAATGTCGGTGTCACCGCTTGGTTGTGCACGAGGTGCGGAGGTTGAGCCTCGATGACAAATGCTCGGGGGCTTCCGAGCTTGCTCCTTTCCGGATTATTCCTCCTGCACTGTAGCAAGCGCGTGGAGTTCTTCTAGAGCAGTAACTCCGGTGGTGCGATCTCTGCAGATCCGGAGAATGCCTGAGGGTGTTGGCATCTTCAACACCAAGTAGCCATAATGAGCAGCATCCATGAATTTGTACAAAGCTGGCCTGCCCAAGATGGCGTTGAATGGTAAGTTGATCTGCGCCACGTCGAAGACCAACTTCTCGGTCCTATAATTCTCCCGAGTTCCGAAGTTTAGGAGAGTAATGGCACTGAGTGGGGTTATGGCCCCCGGACCTACTCTAGAGAAAGGTTAGGAGGGGCGAAGATCCGAAGGTCGGAGCTGAAGCTTGACGAAGGCTTTGAAGCTTATGAGGTTCAGCCCCGAACCTCCGTCCACCATCATGTGGTGGAGCGTATTGATGGTCGGAGATACCATTAGCGGAAGTTGGCCAGCTCCGATCATGTTCCGAGGGCAGTCTGAAGCATCGAAGGTGATGGAAGTATCCATCCACTTCCGATGAGGCTCCGCCCTAGCGGTGGGAGCTACCGAGGCCATGTCCCGCTGCATAATCTTGAGGACACGACGGGAAGTGATGTCCCACGAACCACCAAAGATGATGTTCATGGTCTTCCGACGCTCGTTGTCGGAGACGTCGGAGTCATCATCAACGGAGGTGTAAATAGCCTTCAAGACCTTTTTGTGGTTCTAAAAGCCTAACTCCTCTTCAGCCGGAGCTTCGTCGAATTTTTGTTTTCCTTCCCTTTGATGGAAAGGAGCTTTTCCCGGTGCTTGTTGTAGCACTCGGCCAGGTTCTGGACCTCTCGGCAGTTTTCCAGGTTGTGACTGTCCATCTTGTGTATGGGACACCACATCTTGGAGCTGCCACCATCTTCAGACGACGGTCGAGGTCGTTTCTCGGGGTGTAGCCCCTGGCCACCCGGAGCTGCGGCAACAGTGGCAGTAGGTGTGCCGGCCGATAGCTTCTTCTTGCCTTTGGACTTTTTCTTCTTCTTGCCATTCCTGGAGGTAGTAGTTTCACCCTTGGAGGATTTTTTGTTGACCTCCAGAGGTGGTTGGGAGTGCATCTCACGACCCTCCGTAGCCTTGGCACACTTGTCTGCCAAGCTGAAGAGTTCCGTAACGCTGGTGACTTCCTTGGTCGTCAGCTTCTCCAGCATTTTCTTGTCTCGAACGTCCTACCTGAATGCTACAATAACAGAAGTGCTTGAGATAGAAGGAATGGTATTTTTTACCTGGGAGAACCTCTGGATAAAAGATCGCAAGGACTCTCCCCCTTTTTGCTTGATAGCAAAAAGATCCAGTTCCGTGCCTGGTTGGGTGTATGAGCTCCCGAAATCGGCGGTGAACTGTTGGCACAACTCCGCCCAACTGTTGATGGAGTCAGGCAGAAGGCTCATGAACCGAGACCTGGCGGTCCCAGTCAAAGCCACAGGGAAATAATTGGCCATCACGGCCTCATTTCCCCCAGCCGCAAGGATACCGGTGGAGTAGATTTGGAGAAATTCAGCGGGGTTAACAGTCCCGTCAAATTTCTTCGGCAGGTGAGGCCGGAACTTCTGCGGCCATCTGACCATGTGTAGGTGCATGGCCAAGGCAGAACAGCCTCCTCCTACTCCCCCAGGAGCAGGACTGTCCCGACCTCTCGCCTCTCGCGAGCACGCTCGATGTGGATGCGGCCGTCTTGTTGCCGGTAATGATGATCGAGCTCCGCCCGGAGGTCGTGAGTTGAAAGCCTTATTACCGTGTGAGTACGTCGCGCCCCGGGAGGCAGCGACGTCGCCTGTTGAGATGCAGCACGCCTCCCGTGCTGCAAAGCTTGCGGACCAAGTCTACCCGACAAGGTCCGACGCTGCGATGGGGCCCGCCCCGAGGGGGTGGACCTTGATTACTGATGCGATCGGCTGCTGCTGCCACCAGATGATCCACATCAGCTCTCCACTACTCCATCGCACCCTGGGGTGCCCCTGGAGGCGGTGGACGTTGGAGAAGAGCATGCGCAACATTAAGCACGTGTTCAGGGTTGTCGTTCGTCGATGCAGTGATCGATGCGGACGCCCCATCTCGCTGTCCAGCTTGATTCACCGATGCGGACGGTGGCAGTGGTGGCATGACTCCTGCTGGGGCCACAACACCTTTTGGCTGCTGCATGTTGGAGGGATTGCCTCCAGAAGGTTGCACAGTATGGTTACCGTTGGATGATCCAGCAGCAGAATTCACCATCTTTGAATCTCAGGCGCACCCCTACCTGGTGCGCCAACTGTCGGAGTCTGATTCCGGCAATTCTCCCGGCACTCATGTTAGTAGACCGCGGAGTTACTTAATTCGATTAGGGCGCGTGGAGATTCGAGACAAGATGGCGATTTGACACAAGGATTTACATGGTTCGGGCCACCTGAGCGTAATACCCTACTCCACGTGTGTGTGTTGTTGTTATATTGAGCGTCTGAGCGCTTGTGTGTGAGAGAGGCCAAAAGAGCCTCCAGCGCCTGAGTCAGCGTCTAGAGTCCCTAGTCGGACTAGAAGAATCTCCCTGTGTATCGTTGGGCCAGTCCTTTTATAGTATAAGGTTTGGCCGTTACATCGTTAGCCTGGCCCGACATGTGGCCCTGGCGGTTACTGATGCCTAATACACAGTTAAATGTGCTTAATTCTCCTTAATAGCACGATAATGCCCTTTAATGGTGGCGTTACTGGTATTAAGGGTCATCTGATTGTGTGTCATTAAGATAGCATTAATGACACATAATCAGGTCTTGAAGTCTTTAATGTCCCTTAAAGGTCCGAGCCGTTGGAGGTCCACCAATCTGCCTGTTGAAGTTGAAGGTCCGACGGTTGGACGCGTGGTAGCTCCGAAGCTTACCGTCTTGGACGAGTAGGTCCGGTGCTGTTGTACACGTGTCGGTACTGGAGCTTCCCTCTGTCGGGGGTTAGGTCCAGGGGTGCCACACAGGTATCTAGCCGGAGCATTCCCATGTAGGGATTGTAGCTCTGGTTTTATAATACACGTGGCGACACTGGGACTAACCATAGGAGGGATGCAGGTCCGGTTTCGAGTGACACGTGGGGCCTTCGGATGTCTTCAACTCAGATAGGCGGAGTTCCTTTGTCCTCTTCGCAGCTTCAAGGGGTATCTGGTACACAGGGTACCAACAACCTCGATTGGAAACTAAAAATTTGGCAATTCTATATCATATTTTGCTAAAAGTTTGAATTTGTCTACATTTCATATCAATTTCATCACCATGTTATTGAACCACATATGAATTTAGGAAAACATGTCATCTAAATATTTGATTGGTGTGATATGGCCAATTAGTGAACTTTGGAAACTCTCCATGCTTGAAATTACTTCTGGCATTGCAATTTCTTAGTCATAAGATTTCTTCCTACCTCCTAATTAGAATATAAGTTCCCACCACAATCATATGATGAAATTATTGAAAACCACAAGCATATGTTATTTGCATTTTCATTGAACTTTGTCAAATTCTTGATCCTATTGAGTGACTAGCATGAATTCTTTGACTTAGGAATTTCTTGTGCACTCCACCATTGCTAAAATTTGATATTGAAAATTAGCATCGATCCATCTATCCACCACAAAAAGATACTCCATATTTCTTTTGTAGAATATGCTCCCTTCAAAAATATGCAAAAAAAGGAGTAAAAGGCATGGTCACAAGAAAGATAGAAGAATAAGTGGTCTTGGTTCACCCTCAATAAAAAGAGAGTATACAATTGGGAGTCATGTTCATACATTCTATTTCCATCATATGTGCACAAGAGAATTCATTAGTCATTAATTCATTGCATAGTCCCCTCATATGATCCGTTCTTTAAATATATGAATTGCAGTGAGCCTCTCTCTTTTGCCTGCCAAGCTCCACAATAAGTCAAATTTAGTTGTAGGAAAAGAAATAGCAATCCGAGCCAAGGTGAGGAATAGATACATTATGAGAGATGGAGAATTCTTTTGAGGAGTAGGGCAATATCTCTTTGACTTTTTGAAAATATAGCAATTTCCTATATTATTTCAATGGGAATAGTCTAGGTGAACTACATTCAAATTGATCCACCTCTCAAACACCCAAGATGATGTGGTAGTCACATCAAAGGTTCTTGGGCGCAGGTATAAATTAAAATGTTTTGTATATGTATTTCATACTTAAAGCAAAACTGTGATATCACTTATTTCTTCTAGACTTCACTCAAGGACGAGCAAATGACTAAGTGTGGGAGAGTTTGTTGATGGTCTTTAAGTTCTATATTTAACCATCAATTCACCACATAAAAGTGCGTAAAAAAAGAACACAACATAGTGGTAGAGGTTATTTACTAACCATTTCCACAGGTATCAGTGTCTATTTGCATGCAGGTGAATTATATCCAAAATACTAATAATAGTAGGGACCAATCCTGTAAACAGGTTTCCAGCCAATCAGGTGTCGCCTCGTGGTAGCCCAAGGATCCATAAACCCATTCTCTGGGATTTCCGGGGGAATCCGACAGCAATTCAAGCGGGGATGGACTAAGGGCGTACAAATAAGTCACACGGAGGAAGGACACCGCGAACGGAGCACATAGGGTGCGGCCCAACTCACTGTGCAACCGAAGTAGTCTTGGTGCCAAACTCGGTCAGCTTTCACATGTTGGCTCCTCATGGCTCCCTGATGGCGATAGCAACTGATTCCCTCGTGGATTCTGGCACAAACCACCTTAGAAACTAGTATAAATACCCCCTAACTCACGCACACACCACAAGTTTGAGTTTAAAATACCAGTCCAAAGGTTGTAGTGGTACCTTAGAGGTTGCAAAGAGGAGGAGAGTGAATAGGAGCTACAAGGAGGAGGCTTAAGCTTCTCAAGACACTCTCCAACACTTGTACCTCTATGAAAGTTCTCTTCAATTGAGTAAGCTTTCGTGAATTCCTATTCAAGTTTTGATCTTCGGTTCAAAGTAGTTTACTTCAGTAGTTGTTTGTGGACTCATTGCTCTATTCAATTAGGGGATCTAGTCTTAGCTTTGCATTAGAAAAAAAATTAGAGTTGTGGTTTATAACGTAGGTGAGGTGCTTAGTTCAGAAATCATCAGTGGATATTGTCGTAGACCCACAGATTAAAGAAGTAGGCGGTAGGTACAGATAGCCCAATCTGTTCTTTGTAATCCTCCACATTCCGCTATGTCATATGCTCTGTTCTTTGTAATCCCCCACATTCCGCTATGTCATATGCTCTTAGCGGAAATCGCTATCGTAGTTTCAGGGTAATGTCCGTGCACAAAACAAACAACCACCGTAGATTGCTCTGGATTAAGGCCAGTTCTTAGGAATTCTTCTCTATTTCTTGCCTACCAAATAAACTTTGTATCCTTGGGTGAAATAGCTAGAGGTCGACACACACGTTCCATGGATTCATACTCTTGGGAATACTTTTTAAAGTGAAGGCTACTACGGTATTTTCGGTATTTTCGTACGCTTTCGGATTTTATCTATATTTTTCATAAAGAATACCAATCATTAGCCACCCAAGCTCCATGGCAGATCAAAGCTGATTAGCCAAATAGCAAGATGATTAAGAGGGGATTGACATCAACTTCCTCCCTCTAAATTGGTCCCAGTACTACCATGCTGCTTCCACCATATGGTCATGGGTCAGTGTCCTGCTCGTTCCACAACAAGCGTCTTACGCTAAAAATAAATGCATTTATTCACCAATAATTTTTTCTTATTAATTACTCATTTTCTTCTGAACCAATGACGGACCTAGGACTTTATCGGAGGGCATGCTGAAGAAAAATACATGAAATTCGATGAACTTTTGATTAATTTATTAAATTTTTAAATTTTACCACATAATTCAAACAGTAAATAACACAAGTCTTATATTGAGCAAATTACAATATACACAATTATAACGCAATACTCATAGTTCAAAAGTATATTTGTAAGATAGACTTGCAATACTATTTGTTCGACTTTTCTATCCGCCGCTTTTTAAATACCATGAATGTATTGAATATGATTTTTGTTCACTTCAAAGAAAATATCCGCGAGTCCGTTCTTCCGCAATCTTTTCAACTAGGGGTAGGATTTGGAGCAGTAGTGGTCACCTTTTTGGCCGCATGTTTGTGAAAAAGAGATGCAAAATCTCCGCTTCTCTTCATGACTGAACAATTTAAAGAAAACAAATGTTCATATAAATAAGATAATGTGATAATGAAAAGCTCACATTGTTATGAAAATACGTGATATTAATATTTATGTTAGATGCTCTAGTATCTAATCTAGTGATCTTTATAGTGTCCCTCTTTCTAATACACAAAAAAATTACTGACAAGAATGTGCATAATGAGAAGAATAAAAATAATTTATCCCATCACAACAATGAAAAAATGCATAGAGCAAGAAGAACAGGAACAAGTGTGCCGGTCATATTGGTGAGATACAGTTGTGAGACGTCGAGACGGCCACGGTGAGCTATTCCAATCAGTTCATAAATCAATCCATATGATTAGGATCAATGTCGCCAAGATGCAGTCACGCTGAGGCGGCACTGGGTTGTATATTTTTATATGATGGGTACAATCCCAACCTTCACCTCTAAGAAGATTATGGTCAATTTATTACAAGCGAATACAAATGCAGACACTCACAACCTATTATCTATAACAAGGCGAGGATAACTGAATGTCTAAGCACACGATTGTGGATCGGACTTCATAGACCAACATTACAGCATGTTCACCCCTTCATATTTTTCGTAGGTGCACCCCAGATCCAGCGCCCATGACTTCCCCTATAGAATACATGCATTTAGTATTGTGAAATTCAGCTTTAAATTCGCTCCTACCGGGAATCAAACTCAAGACCTGAGTAGTGCTACTCAGATTACTTAACCACTAGGCTAAGCCCCCTTCCACAACACTGGGTTGTATAGGCAACCAACACCGCTTCCGTTGATCGCTCTAACCGCTGATTTGATCTTGGAATTGTTCGCCGGACTTAATCTACCATTGCTTGCTGAACTTGAGCCCATGGTATGCCAGAGCTCACATGCTATATCCTATAGGTCCGCCTATGTTCTGAACCATTATCATCTCTAATTGTATTTTAACGATCGGGAGTTTACAGTATAAAACAATCGGGAGTGTATAGTATAAACCAAGAGACCCACACTTCTATAGTAGCTTAATGAAAGTGAAAGATTGGTTTCTTGCTTAAACAAAATTCCGTGTGAACAGTGGGCAATCTACCAGATTTTGAGAAGATAGATGGATGGGTAATTTTACTTTAAAGGATTAATTCCCCTCTTCGTACACTATTACGACACATAGAAATATTACCATTGCACATGCTTTCAGTACTTCTTTCTGACGTGGTCTAGTCGATAATAATTTAAACAGGTGGTGTCGATTGGTGTCAACGGCAGCTCATGTCAGTTTAAGTGAAATAGAAGACCGTCTCATTTGGGAATTACATCAAAATAGGGTCTTCTCTGTTAACTCGATGTACAGGGGATGATATCAAACGGAAATGTGAGGCGAAACGGATTGATTTGGACATCTAAGATACATATGAAGATTAAAATTTTTATGTGGTATCTTAATTGAGAGGTCATACTTACGAAAGATAATCTACTAAAGCGCAATTGGGAGGGTGATAAGAAATGTGTTTTTTGCATGCATGATGAGACAATTCAACATCTCCTTTTTGATTGTCACGATGCTAGATTTATCTGGGGGTTGTAAGTATCACCTTCAATATTATTGTTCCTACATCTGTTTCACACATGTTCAATTCATGGATATACTCATTCCCAGCTAGTCTCAGGAAATTGATAATGGTGGCATGTGCTGCTTTATGTCGGGCAATATGGTTGTCCAAAAATGATATTATTTTTTATAATGGTCTCATAATTTCATGCAGGTACTTTTCAGGAGCACACATTGGTGGCGCTCATGAACATTACTACAAAAGGTTGAAGAAGAGACAAACATGATGCGTAAGGCTTGCGGCTCTATAGAAGCTACAGTTATAGAGGTCTTTGCAAGCTTTGGATGGAGAAGTAGCAATATGCTCACTGTCTAATAAAATTTGTCACATTTTGTCCTTTCAGATTGTAATGCTATTTCTATAGCATTTGGAGTCTATTTGGGTTGTAAATATTATGCACTGTTTTAGCCATAACCTCAATATTGAGTGGAAGGTCAGTTTTTTCATTATCTAAAAAAAATTTAACAATAAAAGTATTAATAGCCGGGCATGGTTATATAGAACAAAAAGAAAAGGGAAAAAATAAAAAGATGAAAAGAAGGCACCTGGGCCAATCTACCAATGTGCCCAGCTCCGGGTCCCGGGGCCTAGTAAGGCCGAGGACGAAGTATTATAGCGATAAATTCTAGACTTCTCGTTTCTGTCTGTCCTCACCAGATCCAATCAAGGTCGTTGCCATCGGCCCAGTTTGCGAACGAGCACAAATCGAAACGAGTTCGAGCTAGCCGTCCCTGCAAGCTCCGCCGCACGCACCTCAGCCTCGCGTGCACGGCATGTCGTTGCGCACGCCGAAACTTGATAAACCGCTCAGCTCACATCCCACTGGATTCGGCCGTTCCCACTCGATTCGCGCGCACCTCAGGCTCGCTCCACGTTTCGCAACAGAAAAAAAGGCATGTCGTTGCGGTCCTTGCGGATGCCGAGACTAGATAAACAGCTCACTGGATTCGGCCTTTCCCACTCGATTCTCCACAGGTTGTCCTCACCGGTGAGGCAGCCAGCCAGTCACTCTTGCTCAACCGGCGCGTCGATTGGGTTTGATCGAATTGATCCCAAATTTATAGTGGGTGACATTTCTTTGGTAAGGAACCCTATCTTTTTTTTATTGGATGCAATCTGCTCTGGTAGATATTGGATCCCTTACCTTCTATGTGAGCTATCAAATCCAAATTTTCCAAAATAGGAACTGGGCACCCATGCCCAGAGGTTGTCTGCTGTTGCCGTGTCCTGTCTAGCTTTGTTGTGTGCTTAGGGCAGCTGCTAATTTTTTAGCTCACTCCTGATTTTCATAACCTGAGGTGAGCAAAAATTGTTCTAGGAAAGCAGCTCCAGCATGCCAAGTTTAGTTTGGGATTTAAATTCAGTATGCGGCGGTGTCTTCTGTGTTCAAGATTGTCTGTGATTTACTTGACATCTGTTCATCCGTAGTGGATCAGTTAGTATCTGTCCATGAAGCTGCTTTAGCGTGCTGTCGTATTAGGCGTTTAGGCCGATATTGTGGTATGCCCCAAACAAATTATCCATGTCATATAGGCGGAAAAAACGAATTATCCTTGTGATAGACACAAAATAAAGGCTCCTTGATTTTGGTCGGTTCACATGTCGTTTTTTGTTGTCGTTTTAGGTCCTGTTGTTTTCTATTGTTGGTTTAGGATCGTGTCGTTTTCTGTTGTCGTTTTAGGATCGTGTCGTTTTCTGTTGTCGTTTTAGGATTAGTTATATTGTCCCATAATGCCATATCTTGTTTTACCAAGAATATGTGTGCATGTATAGTAATTATGTTGCTACACGGTCACCTCTTCATGGTATACCAAATTAAAATCATCTGATTTTCGATAATTGCCTCCAATTATGGATTTTAATGTGACATCATCCAATGAACAGTTGTGAAATGGATGAGGCTGTCCCTACCTTGGTTATGGCCCAAGCTTCAACAGATGCCATGATGGACAAGATTACAAATGTGTACATATGGGACATGGATGAGACACTTATTTTACTCATGTCTTTGCTGGATGGTTCATATGCTGGGGCTTTTGATGGCCTGAAGGACTGTGATAAAAGTATTGATATAGGCAAGCGGTGGGAGATCGCCATTCTTGAGCTCTGTGATGAACACTTCTTTTATGGAGAGGTCGGTCTGTCTCCATTAGCACGTAAATTCATAAACCCTTTATCACCTAACAGTAACAGGTCACTATATTTATGAACAGGGTGTATGTACGTTCTGTTGTTTGCCTTTTCAGAACTGTGTAGCCACTAGAATTTTAAGCACCATCCTGAACAAATGATGAAATTTTATTTGTATTATTTTTTCTTCCAAATAGAACCCACCACACTTAACTTTCTTAGGAGTATCAAGCCTTCTGGACATAGGTATATGGTATGAAGGCGTCTCAAATTTGTTCTAAGCAAAACTTTTGAATGTAATCCTAGATATAATTATTTTTCTTACCGAAAAAAAGCTGTGCACGAATGCAGTGGGAAGATGTGCCATCTAGAAGTGTTCCTTACTTCACATTTAGATTTTGGCATAGCAAAGTTTGCACTATTCGCAGGCAGTTAGTAGTGATTATACCACACTGCTGCACATTTGCAATCTAATCCTAAATATTGTTTTTTATTCATTGGATTCCATGAAGTTGTATACAAGTTTGTCTGGATGCCATGCTAATTGTTGAAATTGAAATAACCATGCAGATAACCTGCTTGGTCACTAGTGTTGCAATGTAGTTACTATTTGTTTCATAGGTGAAAATTTTCTGATATTATTCTTCAACTCATTCATTTAAATTGCCTCAGTTGGGGATTTTCTTTTTATTCACTGCTCTGGCTAAGTCATGAAGCTGAAACATTTGGATATGAGTTATGATCGTGTTTTCCAACCAATCTGGATGTTTTCAAACTAATGCAGATTCAGAATTACAATGAACCCTTTCTCAATGCTTTGATTGAATATGATGATGGGAAAGACTTGACCTCATATGATTTTGAGGCAGACTGTTTTGGTTCACCTTATGATGATTTGAACAAAAGGAAGCTTGCTTACAGGCATCGTGCAATCAGAGAGAAATATGCAAAGGTGCAACAATATTTATGTTATCTTGCGCAATTACCCTTTATGGTTTTCGTGTTTTCGATGATACGGCTTTGTATCTTTGTTTTCTTTACTTATGTTATCTATGTAATTCCAATCCTAGTTGATATGGAATATACTAGTATATGACAACTTGGACTTTTATTATTGTATTCAATAAGCTTCTAATATGGCGAGGTGCAGTGCCCGAGTTATCCTTGTGGCAAACTACTAAAGTCTTGTCCATTTCACAGAAATTTACAGCTTTCGTAACTAGATGGGAACAAGTGTGGTAGTCATCTCTGTTTTTCAGTGTTATCCTAAACGGTAAACTGTAGACAGTCGGTCGAGCTCTGTTTAGCGCTTAGAAGGTTTAAACGGATTAAACAGTGTGTACTATAGTAGCAAGAAAAAATATTTTTTTACTACCCTGCTCCATGGTAGATGTTCAAATCAAGTTCAAACTCATGTTTAGAAATAGGAACCAATTTAACTTCGACATCATATAAAAATTAAAGAGACAATCACAATACACACCACCAAATAATAATATTGACATTGAAAAACAGTGCATGTTGTGGTAACCTAAACAAATATGTTAACCTTCAGTGGCTAATGATTATTTTATTATATTTTTTGAAACACAAGTAATATTACTTATGATGTGTTCAAGTGAATCTTAAAAAATGTATTGATTTTAATCAATTTGGTGATCTTAATTTGAAACCTGCATTTGACTTAGAATTGTAAGTTCACTTTGCCTAAACGGTTCTAAAAATGTTTAAAATCCGTTCTATTTGGCCTGCTTAAATGGACGTTGACTCGTTTAAATGGGTCAACCGTTTAATCCAGTGTTTAGGGGTTAAACTGCGCAGTTGCCCCCTGTTTAGCATTTAAATGCGTTTAAACGGATCGTTTAGGCCGTTTAGGATAACACTGCTGTGTTTTTTGGGCAGTTGTTTTACACATATGTCTGTATATTCCCAAGTAGCTTCCACACTGTGATTGATTCTTTGAAGTGTAATCTTGTATCGAGAAAACAACAGGGAGATATGTCAAAAATAGTGTGTCAATCTGGTGGATTATAGCATTGGGCACTTCAAATTTGTATCTGGGTCGTAGAACTATTGATGGTTCCCTTGTACAGCATTTACTGGGATATCTTGCATCATGGAAGACTGCTGTAAAGAGTTTTTGATCTTAGCAAATGTTTTTTTTCGTAATGGTAAGTAATAAGGTTTCGAAAATTCTGTATAGACTATAGATAATCACCTTCAGTTGTCTTTGTATTGTTCTTAACGATACCGGTTGTTTGTTGGCACCTTTAAGTTCCATACTTTCACCAGTTAGATATTTCTGATCACTAAACTGGGCTCTTTTGTGATTTCAGGGTTTGGAAAAATTTCTGGACCAACACATGGTTAAAGTCTGGAATGATCTGTACAGTTTGACTGACAAATATACTGATGCCTGGCTTTCATCAGGTATTTTTATTTGTGCTAGGTTTTGTTTGGTTGATTATTTGTAATACTAAAAATATTACACTGATTTCCACTTGTAGTTAGTGGATGAAAGGTATTAGGACTTTCACTTCTGTGAACTATGATCTAATCTTTAAGAGCTTACAACCAAGAACGATATGCCAGATTCTAATATTACATAACTACACAATATAAACATGACACTCCATCTGTTTCAAATAATGAAAATGTAGCTCTCGTGCGCATTCAAGAAAAAATGAATGAAAATGTACCAGTTTATTGGAGATTGCTGCCCCCGTAAGTGAACGAAAGAGTTTGCTGTATTTTTCCTGTCTCTATGCACATACTACTTGAACTGCACTGAAGGAACATTGAAATGAAGTTGAATTGGTGTTGCTTGTCCAGTTCATTGCATCTGTTGCTCCATAAATACTAGTCAAATTCTGCACTGGGGAATGTCGTTTCCATTAACCTTGATTGCAACTCACAGTTTTGTTCCCTGACCAATACATAATCTCTTCCGGTACTCTTGTTTAGGTGTTAGCTCACTAATCAAAATGTTGTCCTAAAGACAAACTATTAGCTCGCTTAGGGTTTCTGATCTTGCAAATAGCAGTTTCATAAGACTGCTGAAATTTGTGAGCTAGTATATGCACCAAAATTTATGTGTAGAAACAAGAAGCTATAGAACATGGGAGGGCTTGATAGGAACAAGCTTTATCTTTTATGTTAGACTACTCAGCCACGTTTAGTCATGTCCGGCCGCCTTCGTTGCTTATCCCCTCAGTATCTGTTTAAACCTTTGGTTCATCAGTCAATTCATTGTTTAACATTCAACATACACCTTCCATTCCGTTCTAGTTTACTTGAATCTATCATTTCTACTGTTAGATGCTTCAACATTATTTCCCCATTTATGCAGCTCATAAGCTGTTGGAAGAAGCAATAGGCAAATCAGCTGCATTAAAGCGTACTGCCAACTCTTCAAGCATCAATTGCGTAGTTACATCTGGGTCACTGATTCCCAGTCTTGCAAAATGTTTGCTCTATCGCCTGGATGATGTGGTCTCCTCTGAGAATGGTATGTGTCCTATTCTGGAACATCTCTTCGGGCACTTATTTTCTGTTTTATACAACACTTCGCAAAATGAGCCTTACAGACGTATGTCTATAATACACATTTTTTTCTCCATGCCTTGAAGATAGTTGTTCATGGCAGCTGTCATTACTATTCTACGTGCTACTTGGAAGAATTGTATCAGACCCCATCAATTCCACATGGTTAGACGCAAACAATACATCATGTTGGTAACACTTGTCTTTTGTTTTGCAGTTTACAGTTCACGGGAGGTGGGAAAGCTGCAGTGCTTCAAGTGGATCAAAGAACGGTTTAATGGGCCAAATGTCCACTTTTGTGTAATCGGAGATGGGCCTGAAGAAAGCAGTGCAGCTAAGGTCATGAAATGGCCATTTATCAAGATTGAGCTCGACCCTGACAGCCCTCACAGGTTCCCTGGCCTAGACATGGCGACAATCCACAACTACATGGATATCATATATGAGTTATCGTCAGGCGAAGCGGTTGAGCACCATCATGTTGGCTCCGTTTCTTCTTCCTCCAATATCGAATGAGGCTGGATCGTTTTGCCATGGAGGTGGAGAATTAGGAGGCTATTGTCCTATAAATAAGAGCCTCCTGGCATGTGCTATGGATTCTGTCTTGTCAGTGTACTCTGATTTCGACAAATGTTTTCTTGTGTCTGGTTTCTATTGCCGGCGGTTTAAATCGAAATTTCAAATATATATATATATATATATATATATATATATATATATGAGTTTAGGTCGTTGAATTCTTGCTACACGCTTTATTCGAAAAAAATGAACCCAGAAGGTACTTGCTCTATGCCAAGGAATACCTCTTGTTGCATTTACAATGCGCCAGCAGACAGAGAGATGGTCAGGTCAAAGAGCATGTGATAGAACTTAGGGTGTTTAGAATCAACACTAGCAATGTCTAATTAGGAGTATTTAGGTCTAATCTAATTTAACAGACATATTTGAGCATAATTAGACAATTGACTAGGCTGATGATCAATCAATAAGAGCATATCATACATGTAGTAGAGAATACTTAGGGGATTAGGAGAGAGATGTGAGGGTTACCGTCAGTGGATCCATTAGATGTCATTGGGCTTAATGGATGGTCGCAGAAGAGCAGCTTGGCGCAGGGCGATCGGTGGCGCAGGAAGATCGTTGATGCAGTGGTGGCTCAGTGTAGGAACGACAGTGGCCTTCTCCTTGCTCCACGTGCTAATAGATCGGATTAGGGTTGTGTGGGGGGGGAGTATTAGGCTCTTAATTAACTTGGTAATTGAAACCTTGGCCTCTTCTCTCTATTTCATGTCGCGCGGGTGAGAGGTGGCCGCACCGAATGGGAGTCGGTTGCTCCCCTGATCAGGGCGCGTGGGGGAGAGTCAGATCTGGATGGTTGTTGCCCACATAACCGGGATCACAACACACTAACATTCTCTCTCTTGATCTCTGGTCCTTAACTTATAATCTTATTTGCTAAACCCATGTTGGCTTATCTTTGTTGGCCCCTTAGAATCTAGGATATTATCATAGGGTCTCCCTTAAACCCATGCCGGCTACGTGTTCTCTGAACACGTTGGGTGAGAGACCCTTAGTCAGCGGATCCGCAAGCATTTGTTTAGTACTAATATGCCCGAGACTAATTATGTGATCCTGGATTTTATCTTTCACAACATAATACTTAATGTCGATGTGTTTGACAGCACCACTCGACTTGTTGTTGTGAGAGTACATTACTGCTGGCTGATTATCGCAGTATAACTTAAGTGGTTTATGGATGTTGTCGACTACTTTAAAACCAGGAACGAATTTCTTAAGTCAAGATGTCTGCCCGGTGGCCTCATAACAAGCAACAAATTCAGCATATATTGTGGACGATGTAGTGATTGCTTATTTGGAGCTTTTCTACGATATAACTCCATTCACGAGGGTGAATGTATAACCTGACGTGGATTTCTTAGTATCCACACAACCTGCGTAATCTGAATTTGAATAATCCACTATTTCTAGTGACTCAGTCTTACTATATATTAGCATGAGGTGCTTAGTATCCTATATATATCTTAATGCCTTCTTAACGGCTTTCCAGTGATCTAATCCTGGATTACTTTGATATCTGCCAAGCATCCCAGTCACAAAAGCTAAGTCAGGGCGTGTACGAACTTGAGCATACATCAAGCTTCCGACAGTAGAAGCATAAGGAAGTCCTTTCATCTGATCAACCTCATAATGATTCTTAGGCGATTGTGAGTTTGAAAATCTATCGCCCTTAACTATTGGAGCAGGCGAGGCTTTACTAGCATGCATACCGTACTTTCTAAGTATGCCTTATGAGATAGTCTTAAAAACCCCTTAACACGATCTTGGTGTATCTCAACCCCTAAAACATAGGTCGCTTCACCTAGATCCTTCATATCAAAGTTTGAGGATAAAAACTTCTTAGTTTCTAAGAGTAGGTTAACATCACACTAGCTAATAAGATGTCATCCACATAAAGGACTAAGAAAATAAACTTTCCATTCTTAAACTTAGCATAAATACAATTATCCTCCTTATTTTCCTTAAACCCAAACTTTCTAATAACCTCATCGAACTTGAGATATAAGTCTTGAAGCTTGCTTAAGTCTATAAATGGATTTCTTCAAGTGACATCCCTTATATTTCTTACCCTTAACGACAAAATCTTTCGATTGTGTCATATAGACGTCCTCATATAAATCCCCATTGAGGAAAGTCGTCTTTACATTCATTTGATGCAATTCTAAGTCGTAATGCGCCACTAATGCCATGATGATTCGAAAAGAATCTTTAGAAGACACGGGAGAAAAGGTATCATTATAATCAATACCCTCCCGCTGAGTGAATCCCTTAGCCATAAGCCTAGCCTTATACTTTTCGATCTTCCCTTTGGAGTCACGCTTAATCTTGTAGACCCATTTATAGCCTACTGTTTTGGCTCCTTTAGGAATCTCTACTAAGTCTCAGACCTTGTTGACACTCATGAAACTCATTTCATCTTCCATGGCTTTATACCATTCAGATGACTGAGGTCTCCTCATGGCATCTTCATAAGAGGTGGGATCATCCTCCATCTTAACTTCTTCGCTCAAGTAGATCTGGTAGTCGTCCGGGATGGCCGACCGTCTTACTCTCGGTGATCTTCTTACTTGAGCATCATCTAAGGGTGGAGGCTATTGTTGAACCTCATTTTGTTCGACCATATCCTCAACAGGCTGAGAAGGTGAAACCTCACTTATTACTGTTGTGGCCGATGGAGGTGCAACAATAGGCGTTGTGTCACTAGTGGCAGGCACCGGTGACACAACGACAGCAGGTAGGGTGAAATAAGGCTATTGAGTCATCGGAGCGGGTAAACTAATTTGTTCCTCCTCAGGATCTATTTCACGTCGTACCGTGCTCCCCCTAATCATAGCGTCTTCTAAGAATATGACATGTCGCGTTTCTATAAACATAGTATGCCGATCTGGACAATAGAACCTAAAACCCTTACTTTTCTCAGGATAGCCAATAAAATGGCAACTAACTGTTCTAGATTCAGTTTACTAATGTTTGGGTTGAACATCTTAGCCCCAGCCGGACAGCCCCAAATATGAAAATAGTTTAATGAGGGCTTATATCCCGTCTACATCTCATATGGTGTCTGAGGTGCTGACTTAGTGGGAACCCGATTAAGCACATGAATGGCGGTTTTTAACGCCTCCATCCATAGGCTAACCGGTAACGTAGAATAAATTAACATACTTCTTACCATGTCCATAAGTGTATAATTTCTACGTTCCGCAATAGTGTTCTGCTGAGGTTCGCCCGGTGTAGAATACTAGACGACTATGCCATGTTCCTTTAAAAACCTTGCAAAGGGTTCATGAACCTGACCATATATGGTATGCCGACCATAGTACTCACCTCCACGATTGGATCTTACTACCTTAATATTAACATTGTGCTGATTTTCTACTTCAGCTTTAAATATCTTAAACATATTCAATGCTTTGGATCGCTCCTTGATTGGATAAATGCAATCATAACGAGTGTAGGCGTCCGTGAACGTTATGAACAAGTCATACCCGTCTACGGAGACTATAGGAAACAGACCACACATGTTCGTGTGAATAATTTCTAAAATTCTAGTGCTGCGTATGGCGTTTTTCTTAATAGTCTTAACAAATTTTCCTTTAATGCAATCAATGCATTCTTCTGAATCTGAAAAGTCTAAGTGAGGTAAGATCGATTGAGATACTAAGCGTTCGATCCTCCCACTCGAAATATGGCATAAACGACAATACCATAATTTCGATGATGTTTCAAAATTGATTCTTTTGCGCTTGTTTCTTCCTATGTCATTCTTAGCAAGAATTTGATCATTACTTAAAGCATTCACATTATCATGAGTGGAAAATGGATAAAGCATGTCTTGTCTGAAGGCAAGACCCACAATCTTATTTTTCAAACTAATAGAGCATTTGTCCTCGCCAAAATGGCAAACAAATCCACAATCATCCAAACATGAAACTGATATTAAATTCCTCTCTTAACTAGGAACATAAAGAACATCATGAAGCCTAAGTATAAAACCACTACTAAGTCTAAGGCCCCTTTGGCAGAGCTTCACGAATCTGATTCTCAGGCAGAATCAGGGAACCTGTGCCAAACACTATTTTTCAGAAGAAGTGATTTTTGACTGATTATGTGAAGTGATTCTCTGAAATGAACTATGGGGCTGGAAGCTAAAAAAAGTAGCTTCTCCTGATTCTGTGAAGTGATTCTCTGTCCTAATTCTAAGAGTTTATTCTAGAAAATCATAGAGAATCATTTTCAACCACATAATCACTTCACTAGAGAATCAAAAGTGAATCCAGAGAATCAGCTTTGTGGAGTTGTGCCAGAGGGGGCCTAAGAGGATAAATTTCAATGGCTTCAACTTCAGCTTCACAACCATCAGTGACTTTGATGGTCCTTTCCCCCTTCTTATAGTCCTCATTGTACTTAATTTCATTCTTAGAACACCACTTAATAAAGTCAAAGCAGTCCTTCTCGTGATGTCCAAAATCTTTGCAAAACTTGCACTGATCTGATTTTAGCTTAGAACCAAAAGGCTGAGGAGTTGTCCCTTTGCCCTTAGAAGAGGAGTCATGTACCTTAGAAGATGGTGGTTTGGGAGAGGTGAAGTAGGTCTTCGCGTTTCCCTTACCCTTACCTTTGGTAAAGTTAATAGAGTCTCCACCCTTACCCTTTATGCGCTCCTCCTCCTGAACGCACATAGCCATGACCTTTTCTAATGTCCAGCTATCTTCCTTAGAGTTGTAGTTGATTACAAAAGCCTCAAACTCCTTAGGCAAAGACATGAAGATTAAATGCACAAGCATCTCATCAGGCATGGCTAAGTTAAGAGTCTTGAGGTTTGAATTCAAATTACTCATCTTAAGGATGTGATCTCTCACACCCCCACCAGTGTATCTCTCATTAACAAGTCTCTTGAGAAGAGTGCTTGCTAATGTCTTAGTGGAGTCTGTGTACTGAATTTTGACCTTGGCAAGATACTCAGTAGCCAGCTCACAGTCAGGAATAGCTCCTCTTATGAATTCAGAAATGGTGGCATTAATGACCATGAGGCATCTTCTGTTGCATTCCTCCCAAGCCTCAAGGTCCTTAGGGTACTTTTTCTTAAGCTTAATGTACTCCTCTTTTCTTAATGCAAATTGCTCATTGGTTTCCTCATTTTGAGCAATAGGGACTTCAGGATCAACGGGGCGATCCTTCCTTAGGCACAAGTCAAGATTTGTAATTGCTAAGTTCATCCTGAGTCTCTCATTCCATGTCTCATAGTTATGGCTCGTGAAGGTCTCTATGGAAGCAATGAGACTTACCACATTGGAGGCACCTTAATAAAACAAATATAGGGGTTAAAATGACTTAAATAACATATAATGCAACACATACTTAAAATTGCACTTAAACAATTAGAAATGACATAAAATGTCTTTCACCTTGGTTACTCAACAAAACCATTTCACTTAAATGACTTAAATAACATAGAAATATTTTACGGTGGTTACTCTAATTTCCATGTAAACATACTTAAAAATTTTATGTAGACATATCCAATATATTGCAAATATACTGAAAATAAACTTAAGTATGGCAAAATTAAAATTTTCACGTTGGTTACAAATTTAATTTTCATGCAAAATACACATAATCTTAAAATTCTAGCAAATTTAAACTTTCACGTTGGTTACTTATTTAAATTTACTACTAAATAACAGCGGAAGCTAAATAAACTTAATCTCTTAAATTTCTGAAATTTAATTGCAAAAGACTTAATAGCAATTAAATGAATTAAATAACTGAGAAAACATTCTTAACAACAATTAATCACTCAAAATTACAGAAATATTGCAATCAAATCACACAAAAATTTCTTAAATTTTCTCAGCTATTTAACTAATTTTCTAATCATTTTCTTAATTTCGGGAATTAAATTTTTCCATCCTAAATCAATTCTAAAAATTGGAATGGGTAAATAAAAATGCTAAAGGGGCCATAATCCAAGAATTTGGCCCACTGATCAATATGGCCCAGCCCACTGTCTTAAAATTCTTAATTAAAAGGAAAAATCTCAGTGCACGACCCATAAGGAATTCGGCCCATAGCCAAAATTGGTCTGTCTAAAAATCTAAAAATCCACGAAAATTGGAAAGGGCAGCCCAACGGCCCAATTGCCCCCTCTTCATGGGCTCGGGGCCCATTTTCTGAGGCGGTGGGGTGGCACACGCCACGGACTGTCGGATCTCGATCCGACGTTTTTCGTTCCTTGCAATTCTAATGCCGCACATCATCTGAGCCGTCCATTTTGATCCGACGGTCCGCCGGTGAGATCGGAGGTACTTAAGCCTCGCGTCTGTGGTTCCCCCGAACCCTAACTCATTTTTCCACTCCCCTTCTCTCTTCATTCCGCGAGCGGCAGCGAGGACCGAGAGGGCGAGCGAGCGGGCGCCGTGCCGAGACCTCTGGCGCCACCGCGCCATTGACGTCGGCGAGGGAGCTCCCACCGAAGGTGGTCTCTCCGTCAGTCTCAATGGCGCCTGTCGGTACCCCGCAGACCGGGTACCCCCGAGCACAGGGAGAAAACCACTAAGGACTCTGCCTCTACTTAAGAGGTCGAATCTGAGGCTACCACGTCGTGGAGGGAAGGACCAGATCCTACCTCTCCGCCGGGGGAGGCTCCCAAGCTGCCACGTGGCCGGCAGAACTGGACCCTCGCCTCCCCGCTGAGACGGGCTCTAGAGCTGCCATGTGGTCAATCGGGACCTCGGGGCCAGGCCCACGCCCTCACAGGGAAAGGCACCGGAACTACCACGTGGCCTGCAGGGCTGAGCCTCCACCCCTCCATAGGGGTGGGCTCCGGATGCACCACATGGCCTGTTGTGTCAAGTGCTCGACTCCCCACAGAGGCAGGCTCTGGTGCAACCACGTGGCGGACGACCGACTCAGTGCGGTAGGAAGCCGCAGTAAAGGAAGGCGTGCGCTGCTCAGACAGGCATTAAGTACACGCGCCTTCCCCAGGCAAGCTGTGTCGCGCATGCGAAGGTCAAGGCTCCAGTGTCCTATCTTGTCCAAGTAGCCGGTACAGACCCACGCTGCAAGACGGACGAATGGGCCGCGAGGACAAGACGGACTGGACGTGGACTACCATCATCACCAACTATGTGTAGCCCTGGCGCACGACGCAACGGGACGGTGCATTGACACCCCTGACAAAGGGAAGTAGATAGTAATTAATCCTAGATCTTGTATAGGATTTGGCTCTTCCCGGGACCACCTGTTAGGTCCTGGGGCCCACCTTGTGACTGTAGAGCCCTTGAACTATAAAAGGACTCTGCAGACGACCTTCGCAAGGGATCGAAAAATTAGACTAAGACTCATACACGCTCAAGCAAGGCAATACACAAACACTCTCGTGGACGTAGGGTGTTACGCTCCGGCGGCCCGAACCACGTAAACCTTCCGTGTTCATCATCCTGCTGCGTTCGATCTCCTGGGACTAGCCCTCGTGAATCCAAAGAACCTCCGCGGACTGCTCTCTAAGCAGGTCCGGGGGAAGTGCCGTTTACGACCTTCGACAGTTGGCGCTCCAGGCAGGGGGCTTTTTCCCCGTCAAGATCTCCACCAGCAACAATGGTGAACGACCAATCCAACGCCGGTTCATCCAGGGCGCAGTCACGGCGGCAGACAGTGGCGGAGGATGAGGCGTCATCCCGCTCTAGGGCAGGCTACCGCTCTAGGGATGGAAGGTCAGGACCTTCACGTCGCCCTGCTGTCACTTCGCCGGCTGCAGGCCGACATGCCACTCCGCGGCGTACTCCGGCCGTGACAGCAATCACGGCGCCGCCAGCTGCAAGCCCGGAGAGTACGCTCGCAGCAGCGCGCGCGCTGCTCCACAACCTTCCTGCTGGGAATGCCCCTCAGGGGGCAGCTCACCAGTGGATCAACGACGTCGACCACCTCGTTACCGCCGCGCTCAACGCGCCTCCACCGAGGGAGACACATGCTCAGCTGATGCATGTGTCATTGTCGCGGACGCCGACAATCGACCGGTGGACGGCAGACTCGCGCTCGACCAGGATCTCGACAACAGATCTGAGAACCGGGCTGCCGCGCCGCAGGGCCGGAGAGGACTGCCGAGTCACCATCGAGCGCCAGAGGGAGCGTGGCGCAACCTCGAGGCAGATTACAGTGTGTCAGGCCCTATGCCCCAGGCCCATGCTGTGCCTCCACCACACCAGACGTATGTCGCGCCTCCACCGCACCAGGCGTACGTCGCACCTCCTCCACAGGCGTATGCAGCACCGCCCCAGCATCAGGTGTACGCAGGCCCGCCTGCTCACCTGGGGTATGCGATGCCGCCGCCGGCACCAGTCAGCCCCAGCCAAGGGTGTGCAGCACTAGCGCCTCACCTCCATTTCGTGGTCTGGCCATGAAAGTTCCGGCCGCACATGCCGGAGAAGTACGACGGGAGCGTCAACCCGAGCGAGTTCCTGCAGATCTACACCACTGCGATACTAGCTGCAGGAGGCGATGAGGCCATCATGGCTAACTACTTCCCCGTCGTCCTGACCGGCCCAGCTCGGTCATGGCTCATGAACCTACCCCAGAGGTCCATAACCTCCTGGGATGAGTTGTGCCGACAGTTCGTAGCTAACTTCGGCCGTTCCTACAAGCGCCCCGGCACGGAGCTTGACCTCCACGCCTTGAGACGACGCGCTGGAGAATCGCTGTGATCGTTCATCTAGCGATTCTCCTAGGTACGGAACACCATCCCTCATGTTGCTAGCGCATCGGTTATTGTTGCATTCAGACAAGGTGTGAGGGACAAGAAGATGCTCGAGAAGCTAGCCACGCACGAGGTGCGTGATGTCTCCGAGCTGTTTTCCCTAGCGGACAGATGTGCTAGGGCAGCTGAGGGGCGCAACTGGCGCTCCCAGCCATCCTCAGAAGCAAGGGAGGCCACCCCGACTGAGGAAGGAGCCTCTGCGAGGAGCGGCGGCAAGAAGAAGAAGAAGGGCAGTGGCAAGAACAAGCCAAAGCCCGGAGCCCAGGCAATGGCAGCTGCGGCGCCCGGCGGAGCCCGAGCGCCGCGCCGAGATAAGCGCCCTAGGTAGTCGCCTGAACCCGAGGAGCCTGACTTCAAGTGCCCGGTGCACCGTACAAATAGCCATAGTGCTAGCGAGTGCCGGGAAGTGAAGAGGTTCGTAGAACGTTTCTGCGAATAGAAATAGAGACAGCAGCGCCAGGAGGGCGCACCTCCCCGCCAGAGGGAGGGCAAGCAGAAGGCTTATCCCGAGAAGGAGGATGACAGCGAGATGGGGTTCTAGGAACCCCAGCGGGCGGTTAAGGCCGTCTTCGAGGGTGGCGACTCCGACTCCAGCAGTGACAAGGAGCACCGCAAGACCCTCCATGTCATCTACAGGGTAGCCACAGACCCCACGTCTGGAAACGCGGTGAAAACTCTGCGACAGGCAGTGGCTGCAGTGGCCCCCGCCCCAAGTCCGGCTCCCCACCACAATTGGATGAGCACAGCGATCAACTTCGACGCTTCTGACTGCCTGAAGAACATGGCAGGGGCAGGAGTGCTCCCGTTGCTGGTGTCCCCGACCATCGCCAACGTGAAGGTCTTTCACGTGCTGATAGATGGAGGGGCGGGCCTCAACCTCATCTCCACGGTGGCCTTCCGTGAAAGTGCATCTAGGACTCCCTTGTGGGTTTTGGATGATTTATGACAAGCAATTGGGATCCTAATCCTTTTGTTGAGATGAATGCAGGAAAATCATGAAAAATGAGCAAAGTACCAAAAAGAGGGAAATTGAGAAGGAAAATGAATTTGAGCTCAAGGAGAAGAAATTAGTAGTTTAGTATGTATGGAGTGTGTTAAGGAAACACACCCAAGAGCTCAATCTCACTTAATCACACACACACAATGCACAAAGCTATACAGGACCGGACTAGTCCGATATCAGCCGGACTAGTCCGATATCACATTCTGCACCAGATCGGACAAGTCCGGTCACCACCGGACTAGTCCGATATATTTCTGTTCCACTTCGGACTAGTCCTCCCCAGTGCGGACTAGTCCTTATCAATGCACAAGTCACACAAAATCGGACCAGTCCGTTGTGACCCGGACTAGTCCGATATTCATTCTGATCCACTTCGGACAAGTCCGGTGTCCACACGGACTAGTCCGATATACACCCTGATCTAAATCGGACAAGTCCTCCAAGTGCGGACTTGTAATCCTAAACACTTAGGGTTTCATATGTCCGGACAAGTCCGATGACAATCGGACTAGTCCGAAGCTTTCCAGTAGCGAAATCGGACAAGTCTGTTTTGAACCGGACTAGTCCGAGATTCCTGGACACTTAGGGTTTGCTTCACACAGCACACCGGACTAGTCCGGTCACCACCACGGACTAGTCCGATCTTTCTGAACCCTAACGGTAACTTCTAGAAACCTCATATAAATAGAGGTGCACGGCCCACTTTCACCAACACTCTCGAACCCTAGCGCCGTCACACCTCCCAAGAGACTCAAAAACCATCACTCTCCACGAAATTAAGTGCAAAATCAATCAATCCATTGGAGATCACTTGTAGATCATTGGAGAGGCACTTGGCACACGATTGAGCTCTTGGTTTGAATCTCTAACACACTCTTGTATCTCAATTTGTATATTTCGAAGTGTGTTATTGGTGGTCTTGAAACTTGTAATCAAGGGAGCTCTCAACTTGTGAGATCGCCCCTTCAACTTGGTGATTTACCCCTGTGTGATTAGTGGAAGAGGATTGGCCTTGGTGGCGATCCGACGAGGGAAGGGTTAGTGAAGACCCGGTCCTTTTGTGGGCTCCTCAACGTGGATGTAGGTTGCCTTCGTGGTAGCTGAACCACGGGATAAGTCTTGTGTCTTGTTCGTTTGTGTTCATCATTCTAGTTGATCAACATTATCTAGGGTTTGATTCATTTTGTTGAATTCAAGTTAAATAGTTGAACAAGAATCATAGTTGCAATAGAACTTGACATACAACTATTGAACTGTTATTAAAGTTTATATTTCCGCTGCAAACGTCTACAAAACAATCAAATTGACCTAACTTGATCAACCTAGCCCGTGAAATCCGGACTAGTCCGCACTTTACCGGACTAGTCTGATATATCTGGTTTTGACCTTGTTGTTCAAGTGCTACAGGAACCGAGAAAAAAAAAGGGCCTATTCACCCCCCCTCTAGGCCTACATTCAATTGGTATCAGAGCAGGTTCTTCAAGAAAGAGTGCAACCACTCGAAGAGATCATGTCAGACATGAAGGAAGTCCAGAAAATCAACAACCAGGAAGAAATGAACAATGACAAGCACCAAAAGCTCGAAAGGTATCTCGAAGCCATTCAAGACTTCGATGATGATGATGAGGAGACATTGGAGCTGAAAGCACTGCTCCGAAAGAAAGCACTTTCCAAAGGGAAAGCTAAAGTTGAAGAAAAGAAGAAGGGGAGTAGTCACACCGACTACTCCCGATATCCTTTTAATTATGACCATTTAAATTCTAACAGCAGTCATTATCTATCTATTCCTCTCGGAAAAGCCCCACACTTCGATGGGAGTGATTACTCCATGTGGAGGCAAAATATGAAGATGCACTTGATTTCCCTTAACCCAAGTTTATGGCATATTGTGTGCACAGGAATAAACATCCCTGATGACGATGAAGAACTCACACCAAGTCAAGAGCAAGCCATCCACAGGAATGCCCAAGCCGCATCCGTTATCACCTCATCTCTAAGTAGAGATGAATTCACAAAGGTGGACGGATTGGAGGTTGCCAAAGAAATCTGGGACACACTACAGACAGCACATGAAGGTGACAGGCATGTGCGGGAGGCAAAGATTGAGATGATTGAAGGCGAACTGGGAAGGTTCGCGATTGAGGAAGATGAGTCTCCCCAGGACATGTACAACAGACTGAAGACTCTTGTGAACAAGGTTCGATCATATGGTAGCAAAAAGTGGAATGACCACGAGGTTGTAAAGCTCATCCTTAGAGCCTTTATGCCTCGCAACGTCACACTTTGCTCTATGATCCGAGAAAGTCCCGGGTACAAGAAAATGACTCCGGATGAACTGCTTGGCAAAATCATCAACTTTGAGATGATGGAGAAGCAAGCCAAGCACGTCAAAGAAATAGCCGACCTCACATCGGCCAAGAAGAAGGGAGTTGCCTTAAAGTCCTCACTCAAGCCTCTATCCAAAGAAGCAAAAGAAGCACAGCTTGAGGAGGACAGCGATGATGAAAGCAGCGAGCTGGACGAAGAAGATATGATTTTGTTCATGAAGAAGTTCAAAAGAATTATGAAGAAAAGACAAGGAACAAAATCGAGTGAAGGAAAATACAAGGAGAAGACAAAGCCGAAGATGAGGCGGGCATGCTATAATTGTGGTGAGTACAATCACTTTATAGTTGACTGCCCATATGAGGACAACAAGAAGAAGAGTAAAGAGTCCAAGCCTCAACCGAAGAAATTCTTCAAGAAGAAGAAACAAGCTGAACAAGCACACATCGGAAAGGAGTGGGACTCAAACGATGAGTCCTCATCGTCCGATGAAGAAGAAATGGCCAGCATAGCCATTGAAAGCATGTCCAAGAAACCCACACTCTTCCCCACGCTCGGTGCAAGGAAAGCAAATGGAACTTGCCTCATGGCTAAGGAAGGTAAACGCAAGGTAAACATCAAAACTCCTTCCGTGCATTCTTACTCGAGTGATGATGATCTAGATAGTGATAATGAAGATATGCTAAATGGTTTAGATAGAAAAACTGCTGCTAAAATGAAATTCTTGCTTAACCAACTTGTTGAGAAGGAAGAGCTAATTGATCGTCAAGAAGACATGATTATCTCCCAAAAGGAGAAGCATGTCGAACTTGACAATCTACTAGCTCTTGAAAAGGAGAGAAACCACTCACTAGAGCTTAAGCTAGCTTCAAGCAAGAAAACTTGCTTGGAGTTAACCAACTCAAACGTTGCAATCAAGGATCAACTTGATGACCTAATCAAGGTCAACAAGATCCTTGAAGTGCAGGTTGAGTCACTCAAGCTTAGTGAACCTTCCTCCTCTTCAACCCTACCTTCTCAACCCACTTCAACTAATATCGCTCATATTTGCAAATGTGATAAAATTAACACCAGGTTGAAGGAAAATTCTACCTCCACAAAGGACAAAAATCCTACCCAATGTGTAATATTTGACAAGGATAGGATCAACTATGCACGTAGTGCATATTTGGTCCAAAGACCTCCAAATGTCAAGTACGGCATTGGTTACTCTTATGATGGAAAGCAAAGAGCTGGAAATCTTAAAAATAACAAGGGAAGGATTACCTTTGTGAAGGGAGGACCCTCACAACCTGGTAACTCGAAAACTAAAAATCTGAGCTCTCATGAAAACCGGACTAGTCCGGTTGTGGTCCGGACAAGTCCGGTCACACAGACTAGTCCGACCCATAATCAACAGCAACTCTTGTTTAAAACCTTTGATGCTTCTTATGTATTAATGAAAAATAATGTTGGTAAAGTGTATGCTTATTATGCTGGGCCACGCCATGGGAACACAAAATCCCATGTGTGGGTGCCCAAATGTATTGTTACTAACCTCCAAGGACCCAAGCAAGCTTGGGTACCTAAAACCAAGGCGTAATTTGTTTTTGCAGGCCTACTCCTCCGGTGGATCCAAATGGGTGCTAGACAGTGGATGCACCAACCACATGACTGGAGAAAGGAGGATGTTTGTGGAGTATGAAGTGAACCAGGACCCAAACGAAGGCATCTACTTTGGGGATAACAGTCAAGGAAGGGTCCTCGGTACCGGTAAAATAGCAATATCCTCTGAACATACTCTTTCGCATGTTTTACACGTTGAATCTTTAGATTATAACCTGCTGTCCATATCTCAGTTATGTGACAAAGGTTATAATTGCCTGTTTACTAACGAGGGTGTGACCGTCTCAAGGAGAAGTGATGGTTCCGTTGCATTCAAGGGTATGTTAAAGGGAAAGCTTTACCTTGTTGACTTCAACAAGGATAAAGCCGAACTCGACACATGCTTGATTGCAAAAACCAACATGGGTTGGCTGTGGCATAGACGGCTAGCACATGTTGGTATGAGGAACCTTCAAAAACTCCTCAAGGGCGATCACATCCGAGGTTTGAAAGATGTTGTGTTTGAGAAAGACAGGCCTTGTAGCGCGTGCCAAGCAGGAAAGCAAGTTGGAGCACAACATCTTGCGAAGAACATCATGACCACGACAAGACCGCTCGAACTACTTCATATGGACTTGTTTGGTCCAATTGCTTACATAAGCATCGGCGGTAACAAATACGGTTTAGTTATTATTGATGATTTTTCCCGGTTCACTTGGGTGTTCTTTTTGCATGACAAGTCAGAAACACAAGGAACACTCAAGAAATTCTTCAAGCGAGCGCAAAACGAGTTCTCACTATCAATCAAGAGTATTCGGAGCAACAACGGCACGGAGTTCAAGAACATACAAGTGGAGGAATACCTTGATGAGGAAGGAATCAAGCACGAATTCTCAGCACCATACTCTCCACAACAAAACGGAGTTGCCGAAAGGAAGAACCGAACGCTCATAGAGATGGCAAGAACAATGCTCGATGAATACAAGACTTCGGATCGATTTTGGGCGGAAGCAATCAACACCGCTTGCCATGCCACAAATCGACTCTACCTTCATCGACTACTAAAGAAGACTCCCTATGAGCTACTCACCGGTAACAAACCGAACATTTCATATTTTCGAGTTTTCGGTTCTCCTTGCTATCTTTTGAACAAGAAGCCCAGGACTTCAAAGTTCGCTTCGAAGTCCGATGAAGGTTTCTTGCTTGGTTATGATTCGAACACTTACGCCTACCGTGTTTTCAACAAGGCCTCCGGACTTGTTGAAGTGGCACGTGACGTGGTGTTCGATGAAACTAATGGCTCCCAAAAGGAGCGAGTTGATCAATGTGAATTAGGTAAAGAGGAAGCCCCCTATCAAGCATTGAAGAGGATGGCTCTAGGCGAAGTACGACCACAAGAGTCATCGGCACAAATACAAGAGGAAAGTAAACCACGAGAGGAGATCAACAATCAAGGGGGAGCCTCGATACAAGATCAATCACAGGAATATGAACATGATCAACAAATCAACGAGGACAACAACTCAGGGGGAGAAGAAGATGAGCACCAACATACGACCCCCCAAGTGCCACACCCAAGAGTACACCAATGCATTCAAAGGGATCATCCAATCGACAACATCATCGGCGACATCCAAAAGGGAGTAACCACTAGATCTCGTATAGCAAATTTCTATGAACATTACTCCTTTGTCTCCTTTTTGGAACCCCGCATGACTGAGGATGCATTGAAGGATCCGGACTGGGTGGTGGCAATGCAAGAAGAGTTGAACAACTTCAAGAGAAACGAGGTTTGGGAACTTGTGGAAAGACCCAATGCAAACATAGTGGGCACCAAGTGGGTCTTCCGCAACAAGCAAGACGAACACGGAGTGGTGACGAGAAACAAGGCACGACTTGTGGCCAAAGGTTACTCACAAGTCGAAGGTTTGGATTTCGATGAGACTTTTGCTCCAGTAGCTAGGCTTGAATCAATTAGAATATTACTTGCATATGCTACTCACCATGATTTCAAGCTGTACCAAATGGACGTAAAATGCGCCTTCCTCAACGGACCGATCAAGGAAGAGGTGTACGTGGAGCAACCACCCGGATTTGAAGACGAAGAGTTCCCCGACCACGTGTATAAACTGCGTAAGGCTCTCTATGGCCTCAAACAAGCTCCTAGAGCTTGGTATGAGTGTCTTAGAGATTTTTTAATTGATAATGGTTTTCAAATTGGCAAAGTAGACTATACATTATTCACAAAAAATCTGGACAATGATCTTTTTATTTGCCAAATCTATGTTGATGATATAATTTTTGGATCAACTAATCAATCTTTCTGTGAAGAGTTTAGTAAAATCATGACAGACAGATTTGAAATGTCAATGATGGGAGAATTGAAGTACTTCTTGGGATTCCGAGTGCGGCAACAAAGGGAAGGAACATTCATAAGCCAAACCAAGTACACACAGGACATCCTCAAGAAGTTTGGCATGGACAAGGCAAAGCCCATAAAGACTCCCATGGCAACGAATGGCCACTTGGATTTCAATGAAGATGGACCGAGCGTCGACCAAAAGGTATATCGCTCTATGATTGGATCCTTACTATACTTATGTGCATCTAGGCCAGATATTATGTTGAGTGTATGTTTGTGTGCAAGATTTCAAGCCAACCCTAAGGAATGTCATTTGACAGCAGTAAAGAGAATCCTAAGATATTTAGTTCATACACCCAACCTTGCTCTTTGGTACCCAAAAGGCTCAAAATTCAATCTCATTGGGTATTCCGATGCAGACTATGCCGGGTGCAAAGTTGATAGAAAAAGCACTTCCGGCACCTGCCAATTCCTAGGAAGATCCTTAGTTTCTTGGTCATCCAAGAAACAGAATTCCATTGCATTATCCACTGCCGAAGCAGAGTATGTTGCAGCCGGGAGTTGTTGTGCACAACTCCTTTGGATGCGACAAACTCTAAGGGATTATGGTTACAATATGAACCGTATTCCTCTCCTTTGTGATAATGAGAGTGCCATTAAAATAGCCCACAATCCAGTTGAACACTCTAGGACTAAACACATTGACATAAGACACCATTTCTTGAGAGACCATTCCATGAAAGGAGACATATCCATCTCTCATGTCAATACCCAAAAACAATTGGCCGACATATTCACCAAGCCACTTGATGAAAAACGTTTTTGCGAACTCCGAAATGAGCTAAACATTCTTGATTCTCGGAGTGTGGCTTGAAGATTTGCATACCTGTATGATTACTTCAAAATATTGATTGAATTGTGAAAATCATGCCTCTTCATTTTTCTCTTGAAAAACTATGTCAATTATTAGATCTTGATGAATTTTTGATCATAGTATGATTGTTGTTTGCTTACTGGTCAAATTCATCAAGATTATTTGAATTGTTTTGCCTCTCTCTGCTCTCAATTATTGGACCTTCAAATATATATGAATGGGCTATGCAAGTCTTTCCTGGTGACCACGGACAAGTCTGTGGTTACCCGGACTAGTCCGCCACTGCAGACTAGTCCGCAGTGTGCCGGTTAGGCCGGACTAGTCTGACAGACCACGGACTAGTCCGACTTAGGTCTCTGGAGGACTTCGGACTAGTCCGGTCATGTCCGGACTTGTCCGATTTTTCGTGTCCATAACCCTAGCCGCCACCAAACCCTAATTCCCTCACCCCACACTCGCCCCCAAGCTTTCTCTCTCTTGCGCTCGAGCTCCCAAGGCGAATCCTTGCTTCCTCCGTCGAACAACCTCAATCTTGGGTGGAGATCAAGCTTGAAGACTCGAGGATTGAAGTTAGCGGACAAGTCCGGCCTCCAACCCCCAAAATCTCAAGCTTCCTTTGATTTCTTGGTAAATTTTCTTCAAAACCCTAAGAAATCACAAATTTCTCTTTTGCTTATCGTTTGGCCTAGCATTCTTCACTAGTTACATGTCTAGTTGATGTACTATGTGTATGCTAGACTAGTTTTATCTTAGGGATCAATTTTTGTCCAGTCTGTTAGGTTTTTGCGGATGAACACCGGACTAGTCCGGTCCAGGTACGGACAAGTCCGGTCCCCCGCGGACTAGTCCGTGCCTGTGCACCGGACAAGTCCGTTGTTTCTGAACCAAAACCTAATTCTTTAATTCCCTAATGCCTTCCATTGCCATCTTACCTCACCAATACCTTGTATAACTTGTCCTCTCTCTTGATCACTCATTCTCAGATCATGTCGAGCTCCGACAACGAAATCTCCGATTTCGAGGCCGAGTTAGACCACGAGGTGGCACCTCGGTCCTCGGCGGGTCTTGGCAAGAAACGCCAAGAGAGACCCTCCGAGCCTGCTCCCTCACCTCCCCAGGTTCGGAGGAAGGTGTGTGTCAAGAAGCCCGCCTCGAAGGCTGCTACTCCTTCAAGTGGCCTTCGCCAAGCTAAAGGGAAGGGCAAGGGGGTTGCCACAGGGCCTGTTGGGCCCCTAAAGCTGCATACTCCCAGAGAAGGGGTCCGGGACCCCAATGAGGAAAGATTCAATGGCAAGGGCAGCGATGTGGCTATGAAGTTGAGAAGTGTTGATTGCTATGCAAGGCCCAAGCAAGCAGCTGATGGCAGGTTTTGGTCAAATTTCCATGCTGATTTCTACAAGCTGGTCTATTTGCCGATGAAGACCCCGGTGGTGCGCAGTCAATGGAATGACTGGGCCCACCTTGAGAAGAGGAAATGTGCAGCTTTTGATGAAGTGATAGCAGCTGCAGAGAGACATGGGCTGAAGGATCTGTTTGCCTTCAGATATAATTGGAATGATGAAGTGATTGCACAATTCTATGCAACGTGCCACTTCTCAAGCGAAGACGAAGAAAGTGTGACTTGGATGACTCATGGATCCAAGTATTCTATTACTCAGGAAGAGTTTGCCCGCCTGCTGCACCTTGACTCTGAAGGACATGACCACCTCATTATCCACAACATTGGGGTCATTGAGAGGGATGGAATGAAGTTCATGTATGAGCCCACCTCCAAGTATGTCCCTCCCTCCACAAAGAATATGAAGCCTTTCTTTGTGGTCCTCAACAGAGTCCTCAGGAAGACAATTGCCCCCAAGGATGGGGATGCAGGGAGTGTGCAAGGCTACCTCCGGACCCTGATGAGGGTCATTAGCAAGAAAAGGCAATTCGATGTTGCAGACTATATTTGGAATGATATGGTCAATATCTCAAGTACCCCCAACCGATCCTGTGGCTATGCCCCTTACTTGATGTTCATGATTGAGAAGGTCACAGGAATCGAGTTTGTGAAGGATGTGGAGCACACTCCACTGAGGCCTCAAAAGCCTCAGTCAGTGAGTGTCCAGGCTGCTCCATCGCCGGCCTCAAGCCCCGAGGCACCGGCAAGGCAAGAAGAAGCTGCTAGGGCTACTCCTCCCTCCAGGGAAGCCCCTCAGAAAGGATCCGCCAGTGGGATCCTCAAGTACTTGGCTGCAATTTTCTCCTCATGCAAGAAAACTGAAGTGAAGCTTCACAAGCTAAATCAGAAGAGGAAGGAGAATATGAGATACATAAAAGCCAATGTGAAGCAGCTGAGTGAGAAGCTGGAGATCAACCCAATTGGATCTCCAGTACTTTCCAAAGATTCTGATCTGGACATCACTGAGATCAGCCCCTTGACTCCCTCCGAGCTTGCCTATTTTGGCGTTGGGGGCTCGAGCAGCTCCGCTCCTCCTCCTACCTCTCAACCTCGTCAAGCGGAAAGTGATGAAGACGATGAAGACGACGAGAGGACTGACAGCGAAGACTGAAGCCCTAGGACCTTCCTCTCTCTCTTTTTGGTGTCTTGATGCCAAAGGGGGAGAGATTGAGGGGGAGTCTCTAGTCTTAGCTTTAGCTCTAGTCTTAGCTTTAGCTGCATAGGATGCGAGGAGAGAGCTCTCTCTTTTTTTTTTTAATTGTGATTGCATTTGCTTAACTCTGTTTTCATATCATGTTTGGTCTTGTTATGAATTGCTCTATTAATTTGCAAGTGTGTGATGAAATCTGAGTTTTTGCCCCTGAAGTGCCATATTCACTTGATATTAGTTGATAAATGCAAATTCGATCATTCTTAATGCACTCATGCTCTTAGTATGCATCCCACCATAAAGAATGCACATATGAATAATTATCTTGTTGCTTGATGTATTTTTGAGTCATATGTGCATACTTTATGAAAATCTCATTTTATACCTCATTTTGTGAAATCTCAATTGGTTGTCATCAATCACCAAAAAGGGGGAGATTGAAAGTGCATCTAGGACTCCCTTGTGGGTTTTGGATGATTTATGACAAGCAATTGGGATCCTAATCCTTTTGTTGAGATGAATGCAGGAAAATCATGAAAAATGAGCAAAGTACCAAAAAGAGGGAAATTGAGAAGGAAAATGAATTTGAGCTCAAGGAGAAGAAATTAGTAGTTTAGTATGTATGGAGTGTGTTAAGGAAACACACCCAAGAGCTCAATCTCACTTAATCACACACACACACAATGCACAAAGCTATACAGGACCGGACTAGTCCGATATCAGCCGGACTAGTCCGATATCACATTCTGCACCAGATCGGACAAGTCCGGTCACCACCGGACTAGTCCGATATATTTCTGTTCCACTTCGGACTAGTCCTCCCCAGTGCGGACTAGTCCTTATCAATGCACAAGTCACACAAAATTGGACCAGTCCGTTGTGACCCGGACTAGTCCGATATTCATTCTGATCCACTTCGGACAAGTCCGGTGTCCACACGGACTAGTCCGATATACACCCTGATCTAAATCAGACAAGTCCTCCAAGTGCGGACTTGTCATCCTAAACACTTAGGGTTTCATATGTCCGGACAAGTCCGATGACAATCGGACTAGTCCGAAGCTTTCCAGTAGCGAAATCGGACAAGTCCGTTTTGAACCGGACTAGTCCGAGATTCCTGGACACTTAGGGTTTGCTTCACACAGCACACCGGACTAGTCCGGTCACAACCACGGACTAGTCCGATCTTTCTGAACCCTAACGGTAACTTCTAGAAACCTCATATAAATAGAGGTGCACGGCCCACTTTCACCAACACTCTCGAACCCTAGCGCCGTCACACCTCCCAAGAGACTCAAAAACCATCTCTCTCCACGAAATTAAGTGCAAAATCAATCAATCCATTGGAGATCACTTGTAGATCATTGGAGAGGCACTTGGCACACGATTGAGGTCTTGGTTTGAATCTCTAACACACTCTTGTATCTCAATTTGTATATTTCGAAGTGTGTTATTGGTGGTCTTGAAACTTGTAATCAAGGGAGCTCTCAACTTGTGAGATCGCCCCTTCAACTTGGTGATTTACCCCTGTGTAATTAGTGGAAGAGGATTGGCCTTCGTGGTGATCCGACGAGGGAAGGGTTAGTGAAGACCCGGTCCTTTTGTGGGCTCCTCAACGTGGATGTAGGTTGCCTTCGTGGTAGCTGAACCACGGGATAAGTCTTGTGTCTTGTTCGTTTGTGTTCATCATTCTAGTTGATCAACATTATCTAGGGTTTGATTCATTTTGTTGAATTCAAGTTAAATAGTTGAACAAGAATCATACTTGCAATAGAACTTGACATACAACTATTGAACTGTTATTAAAGTTTATATTTCCGCTGCAAACGTCTACAAAACAATCAAATTGACCTAACTTGATCAACCTAGCCCGTGAAATCCGGACTAGTCCGCACTTTACCAGACTAGTCCGATATATCTGGTTTTGACCTTGTTGTTGAAGTGCTACAGGAACCGAGAAAAACAAAAAGGGCCTATTCACCCCCCCTCTAGGCCTACATTCATTCTGAAAGCTGCAGCTGCTGATGTCCCGGCTCACACCCTCGAGCCCGTTCTCGGGTGTCAGACCTGGGAAAATCCTCCCGTACAGTAACATACACCTCCCGGTGACCTTCGGTACCCCAGAGAACTACCGTACAGAGAGCGTTTTGTTCGACGTGGCAGATGTCGACCTTCCCTTCAACGCAATCATCGGGAGGCCGGCCCTCTACAGGTTCATGGCTGTAGCCCACTACGGCTACCTCGTCCTGAAGATGCCGACGCCTTCCGGTGTCCTCAGGATCAGAGGGGACCACTCAGCTGCAGTGTCAGCCTTGGAGCAGCACCAAGCACTTGCAGCGGGGAGGGCTCCGGCCCCAGGAGGCTCGAAGGAGAGTTGGCCAGAGCAAGGCCCGGTGCAGCGAGCCTCCACTACTGCACCCCGTGTGCAACTAGCCAACAACGACGACGTCCCCGTGAAAGTTGTCAGGATTGGCTCCGAGGCTGCCCAGACAACCCGTATCGCGGGGAACTTGGACAGCAAATAGGAATGCGCACTCATCACCTTCCTCCGGGACAACGTCGATGTGTTTGCATGGCAACCATCACAAATGCCCGAGATCCCCAGGGAGGTGATTGAGCACCATCTGAAGATCTACCCCGACGCCCGACCGGTGCAGCAGAAGCCCAGGAAACAGTCCATCGAGCGGCAGAACTTCATTTGTGAAGAAATCAAGAAGCTGCTCAATGCTGGTTTCATCCGGGAGGTTCACCACCCACGGTGGTTGGCCAACCCTGTTGTCGTTCCCAAGGCTGGCGGGAAGCTCCGGATGTGCATCGACTACACCAACCTCAATAAGGCATGCCCAAAGGATCCATTCCCTCTTCCTAGGATAGATCAAATAGTAGACTCGACATCAGGCTGTGATCTTCTGTGTTTCCTAGATGCGTATTCTGGTTTTCACCAAATAGCCATGTCTAGGGAAGATGAGGAACACACTGCTTTCATAACAGTAGACGGCCTGTATTGTTATGTCTCCATGCCTTATGGACTCAAGAATGCTCTCCCCACCTTTGTACGTGCAATGCATAAGACATTTGGGGACCTCACTAGAGATCTGATAGAGGTGTATGTCGACGACATCGTGGTGAAAATCAGGGCCCGCACATCCATATTAGACAACCTAGCCCAAGTCTTCAGCAAGTTGCGCACGACACGCACGATACTGAACCCCGACAAGTGTGTCTTTGGGGTTTATGCAGGGAAGCTCCTTGGTTTCTTGGTATCGCACTGAGGGATCGAAGCTAACCCAGAGAAGATCAAGGCGATAGAGCTGATGTGACCGCCGGCCCGCATCAAGGACGTGCAGAAGCTTGCAGGGTGTTTAGAAGCCCTCACCGGTTCATCTCAAGGTTGGCTGAGCGAGCCCTGCCCTTCTTCAAGATTCTGCGGAAGTCAGGTCCCTTTGAGTGGACTGAGGAAGCTGAAGCGGCTTTCTAGGAGCTCAAGAAACACCTGACGACGCTACCCATTATGGTGGCGCCAGAACCCGACGAACCGCTCCTGTTGTACATCGCGCAACAACGGAGGTGGTCAACATGGTCTTGGTTGCAGAGCGGCCGGAGCTACTGCCGCAACAAGCACTAGAAGGAGCCCCAGAGGGGGAGGCTGAGCCTCAAGGCCCGAACCCAGAAGAGACCCCCCCTGCTGTGAGTTCCAGTGACCAAGTGCCTTACGGGTCCCAGCCCCCGGAGGTCCAGCTAGACCCTGGGAGTCACATTCCCCAGGATGCAGACGCATTGCAAGGAGCCCCGGACCCCCCAGGGAGGGTTCGGACCTCCCAACGGCCAGTCTACTATGTCAGTGAGGTCCTCCATGAAGCAAAACCAAGATACTTGGAGGTACACAAACTACTGTATGCAGTGCTCATAGCGTCGAGGAAGCTCCGGCATTACTTCCAGGCTCACCGGGTTTCAGTGGTCACCTCCTTCCCACTGAAGACTGTACTCCACAGCCCCAACTCGACTGGCAATATTGCCAAGTGGGCAACAGAGCTGGCCGAGTTCGAGCTGGAGTTCTTACCTCGACATGCAGTCAGAAGCCAAGCACTGGCGTACTTCTTGGCCGAATGGACCCCATCGCCAAGCGACCCGGGGGGCCCGGACAACGGTGAAACGGTGCCCAAGGCTCCAGTTTTCACCAAGACCCCCTGGACACTCTACCTCGACGGCTCCTCGCGGAAGCAGGGGGCCGGGGCTGGGGTCCTGCTCCTCACCCCGACTGGGGAGCAGTTCAGGTACATGGTGCGCCTCGACTTCATGGCGACAAACAACATGGCAGAGTATGAAGCCCTAATCTTTGGGCTAAAGACTGCCCTGACTCTCAATGTCCGACAGCTTCTGGCTAAAGGTGATTCCTAGCTAATCATCAAGCAAGCCAAAGGAGAGTGCAGTTGCAACGACCCTCAATTAGCAGCATACTTGCTGCACGTCCGGAAGCTGGAAAAGGACTTTGAAGTCTTGGAATTGTGCCATGTACCCCGAGCCGACAACTCAGTTGCAGACGACCTGTCAACGAAGGCCTCCACAGGGGCCCCAGTGCCTCAAGGAGTCTTTCCAAGGACGTTACCGCGACCAACTGCCCGAGTAGCTGAACCGGGTGAAGGGGGCGAGCCCAGCACCTCGAAGCTGGTAGTCCTGGCGACCCTGCTGCCATGAAGTCCGCCAAGGATCGTATGCGCCACCGGGGGCTCCGAGCTACCAGGTGCCCAAGATCCAGAGGCTCAAGCAAGTCCTGATGCATGGATCTCGGAGGTCCGAGACTACTTGAAAGACAATATCCTTCCCGAAGAACATGCCCTGACAGAAAGGATTGTTCGCATGGCTAAAAGGTACACGCTAGTGGAAGGGGATCTCTACCGGCGTGTCGCCAACGACATCCTACTGCGATGCATTACCCGGGAGGAGGGCTGCGACTTGCTTGCATAGATCCATGGAGGCGAGTGTGGGAACCACGCGTCCTCCCGCACGCTGGTCGGTAAAGCCTTTCGACATGGCTTTTACTGGCCGACAGCACTCCAGGATGCCGCCGAGATGGTAAAGAGATGCAAGGTGTGCCAGTCTATGCCAAGCAGATCCACACACCATCTCAGGCGCTACAGATGATCCCTCCCTCATGGCCATTCGCTGTATGGGGGTTGGACATCCTGGGACCCTTTCCCAGAGCCGTCGGAGGATTCTGGCATCTCTACGTCACCGTAGATAAGTTCACCAAATGGCCGGAAGCTGCCCCAGTTGTCACCATCAACAAGCGGTCAGCAGTAAAGTTCATCAAGTCGATCGTCTGTCGGTTCGGGGTCCCGAACAGAATCATCACTGATAACGGGACCCAGTTCACAAGTGCAGCATTCCAGGAATACTGCGAGGACCTAGGGATCCAGGTCTGCTATGCATCCGTTGCTCATCCAGAGAGCAATGGGCAGGTCGAGAGGGCCAATGCAGAGATCCTCAAGGGCCTCAAGACTCGCACATTCTCACACCTTGAGAAGCATGGTGTAAATTGGGTGGATGAGCTTTCGTGTGCGCTGTGGGCTAGCCGGACATCAACCAGTCGGGCCACGGGGGAAACACCTTTCTTCTTGGTGTACAGGGCAGAGGCCGTCCCCCCCCCCCCCCCCCCCCCCCCCCCGAAATTACCATGGGCTCCCCCCGTGCCCGGAGGTACGATGAAGCCATGCAGGACCAGCTCCGACGTGAAGACCTGGACCTCGTCGATGAGGGACGTGTGCGAGCGACTCTCTGAAATGCACGGTATAGGCAGGTGCTCTGGCGCTACCACCAGAGGACCGTGCGGAGTAGGGAGCTAAAGGTAGATGACCTGGTGTTGCGCCGCATACTCTCCCGGGAAGGGTCTAACAAACTCTCCCCCAGCTGGGAGGGTCCCTTCCGGGTAACAGAGGTTTGCCGCCCAGGATGCGTCCGCCTGGCTACGGAGGATGGACAGCGATTACCCAACCCATGGAACATCGAGCACCTCCGTAAGTTCTACCCCTAGACCAGGGTTGGGACATTGTTATTTCATTGTAAAAGTTACATATTGTCTCAGGACAACACTTAGGCTAGGGGGATGGGGCTACGAGTGCACATTCCGCTTAGCCTGGTCCAGAACCCTAAGTAGGTGCACTCGACTTCATCTAACACCCAGTCCGGGTTATTCCCCTTGTAAAGACTGCTCCATCTTATGAGAAACTACAATGAAAGAATGTTGTCCTGCCTGGTATAGGGTTTGTCAATTCAAAAATTATCTTTAATTTTTATGATGTTGCTGTAAGACCGCCATAGCTCGTGTTCTATCATGAGCGCTGTCATTTTTCCCCTGCTTTAGCAATAGTGGGAGCCTTGCTGTCTGGATTGCAGGTGGGGTTGCTTGAGGTACCTACAATGTGCCTGGGGCCTCGGGTGTGCCAATACTCGGGGGCCTGTGTCTCCAGATGGTCTCCCCCGGAAAAGGCTTACGCCGAGCGGGAGGTCCAGGGGCACAGCCTGTTTAGCCTGGTCCTGTACGCTAAGCCTGTGCGCTCTGCCTCCCCAGCGCTGCAGCCAAGTACTGGGGGCCAGATGGACCACCCTTGGGTAGTATGGATGACGAGTTCTAGGTGCAGATGTACTGAATTACCCAAGCCCCACGAGTCAGCCCAGGATCGTAAGTCAAGCGACACTACAAAAAGAGCAGGGGTGAAGTGACCAGCGGACATAATTACTTCTCTTTTTTTGATCTATATACAGGTCTTTGAGGAAGTTATTCCGACAACCACCGTTAGAGTACCCGCGAAGACAGTGGGCACCGCTGGACTGGAGCTCCGGCGGCACCCCCAGGGGCCCGCTGTTGACCTATCACCGAAGATGGCGGGCACCGCTGGACTGGAGTTCCAGCGGCACCCTCAGGGGGCCTGTTGTCGACCTCTCACTGAAGATGGCGGGCACCGCCGGACTGGAGCTCTGGCGGCACCCCCAGGGGGCCCGCTGTCGACCTCTCGCTGAAGATGGCAGGCACCACCGGACTGGAGCTCCGGCGGCACCCCAGGGGGCCCGCTGTCGACCTCTCACCAAAGATGGCGGGCACCGCCGGACTGGAGTTCCAGCGACACCCCCAGGGGGCCCGCTGTCGACCTCTCACTGAAGATGGCGGGCACCGCCGGACTGGAGCTCCTGCGGCACCCCCAGGGGGCCCCTGTTGACCTCTCGCAGATGATGGCAGGCACCGCCGGACTAGAGTTTCGGCGGCACCCCTAGGGGGCCCGTTGTCGACCTCTCAACAAAGATGGCAGGCACCGCCGGACTGGAGTTCCGACGGCACCCCCAGGGGGCCCGCTGTCGACCTCTCAATAGAGATGGTGGCCACGGCCGGACTGAAGCTCCGGCGGCACCCCCAGATGGCCCGCTGTCGACATACCTGCATACTCAGCTACGACAATGCAACCTACGCATCCTAGGCTCCCCCTGCACCCGTCCGCCCTAAGTCCTAAGTGTATGACAGGTGTGCCCATAACAACTGGCCACGCCTGTCAGGGGGCCATACTTTGTGGGACAGCAGGTCCATGTAACACCCTAAATTTTCGCATCATGCATCGCATACATGATCATGCATTAAACATTAATAGAAAAAAAAGAAAAATAATAAAACATAAAATATACATATACAAATATGAATAGCAAAAGAAGAAAAGGAAAATAATAGCGTAAAACTTGTAATAGGGAATAAGTATAAAAATAATAATAACATATAAAAAAATAAAATAAATAAAAATATATATAATAATATATATTTAATGATAATATTTATATATGTAAATAAAAAGCAAATATATAAAAAATAATATAAAGAATAAATAAATAATAATATATTTATAAAAAAAAAAAAGAGAAAAAGAAAAAAAGAAAAAAAACACTTGCCTGCTGGCCAGGCTGTACCGGCCCAGCCAGCAGTGACCGCCGAGCGTCCCGCCCGAGCCAGCGCGCGCCGCACTGGCACCACCCCGCCGCTCGCCTGGGCCCCGCTCCCACGCGCTGATCCCGCAGCGCGCGCCCCGCAATGCGCCCCGCGCGCTCACGCGCGCCTCCCGGCCGCGCGATGCGCCCCGAAGCCCCGCCAGGCCCGCGCTCGCCCTAGCTCCCGCCGCCCACGGTGCCCTAGCCGCTGGCTATAAAAAGCCACGGAGACTTCGTGTTTCCCGACGCCAGAAAAGCACCCGCCACCAGAAAACGCCGCCGCCATACCAAAAGGCCAGAAAAGCCCTAGCCGCCGGATAGGAAAAAAAGGGAGCACCAGAGTCGCCGCCAGGGAAGAAAAGAGAGGAAAAAAAAGAGGAGGAAGAGGAAGAAAAAGTGGAGGGTGCTGTCATCCGCCGGAGATCGTCGTCGCCGTCGTCGTGCCGCCGGAGGACCTTGCGCATCTACTTCGTCTACGCGTCACCCTCGTCCCTCGATCTTCGAAACCATCGCATCTACGGTAGGATTCATTTTTCTGATGCGAATTTTAGCGACGTATTAGATCTAATAGACGTAATTTAACCGTGGTTGCACCATGAATTTATTTTCTGCAGTATTAATTCCCGTTAAAACCCCCATAAACTCGTATGAACACGTATGAACTAGTTGCATCTAATTAATAAACAACCATAGTTAATTAATTATTAAACTTTGCATGCATGCATATCATCGCATGTTGATTAATGTGTGTGCATCATGTTGATTTGTATGTATTTTCTTGTATGTGTGATCACGAGTAGAGGGAAGTGCTCAAGAGATCGTGTACGAGGATTTTCAGAATCAAGATTTTGAAGCGCTGGAGCAACCCTATCCGCCGGAGCAAGGCAAGTGTCCTTGAAGCATATTGATCCTGTTTTTAAAATAAATGTTTTGTTTGCAAACTGCATGCTTGTGTCAAATTGACGGGAATCCTATAGTAGGAAGTTTACTAGCTTTGTTTAACCACCCTTGTCACCTGGAATATATGGTAGAGAGCCGGGAAGGGCTTTTACCTTTTTGCTTCGCTTAATTAATTGGGATGGCAAACAACACTACACATTTGATTATGCATCAATGATATTCTGGTTAATGTGAACTTGTCAATACGATGGGTGATCTAAGCAAGCCTGGTATGTGGATGGGTTGGATGTTATGGTGGTTTGCTTGCTTTAGATCTAAGGACCGGTTCATGCGAGAATAAGCCAGGACTACAGTGCCACCACGAGGCCAAGTATGGGTGCGGCGTAGTTGATTAATTAGGGCTTTGCTAGTGCTGTTGGACCATTGTGGATGCTCGGGGTAGGGGTAGTCGGATTGGGTTTGTTGATGATTGGTGGGACTACCCTGGGATCCGAATGACTCAAGAGGGGGCCCTTGGTTGAAGATGTGCTCAGTTGGAGGCATCGCCACCGGTGAAACCTCGTTGGGGTCTAAATAGGCTAGTAATCCCTTTGTAAAGGCTATTTTGTGATCTCTTGGCCACACACCCACGGAAGTGTGTAATGTGACCGACGGGTCATGGGCATAAGGGAGGTTCATAGTCACCGAAAGGTGATGAAATCACGAACACGTGGGTAAAGAGGTACGAACTCTACAGAGTTAATTAAAACTAT